>OZ010672.1:52531335-53208835 GCA_963932185.1 Troglohyphantes excavatus | reverse complement strand
CTTTTTGATGGAAGTAGGATTTTTTTTAAAATACCGAAAATATGAAAACTCAAAAAATTGGAAATTATTTTTCACTAATCACTCAAGACAATGTAAGGCCATTTTTAAATAGAATATGAAAAGACATAACTATTTAAATATTTTTATTTGACTTAAACTTTCCCATTGTCTTCTAGTTCTTCGAACACTCAATATATGAAATAAAAATAATTAATTACATTTTGCATTTAAAAACTATTGTTTATGCAATACAATAAGAAATCCTATTTTTCATTACTGAAAATATGAAAACTCAAAAAATGGCCATCTATTTTTTACTAATCCGGCAGGAAAATATAAGAAAACTCAAAAAATGGCCATCTATTTTTTACTAATCCGGCAGGAAAATATAAGACCACTTTAACAACTAGGAGAAGGACACTATCAAGGACTTAGCTATTTAAATATAAATATTTTTATTTAAATTAAACTTACCAGTGCCTTCTAATTCTTCAAACATTTTATATGTAATATAAAAATAATTCTGTGATAAAAATAATTCTGCAATAAAAGGATTTGTATTTAAAACCTAATAAATTAAATGAATCATTAATGTATTTTTTCCAGTCTTATCTAAATATATATTTAGCATTTTTTGAAACTGTGTAAAAGAACATGTCGGGACAGAGAGAAAATAATCGTACCCCAACCAGATAATTTCTTGATTTAATTAAATCGTACCCCAACGAGAAAATTTCTGTATTTAATTAAATCGTACCCCAATGATAACTTTTCTCGGTTACTTTTCAAGTGACATTCCATTCCTTGATCCTACCACTGCCTTCTATATTAGTTGCCTGTCAGATGGGCTTGGAGGGTAGTTTGGTGTAGGGACAGTTTCGTCCGCAAGAGGCGCTGGTCAACTCCAACTCCCGTCTCGAAATTTCATGTAAGTCAGTGTGTTTTGGTCGCTGTGAAATAACGTATAAATCAATTCTACAGTGGGCATTTACTTAAGGAATTTATGGAGAAGAGAGGGGAGGGTCTTTTCCCCTTCGGGCAGTGAATACAAGTCGTAAAATTGTCAAAGAGAGGGAAGTTTTTGATGAATTAACTGCATGCCCCCCCTCCCTGCCTACACACCCATCTGTTGATTGTCAAAGGACAAACGTATTCTCATTCTTGAATCTTATCTTATGTTTGAACACTTTGAATGGAAAAGACACTAAAAGCTAAAATACCCATTCAATTCCCTGTTGAAAAGTAAATTTCCCATCGTTAAAACTTGTGGTGCTTGCTTCTGCAATGAGAGTAGATTTTCAGAATGGATGTATTTTACTGTAATTGGATGGGTTTGGAACCACTTAAAAACGGTGATTGAACAAAGAGTCTAAACTTGCATTTTACAGGAAGGTTGACCATGGTCAGAATACATCAAGTCCACATGGTTTATAAACGATCTCCCCTTCAAAGGTGGCCGACTTAAATTGTTAGAGGGTTGTTATGCTAAAATCTGATAACTCGCAATTTTTTTTAAAAATTAAAGATAATAAGATAATGGTGTAACGTATGTAGCGTTTTAGAGTTTTATTAAGAAACACACTTTTATTGTTCCTATCTGAATAACAAATTTCTACAATAAAAAGTAAGTAAATTATTTTTATATTGATTTATATATTTTGGTATAAACTTTTTTGCAAGTTGTTTGAAATTTTAAAAAGTAATGCAGTTAATGGTCTAAAAATGCGGGAAATACATATACTATTTTGTATTGTTTTTAAGAAAATGATTTTATATATATAAAAATTCCATCAAAGAATATATTCATTTTTGAAATTTCGACTTATATAAAAAACTAAAAAAGAAATGCATGTAGGCATGACATCTAGTGAAATCTGCAGTTTTGAAGGAAAATACCTAAACTTTGCCGATAGACTTAGTTTGAGAATACAGTGGTTGCAGAGATCTAATATGTGTTTCTCTTTGCTGAGGACTAAGCAAAGTATATAAATGAATTAATAAGTACAAAATTTCAGACCTTTTAATGCCAAGTTGGGAATTTCTATGGAGGTCAAGTGTACTATAACTCAATTTTTTAAATGGAGATAGCGATTTATAGGCTTCATCGGTTCCATCAATGCGAGCCACACAATACACAACTAATATTCCATATATAGTAGCAAAGAGACAAAGATTTCACACATCTGCTACTTGGAAACTTTTAAATGTTTTCAAATTTCAGTGTTCACGCTGTGCGTTTTTTTAAGGGGATGTACGCCTTGTCTGCCCTTTTTTCTTGAAAATTTCGCCCTCCTGCCCTTTTATGCTCGAATCACCCTTTCCGAAATCCCACTATCCACCGGATCATGTTACGAATATATTCGTTCTCATCCTTTTCACTTCAGTATAATTTTTTTGTATTTCTTTCTTTGAGAATGGGATCAGCGCTAATTAAAAATTGGACAGATGGGATGGCTGATTTAAATTATTCGCGAATTGTATTATGCTAATATTGTATTATACTAAAGTTTTTTCTTCGGCTTTATTTCGGTTCTGCAGTTATTTATAAAAAAATTATTATAGCTCTTAATAGACCATAAAATAATGGCAATTAAAAAAAAAAATTGCAATTAGACACCGATTTTTTAAAAATCAATTTTGCGACTTAAAAAGCAGCTTCAGCTGTGGTATTTATTATGTTAAGGGTAAACTTTAGTTTTGCATGCATATTTTAATATTTTTAATGTACCATAAGTATCATAAAACTTCCAAAAATATTTAAAAAATGCAGTTGTTTTATTTAAATTCTAAATAAAAATAAATATAATATTCACACTAAAACTACTTTAAAATTCTAACATTTCTCCACCGAAAAAAAAATTTTAAGTTGAAAATTGTAATTCCCTGAATCAAAAAACCACAAATTTCTTTACCAGCCCAATGCTAAAAATGTGTTAGTAGCGAGCGCCTCTAGCGGGAACGGAGGGAACTTCTCGCGAAACCGGAGATCAAAGCTCTGACCCCCGACCTGGCAGGCAGCTAGTATAGAAGGCAGTGATCCTACATCTATGGTTTGTTCGTGGCTCCATCTATTGCTGAAACGTTCACTTAATATCTAAATGACCATAATGGGAATTGTGTGGGGAGAGAAATCACAATTTGTATCGTTCAGATAGATTTATTTTTGACCAAGCTATTTTTGTTTGTACTATTATTGAAATATGTTAGAGTTATTAATACGATTTCAATTTATCAGCTGAATTTAGATTATGTTAAACGAAATATTTGAATACCCTTTCGTTTGCTTCGTTAATCGGTTAGTTTAATTAAACGTAGCACTGGAGCTACACATTAGGGTCAACTGGCGATATTCTTCATCAAATTTCAGCATTGTGTGTAATATTTGTACAGCAATTATAATATCGTTTTGCTTATGTATTCGATTTTTTAATAAATCCTTCCTAATTATTAATTATTATACATAGCAATTTAGTCATTTAGACATGTCAATTAATCTAATTATTAATTATTATGCATTTCAATTTTCGACACCGCCAAAATTTTGTCAGAGTAAATAGCGAATATTTTATACTTTTAGTATAAGCAACACGATTCTCATTAAAAATCCGAATTAATAATAAAGTATTACTAAGTATTATTTGTTTAAAATATTGTGTCCCCAAAAAAAATATTCATATTAAAATAAACTAAAGTGCAGTTACAAGAACTATTGTAGGACAATTCTTCCTAATATTTCTCTTATTTATTGTGGTTTATCAAAAATATTGTGGAATGCCTTGTGTGGCCAAATACTGTAGAATGCCTTGTTACTATTATACTAAAAGTATAAAAAATCCGTCATTTATTGACAAAATTTTGGCGGTGTCAGCAATTTAAATGCATAATAATTAATAATTAGATTAATTGACATGTATAATAATTAATAATTAGATTAATTGACATGTATAATAATTAATAATTAGATTAATTGACATGTATAATAATTAATAATTAGATTAATTGACATATATAATAATTAATAATTTGATTAAAAGACATGTATAATAATTAATAATTAGATTAATTGACATGTATAATAATGAATAATTAGATTAATTGACATATATAATAATTAATAATTAGATTAATTGACATGTATAATAATTAATAATTAGATTAATTGACATGTATAATAATTAATAATTCGATTAATTGACATGTATAATAATTAATAATTCTATCAATTGAAATGCATAATAATTAATAATTCGATTAATTGACATGTAAAATAATTAATAATTAGATTAGATTACGATCATACCCTCAGTTTTTTTTTTTTTTTGGGGGGGGGGGGGTTGGTTTTGTTTTAATTAACGTCACAATAGAGCTGCACAGTGGGCTATTGGCGACGGTTCGGGGCCTATCTCGTAGGAAAGACCCGGGAACGATGCCTCGTATTTTTTAACCATGGTCAGATGACGAGGACAACACCTGAGCTGGCACCCGACGCAACCTCAATATGCGTCAGGACATTGGTCCCCGATCAGATTTATCGTGCCCCAGTCCCGTTTACACGTTAGTATAATTTGTTAGATGTTCCGGACGACTTTCTAGTATTTTTGTAGCGAAGCTGGCAACACTCCGATCGCAAGATCACTACTTTTTTACTTTTCTTTGTCAAGTCCATCGCACGGATTCGAACCACCAATCCTCTGATTTGTAGCTGAACGCCTTTATCCACTGAGCAACTGGGGCTCTCATACTCTCAGGGTCAACAGGCCAGGGTAAACAGGCTGCGACCCCAAACAGCTATGAAGTTTGTAAATAAACCACTAGCGGTTTCCCCTAGCTGTTTCAAACCCAACATGGCATGTTTTCGCTCTGTCTATTGTTTCGTCCCTAGACTTTGTCAACTTTTGTAATGTATTTGTCCCCAGAATTTTTTGTAAAATAGAAATGTAACTTAAACAAATCATGAATGTTTCCAAAAGTGCTGGGTTTGGTTAAATAACGTCGCACTAGAGCTGCACAGTGGGCTATTGGCCACGGTTCGGGGTCAATCTCGAAGGAAAGACCAGGGAACACATACACATTCACACACATATTCATACATACACCTCGTTATTTTAGAACCATGGTCAGATGACGAGGAAACACCTGAACTGGCACCCAACGCCTTCAATAGACGTCGGGACTTTGGATCCCGATCAGATTTATCATGCAACAGTCCCGTATACTCGCCGTTAATTTTTGTGGATGTTCTGGACGACTTTTCTAGTATTTTATAGCGAAGCTGGCAACCCTCCGATCACAAGATCGCTACTTTTTTTTTTACTTTTTCTTTGTTAAGTCCATCGCCTAGGATTTAACCAGGAATCCTCGGATTTTCATCTGACGCGTTTAACCATTCGGCTACAGAGGCCCTCCAAAAGTGCACTGTACATCCAAGTCTGAATTGACGAACGCCAACGTACTACACACGATCCAGTGCGGCCTTTATACAGCTCTCGTGCTAGGGTATTTCAATCAATCAAGTAAAAATGAAAACAACTAATCTTATTTAAAATGTCTTTATTTATAAATGCATGCCTTTATTTCGTTTATAGTTTTTAAACTATTAAAAAATTAGCATCTAGTTTTTTTAGGATAATTAAAGAGGCCGTTATCAAAGCAGGACAAAATATGGCAAAGGGAAAAAACTTAATAATACATTTAGCTGCAGAATATGGTTGTCTAGTAATATTGAAGGCTATTTTGGAAAAAGGGTTCGACATTAATGCTGGCAACGCATATGGTTTTACTCCCTTGCACATTGCTTCACGATCTGGTCAGTTTGAGATCGTACGCTATCTTGTTCTAAAAGGTGCTGATCTTGAAAATAAGTGTCTTACTGGACATACTGCTCTTCTACTCGCTATTGCCGGCAGACATGAAAACATTGCTGTGCTGCTAATACACTTTGGAGCAAATGTGAATTGTCGCGATTATGAAAATTGGACAGCACTGCATACTGCTTCACTATATAGTTGTGAAAAAGTAATAAGGTTACTTGTTAAAAAGGGAGCTGTTCTCAATACTCAAATCCTTTGTTATATTACACCTTTGTATTTAGCTATGCATAATAAATCAATAACTTGTACAAAACTGTTATTGAGATTGGGTGCTGACTCTAATATGGAATGTTTGAAATCAGTTACAATTTTCAGTAACTTTATTGGAATTTGGGCTAATGTAGAAATTTTCAAATTATGTATTGAAAACGGTGCATATCTTAAGCCTAGTGATTATTATACAATAACAAAGAACTCCACACTTAAAGAGAATATATTGAAAGATGCAAAAATTTGCTCGCAATCCATTATAAACAAATTTAACCGTTTTGATTTACCCGAACTTTACAAAATACCAATGTGTACTGAAACACTTCCTCTTTTTGACAAACTAACAATTCTAAGTGATGGGGAAATAATGCAAGATATAGAAAATACTTTAAAATTTCAGATTCAAACTAATGGCCACTGTATATTAACGAAAGTACGTCCTATGGCATTAACTTTATTGTGCGTTGAATCACTTAACAAATACTATGAGCTTAAATAACAGTATATAACCAGATACTAACACCATGCAATAAGAGATTGAAAAGATAAAGTCAATCAACAATATTCTGTTGCAGTTGTGGACTGGCCATAGAGTTTTCCCGGTGGGAAAACTTATTATCAAGAGGAAAAGAAAGATTTATTTCTTGATTTTTTTTAATTCTTGCAATTTATTAAGAAATATTGCCATATTTTTCCAATCGTGTTTCAATGTTTAAAATAAGAGACCATAATATTGACTACAAAGGGAAATTATTGGAACACTTCTATGAAACTCTTTCCAGCTATGATCTACATGTGTCTTCAAAGCAATCCCCAGCAAAAGTGTTTAAATTTGACTACACAAGTTGGGTAGTATATACTCTAAAGACTGCCCTCCTGGTAAGGCCAATATGTGCAGATATGTATACTAATTAAAAGTTCTATGAAACTCCTTCCAGCTGTGAGGATGTGATCTACATGTGTCTTCAAAGCAATCCACACACAGCAAAGGTGTTGAAATTTGACTATACAAGTTGGGTATATACCCTTAGGACTACCCTCCTGGTATGGCCAATACATTCAAATATGTATGCTAATTAAAAGTTTTTGAAGAAGCGAGTAAGTTTTTCATTTTATGAACTGCCGTCTTATTTATTGTATATAAAAGGCCAGGTTTTTTTTATTTATTACATTATGTTACTATCATATTACTATGCTATTTTTCATCCTTTTTAACCCCTTCCTCCTCAACTTATAGCATGCTAGACTTACCACCCACATCTGCTACATGATGCATGTACAATTTTTACCCAAACATTATTTACAATAATTTGGCTATGCATTTTTTTATATTTTGAAATGTTATCATTTTAAGTAATTGAAAATTTTCTAAAAGAAATTTTTTGGATATGGTGAATGTGCAAAAATTTTAAATATGTAATTTTACAAAACTCGATTTTTCATCAATTTGTTAAGAACATAATAATTTGATTCCTTATTTTATTTTAAATATGTTTCATGTTTTTATTTTTAGCACACTGTAATTTTGATTGTAGCATGTTCTTGACTACTTTTCTACAGTCTGTAATTGTGCATTTTACTAAACATTTCAAGATTCTCTATCAGAGAAACAATTGATTCATTACTAATACATAATTGTGCAATTTTTACCCAAATATTATTTACAATGATTCATGGCCATGATTTTAAATTTATTGTATATTCATGTGATATGATTTTGGTAAATTCCTAGTGTACGGTGCCCCGTTTTCGCCAAGTCCAAAAATTGGCGCCAAGGCAAAAATGACTTTTTTTTTGGTCGCCAAATCAAAATGGCGGTTTTGTTATGGTTTGGTTAATTAACGTCGCACTAGAGCTGAACAGTGGGCTATTGGCGACGGTTCGGGGCCTATCTCGAAGGAAAGATCCGGGAACGATGCCTTGTATTTTTGAACCATGGTCAGATGACGCAAAATGGCGGACATTGCGTTGGTCCGGGCTGTCGATCATGGTACTTACAGGCGATCCTTCGGGTATAATGGCTTTGGGCAGTCGTTTGGGGCATTTCGACGGCGCTCTTAAGTGCACACGCGTAACGCGCGCTTAAAGTCACAGACTCCTGCCGTCGATTTTGTGGTCTCTGGCCTTCGGCCTCCTACTACTCATGATCACATCCATGATCCACTCCGGGCAGTTGATCATGGTGCTTACAGGCAATCCTTCGGGCAGTCGTTTGGGGCATTTCGACAGCACTCGTAAGCGCACACGCATAACGTGCACTAAAATCAGACTCCTGACGTCGATTTTGTAGTTTCCGGCCGTCGGTCTCCGACTACTCAGGATCACATCCATGACACCCTCCGGATAGTCGATCATTTGCTGCATAATGTATCCATGGTTCAACTCATTCCACAGTGTTGCAACGTGGCCAGCTCTATGCACCTTCCGCATACCTTGCACGTTCGCTTGTTAAGACAACAATTCCGCATTTATGCACCAATCAAGCACGGCACGTTTACCTTTCATTTCCAACTCCCACAAATACCTACTATTTAAATAAACATCGTCCGCGTACATCATTAGCTCAGAAAAATCAACTTTCAACCACGCGAGCTGAGCCGCCGAACAAACGATTCCAATATGGCAGAATGTGCAGAACTACATAAAACCAAGGCTAAATTAGATGCGCACGCGTAACGTCAACGCGGGCGCAACTAGTTCAGCGTCATCTACATCTCACGGGATCAAGTACGATTGCCAAAGTATAAACTTTATCGCCCAATCATTTGTCGCCAAATCCCATTTGGCGAGGGCACCGGACACTAGGAATTAACCATGATTTTAATTAAAAGTTTTGTAACAGAACTTTTTTGGATATGGAGAATATATAAAAATTTTAAATATGTAATTTCACAATTTTTTTAAAAATTTTAGAAACAATCTTTTTCTTATTTTATTATGAATATTTGTACAATTGTTTTGTTTATTTTAGCACGCTATGTATATTTGAATGTAGCATGTTCCTTATTATTTTTCTACAGTCTGTAATTAAGGTAAGGCGGGGTAACTTATGTGTATCTTGAGATTTAAATATAAAATACACATTGTTAAAATTATGCTTGGATCTTGTTCTTTTTTTAAAACAATACTTCATTTAATGGAGTACATTTCAGTAAACAATTACATTTCTGGATGATTTAAATCAAGTCCAAAAGTCGATTTGTTTGAATTTGCAAAAAAACTT
Source organism: Troglohyphantes excavatus (assembly GCA_963932185.1). NCBI lineage: Eukaryota > Metazoa > Arthropoda > Arachnida > Araneae > Linyphiidae > Troglohyphantes > Troglohyphantes excavatus. The sequence continues at coordinate 53,199,532 of OZ010672.1, read as the reverse complement.
TTGATGCATGAAAATTTCTATACAAAAACTAGAAAAGTCAAATTGTTACATTTAAATGAAAAAAATCTTTTATTTAGCTTTTTCAATAATTTGCAAGGTGAAGTAAATTGGATAAAGAATTCTTACAGCTAAAGCATAAGAAATTCGAAAATATGTAACAATCTTAAAAAAAAAATGCAATATTGTACAAAAATATGATTTTGAAACTTATAAATGACAAGAATTATCTACATATTTAACACTGTTTATATGTTAATATAATTAAGTTACATACTTTTTTTTTTAACAAATTGTGAACAAGAAGAACGCACTTTGTTCCCGAAAAACTCCCTTTTCTGGTTTTGTTAGAACATAAACAAAAGTTTTTAAATGATTAAATTATTTTCTGCAAAATAAATTAAAAATAATGTAAATACAGCAGACATTTTATTCAAAGAAAATTAATTATAAAAATGTTGATTAAGTAAAAAATAGCTTTAAATGAAAAATGTCACTTTTCCTACACATTTATTGGTAGCCTTACTTACCCTATATATATTACTAAACATTTCAAGATCATCCGTCACTGAGAAAATTGATTTCATTGATAGGTTAGAGCTTGTATTGGACCAATGAGCCTGAGCCTCACTCCAATATTTTAGAAACTTTGCATCTATTGGCTCATGTCAATGTATAAAAAAAATTCAGGACTCAAACATTTTGATATCTTACACAGATGCCAAGTACAACTTTTCCATGTCACTCAAGATTAAATTCTTTGTGTCCAAAGTTGTATGATGTTATTAATAAATGCCCTTTTATAAAACAGCCTTATATTAACCATGTTAACTGAATTGAAGTTATTATTTTATGATGTGAATTTTATATAATCTTTTTCTAAAATAAAAAAAGAAAAGTGTAGACAGTATACTTTATGAATAATGATAAAAATCAAGGAAACTTTTTACACAGCACAATTGCTTAATAAAAAAAATATATACAGGCAACTCTCGCTATCTCGAACTCGAAGGGAAGTGTATAAGAATTCGAGATATCAAAAATCCTATAAAAAAGCTGTTTTGGTAAAAATAAATACAAATATACCCAACTTTATTTAAAATATCGGTACTTCTCTTCTAAACGGCCTCGAACAGTCGCCAAGTGAAAGTTTGTCGCCGTATTGATTATTTACAATTTTAATTTTGCCACTCACAAAATAAAATGTTAAAAACAGTTGTAAATGATTTACGATTAGATGACGTCAAAAAGTACATTCTAAAATATAAAGACAATAAGTCGCACTTAACCTGTGCAATGGGCTATTGGTTACGGTTCGAGGTAAAGACTTTCGCTCGTCAGCGGATCTGGCTGTGTATTCAAGTGGACACAGAACGACCCGATGCGTTGCGCATGCGTCTTTTATTCTGATCTTTATGGTTACTTAAGGAGAAATGCACAATTACGGTTAATTACTCAAACGCTGTGTCTTATTTTCGAACCACGGTGGATGACGACCACTGCGTAATGGGCTAGCGGTGACGGTTCGAAATTATTTCCGAAGGATTTCTTTAAGGTCTGCACGATTGAATAAAATAACATCGCACTTGAGCTCCACAATGGGCTAATGTCGACGGTTTAGAATTGATCTCGAAGCTTTGGTTTGGTTAATTAACATCACACTAGAGCTTCACATTGGGCTGTTGGCGACAGTTCGGCGCCTATCTCGAAGGGAACAATGTCTCGTATTTTTTTAACCACGGTCAGATGGCGAGAAAATCACCTGAGCTGGCAATCCTTCCGGCATTCGTTTGGGGCATTTCGACACCACGCTTAAGCGCACGCGCGAAACACGCGCTAAAGTCACAGACTCCTGACGTCGATTTATGGTCCCGGCCAGTTGTGGTCTTTGGCCTTCGGCCTCCGACTACTCAGGATTACATCCATGACCCTCTCCGGGCAGTCGATCATGGTGCTTACAGGCAATCCTTCGGGCAGTCGTTTGGGACATTTCGACAACACTCTTAAGCGCATTCTAAACAAATTTATTTTAATAGCTATCCTAACAATCAAACATGTTTCCAAAATTATAAAAAATATTAAAAAAATCCAATTTAAAATTGTTTGAACCAAACCCATAATTTACAAATATCCGAATTTAAATATTTGTAACTATTGAATAGTTCGCATAGTCGTACAACCAATCAGAGTTCGTTAAACACTTATCTATTCTAACCAGTCAACAATCGTAAGGCAATAGACGTTTACTGTCAGATCGCGGAATGAAAATGCGCACGCATCCAATGCAGGTAATCCAAACAAACTTTTCGCAGGAAGAAAGTAAAAAAGTAAATATATAATACGAGGCATCGTTCCCGGGTCTTTCCTTCGATATAGGCCCCGAACCGTGGCCAATAGCCCACTGTGTAGCTCTAGTGAGACGCTAATTACCCATACCAAAATCAACTGCAAAGGAACTGCGTTTTAACTATTTTGAGCAAAGACACTAAAAAAGGCACGTTTAGTTTACTCTCCCGTTTTTATTTAGCTCAGTGCACTCAATCAAACAATCAACTGAAACGCGATCTTTTGTGTATGGTAAACCCTACGGTAAACAACTTTGGCGCATTTTCGCTCGTTGGCATATGAGGCCGTATAAAAGAAAAGAACCAAAATATCTATCCAAAATGTTTTGGTAAGTATTTATAATTTTTTCGGAATCAATTATATTTTCCAAATGCACGATTGCTTGAAATGTCGCTGTTTTTATTTCCAGCCATGATTCAATTAATACATGCATAGGTTTTATGGAAGATAGAGCCTCTTTCAAAGTTATCTTTGGAGGAGGTTCGTATTCTTTATCTTCTTCCGAGAGTGATCTCTCATCAAACGCTGCTATAGAGAGTGTATTACATTTTCGTTTTGTCGCCATTATTCACAGCGACAAATCAACACCACACGAAAGCCTAAGCAAAAGTGAGAAGGGGTCGAGTGTCGTCTGGTTCTTCAGGTTTTAACTGGACGGTCGGTAATGTTCTAAGAAAGGGACTCACCGAAGACACCAGCTGGCTTAAGGGACGATAAATCATTAATCTTCCTTGTGGGACGCTGCCTTAAAGAGGAGGGGATACAGCCCAGGGAATCCAGTATGGCGACATTCAAACAAAAGGGTGAAGTACATTCAGGATTCCATTGTACGAATCCCCATTCAGTAACGCACAATAAGAAATAGAACCTGATACGGACCTGGCAATTGCATATTTGCTAAAGTTTCTTCAAAATCTGTAGTTTTGAGAGGAAAACCAAATTTTGAGTTGTGTGGAAACTTTGAGTTATCGAAACTAAGGAAGAAAAACTTCAAATGAGTAGTAATGAAGGTGCAGGGAAATCGATTTTTTTCGAGATATCGAAAAATTTGAGTTATCGAGAGTCTACAGTAATTAAAAACTTTTATGCCACAAATGTTCATTTGTATATTGTTTTCTCAATAAGCAACATGTAATTGTATTAGTGGTCTTATTTTATTATGTAATAGTTTGTTACACATTAACTTTTGTTTCAGTATTTAAAAAATGCTAGTTTGATAAGTTTTTTTAATTTTAATGAGTTAAATAGGCTTTAGGATAATATATTAATTAAAAAATGTTTTCCCAAAATTCTGAACTAGCATTAATAGCTAGGCATTAAAATTTGTGTGCATTAAATAATTTCCTAAACATTTACACTATATTTTCTTTTGTGTAAAAATCCGAATATAATATCTAAGAAGCTTTTTCTGCTATTAGATTTACTGAATTATTTTGCCTTTTTATTAAGGTTTCAAATGGTAATGTTAAAAAAAAAAGTACAAGAAGTAAATAATAAAAAAATAAGATTTTTTTTTTGTATGCAGGTATAAGTAGTCCACTGTACACAGGTATATTTTTTGGTGCATAAAAGGAACAATTCTGACAACCCTCTGATTACCATATTGTTGAAACCACATCCATTAGATGTTGAGTCCGACGCTTTCACCTTTTGCCACCACTGGTCTGAATGTAGTAATATTGTAATCAGAGGTTTGCAAATTAGTTTCTTTCACCGATGAAATATAATTCACCATGTGGAGGTGATTGGTGCTGTTTCCGTTGTAATATAAAGCACTTGAATTATTCCGTTACCTTTTGTGGACCATTATCCGAAACCAACTCTTATGGTAGATCACCTAGAGAAAAGTTGTTGCAGGGATTCAATGGTAAGTATGGAAGTAATAGAGATTTGCATAGCCTATCTCCCCAACTACTTAGAGTGACTGTCAACAACTAACAGATAATTATTTTGTGCAGTTAAAAACGTGTGTGAATGTATTAGAAATTAACACACATAATAGTAAGATTTTATTTTAAAAAACAATTATTTAAATATTAATAATATATACAAGTTCAAATTTAAATAAATTCAATTACTTGAAAACACATTGATTATTAAAATAAAATAATTGCATAATTATTTTTAGACTTTTAGTAAGAATATATTTTAATTATTAAATCTAAAAGTTTAATGTACATTTTGCATTCAAGTCACTGTAATACAATATTTGAAGTTAAATTATTTTCCATGATATGTTTTTTTATCAAGAAATCTATTTATATGTGTTTCATTATAACAATTTCTGTATTCAATATTTTCATAAGATTAATTACATAAAACTAATTTTTCTTACTATGTAGTATACATAGTTGAAATTTATGAAAAATTATTAACATTCTATGAATACAAAGCCTGTCTGCCATAATTTAAAGCAAGAAAATGTCTTATTATTTATTGAAAATTTTAATCAAAGATAATTACAAATTTTTACCTGTTACATTTTTACAAGTCTTTGACAGTCCAAAATTATTTTTTATAAATTTTGAATTTTATACCTTTCTTTTTACACCTACAATATATTATACCATACCAGAATAGATGGTAACATATACTCTAGTTATCAATCATACTGAAAGTATTTTAATATAAATACATAGTCAAATTGAAATGAAAGTATATATTAGGATGAATTTATTTAGAAATGGTGTGTTATTGGAATGATGTTAAACAAATGCATTCTCACCAAATAATGTAACAAAACGTTTGTAAATACTACAAACGTATTCTCTAGGATCAAATGGGTTTGATATTTAAAATTACATTTTGCACTAAGCATTCTTTTCAGATAATTTTTTGTTTAGTTTATATGATAAAATTACTACATTTCTATTTTATAGTTATTTTCAATCTCAGTAGCAGAAAAGCTGCAACATGTGTCGTCCGTCACAGATTTGTTACATTGTTTTGATTTTTTAGACATTGTTATCCATAAATTATGAACTTGAAACCAATGACATTTTGTAACAGATGTGATTAGGATTTCACATATTATCATATATTTTGTGTGAATATAAGAAACCCAGAAAGGCTGTTTAACATAACGTTTCCACCAAAAAAAAATGGAGTAATTACCATAAACTAGGATTTACTAGATGAGGGTATGTTCTTGCATTTCCTGACTTCTAAAACCACAAATGAGCTTAAATCAACTCTCAACTGCCAAAAATATGATTTATTCAATTGCTGTTTTTTATTATTGTTTCACTACTGTAAACAATGTCCATACAGCAGTATGCCACTCTATTGACAAAGAGTTTCATTTTTATGTGGTCTGACTGCAGTAAAATATGCATGCTACTGCTGTAGTCGATTTCTTTTGACATGTTATGTTAGGTATTACCTAAATATTTGACACATATCACTTACCATATTTTTTGCCTAAGTAAGCAAAGCATTATTTACCTTTTTAACAGTTCTATATATTTTTTGTTTATTTAGAAAGCTTTTACTTACACAATGTGCAACCATCAGTCACAACTGAATACTCTAGACTAATCAAGCTACAAGCAATCGTTCAGCCACAGGTAAAGTCATTTTTTTTTTAATGTTTGAGGTATGTATATTGCTTGTTTCATATTTGGCAAGGATGCATTTTTGTTTTCAATTTATTGACTTTTTTACATTTAATGCTCCGACCAGCTGTCTCGGAATTTTGCATCATGGAGCCACCAGTTTTCAGCAATACACACAATTTTTAAATTCGTAAAAATACTCTATATTAAAATATTTTTCAAATCCGTTATGGTGAGGTAAAATAATATACAAAATGTGTCTTTTAAGAGGTTAAATATTTTGAGAAAATATAACATGCATGATTTGAATTTTGTTTCCGTATAACAATTATCTCCTTAAAGCAAACATAATAGGAGAATTTATTTAGTCTGTTGTTTCCAGTTTTTAAACTACATGTTATTCACTTTTTTAGTAAATTCTGTACTTAACTAATATAAACTTGACTGTTATAGAACAGTACATATAGATGATTCAGCATCAGCATCATCAGTTGCTAAAAATATAATAAAAAAATACGTTTTTATATTTGAATGAAACACAAAACAAAATATTGTTATTTACAAAATTATATTTATACATTCATTCGGCAAATAAATATTGAATTTTTAATCATAATAAACTCCTTTAACTTAGAGAGTTTGTCAATGGGAATATTTATTCCTATTGACAAACTCTCTATTAATTTGTAACACCCTTAATTGATAAAAATAACTAAAAATTTAATGAACTTCAAGATGTAGTAAATTTGAGTTAAAAAGAATTTCAAGTTTGCAAGTCTACTGTGTTGTACAAAATAACCTACCTCTTTGAAAAAGTTAAAAACCTTGTTTGTTGAAATTTCTATCGAGGATCATTTTCAAATGTCTTATTTAAAGACCCATTTGAATAATTTTTAAATATTTGTTAATTGTGTTGAGTTTTTTGTTTAATTTTCGAATATGTCATTGTTTCAAAGTCAATCAGACAGAGTCTCATTGTGGCTTTTAAGTATCCTACATTTTCCCTTTATACCTACCCTTTTAATTACCTGTAGGCACTTTTTGAAGTAATTCTTCAGCTACATCTGCTGATGTTGTGGAGTACAAGTCCTTCACTAAGCTCACTGGTAGCTTTTTCTTTTTGTGTGTTTCAGCTATATCAATCATTCGACGGATATTTTCCTGAAAGTTTAACAAGTTTCTTTAAACTAAAAATACTAATAAAAGACACATTGCATTTTAAAAGAAGCATACAAATATTCACTATATTTGTATTTGATATAAACAAAGAATCGAATACTTCATCATTTGGCTTTATTTGAAAATTTCTGTGTTACAAAGAATTTTGTTGTTGTTATTATTGAATATTAAGCGTAAGAAACTTACCAATCTTTGTTGCTGCCGATGTTGTTGTTTCTTCATTAGTAATAGTTCAACTATTATAGATTGTTTATTTGGATCAACTACCTAAAAATACTGAAGAATTAGTTAGAACTAAGAAGATATTAATCTTGCATATAAAACTGGGTAGCTGGTACAAATGAATGAAAGACTGTTTTTTAAGGACTTATAAAAAGGGGATGCATTTTGAAAACTACCACAAAATATTTATTTGACTTTTAAAAGCATGTTTTATTTGTGTAAGTCAATACAATCATTCCCTAAAATTTAACACTAACAATACAAATGTTAAAATGTCAAATTAATTTGAAGCAAGAGTGTAATTGGCCATGTTTTATATAACTAAATCATGGTCCAACACCTATATTAAGTATAATTATAATTAGTTGATTATTGTTGAATGGGTAGGTGTGAAACTTTTCGTTTTTATGATAAGCAATAATGTACATATTTTTTTTAATGAAAAAAACTTTGTATACCCTTCCATTCATTCGAAAACCTTTCATAAGTGTGTTGGCATTATTCAGTAGATCTGCTTGAAACATCTCTTTTGTATTTTTTCCTTGTGCACGAGTTACAGCTGACTTCCGAGTGGTTTGCTTGCCCCACACTTGAATCATAATATAACCCTCTTTCAAGTACTCAACAAGCTGAAATTACATTAAAACTTGTGATTTTTGAATCAACTATTATGGCTGTAAAAGGAATTACAGGTAAGTTGAAATTATATTGGTTATCAATATTATTTGTTTACTTACTGACTGAGTTACTCGTTTGAAAGAAAATATTCTCCGATGATTGAAATCTGGATTTGAAGTATCTGATATAACTTCTGTCATATTATCTTCAGTGTCTAAATAAACTTTATATCTACATGTTATGTCCTGAAAGAAAAACAATTTTTTTCTTCTAAAGTTTTACAAAACAAACTTTTTTTTGGTATTAGTGTTAAAATACGAATTTATTTCTAACAAAGCTAAGTTGATTTTCTACAATTGCATAAAATAATCAAATACCACTTTAAGATTTTTCCTGAAATTTAAATCAATGTTTAACAAACAAAAATGCTTAAAAAGCATTCTTGGTATAAGTAATTACGGAAAAGACCAACATTATATGTTTTTTAAACCAATTTAAATTCCTTTTATAAGAATTAACTAATTTGACTTAAATTCTTCTAGGCGTGGTAGGCATTGTCAAGCTCTTATTCACAGAGTTGCAAGTTGTTTCCTTAAATTCAACTAAAGATATGCCATGTAAAGGGAACTAGTGCATGTTAAATATGTAATGCATTAAATGTCCTTACAGTGTTTTAAGCCTAGAGAGTAGGGTACAATCCCGGTTATTAATGTAATCTTACCTTGATTAAAAATAAGAAGTTATATTCAAAAATATAGAACTGAAACTATTGCTGATAGTCTGTTCGTGCATCACTAGTGTGAATTAGCAAACCATCTAACTTAAATCCTGTTAAAAAAATTTCAAGTCAAGCCATTTGAAGTATGAAAAACTGTCCTATATTATTTGCATTTTTCCTACTTACAATATAATGTTTTTGCTGTTGCCTATAACTTAAAATTTTTTTGCTATATTTTTCAGTAAATGCTCTTACAGTAATTTTTCTTAATTTCTAGATTAAAAAGACACAATTTTTTAAACACTTGCATTAAATCTGGAAGGAAGGCCTCTGCACCCTAGGAGTTTAACCATAAAATGGAGATCTTTTCCTATCAACTCATTTGGATTATCCACAAACATATCATCATATTCTGTATATTCTTTGCCTTGAGGAGTGCAAGGAACAACCTCAATCTAAAAATAAAAAGTTGTTATATATTGCCTGGTAAGCTATATAAATTGCATTAAAAAAATTTAGTTGTATTTTTTTTGCTAAATTCCTACAAAATTTTTAAACTTTTAAATTAATACTTCTAAAATACAATATCTCATTTAATGATATAGCTAACCTTTATTTTAAATAATGAAGTAGAATAAAATTATTATTAAGTTGTTTATAAAGAGATTTAAAACATACATTCATAATTCCCACTTCTGTCCCTTTATAGTCCACAATTTCAAGTTGCTCCTTCAATTCTACCTAAAAAATAAATATTCAAAATATTTGTAAAATAATTGGATTTTTTTTAATTATTTAAAAAAAAAATGCACAGTTTTGCTAGTGTGCATACCTGCCCATGCATTATTATGTCAGCTACACAAAAGCTGGTTAATACATGTATTTTGTTGGATGGCAGTTATGTTTAAATCTGAAAATTTCCCCTGAGAAAAACATTTAACACATTGTCTATGATTGTAAACAGGGATTATACTCACGTTTTTCTGTATGTTGGGCAGTTAAGATATAATTAGGATATCACATAATATACATGTTTGTTTGTTGTACAATCCAAAAGTATTATAAAATACATGCATTCATTTATATGCAAATTCTGCAGGATTAAGAAAAATTTCCCCAAATACACCAAGTAACAGATCTAATAGTATGTATTTCCTAAATTATTAATGATTTTACACTACCTAGACAATTGTATAACAGCTAATATAAAAGTAATAATTCAAATTACCATATAAGCTAAAGGTTGCAGGAAAACTTGTACGCTCCCAATACGCACTTCTGTATCCAAGTCTTCAATGAAAGGATCACGATCCTGTCATACATATGAATTACAATATTGATTAATTTTTCTGTTTTAAAAAGTAAACTAATTATTTTATTAATATAATGATCTCAATTGCAAAATTGGTAAATAATCTGAAGAATGTACTTGCTTATTATGTGCAAATGCAATAAATTTTCTAATTATGTATATACTTACTATTATAGACAAAAAAATATATAACTAACTTATAGCATGAAAGATTCTTATAGACAAACATTCTTGATTATAAAAAATCCATGAAAATTGTTTTAATGTCTCTGTAATCTTGCATATAAAATCTGAATAACGACCAATGATATGTTTTAACTTTTTTTGTGTGTTGGAACTGCTATTATCTGGAAGGATCCTGGAAAACGATGACAAGATATTACTTTTTTTTCTAGCACGCCAAAAATTGGTTCACTTCTGTTTAAATCTGGTGGTTCTGCTTTTCAGAGAGGGTATGCAACTTCATTATTTTGTTTCTCAAAGTGCAATTTAAATGTTACTATGTGATTGTGGTGTAAGGTCTTCGCAAATGCAATTGCCCTCAAAAGTTGTCTGCTTTATTGAATATTTATGAACTTGCAAAATGGTTTACTTATTCATTTCTAGTTATCTTTCTAGTCAAGTGATAGTAAAACCTATTGAAAACTGTGATATAATTACTGAAACCTCGCTGCCGTTTTTTTCTGTTTTAAGAAAGAATTAGTCTATAAGTGCTTATCACTGGTTTCCCATCCATGATTCGCATACCATTGGTAGTCTGTGAGAGGGTTCTAAGTGGTCTGTAAAGCTATTGTTTGATCAAAAAAATTTAGGAATTTTAAAACAATGTAAATTTTTCTGATATGTATGTCTTATTAATAAAAAAATTTAAATAGGAAATTAACAGTTATTTGCTGCAAAAGAAATAACATGTTTTGCATTGAAACACTTTCATGCTTACCATGTTTATTACAATTTTTTATATTTTGTTGGAAAATGATTTTTCTTTCTAATGGTATTATTTGCCACTGCTGATTTATTTTATGGATTAAAAGTATGTTTTTTATTTTTTAAACGAAATTCTCTCATTTACATTTTGCATCTTTGAAGAGGTGTTTAAAAAAATTGAGTGAGACAAAAAAAAAATGCAAATCGAAAAATTGCATTTAAATAAGGCAAATTTTTTTAATTTGTATATTTATTTTTAATATAAATACAATATTTAATACATAAATTAAGTTTAATATTTAAATTATATTTAGCACTTAAATTTTATTTATTGTTTTTAAATGATGGTCTGAGCTTTGTTGAATTTGTGTGTTAGTCATCAGCAGCCATTTCTAGGTTGGGAACCACTGCTATAGATAATCTCCGTAAGCAAGTTTTTTCTGATATAGATAGTGTCTAGAAACAAAGCAATACTTGCTTCCGACAGTATTTATGGTTTTGTGTGCCTTCTTCCAATTAAGCCTCATATTTTATTCTCATTAGTGATACAAAATGTTGCAAAAATATCTATAAGTATTTTACTTATGCAGTTTTCTTTGTTAGTTAAAGCGGGTTCTGCAGTCATGCATATAAATCACAGCAGTCACCTTTATTGTACTGTTTTTTTGAGTTAGCAATCCACTTTAATATACTCTATCTCTGTGGATTTTATTTTTATTCTTAAATTTTACTCCGCTGCTGATAAAAATTTATCCTTCTTTTTTGCAGGAGCAATTGTAACTTTCGGCGATTTGCTGTTTTTATAGTTATATATGGGCTACTTATTTTACTTTCAACTAATTATTTCAAACTAACACCTTAAAATGTCAGAAAACATAATCATGAGTATGCAATAAAAAGTTTACAAAAAATTACACTAACTATTGTGTATTGTACTCTAATTATGAGAAGTGAAATTCATGTTTAAACAGCTTACGGTTCCCATTAGTATTTAGGACAACCCCTGTATACTAAAAACATTTTATTAGGAGATATCCTGTTTTAATCTGGTTACTTTCAGGTAAAAATTATTGCTCAATTAACCCATTACTAGTACTAGCCTAAATGGGAAATGGGCATTTTATTAAAATTGAAACTTCATTATACCTTAAATTTGAGAATTTTTAAAGCATTAAAATTGTTGAAAATTAAGATACTAGATGTTGAAAGTGCAAAAAATCTACTAAATTCAAATATTTACCTCTTCAACATCCCATTCATCTCCAGCCTCATAGTTTTGATACATTTCTTTCATAACATACATTCGGTTCAGAAATTTATCTTTTGGCCATTCGAACTCCACACCTGTTTCAAGATTGCGCATTTTTACATAGACCTAGGGGGGTAAATAATCTTATATGACAAGTATGTAAAAAAAAAAAATTGTAATATATTTAATAATTCATACATACACAAACAAAACAGCACCAGTTACTTTAAACTGTAAATTTAATTAAATATTTCTTGGAAGATTAAAAATCATTGTTTTAAATTGAATTTTGAAACTTAATTTTGATTGTATATAGATTAGAATTTAAGAAAAATAAAAAATGTATAAAAAAACTACTTTGTTTTCTAAATCATTATTTATCCCTCCCTGATTCAATATCCCTTATGAGGAATTCTTGTATCCTGTGTTGTAGAATTCCTAACATTGTCACTTCTACAAATATCAGATTTCTTAACAAATATATGTCATCCTCTCAGATTACTTAAAGCTATATAATTAGATAATTTTGTTACTTACTTCGGTTCTTCCTGACATTTTCCCAAGCCATTGAGGAGAAAGAAGCATTATTTCAAATTTCACTTTTTTATCCAATTCCTCACTGATTGCATTTGCTTCTTCAACGCCAGGTAAAACTTCCAAAAGATCTTTATTTAATAATGCCGTATCTTTGAGAGAAAAAAAAAATTGAGTGTACTTGTAAGATTGGATGGTCACATTTTTTATTATTACAATTTCTTAAACATCTTTCTTTCTTTATCTTTTTTATTGTAACTACGTTTTTCTTTATTATAACAAAATGAAAAATACCTCTTTTACAACCTTACATAATTCTCTGCAGTCTACATTCAGTCTTGCTGTAATTATGATATGAATTTTATTTTTAAAAAAATAATTTAGCCATTTAATCTTTTTAAGAAAAATTTATACTGATTGTATTAGCTTTTACAAATTAAATATTTGTTAATAACTTAACAGTTCTATTATAGCCATTTTTTTATGGACTGTTTATTTTATGAGATGCTTAAAATATTTTCTTTTTGTAATGGAAAATGCTTTATAAAGACCAATTTGGCTTATTGCAAGACACCTTTTAATACATTCCAATGAAAAATTTAGAAAAAATCTATTTATTTATCTTTTTTGTTTCAATGATTTGCAAGGTGGGGTAAAATGTGTAAAAGAATTGTTAATACTAAAAGAATGAGAAATTCAAAATAATTTAGCAATATTCTACAGAAATAAGATTTCTAAGAAAGATTGCTAGAATAACAATCTCTTAATAATCAAATGTACTGAATTTTTAAAGAGTTGATGGTTGTTATTTATTCTATTTTAATCACGTTGCTAAATTGCCTAAACAATTTGTTTAAGTAAAGCCTTTTTACACAAAAAATTCCATGATTCCGACTGACCATCCATTTACCCCACCTGTGGTTAAAAATATTTTTAAAAAAAGTTAAAAATTAAACAATTAAAAAAAATATGAAACTATCTAAACATGATGTCAAGAAACCCATTGTATAAAAACACTAAAGAATGTGCATATTTATAACTTTCTCTAAAGTGAAAACAAGCTTTGAAAGAAAAATGGGCACTTTTCATACCCACACGTTATCTTAGTGAATCGCTAATTTTCCTTGCCAATTCATGTTGGACTGTTTTAATTTTGTGTTATTTTACTTGACAGGTATATATTATGTTAAATATTTGCTTTATTTTCATTTTTGTTTGAGTAGGTTGTATAAAATGTTGATATACAAGTTTGTGTTCTTACATCATCTTCAATTAATAACACTCTTGTCAAAAAATTTCTGCCAGAATTTAAGATATTTGGTGTTATTAGGCATATTTTTCGATTAAAAAAGTTGTTGGTTTTTATATAGTTACAGGTTAGGTCAAAAGGCTCTGGCACATGTGAAAATTTAGTATAAAGTCAAGTAATTGCATATAAGAGTATGGCTCTTACTAAAATGTTTCTCAAGTTAAAAGTTTTATTTAAGAAATAAAATATTTAGTTTCAAGATTTGCCCATAGATGGCACTGTACCAATATGAGAATACGTGAACACAGGAATTGAAATGATTCACGGTTTGTATGTGGATTGAGTTGCAAAGGGCATTCACATTGAAATATAGTAGTGTGTTGCACAAAATGAATGCTTTGTAACTGTTTGTGACAAAATAAATTATTTTTAACTGAATGTCTTGAGCTCTTGGTTCTTTCTGATGATTTTTAAGATACACTGCCATTATGGTAGAAGTTTGGAACTAAATTTTTTGTATACTAGTATAACTAACTTTTCATTGTGGAAAGTATCTTAGTCTAAAGCACATTCTATTACGACAATTATTTCATTTTATATAAAATTTTCGAATGTGTCAAGAACATTTAGTAGCCCATCCTATATTTTAGAATTATTTAGCCTGAACTAGAATGGAGAGAAGTTACCAAGTGATTGATCATCCTCGTCTACTGCAATTCCAGCCTTGGCCGCAATCTCTTCTTGTGCCATTTCGTATGTAACATCAGGGTACTTTTTACCAGTTTTTTTCATTTGATCGGGATGAATGAACACATATAATTGTGTGGTGCCAAACATTATTCTGTAAAAAAATAATCTTTAGTATTTAATGAAAAAATATTCATTGTTATTGCAAGTTAATGGTCTTCCTAGTCGGCGTTGCATGTCATACCTCCAGCATTGTCTGGCTTGTGTTGTCTCCATGTGATCATATGCCAGACAATGGGTTTGGTAAAACACATGGAGGATAATCAGGATAAAATAAATAGAGACTTACAGGCCAGACAACTAGAATTTAAGCATACAAGAAAGGAGTTTTTTAATTAAAAGTTAATGTACTGGAAATTTAAAAACACTAAAAAGGAGTTAAGCCATTGATTTTGAATTTCCAGAACATATAGTTAAATTGAAATTTTAGTACTACCTAACACTGCTTATTTTGTATGTTTCAAGTTGATTATTTGTTTATTTTGAATAACTTCCTTTTGCAGATTCTGTGTTGAGTTACAAATCTTGCAGGCTCAATAAAAGGAAATTACTTTTACAGTACTTCATTTTCAATAAAAAAAATTGTTGTACATTATTGGCCTATTTGAAATGGTTGAATAAAATTAAGTTTTACATCTTTGTCCTTTCTCATTATCTTCCTCTGAGTAAAATAAAGTTTATTAAAATTAAATAATTCTGCATAAATATTTAAAAAAAATCCTTTTGAAATCTAAATAATCTTAACTATACCACTCATTATTATGCATAACTAATTTCACAATTTTGATTTATTTTCATCAATTTTTTTAAGTATCTGAATCTAAGAAGTATCAGATTTTAAACATGTAAGAACTTGTTTTTTGTATCACTATTTTGGTTTTATTTCATTTGAATATCAACACTATTTTGACTGAATTGATCTAACATAAACAAAATACACTGTCAAAAAATGTTCAGACCAATTTAAAATGAAATTACTGTACCAAAATTTGAAATATCTGAAAACACAAATTTTAAATATAAAATAATACATTGAAACAGCCTGGTGAAACCACAAATATAATCCGCTGAAATAAAAATGTAAAAATTAAAAACTGATTAGTTCTGTAATTTATTTCCGACTCTTCTTTCACGTTTTCTAACTAATTTCATACTTTAACTTATTTCTGACATTTAATGACTTCCTTATTTAATAGGTATTTTTTATAATTTTAAATGCATTGCCTTAATATTTTTACATTTTTAAAAATAGTATAATTATACTAGTAAAAGATAATTATAATGTAGTATTTATCTCTAAATTGGAAATATAAGTACTGCACTTAATGTTATATGTTTACATACTTTAAGTATTGTTTATACAGTTGATACATGGTAATTGTTGTAAATAATTTTGAATTTGCATTAAAATCATATATTCAAATAAAAGAATCACCAGCAATTAAAAAAAACAGTTAGTTTACTGACCTGTCACAATGCGATAAAAGAGCACGAGCAGTTAAAGGCTCTCCATTCAAAAGTATTCTGCATTCACTTAAACACTTTTCTAAAGTAACACCACCATGTTCTAAGTAATTCACAATAGCATGTCTTTCTTGGATACTAAACATAAACAGTTCTTGTAAATTAATCATACATGAGTAGAAGTTTTATTAAAAAAAAATCCAAATTTGATATTTATTACAACATGGGTATTCAAAAATATTTAGGAAAGCAGCAGTGATAGAAAAATAAATTGTACTCGGAAGTTTTCTTGATTTAAGGAAACTTATTGTGTAAATTTAAATTAAAACAGAAATTTGATTAAACATAAGGAAAATATGCTCTTTTATTTAGGGTTATAAGAAATTAAATGTTAAGTATTTTTATACTGTTAAGCAAAATAATCGTTAAAAACTATATAAAATTTTCAGTGACTAGTTCACAGAGTTAATTTTAAAATAAATGTTAAGGTAATTTTTTTAATGTATAAAAATGATTTTTTTTTTAAAAAGTAATGTAATGTATTTAAATAAAACTGGTTTAATTCCAAATTTTAAGCTAAAGTAAAGTTATATTTTACAAACTTTTTAATTATATTTACCTTGGACCAAGTAGCATTATATCGGCCTTGCTTGTTTTGCCTACAATATTTTCTCCTAACTTAAGAAGATGTACAATTTTTCCAGATAGCATTGGATCAAAGTTAAGGTTCGTAAAATGTGGTCTTACTTTTTTTTCTTTTTCAATTTTGGCAATGTCCCATTCCTGAAAATGAATAAATCAAAAATGTTTCCATAAAATGTTATTCAATGTGAATAAAATTCAATATGCATGATTTAGCATTATAAAACAAGATTACTGGACTAAAAGTGAATCAATACAATTTAGAAAAAGAACAACTTATTACATTTTGATTTTGAAATGTTCTCGCACATTTCTTCACAGTAACAATAGTTTCAGAGAAAAGAAAGACACATTTCTTTAATTTGTACATGTAAATTTATAATTTAACAGATCGCAGCCCTTGTATATTTTACTAAATATGAAAGGAAAAAAGAGGAAATATAGTAGTTTCATGTGTATTAATCCTTTTTCCTAAACATAAGTTGAAAACATGAACATCTAAAATGAAAATGACAGTGATTAGTTCTAGTTCTTAGAAAGTTAATTTGATTTACTTAGTTTCTCACGTATTTAAATGTATTCTAGTTCTTGTAAATAGAGAATTAACTGATACCACCATTAAAATAGTTTAGATGTTAGTGCTACCCTTTTGTTTTAATATGTAAGGTGTTTATAGAAATAAAGATGTTCTTTTTTAAACAATTTGTAATTATTTTGAAGAAATTGATCACCATAAATCTAAATTATTTTGTTGAACATTGGCTAATTTTCTTATAAGGCACAGAAAAAGTATCAACAATGGCTAAAGCAGGACTGCCTAAATAATTATATATAGGTATGTTTAGAGATTTATTTATAAAACTGTTTATATATTTATTTATAGGACTGTCTAAAAAAATATTTATAGGACTGACTAAAATTTTTTTTACTGGACTTGTCTAAAGATTTATATGGTAATTGTTTAAAGGTTTAATACCTCTGATGGAGGTTAGAAAAATATTATGATTTTAAAGTTTATTTCAAAGCAAGATAGTTTAATTTATATAGTAAAAAAAGTATTTTATATATTTTAAAAATTATAATTAAATAAATAAAGTTTTTAAAATATGCTTTATATTTGAAAAATATTTCCAAACAAATTATTTTTATTAATTTAAAATTTAAGTGAACTGCTGAGAAAACTGGAAATTCTTGAATAACTGTAGACATCCAGGGCAAACGATTTACATCTTTCAAAATCAGTCATTTGGATAAATTTTTAAGGGACAAAATTTACTATTTTTTTTTCATGTAATATTTTTTAAATATTCGTTTTGTGGTGTCTTTTTAAGAAATGTATAATTTAACCTACTTGTTAATAATTCATGATTCAAAAAAGCACATACAAATCCTTTCTGTTGTCTGGATAGCTTTAATTTGTCATCATATGACTGTTTAATTTGTAGTAAGTCTCTGTCATTCTCAGCCATTGCTGCATACATTTCTTCTTCCCATTTTTTCTTCATTCTTTCTATTTCTAGAAATTCAAATCAGACATTTTGTGAGAAATTATTTGTCAGCAGGTATGCAAAAACGATTCCATCCGTACATTACATGTTTGTTCAACTTAAAATGTAAAATTTAATATTTAAATATGTTATTACAATGAAATTTTATTCTTAGATAAAATATTTCTGTTATTCAAAAATTTATATATTTCTAATTTTGTAAGTAATCAAAAGAAAACAATACTTATGATTTCCTATGATATTGTTAAAAAATAAATCCTTATTAGCATTATAGTGTATAACACATGTTTATCCATAGTAATTTAAGTCGCTAAATAGTCATGTATGTGTGTCATATTTTATAAGATAAACATAAATTAATTGTACAAATATTTAAGAATCCAATTAAAAATCTAATTTAATTTCGGCAAATTGGCTGATTATATTCAATAAGTTAAGTATGCTTTAAGTACATATTTAACTATTTTTGTCAATTTCAGATAAATGTTAAATATATTATTACATGAAAAAATATAAAACCTAGAAACTTTTGGATTATTAATACAGGATGGTTGCATAAGAAGTACATAATTTATAGATGCTATACAATCGTAATAGTTGCAAATACCTGCAAAGAACAATACATGCTTATAAAGGGAGTCCTCTTAAGGACTTACGGAAAAATTGGATATATTTGATAAGGGTTCGTCAGCTGATAAATTTTATCGGAAATTTAAAGGCGTTTTATGCTTCTTATTCCATCAACTAGTTAAGAGAAAAATAACTAATAAGTTCCTAAAGAAATTAAGTTAGCACAAACGTGTATGGTTTAAAATTTCTTATGGCAGTATTAAATTCTTTTTTAGGGGGGGGGGGGGGGCATTCCATGGAGTGGGGGTTGCTTTTTCAACCTTTGGTCGAAATCTGCATAACAGTTCAAATCATATTTTATTTGTGAACAGTAACGCCTAGTTCCCTGCCCGTTCGACGGAACATTTTCTTAAAATATATCTGATTTGTAATTTAAGAAAAAGGCAATTTCTAAGTAATACCCAAAAAATATTACATTCCATTTTTCGAATATCACATCCCTCTTGGAAAATGATTAGCCGCTGCTACAAATGTTTCCTCGCAACGGATCTACCATACAGTTCTCTGTGTCTTACCTGTTATTGTTTTACATAATAGAATCTGAAACATTTATGTATATACCAAGCTGCATGATTTAAATGACAAATATTGTACCATCTTCTGTCATTCCTGGCTGGATAGGAACATCCATCGCCCCTTTATCCAGCATTTTCTTGAGTCGCTCATTCTCTTGGCGAAGTTCTCGAATCAGTTTCTCAGTTGGGTCTTCATTCACTATGGCGACTGTTTTAATTTGCTTCGCTCGATCAGCTAAATATGAATAAAAGTGGTTTAAGCAGTACAGCCTTACTAGAATGGTTTTAACATTCTTATCTCTCATTCATATATTATTGCAATTTTAAAATCCATTTTGAAGTAAAAGAATCATTCCTAATTCAGTGTGACATGTGATGTAGGGTGTTCAACTCAAAGTTGAAAGGAATTTCTTTCTGTCTTCATTGTAATTTTGTATTTCCTATTCTGCACATTACTTCAGATGTCAAGAATTTACGTTTCTAACGAAATATTAGCACTGAAATTTAGCAATCAAATTATTTTCACATCAAACAGAAAATGTTGAAGAAATTAATCTTACTCAAATATCCCATTTAAATAAAATACCATTTGAAGAATATAGCTAAATTTCCATAGTACCGTTATGTAAACAACATTGTTATTTAGTTGCATATGCATTGGGGTTTAGTAAGATAAACATGAATTTTAAATGTGTTTTCTATCTAATTATATGTTTTTATTTCTAATGTTACAATTATATTATTTGTATGTTTATTTATAATTTTGAAAGAGTTCCTCGTATAAGTTCGCCCCGTGGCAAGAGGAAAATTTTATTTGTCAATATGTACATTAAGAACATATTTCTAGTGTACTTATAATATTGTCGGCTTAGAATAAACACCTTGTATCTTAAAACCACATATGTAACAGCCGTAGCAAAAGCTGCTTGGCGACTTAATCCAAGCTCAGGTATTCCTATCATTTTCGTCACCAAGCAGCTTTTGCTACGGCTGCTAAATCTGTGGATTAAAGATACGAAGTTTTCATTCTAAACCGACGACATATCAAATTATCATTATAAAAATATATATGGATAACGATTCTTCAAAATAGCTTACCATAGCGAAGGGTAGATAACGTTTCTTCATAATTAATGTCTGCAGGGCTTATTGCGGCAATCTGAAAATTAAACGTTTCGAAACTATTTAAAACAGTTAACACACTGGAAGACATTTCTGATATTTGCGTTCTTTTTATAGAAGAGTTGTTTCATGTATACTTGTTCTGATGGTTTTAAATAGCAGAGGTTGATTTAAAATAGGCGTATAAACCACTCTTACTTACCCGACTACCCCATCTAATCTTAAGTTGCCTATTCAGAGCTCAAAAGATTAAACATTTCTTAATGTAAAAATAACTTTTTATTCTCATAAAAATGTTATTTTTTTAGTAAGCAGGTATTCTTACTAAATTGTGACAAAAGTTTGCAAAGACAAAGGGTTTTGAGAGATGATCTGAAAACGATAAACCCGAAATAACCCCTTGACTGTTTACAATAAGTTCAGGTATGATTTTGTGCATGTGCTGCTGTTTTTGTTGAAAAATGACCTTTGTCACATTGTTCATATGGTTTAGAAAAGCTAATTGGTTAACTTAAACTCGGATGTTGATTGGCTAAAACCAGCTGTGAAGAGCGTTATTCAACTGATCGGAGCCATTTGAATAATTTTAATCTTGGCTTGGAATTAGTATTAATGTGTAAATTATGTATCATCTCAACAAATTTTAAAACACAGAGTGAGGACTTTTTTCGAAAAGCGTATTGTAGCCACTTGTAATCTATATTGTGACGTCTTATAATTAGTCGCCATTTGCGAAATGACAAGACTGTACTGTTGTTTGAAGCTGCCATAAGGTGAAGTAGCACGAAATCTAGTTGACTAATAGTTGTTGTAATCTACATAAAACCCATTAGATCTTTATATTATTTGAAGGATTAAACGTCCATCTTCAAGATTTTTTTTGTACTTATAAACCACATATAAGTCAGTAATTTATTGTATTGTTATCGTTTATTTTTTTAATTAAGGCTTTACAACAGAAAATCTACAGACTATAAAACTAAATTTCGAGGTATGCAAAAAAATATTATTAAATATTATCAAATTTAATTCACCATTATAGTCCTGCTGTTGCCTCCAAGAGCATTCATTAGCAGCCGGGTAAGAACGGAATCCCTGAAAGGAACTGTAAAAGAGAAATAAACTTTTAAATTCAAAAAATTATAAATAACCACATCCTTCTGTTTTTAACCTATAGGATATTAATTGTTTATAGCGTAGCGGAAGGAGTAAATTGACATTGAAATAACACCAACTGTTTCCAGGAAAATGACAGAAGAATTGGTCTTTTTTTTTATCTCGTTAAGTAAAGTTTTGACCTGAGACTCCGAGAGCCGTACTAAAAAAATTAATGCTTTTTATAAAAATTATTAGGTGATATATTTTTTTTTAAATGTTACAATGTCTATTCTTAAAAGCACTTTTTTCATGGTCTAAGACAATTTGAATGCAAAGTGGCGAGTTTATCCGATTTTATATACAAATACAAATACAAATATTGACGACCAACAACAGGCTCAAGGCCCAACAAGGTTGGTCCATCTAGTACCTCTTAACTATCCCCCAATGCATATCTAACTTCTTCTTAAAATCCGTTACTCCTTTACAATTAACAATATTCACTGGCAAGTTGTTCCATTTGTCTATTACCCTATTATAGAAATAGTGTTTTCTCCCTTCCCGATTAAAATGGGATTTGTTTAACTTAAACCCATGACCTCTCGTTCTATCACTCATATTAAAATCTAAACCCTCCACATCTCCTTGTTTGATAAATTTGAATAGTTGAATCAAATCTCCCCTAACCCTTCTTTCTTCCAGAGTATACATATTCAAATTTCTTAATCTATCTTCATAATTCATGCCTGAGAACCCTTGAACCATTTTAGTAGCCCTGTGCTGAATTTTCTCTAACAATGCAATGTCTTTTTTAAGATATGGTGACCAGAACTGTACAGCATACTCAAGATGTGGCCTTACTAAACATCGGTAAGGCTTTAAAATTTTAATACACAAAATTGCCGTTCTTTGATATATGTAAAGAATAGATTTGTAAAATATGTAATTGTTTCATTCAAGCCATATCGATAAGACTTCAATTGACACAAACGACTGCAGTCACAGATGTAAAAAATATGTTATTGTACTTTAGTACTATTACATGATTATAACAACATTATGTGTGGTCCATAGTTATTTTCTTATACCCAGGAGTAATGTTTATATATTGGATTAAATAAGTATTTATAGAACACTATAGTAGAAAAAGAACAGTTTTTTAATACACATGTATAACGGCAACGGGTAAGTCCGGTTTTTGAAACGAACACTACAATTTGAATAGAATACAGCCAGTTAGGAAACTAAAACTTATTTTAATAAATTCACATATGTATTGAGATAGTAAAAATATTTTTTTTATCAGATTATCATATTTTAATAAGAGTAGTTTTAAAACTGCACTCCTCGTTCATTAAATTGATTTAAATTTGTCTCCTCTCGATTGCCCCGCTCAGTTACAAAAATCTGTACGGTCGTGCTGCCATCTGTTGACTAACATAAAAGACAAACTTCGAATGTAAATTCAATTACTCAAAATTCGAAGATGCGTTTTTCTCTTTTGTAGATGGAAAGACGATAAAAAGCCTTTAAATAATAGTTGTTAAAAATGTATTGTTTTGACGAAGATTTAACTCCTTAGCAAAACTATATATCGTGTGTATTATCAATTACTTACAAAGTTAGCAAGTGAAAGTAAACTAAGACAAATTTGTTATTGAATTTTTTCTCTACAACAGTGGTCCCCAACCTTTAGATATGCATGGACCACTAGGTTAAAAATTCGATTAAGTAGGGACCTTTACCTTTTAATACCTTTAAATATAATTCAAGTATCAAATGTTTATTGAAAATATTTTTTTTACACAGAAGTATCGTATTTAACTTTAATTGTATTAGTTATTTATGGGTAGTAGTTAAAAATGGTCGATTTGCTCCTTTTTTCAAATAATAAAAGGATATTTGAGTATATGTTTGCACCTGTTTCACCAACTTCCATACTTTTTATTAAAAGTATGAAGAATAAGTAAAAAATACACCATTTTCAAATCTGCAAGTAGAAGAATTCCTTTTACATTTTTCTTTACAAAAAATCCTCACAAACCACTGGGAGAGAACAACTGGTTTACAAAAATAATTAAAAATGTATGGTTTAGTAAAAATATAAAGAATATTTTTATACGATTTTCCTATTTTTAAGTGCCATTATATGAAAAAATATGAGTTATCTATTTACTTTAAAAAATATAGTTATAAACAGCTTCTTTTTCATTTTATATGGTTGGATAGACTGGCAAAGATCATATTCGGAGGCTGTATAGTAAATTTCTGTGACGCATCCTAATACAATTTTCGACAATCTTGATCTTATGTTTTTATGCAGATTTTTTTTGCTCTGTTGGGTAAAATAACTATATTATTTTCACGAAGAAATTTATAAAATTTTGGACATTCATTGGTCTGGTTTCATATTGATTTATTTCATACATTATACCAAGACCTCTCATCTAAATTTATACACTCTAATAGTTTCTAGTTAAATATTTATATTCAAAACATTAACTATTACTTTTTCCCATTCATATTTATTATGGTCGGGATCTCAATTCCGGCAATGACGATCGCTTTTGCCTAACTGGTAATGTTTCGGACTAGCAAATGAAAGGTTCCGCGATCCAAATCGGGGAAAATATCTGGGATCGCACAACATCAGCTTCAAACATTAAACTCCTTGATTTTTGACAAATTAGGATGTTTCAAATATGATGGTGATATAAAGAAAATCGCAAATGTTTAAATCTGTAAATACGCAAAACACAAATAAAAACGTACCTCTAGAATTTTTTCCCATAGCTCGTTCAGCTAATGCATGAATGCAATTTCCTAAACACGATAAGGATTGATTGATAGCTGCCCCTTCTTTCAGTCGGTCCCCAGTTGCGCCAGTGTTCGACGCACGCTCACTACAAAAAATGTGTTTATATACATAACATCACAGATATCCCGATGTTATATCCCAAAATCATTAACACTTTTTCATACCAAAGGACACTGTATTTTAAGAGTAAAAATCATGAGGCAATTTTTTTTCCGGAAATATACAGTGATGAGATTCTTTCACTTTATGCGGAATTCGTCTTTTTTTAGGGTTTTTCCCAAAATTTTCCGTTTTTTTTTTCCCTCCAAATTTTTTTTTTTTTTTTTTTTTGAAAGCTTGAAATCATTAAATCAAATATATTTTATTTAAAGTATACAAATAGTCTTTACTTAGGAGGTCTTCGCAGGACCAAGGACTATTTGATGATATCTG
This sequence comes from Troglohyphantes excavatus, assembly GCA_963932185.1. Classification (NCBI taxonomy): domain Eukaryota; kingdom Metazoa; phylum Arthropoda; class Arachnida; order Araneae; family Linyphiidae; genus Troglohyphantes; species Troglohyphantes excavatus. The sequence goes on along the minus strand of OZ010672.1, from coordinate 53,174,651 downwards.
TCAACTATTTTTAGCAAAATGAACCCTATTTTAAGAAGAGGTTACTTAATATCCATCTTTATATTTCTGAATATGTTACAATATCTCAGTATTATACAAAGACTGAATTTTTTTCTTCTAATTTTTCCTAATGGGGGCTTCTTTATATACTTGCTTGCTAAATGGGTTAAGTAATTTCCATTTACATATAAGAAATATAATAAAACTAATTGGCATATTTATGCTAAATATATAAATTAAATTATTATTTTAAGTATAGTAGTTTTGTTAAGTAAAAAAGTCTTTAGTGTAAAATTCACTCCGATTTTAGTTTTCATCTTTCCTCTGCCTCGGGTATAATTTACTCGGAATTTTATTTTTAGCTCTTTTGCTTTTTGGCCAAACTCATTCATGAATATATGCCAAGAGGTTTATTTCACTCATCATTGTCAAAAAGTGGTTTTATTTTTAGCTCTTTTGCTTTTTGGCCAAACTCATTCATGAATATATGCCAAGAGGTTTATTTCACTCATCATTGTCAAAAAGTGGTTTTATTTTTTAGCTCTTTTGCTTTTTGGCCAAACTCATTCATGAATATATGCCAAGAGGTTTATTTCACTCATCATTGTCAAAAAGTGGTTTTATTTTTAGCTCTTGCTTTTTGGCCAAACTCATTCATGAATATATGCCAAGAGGTTTATTTCACTCATCATTGTCAAAAAGTGGTTTTATTTTTTAGCTCTTTTGCTTTTTGGCCAAACTCATTCATGAATATATGCCAAGAGGTTTATTTCACTCATCATTGTCAAAAAGTGGTTTTATTTTTAGCTCTTTTGCTTTTTGGCCAAACTCATTCATGAATATATGCCAAGAGGTTTATTTCACTCATCATTGTCAAAAAGTGGTTTTTTTTAGCTCTTGCTTTTTGGCCAAACTCATTCATGAATATATGCCAAGAGGTTTATTTCACTCATCATTGTCAAAAAGTGGTTTTATTTTTTAGCTCTTTTGCTTTTTGGCCAAACTCATTCATGAATATATGCCAAGAGGTTTATTTCACTCATCATTGTCAAAAAGTGGTTTTTTTTTTAGTACTATGATTATTGGTTAACACAAACTAGTACCAGCTAAAACACAAACTAACGAAACAAATTTTTAATTTATTTACATCATTAAGCTTTCCTTATAGTAAATTTTCAGACATTATATCCAATAGTATAAAAGCCATTAAACACAATCCTGCTCTTGAGATCAAATAATGAAAAATTACATAATTATTGACACTCGATGTCTGGGTACGACAATATATATGTCCTTTGGTACGTTAAGTATTACCTGTTATTTTGTATAAACATTTCATATTAGACATATAAATTAATATTTATAATCATTTAAAAATGTCACAATTTTGATATTTATAGTTTATAAAAATAATAATAACTATAACTTAAATCCTTTCTGAGTGTCTTGTGAGACACATACTTTTAGCCTAATTAAAATAGATTTTTATTAAACGAGCTGGATCGGGTAGAAAAAGTGAATAACACATAAGCTATACATTTCATTAAAAAAGTTTGTTCATATGCCCCAGTTTCCCCTAAATAAAATCTCATTGTCAGTCAAGAAGCTTATAGTACAATGCGAGTGGAAATGTATTTCTGAAAATAAAAGATACATGCAAGAAGTTGGTAAGCCTCACCTTCCAGCAAGGTCTACCAGATGCACTATTGAGCTTTTTGACGTTTCTTGCCCAGTTCCCTTCTTAGACTTTTGTGTCAGATGAATCCCTACAATAGTATGGGCTCGGCTAGAAAGAATATGAATTATGTATATAAATTATTTAAATAATCTAGTGGCATACTCTGGGCATGGATAAACTTCCCCTCATCATATCCAAAATTTGAAGTTCATCTATTAAAAAAAATCGGACCATCAATATTGGTTTTAGCAAATCAAAAAGCGAGTTTCAACGAGTTAACCAATCGGTTTACTAAACCTTGTAAACAAAGTGACGTCACAGATGCCATTCAGCCAGAGCCGAACTTATAATGTTTATTTACTATTACATCGTAATTACATTTAAGGTAATATTTTTCAAACTTACTCTTCTAATGTGTTGATTCTTCCAACTATTTCACTGTCATATTATTTTATATATACAATCCATTAACCTCTCCATTAACGTCCATACACAAGTCGTAAAATAAATACTGCCATTCAACTCCTCAAATTATTAAATTAATATTTTTGCCATTCAACTCCTCAAATTATTAAATTAATATCTTTTCACAAATATTCTCATTGTCAAGTATTCTGATTCACTCAAGGTTAGAATAGTGTTTATTAAATGAAGGTAACTCCCCTGTATAAATGTTTAAGCCATTTACAAATTAAAAGTAAATTAATATCATTTACAATATTATTATTAAATAACTAGATATTGACTTTTACTTTCTGAAATGTTGCAAATGATGTGTCCTAAGACAAAAAAAACTTCCTAACTCTCGATTAATGGAATTATTTCCTGACTACGCCACTGGAAATACTATACAATGTCTGATAACGATTATGACGTATTTATAGATTATTTTTAAGAATTTTTTTTATGTCCATTCAATGTTAATAAAATGGTTTTCATTTGTGCACACATTTTGTAGAATGACTCTTGAAAACATATTTATAAAAAAAGAAAATTTTATGTCAAAGCGACACACAAGTTAATTTCTATATTGTTCTGGGCATGTTTTTATGGTATAATTTAATGAAAGGTGCCTAATATAAGCATCTTGAAATATGTAAAGGCGGGGGAGGTGAACAAAAACTTCCAAATGTGGCTAAAATCGAGATAAAATAAAGTTGCCTAAGCAGGGCAGTTTTGCACCAAGAAACGCCGGGTCACAAGGGCCCCAATAATTGCTAACTGCGTGGTATCCTGTAAATTTTAATAATTAATTAAATTAATTTTGTTAATTGTTTAGTTAATTTGTTAGTTGTTTGTTAATTTTGTTTATATATTTAGAAAAATCTTAATATAATAAATATTAATATGATAATAATAATAAAAAGAGACAGCTTGTGTGTAAGTTGTGCTTCAGATAATTTGATTTGAAAAATTTTGTAAATTGGAGTATTTTTATTAATTTAAAAATTGGGTGCATTGCTAAAAAAAACTGAATACTGCAATACTTATATAGCTTGAGCGTTAGTGGGTTAAATTCGTTTTTTTTTTAATATTATATTTAGGCTTAAAAAACGCAAATAAATCAAAATATATTTTTTTAAATATTCCTTTTTTTTAATTGATTTATTGTTTGAAAGAGATCTTCTATTAAAAAAAATATTAGGATTTGGGGGTCGGATCGTCCTTGACCAACAGGTAGCCAAAGCCAGGAGTGATTTTTTAGGGGGAAGGGGGGGGGGCGGAGGTCAAGTAACCCCTATTTAGGCATGGGCGGAATCGATACCCCTATTAGATGCCAAAATAAAGGCCCTGTAACCCCTATTTAGGGTACGAAATTTAAATAATTTTTTTAATATGTGGCTTTAAAAGATAAGTAATTTGATTAATGGAGTTTTGAAACAAGAATTATATTAAAAATAAATATTTTATTAAATAAAACTATAACTTTATTTTTTCATCGACATATTAGTCTATTTTTTTAATTAATTTATTACATGAACGTTTTGTTGTTTTATTTATTTTTCATGTAAGAAGTAATAAAAATTAATGTGCGCAAAATCGTATATTATTTACAGTGATAAAATATTCATACGAGTAAAATTATAATGAACTTCTGACAAAAATATTTAAAATAAAATTATTATACTCGGGGACAACCTAAGTTGAGCCTAAAGCAATTGAATATTTATAGATATCACAGTTTCCTCTTCAGGTATTATATATATATATATATATATATATATATATATATATATATTAAATATTACATATCGTCACCTCAGGGCAACAGTAGGATATGAGCAAAAACAGAGTTGCCTATAAAATTGATTTGAAAATTTTCTGTGTTTTCAATGCTGAATAACTAAGACTGTAGTTCAGGGATTTCAAAGAAAACATAAAAATGTCTGAGTGTTTCACTAAATAAAGGCACATTTGGTAATATTAGCAAGACCGAAAACTCATTTTCGTTTGTTTTTTTAGATGTCTTACTGCTCTGAGGCGATGACATGATTTTACAAAGTTTATTTCTTCTAATATTTTTAAAAACCTGAAAGTAAATTTGAAAAGTAGATGCATGCTTGTAGTTTGATAATTAGATGTATTTTTAAGTTTTAAATGTGAACAATTTTATAATGAAACTAATCGATAGATCATAATTCATTTATCAACTACAATATGGATTTAAATATCACTGTCACATCTTAATAATAGAATAATAAAAACTGATATTTGTTATATATTTTTAAAAAAATAATTTTAATAATAATTACCTGCTGGTTGCATTCATGTTCGTTGAAGCTATACTTCGATTCGTCGTACCTAAAGAGTTTATAATGAAATATATTATGTATTTAAATGTATAGTATTTTATAAAAACAAAACTTTGGATTTAAAAATAGAACTTATTAAAATATAACACTTCATATAAAAAAAATTAAGGTATTATACTATCAAAATAATGTGATTAGATTTAATAACTTTACTATTTAATTACTCAAAAATGAATATTGGAAATTCTTGACTAACTTAACAAACCATATGTATTTAACATGGATTTAATTAATTTAATTATTTAACATTGATTCTCCACAAGAATTTGAATATATTATTATGTTTATAATAAAATATAAATATAATAAATCATTTAGCATCCTTTTTCTGGTGAATTTTGTATTACAAGAATTAAAAGTACCTTCATTTAATTTCCTCTCGATTTCTTTGTAGCTTGTTACCATGGATAATTTCAAACCTTCAGCTAAGAAAATCAAAAGCAAAAAAAACCTTGTGTTAATAGTATTTTTTCAAATAAGGATTTATTATTAATATAGTAGCAAATAAACATACTGACATTTAAAAAGGTGATGTTAAGCATAAAATTCACTTTAATTTAATCAATTAGTAAAATAAGCGTTGTATAATAGTCACTTTTAACTAATTTAGAAACCTTAATAGGCGAAATATTTTAATTTTGGAATAATTTAACAAATTAACTTCCAAAGTAAGTGGAATTTCAGGAATGAATTTTTAAACTTTGATTTAATACACTTTTAAAAATAATTCTACATAAGCACAAATAGAAATCTTACTAAAATCTCTCCAAATATGGCACAGTATTTTAGAATTATTTGCAATTGAAATTAATTGATAAACAATAATTGTTTATAATAATTAATATTTTTGTGCGTGTTATTTGAAGATAATACTCTAAGAATACCTAGTACACGTTGAATTCAGTGTGGCCTGAGGCCCACTCACTTTGGAAAAAAGTAAATTTGCTAGTTATATTTTTCACTTGATTTTATTTTTTACATTCTTGCATATTTCAATTATTTAAATTTTTATTTAGTATATCCGTGATGATATGGTCATCGAATATTATTTATTGTAATCCTTTTAATCAACAAAACCAAACCTTAGAATTACCAGTGTCCCCAGAATCTAAAGCATTTGCAACAGAATCTACATACAATTATGTATTGTTATTTAAATAACATACTTTTTATTAACATAAAACTTTACTTTCCTTATTAAATATTCGTTTGGTCATAAATTTATAATTCATAACTACAATATTGTATTATAAATAGTTGTTAATTGTTACAAAATATAAATAAATATGAAAAAGTACTAAAAAAAATGAATTATTAATTTCCATTTAGTAACTTTTCTAATTAAAATAAATTGTTTATGTATTATTAATTTGTATTATAAATTATTTTGATAAATATTTACCGTAAAATCCTTTCTTCGGATGTTCACGAACTTTCAAACCTTTTTTTCTGTCCCCACCAGGATTTAGCAAATCCCGAACAATTTCATTATATATTTCTAGCATGCTGAATCTCACCTAAAAAAACCGAAAGAAATAGTTTATAGTACAGTTATATTCCTTTTATCATAAATTAATACGTTGTAAATATCAGAAGTTAGTGTCGAACATCGTTGAAAAATTATAAATTTCATGCATATAAAGATTTTAAAACGCTTTTCTGGCTCTCAAAAATATATTAAATGTTACACATTTAATGTTTTTCCGTACTTACAAAAAAGCGAAGACAAAAGGCATCGAAAAAAATATGTTTATACATTTCTGTGACGTCACGTGCGATTACTGCATAGCCAAGGACGAACGTTTTCTCAACCTTTCTTCCGAATTGTATGCATCCGCGCGGCACTTTAAAGTACATTGTCTCTCAATGGGAGTTCTCACACCAGTGCTAATACTTATATTAAATTATAGCTCAGTGGTCAATACTCGGTGCACAATAAATTCTTTTAAATTCGATGTACAATACACCCTGTTAATATCTAAAATTATTATATAAAAAATATTGTACTTATTTTATAATAAAGTTTTAAATTGGAAATATTGCCTCTGAAGAACAAGAAATGAAACATGGACAAAACCTATAAATTCACATTCATTCCATAAATTTAACAACGGTTATTTCCCCAATCATTTACATCCATTACATCTAATGACGTATAGGTCACGATTCTAGTAATCGTTTTTTTTAACTCTTCTAGTGTCATGAATATTTACTTATTTTAAAATAAAGATTTAAATTGGAAATATTGCTTCTGAAGAACAAGAAATGAAACATGGACAAAACCTTTAAATTCACATTCATTTTATAAATTTAACAACGGTTATTTCCCCAATCATTTGCATCCATTACATATAATGACGTATAGGTCACGATTCTAGTAATCGTTTTTTTTAACTCTTCTAGTGTCAAGAATATTGTACTTATTTTAAAATAAAGATTTAAATTGGAAATATTGCCGCTGAAGAACAAGAAATGAAACATGGACAAAACCTTTAAATTCACATTAATTCTATAAATTTAACAACGGTAATTTCCCCAATCATTTACATCCATTACATCTAATGACGTATAGTTCTAAGTCACGATACTAGTAATCTTTTTTTTTTTTAAACTCTTCTAGTGTCAAGCAACCCATTTTATGGCGTCCAAATGGGTGCATGCACGCTACACATTAATGATGGTATATCTCTATTGATATTTCATTTTTTTGTGTTAAACAGATTTTTTCAAAATCATTTTGTTGATAACTTATTTTGACTTCTAAAAATTCCATAACACAATGCCTCGGGTGGTCATAAATTGTGGGTCGATGGTCATTGTTTGGCTGTTTAACTACGCATTACGCTGTTAAAAGTAGGTACTAAAAATCAGTAAAATGTACTCATTTTTGATTACATTCGATGTTAATCATAGCTCCAACTACGTAAGTTTCATTTTTGATTACATTTGATGTTAATCATAGCTCCAAATACATAAGTTTCATTTTTGATTACATTCGATGTTAATCATAGCTCCAAATAAATAAGTTTCATTTTTGATTACATTCGATGTTAATCATAGCTCCAACTACGTAAGTTTCATTTTTGATTACATTTGATGTTAATCATAGCTCCAAATACATAAGTTTAATTTTTGATTACATTCGATGTTCATCATAGCTCCAAATACATAAGTTTCATTTGTGATTACATTCGATGTTAATCATAGCTCCAAATACATAAGTTTCATTTTTGATTACATTCGATGTTAATCATAGCTCCAAATACATAAGTTTTATTTTTGATTACATTCGATGTTATACATAGCTCCAAATACATAAGTTTCATTTTTGATTACATTCGATGTTAATCATAGCTCCAAATACATAAGTATCATTTTTAAAAAAGACATGTACTCAAAAACGAGTGAAAAGAGTAGTTGCTTGCCTACGTAGGCTGCCTTCATAAATCACTTTCAATAAATATCAACAATTACAATCAAGACTAACCAGGAATCGAACCCAGATCTTTAGGCTCAGCAGTCCAGTGCCTTATCCGTTGTACTACCAGGGCGACGTGAAGGGATTATAAACAGAAGAAATGTTAAAAAAGTGTGCCAAGAGAATGGGAAGTAAGATAATTGAGTTGTAATGACTCAGTTTCCATTTAAGAAATCGACATCAAATAATGTGGAAAACCGTCTTCTGAACAACTTTTTAAGTTTGCCAGGTCGCTTTGCTAAGATGGCTTGAAGAGAAACTGAGATTAGCAATATTAAATGACACTTCTCATTTTTGAGAAAGTACGTCATCGCTTATATATGATTGTTCTCAAAGAAAAACGAGTATGTTCATTTACTCATTTTTAATTGCAGTTTTTTTTTACAGTGTACCTAGATACCATTTATATGACACTATAGCTGTCGGCGTTTAATAGTGGAGGTGGGAAAGGATTTTATTGAATACCCTGTATATTAATAATAATATTTTTATTTAAACCCCTCTACGACTTAATGCACTGATTGAAATGTAGAGTTCATATTTACGGAAATACTATGGTTTTGTTTTGGTTAGATTAACGTCGCACTAGAGCTGCACAGTGGGCTATTAGCGACGGTTCGGGGTCTATCTCGAAGTTCCGAGAACGACCCGGGAACACATTCACACACACATTCATTCATACATGCACCTCGTTATTTTAGAACCGTGGTCAGATGACGAGGAAACACCTGAAGTGGCACCCAACGCCTTCAATAGGCGTCGGGACTTTGGACCCCGATCAGATGTATCGTGCACCAGTCCCGTATACAAGCCGTTAATTTTTGCGGATGTTCTGGACGACTTTTCCAGTATTTTGTAGCGAAGCTGGCAACCCTCCGATCACAAGATCACTATTTTTTACTTTTCTTTGTCAAGTCCATCGCCTGGCATCGAACCACGAATACACTTTAACCGCTTGGCCACGGAGGCCCCGGAAATACTATGAAACTTACTGAATAATACTCTTTTACTCAGATTGCACTAATTTAACATATATCATCCCCCTCCATTACGAAATGGGCGGGTCTTCCCAGAACTCGGTTCTTATGCATGGTCAACGTTGCGGAAAAACGTTTCCTGTACCAGTACAAATGCGGGGGCACGTTGCACAGATTCGGCAATTTCCAAATGCTTCTACCCAGTCCCGATTAACAACTCTACAGTACTACAGGATCGGTACCAACTTGCCATTATCATGTTTTCTTTTACTTAATAGTCTGGCGTGCTGGGAATTATAAGTGAATAGTAACGAGACGTAAGCAAATGAGAGTATTTAGATTTATTGTTTTGGAAGAACCTTATTAAATATGTATGAATTATGTGGAGTTAGATAATGGATGAGCACCAACGCGAAATTCTATCCTGCTAGCATGATTTATAGTTGCTTTGCGTCATTCTTATTCGGCAAATACTGAATTCAAAATAGGCACTCCTCAATCTAATCAATTTTAATATAGGAAAACTATCATTATTCCCAAACGTTTCCGGGATATGATAGTAAACATAGCATTAAACGTATTATATTAAATTTTAACAATCCATTTGTAATGTTTATGTATTGTATTGCACCTATTGGAAAAACATATAGAATTTTTTAAAACTTGAAGCAGTTTTTAAGTTTTACCCGCATCAAAAATTACTTTTTAGTAATAATGATAAAAGTTTTGTTTTGGTGTCGAAATTTCAATGTCCCATTTTCATGTAATATTTACGTTTTTAATTTCAGAATAAAAAATAAATTTACTTTAAAAAAAATTATCTGATTATAACGTGAGTTGTTACATCGATAAGTCCATAAACATATACACATTGAATTTTAAATGAGAATTTGTAATACATCTTATAAGCTAACTTAGAAATTCATTTTAGCTGTTTTATATTTTTAACTAAAGTTTTTTTTTTATTTCAAATATATATTAATTTTTAATATGAGCATCGATAGGTGCATAAAATAAAAAAATATTTTATTTAAATTAGATTAAGTTCTTTTATTACATATAATTAATCTGTACAGATAATTTGTAGCACTATGCACTTTTTGGGCTGTCACTCGAAATCAAATCGTGTACCTTCTGTATGACATGTCCATACTCTATCGGCAATAGCCCGATTGCGGCCGAAGGGAGCCGGGTTTACTATATTCTCAAAGAAGAAAACATTTGTTTATCGCCCAGACAAAAGGTTACCATGGACCGCAATTGGAGCTTTCCGACTCTATCAGCTAGGCTAAAGTGATCACTGAGGCCCAAGTGGGAGTATTGGGTATATAAAGTGCCCCCCCCCCCCCCCCCCCCCACCACACACACTCAGTGAGTCGGACGAAGGAAGATGGAAGATTCCCGTGACGTGTTATCACGTGGACAGTGGTTGAAGTTGTGGTGGTTAATTCAATGTAGTGTCACAAGTATTTGTTGGAAGGTTGCGTCGATCCACAATCCGGAAGTCACCAATGTAGCGCTATGCAGTTTGTGGCTGTCACTCGGAATCGAACCGAGGACCTTCTGCATGATACGCCGATGCTCTATCAGTTAGGCTAAAATGATTACAAGTGGGGGTATCAGGTATTTGAAAACACAAATTAGGCAAAAAAAATTTACCTCAAATTCTGTTTGGTCGCCAGCCCTCCTTTTATCTTCAATTCCTCTAAACATTTCTTCGCAAAATTTTGGTACAATTCCTGTAATAAGATAATTTAAATAAAAGTCATTTATGGGCTGCTATTTATTATGCGCTTAAAAACCACATTGAATAATCGTCTTTTCGTTTTACCAGTTTATTTTACCAGTTTTTCGAAGAATGTTAATGGTCAGTGATGGCTTTTTTGGAATGTTCCTAGTTTGATTTGTGACGTCAGCTGCCCATGGTGGGTAGCTCATTCGGGCATCTCTAGTAACCAATCAGTGTAAGCTTTTTTTTGAAAAACAAGCGATTCCTTTTACAAGAAAAACGTTATATTCCGATAACGAGGATTAGAGTGTAAAACATTTTAGTTTCCTAATTATATAAGCAGCTTAACACTTTCAGTTCCATCAATTATATTAGTAGTACACGAACCAAAATAATCCTAGAAGAATAGCAAAAAATCTATATGCTGATTTAAAAAAAAAAATCTAAATCTATCTTCTAGATATAATTATAATTTGAGTATTTGAGAAAAGGTCCAGTTGAATTGGACCTTTTCAGTCGAAATAATCAAACCTGTACCATTGAACAATGGAACACAAATGGTTATACCAATGGATGGCCAACAAATGGTTAGACCATGTAAATATTTTATTGGGTTATAAAGAAAAATAACATACCTTTATTGGATCCGTAACCGATTACTGACCATGATTTTCCACTACCAGTTTGTCCATATGCAAAAAGAGCTGAATTATAGCCTTCCCAAGCATTACGCAAAACTCCACGACCAAGATCACGATATACTCGCTCCTAAAGAAATAATTAAACAAACATTTATTTTATGCAGGGGGTGTTGGACGATGGTTATTCTTTGGCTATGTTGTTGGCTAAAAATAATGTTTTATTATGCCAATACAGCTAAATGTGAAATGTCTAAACAATGACCCAACAAATTGTGCCAACCCTGTATAATATGCCAAATTTTGTGAAAGTAAGTTGAAGCTGAAGTTTTTTGTTGATGTTTTGTTTTGAAGTTGGAGTTTTACTTTTGAAAATATTTTTGATGTTTTTTATAACTCATTGTAGTTTTCAGAGTGAAGTGGTATAATTATGCAATTACTTAGATATATAATAATTATAATTTGTATATTTAGAAAACTTCTGTGCAGTTGTCACATTTATGACAACAAAATGACAATATTTGAGTATATTAACTTTTTGCACTCGTAATTATGCATTAGAAAGTTAGCAAATAACTCGGAATTTTTTTTCATGTTTGATCAAGATGAATTTTTTTTATGGAAATGTGTTTCAATTTAACTAGAAGGTTTACCATCCTTAAATCAAAAATTTAAAAATATAACCCCTGAATACACCCCTTGACCTAGGATGGAAATGTAGCCACATAATATTTTATTTTTCAACGTGTCACAATAATTTATTGAAACTACTAAGAATACTTAAGTATATTACACTACACCGCATTAAAAATCTAAGAAATGTAATATAAACAAACTATATAAACAATATTTAGGGGCGGAACGTAATGCCGGCACCTCCACCATAGCAAATCAACTTAGAAATACTTCGAACAGAAATGTTTTGGTTAAGTTATCACAGTTTGCCCAAAGAATTTCTGTTTTCTATAACTAGTAAGAAGTAAGTAACTGTAACAAAACTAACTAAAAGACAATAAAAACAACAAAGAAACTACAAACAAGAAACAAAATAAAAAGCACAACATAAAGAAACAATTACATTTTATAATTCTGTGTTTTTCCTATTCCTATTTCTATGGAGACATACGAACGCAACGGTACAGATGCGATGTCCCCTGTAAGGGGACATACGAGCGCGATGGTAAAACGAGTTATGTCCCCCATACGGGGACATACGAGTGCAAAGGGTTAAAATCTATATTTTTGGGTTACTATTGGGGAAATTTAATTTTCTCAGTTAACAGGTAAAAGAAAACTTGTCATGTGAGGTCTAGTTTCTGCATACACTGTTAAAAAAAACGTAAATATACAGCATGATACATGTACAATAGCTGCACAAATTGCGATATATCTGACACAGACTGCACTGTTCCCAATGTTTACAGCCAATAGTTCTGTTATTTTTCAAAATTACCATGCTGCTTTCTATTCCTACAACAGAGAGCGTTGTATGTGCTTAAACCATCTAGAAGTTGTATTATCCATTTACTTCAGAATGTGTAAGAATCCGCTAGGGACGCTCGTGATAACCACAAATTGTGATGTTATTATTATTTCAATTAATCTGAGTGTGAGACTATTTCAATGTCCGCGTCTGCCCAAACCATGTCTGTCATGTGTGAAAGGAACTGTTTTGAAAGAAAAGTAAGTGATTTATTTAATCTTTTCACATATTATTTCATGACTTGTGTTTATTTATTCTCTGGATCAACGTTATTTCTATTTCTTATGATATTTAAACTTTCCTCTATTTGAAAACATTAGGCCTAATATCTAGATTCTGTCCAGGTTGGGCAATAAGCGATGGGCTTGTTTTGTAAACATACCGGCTTCTCGGAAAATCTGAAGACAAGCGAAACATCGTTCGCGGGTCAGCGTTTAACATGGGTTTAGCATGTTTGCGATCGACCAATGAGTTAATATTCTATTTGAGGATTACTTGAAACTAACTATACTGATTAAAAATATAATTTATAAATAAAGTTATATATTTATTAATATTTTGTTTATTTAGGGAAATTTGAATTATTTTTTTAGGTTTTTCTGTTTATTTTAAAGGTACTTTTTATAATGTGAAATAGGTATAACTCTTTGTTTCAGAAGTGATAGTTTTACAGAAATATTTAAAACTTATGTGCCCCAGTAGACCCTAACCGTCGTAGTACCTATTTTACAGACAGTACCTTGAAAATGCTAGATTATCAGACTTTTATTTGAATTATTAACTATACAGAAAAATTATGTGGAATAAAATGTTTGATAAGAAAATTTAAAAGCATATTTTTTGGTTATTTTGTTCACTAATGTACTGAGGTCTCCGTGGCCGAGTGGATTAAGGCGTCAGCTGAGAATCCGAGGGTTCCCGGTTCGAACCTGTGCGACGGACTAGACTAAGAATAGTAAAAAAAAAGTAGTGATATTGCGATCAGATGGTTACCAATTTCGCTACCAAAATACTAGAATGTCGTCCAGAACATCCACAAAAAATTAACGACGTGTATACGGGACTGGTGCACGATAAATCTGATCAGGGTCCAAAAGGTCCCGACGTCTATTGAAGGCGTTGGGTGCCAGCTCATGTGTTATCCTCGTCATCTGACCATGGTTCAAAAATACGAGGCATCGTTACAGGGTCTTTCCTTCGAGATAGGCCCCGAATCGTCGCCAATAGCCCACTGTGCAGCTCTAGTGCGACGTTAATTAACAAAAACAAACGAAACCACTAATGTACAGAAGGAAAATTAAGATTGTGATTTTATCTAATTTGTCTCCCTATAAAAACTATACTTTTGTTAAAGGATACTATACAACAAAAAGAATTTAACGAACTAAATGAAATGTGCACTTATTTAGTCTTTCGCCTGCGACTAAGAAAATAAATAAGATTTTTTTTTATTTTGAAACTGTGTGGTTTTCTTTCCAAACTTTAATCACAAAAAAAGAAAACAGTATTCAATTCTGGTTTGGTTAATTAACGTTTGCACTAGAGCTGCACAGTGTGCTATTGGCGACGGTTCGGGGTATATCTCGAAGGAAAGACCCGGGAACACGTTCATACATGCACCTCGTTATTTTAGAACCATGGTCAGATGACGAGAGAACACTTGACCTAGCACCCAACGCCTTCAATAGACGTCAGGACTTTGGACCCCGATCAGATTTATCGTGCACCAGTCCCGTATACACGCCGTTAATTTTTGCGGATGTTCTGGACGACTTTTCTAGTACTTTGCAGCGAAACTGGCAACCCTCCGATCACAAGATCACCATTTTCTACTTTTCTTTGTCAAGTCCATCACCTAGGACCGAACCAGGAATCCTCGGATTCCCAGCCGACGCCTTAACCGCTCGGCCAAGGAGGCCTTGGATTCTATTCTGATAAATCAGGGTGATCATCTGTCAATGCATTTTGGAGGACTCCGTGGCCGAACGGTTAAAGGCGTCAGCTGGGAATATGAAGATTCCTGGTTCGAGCCTAGGCGATGGACTTGACAAAGAAATCTAAAAAGTAGTGATCTTGCGATCAGAGGATTGCCAGCTTTGCTACAAAATACTAGAAAAGTCGTCCAGAACATCCGCAAAAATTAACGGCGTGTATACGGGACTGGTGCACGATAAATCTGATCAGAGTCAAAAGTTCCGACGTCTATTGAAGGCGTTGGGTGCCAGTTCAGGTGTTTCCTCGTCATCTGACCATGGTTCTAAAATAACGAGGTACATGTATGAATCTGTGTGTTTATGTGTTCCCGGGTCTTTCCTTCGATATAGACCCCATCGCCAATAGCACACTGTGCAGCTCTAGTGTTTAATTAACCAATACAAACCAAACTGTCAATGCATTTTGGTGTAATTATATTGTTTTAAAGAAGTTTTGTAAATATGTATAGCAATAGAGAATAACCGCTTCAAATGCATTGACTTGCACCTTGACAATGCTGCGTGTGGGAGAACTTTTATCCATACAGGCCAATAAATTTTGTGGCAATCGGTTTTGTTGCCAATAACAGAACTATTTTAATTTCTCCTGCACGGTTGATGAAAAAATTAAAGAGATTTGGTGAAAAATCAGAGGAACTGGTCATTGCATTTGAACATATTATTCTCTGTTACCACTGATGTTCAGTGTTATTATAGGAATACATGCAGAATTTCCAGCCCTTTTGTCAGTATATTGTGCAAAATAAGCATTCAGTCATAAGAAATTAATCTTTTGGGCTACCGGACGCTCTGTCTGAGTGATAGATACTCCCTCCCCTAATAATGTTTTTTAAAGAAGTTTTGTAAAGTATTGTAATAGAGAATAACCGGTTCAAATTTAACTTTTTAAAACACAAACAATGGTTATAAGTTAGTAAATATGAAAGAAAATTAATTAATATATTTTTTAATAAAGCGTGTTATGTAATGTTGGAATTTCTTGTATTTTTTTATTTAAATCTCTATTACTTAAAAAAAATATTTTAATATTCGTTTATGTGAATTATTTCGTATAACACCAATGTCCAACATAAATACCAAAAATAATATTAAATATAACTTTTCCCAATGCCATAAATGTAAGTAAGGCTATCTTACCAAAACAAATTTTAAACTTTACAAGCTACAAATTGGGGAAATGTGTATGCTCATTTCCTGTGAAACCTTGCCTAACAACGTTTTAAAACTCGTTATTTTTTTTATTTCTTTACGTTTGTGTATTTCATATAATAAATTTAAAGTAGTCGAATTCTATGAGGATTGTTGGAAAGGGGGCTATAGCCACATTGGAAATAGAGGCTAGTTACACCAGTGAATTAATGTACCTTTTTCAATTTCAGAATTTCTTCATGCCTCTCGTAAAAGTTTGGGACCATGATAGATGTATCTGCAAGTTAGAAAAGGCTAAGAGTTACTGGAAGAAGGGGGATTTTGAAACCATGAAAATGACTTTACTTTTTCACAAATGATGGTTTCTCCACTGTGTACTTGAGAAGGATGCTTACTCAGGGCTGATGGAATAGCTTATTTTATGTAAAATCCCCAAACTAGTAATAATGCACTAAGTGTTCCAAGAGTATGTATATGTACAAATTAAAATTTTGAAAATATGTACAATTGAGAATAAGATACAATTTAGTTATTTTATATACAATTATAAAAAAAAATAAGAATTTTGTTATTTTTTTTTTAATTATCCATCTAGATTTTCATAAAAGTGTTGGTGTTGAAATTTGGTATATGTAACTAAGTACTTTTTCTTTGACATATGTTATTATTCAATACATAATTGCCAGGCCTGAATAAAGTATTTATGAAAAAATATCTGGCATTTTTTATTTGGTATAAAAATAATTTTTTGTACCGTTCTTATTTGACCACCAAATATAGCTATTACCAGGAGTAATTGTGATTCTGAATTTTAATTGCTTTAATAACATGGTTTTAATATAGTTTTAAGTGAATATCTGCAGTTTTCATGAATTTTTTAATCAGTTTGCGATCACCCTGGCAGTCCTTTTAGGGCATATTAACCAAGTTAATTCATGCAAGGTCGTCTTCGAACTTATAAGAGCTGCTGGTGTAAGTAATATATATATTTTTAAAAATCGTGAAATATTAGATTGCCTATCTTTTCAATTACAAGAAAAATTTCACGACCAAACTTCACACCCAGAACTCGGCAGTCGAATAACAAGTACCCAAGGTAAAGGTTTAGGACGTAAAATTATCATATGTGTAGTATAGTATTTGTTTTGACTATAAAATAGTAAAACTATGAAATCTGATAATAAATATAAAAATCTATATGTTCAATTAAATTTGAACTTAAAATACACATAAGTATAATTTATGACTAATGAAAATAAAAAATAATTAATGGTTAGGTTTGGTAACTTTTTTAAGATACTTTAATTTTAATCACAGATAAAAAAAGCAGCATATTTCTGAAAGTGATTAAAAAATAATAAATTTCACAGACTTATTTAAATTCAGCTAAATTTTTTTTTGACTAATTACAAGCAAACAATTTTTCAAATCTTATTTTTGTTTCTTCCAAATCCTGTTTTTAAGAAAAAATATATCAGATTTGAAAAATTGTTTGCTTGAAATTAGAAAAAAAATTTAACTGAATTAAAATAAGTGTGTGAAATGTACTACTTTGTAATCACTTTCAGAAATATGCTTTTTTTTATCTATGATTAAAATTAAAGTATCTTAAAAAATTGCCAAACCCAACCAGTAATTTTTTTGACAATTTTTGCTGTAAATACGTAATCCGCACATGTTGTAAAAAAACGTCACTTGCTGTAATGTTTAGGCACATTTGCTGTAAATACGTAAGCAGCACACGTTGTAAAAAAACATCACAAGCTGTTAAGTTTAGGCACATTTGCTATAAATACGTAATCAGCACATGTTGTAATAAAACATCACATGCTGTTAAATTTAGGCACATTTGCTGTAAATATGTTAGCAGCACATGTTGTAAAATAAAATCACATGCTGTTAATTGAAATAAACACATTGAAGTTTTAAGTTTTACAACACACTGTCATGGCACAATTTTTACCCGGACAGTGTGCTGTTTTCAGTCTGATTTTTTTTAACAGTGTAGGTCTATGAGAGTAACAGGTGGACAACTTTTATTTTGTATATTGAAGCATAGAATTTATTTTAGAAGCATGCATTTATGCAATAGAATTGTTTTTAGAATATATGGTAAACGTGACTTACCTGATCACAGAATTTGCTTCCATTTGCATGGGTCGTGTCCTGAGTGCAGTATCCATTCGGTTGTTCCTTAAAACCATCATGGGACCAATAGCTGTGGTCAAATGTAAATTTCTTGACAGGGTCGCTGGGGTCGTCAGGATTCGTCAGGAAGGTGGTGTTTCCCGACATCTGTACAATGGACTTGGCATTTCTCTGCTTCTCCCGCTGATTTTAATCACGTTAAGGGGGCAAATATCTTTGAGAACGTACTTTTTCAAAAATATTATTTGAAATATTTTTTTAAAGAATTAAACTTTTTATGATATTCTTTTTTCAGATGGTGAGCTTAAACTGGAGGTTAGACTCACTGGAGGCAGGCCCGTCGCACCAGGGGGTTTGGAGGGGGAGCAAGACCTCCCCCCGCCAAAAAAAATAAATAATAATAATCTGGAAACCGTAAAAGTGGGGAATTTCAAGTTTTAAAAATTCCCGAGTTGGGATAATTTATGCCTGAAGAAAATTAATATTATTAGCAAATGAAAGCTAAGGAAGATTAGAAATTGACCAACTAGTAAGAATACATTTAAATTGGACCTCAGAACGAACACTGCATTGGAACATGGGTGCAACAAATCAATGCTTGTGAGAGAACTGTTTAATATTATCTAATATACGAGTATTAAAAACGATGAAAAATTCCGTAAGTTTTAACTGGGAATTTTCAACACTGTTGAGTTGTGAATTTCGAATCGTTAAGTTGAACCCCCCCCCCCAAATATATATATATATATATATATATATATATATATATATATATATATATATATATATATATATATATATACATATGTGATGGCACTGATTGGATGTTATTCTTTTTTTTAAATAGTGGCAGATCGTCTGTACAGCTGCAGCACTCTGCCTCAAATTTATTTTGAAATATATTAATGTTTTTATTGTTCGACCGAATTTATCAAATTTGAATTACAGTTCAAAGTGATCACAAATAAATTAATAAATTAATTAGCCCTAAATCAAGTGAGAGTCGAAGACTTTTCTGTTTTCTTAAATGCCCGGCTAAACAACTCCCAATCTGTTTTTTGTTTTCTTACAGTTGCAGAACCACTAAAAGGAACGTTACAGAAAGATGTACTTAGCAATGCGATTTTTCTCCCATTTGATGACATTTGATCTGCGCCAGCTACAGATCCAAAGTCATATGGTACAAATGTTTTTTTATTTTTTTTTATTTTTTTAATGTTTTTATCTTTTGCTATTTTAGCGGATGTTCCTTTTCTGAAATGTTCATTTTTCAAGTCGGGGCGAAAGGGGTGTCGTACAAATGTACAGAAAAATCTCAACCTTTCTCTGATTGTACTTGGTTTCAAATAAATTTAATACTTTTAGCGCTATTTGTTTTGTAATATTATTTAAAAACTATATTTAAATTTAAAATGTATTGACATTCAACACTGCCCCTATCCCACGAACCACCACTTGAAAGAGATAGGAATAGGGTTTACAAATACTTTTTTGAATTAACTCAAAATATTAAAAACATGGGAAAAAATAATAATCTAAAATCATTACTTGAATTATATAAGGTGAAAACATTGTCTAAGGTATTGATTAAAATTGCTGTATAATCTTTTGACTCTTTTCAACATCAACAAAATATGCTGCTACAGTTACTTTGAAACAGCTATATATAAAATAGAGCGATAAAAGGAATGTAGGAAATCAAGTTCTAACAAGGCTCAAAAGTTATATTAGAATTTATCTAACTTTGTTTAATTTATTTTTAAAATTTCCAACTTCAACTCAAACAGAAGACAATACAGGATATTTTTTTTAAATAGTTTCCATAAAGGTTTAACAACCGTCTGTATTTTGATAAGTGAGAAAAAATATATATTTACTCAGAAATACGCATTTATTGACATATGTAAAAATGCACGTTATCACAGGTCGCGTGACATATGAACACTATCTGTAGGAATATTGTTTTTAGTTCTTTTTTATGTGTCGTAATGCAGTTTCCTCGGGGCCTTGCGTGTCGGACACATGTTGCTCGCTTCCGTGACTGCTACAATCACGCTCACAACTCTTCAATGAATACTAAACTACATGGCGATGATAGTTCACGGCGATAGATCGTTTTGGAGAAGACTTAAATTAAACAAATGGATGATTCAAAGCGTTTAAAAATCCCTTTAGATCAATCCAAATTTTAATCTATTCATTTTCGTCGATTGATGAAAATGAATAATAAATGGCAAGAATGTATTAATACTTGTTCTTACATTTGTAAAATTAGCTCCTCTTTGTAAAAAATTGCATGTCTTTCATTTATAAGGGAAATAAAGTAATTTAAGCGTCTATTAGTTTTAGCAATCGCATGAATTCAAATATTATTGTGGCCGAATAGGGAAGGCGTCGGACTCAGCATCCGATGGGTGCGGGTTCGATCCCCAGAAATGGATCAGCTAATTGCCGTTTACTCAGAATAGTTCCTTCACGCACCAAAAAATATCTACCTTGTATATGGGACTGGTGCATGTTAAATACGTCAATGTCCTGGAGCTTTTTCAGGTTGCATGGGTGCCAACTCATGTGTTGACCTCGCTATCTGACAATGGTTCCAAAGTACGAGGCAATATTCCCGGGTCTTTCCTTTGAGATAGATCCCGAACCGTCACCAATTGCTCATTGTACAGCTCTAGTGAGACGTTTTTTCAACCAACCAAATATTATTGCTTGCACAGAAAATGTGCACTTAAAATTAAATATTAAAAGTTTTATTTTAAATACACATATATATATATATATGGGATATCATCATTTTTATAATTACATATAGATTGCAGGTATGTAATAAAAATAGTGAAAAAAATGCCAGTAAATCTAATTTTTGATATAATTTAATCCTCTTTTATGATTTAAAAAAATTATATGCTAAAAGCCGTTGTTCGATGTACAAATCAATTTGATCATCTTTACAAAATTTTCTTTTTTTTAAATCATAAAAAGTTTTAACAAAACAAGTAATGTAATAAAACGTTTAAATTTCACTTGATAAGATAAACTTTACAAAAAAAGACAGATTTGAACACCGTCAAAAAAGGCAAAACTTTTTTGGGGAAATAGTCTTCATCATCGTATTTAAAAATGGCCCCAAACACAATTTTCTTGTATTCGTGTTCAAACAGAAAATATATTTTGTGAATGAAAGAAAATTAATAAAATCGTTTTTATAAGTTATTTTAACTATTGTACGATTATAATTTTTGCTAACTCTTAATTCACAATGCTGAAATTTATTTTGGGAAATTGTTACAATTAAACACTTTAAAAAGATATTGGTTAATTAAGATTCAATACTGCTTCTTAAATTATTAATTCTTTTTCGTTTAAATGAGGAGTTCATATTATCATTTGAATTGAGTTGTCATTTGGAATATGTACATATAAAAGGATGACAATTCAGCAGAATTGTTTTACTTGTAAAAGTTAAAAAATATATAAATTTTACTTTGATAACAGTGATTAAATTATATAATGAATTAAAAATATTATAGAAAAATAGCATTAGTATAGATATTGCATTAAAAACTGCCATCTTGTCTACATGACTTTTTATATGTTCCCTTTGGAATTTTTAGCTGATTTGTAAATTTCAGATCACTACCCAAAAGGATGAAAATGTTTGATGTTATAAAAATTTTTAACTTAATTTAAAAAAAAAAAACTTGTCTTATTAGTTATAAGAAAATTCTTAATATACTATAGCAATTCTATACTAACACTTTTTATACACATTTTTATAAAATGTTATACTTGGAACGGAAATTTGTACACATTTTGTACAAATTTCAGTTCCTCAAAACTTTGAGAAAAAGATAAAAAGTTACTGAAGATGTAAATGGCTAGTGCTAATTTACAATTGATTGTAGAGGAATTGAGGAATTCGCCTAACCAACTAAGAAACAATGAAATATGTATTCAATTATATACAACTGACTTTAAGTAAATTTTAAATGAAAGTTAAATAAGAACTAGTCAAATGGAAATGAAACCTAAATAGTGAAAAATCAAACCTAGATAAAGGATATGAATGGCCGGACCCTGACAGCCACACGGACGTTTTCTGCTTCCGGCATTTTGTCCGGACTGAGACTGATCTTTGAGCGATCTTCATCGGAATGTTTGTTATGAAGCCAGTCTCTAGGGAAACCAACCCATTGCCGGAAATCGATTCAAAAGAAGCGCTTCTGACAAATCAGGGATCAACTTATCAACATGTTGCAAGGAACCGGGCCGTTCCACGAAGCATGACGTGCTGGGATTCTCTGAAAACTGAATCTAAACTGTCTCAAATACACTGTTAAAAATAAGTGAAATGTACTAATTTTTGATTACATTCGGTGCTTATCATAGCTCCGAATACATAAGTTTAATTTTTTGGAAAAGACATGTACTCAAAAATGAATAAAAAGAGCAGTAGCTTGCCTATATATAGGCTGCCTTCGTAAATCCCTTTCAATAAATTACAGCAATTACAACCAGGGCTTATCGGGAATCGAACCCAATCCGTCTACTTGATGTCGTCAAAATCGAAGTCCATGGCCTTATCTTTTATACTAGCCGTAAACAGAGCGACATGAAGAAGTTAAAAACAGAAGTAATGTTAAAAACACGTAGCAAAAAAATCGGAAGCAAGATAATTGAGTTGTAATAACTCAGTTTCCATTTAAGCAATCGACATCAAATAACGTGTAAAATCATCTTCTGAACAACTATTTTAAGATGGCCAGACTTCGTTAAGATGGCCGGAAGAGAAGCTGATATTATCAATATGCTTATTTTTGAGAAAGTACGGTTACTTTAATTTGAGTACGTCATCGCTCATTTACAATGCAATTGTACTTAAAGAAAAACGAATACTTCCATGTAGTCATTTTTAAGCACATATTTTTTATAATGTACTAAAATTTAGAAGGAAAAAAGGGCTATATCGGGGACACAGGCGCAGCGGGGTACAAAAAGCGCATTGTGCGTGCTGCAGAGGGTATATGGGAACTAAGAAGCTGAGATGACGGGTATGATGAGATTTTCTCGCCAAGGCGAATAACTTCTAAATGTGGCATTCGAAAGCTTTGTTTATCTTTCTCCGTCAACGATTGCGTGCGTATCTAGTAAACCCGCGTCTGCTTCCAAGGCGCAATGTCGCGGAGCAATTGCTATACGGTTGTAGATTGGTTTTAATATGCAAGCGTTTAAAGAACTCTGATTGGTTGTACGATTTTGCGAAATATTCAGTTTACCTTATAATTTTGGCAACATATTTGATAGCTACGATAACTAGTTAAACACAACCAAATTCAAAATAATTTTATTTACGGCATTTGAATATTGGTACATGATTATTTTATACGCCTTAAATATTATTTAATGGAATATTATTTTAGAATTTTGGTAGATTGTTTAATTTCCGTGTTGTGTGGTCTATTATTTTAATATTACTGCTTAGTTATAAAATTTTGTGTGCAATTTTATTATAATTTTGGAGGTAAGTACCCTTAATTTTCTATTGGTATGCATGGAAAGGGATGTGATGCCCCAAACAACTGAACGAAAGGAGGAGGTGCTACAAACGACTACCCAAACTGGAGAGGTTCTCAAAATGGGTACCAGCTGCTATCCTGAGTAGTCGGAGGCCGAAGGCGGGATACCACAAATTCCCGGGTTCATAAATCGACATCACGAAACTGATATTAACGCACGATACGTGCTTGCCATTTAAAATGCGGGTATTTGCTCCAATGCAATACGTACTTGAATAACATACTTCCGTTTCACGCTGTTTTACCACAAGCAACACCGTATTAACCAAACTGAAATACGTTATGGCAGGAGAAATTCACAGTACGAGTCGATGCCCTATATATACCATCTAAAATAGGCAGACTCAATCTTTTTTTGAAAAAACAAAAATTATATCTATCAAATTAGTTTAATTTTGACCACGCCTATTGTATTTTTCAGGAAAAGATATAATAAAAACCTTAAACCTTTTTTTAATGCTTATTTTTTTAAGTATAATTCAATTTTGATAATTCAATAATTCTTTAGAAAAATTAGTAAGAGAAAAATTATTTCTTAGTGTAATTTCTACTACAAAATATTTTTTATAAAATCCATAATGTTACTGTGATATGCTTATTTTAAAAAACGATAATAATATTAAATATAATTACAAAAATATAATTAAAAAATCATTTTGTTTAAATTCAAATCTAATTTTACAGTATATTTTACTTAAATTTATTTACAAAGAAATTGCACCGTTTCTATTTTAATTCCCAATTTTATTATATAGCAAATAATAAATTCAGAAAAAACTGTGTGTGTAACGTAGTAATATTATGCAGAAAATCTTTTAAGAGTAAAACTATGAAGAAAATCTTTCGAGTATAAATTATTTCTTACTTTCGATATTATTTTGCCAGCTTATAGCGAACAAACAAGATATTGTTTAATTTTTAAGTATGTATACAATGTCTCTCAGAATAACAACTCTTTAATGGCAATACATATCAAACATTCAGAGGAATATAAAAACAATAATAAAATATTAATTGGAAACATATATTAATTTTCCCATTCATCCCCATAGGAGTTCTTTATAAATACAAAATAATAGAAAAACATTATTTTCAAAATGGCTAGTGCTGCTATCTTCTACGTTAAAGTTAAAAATTAAACACAAAGAAAAGTAAATTTGGCACTATTTTATTTGCAAAATGTCGATATGAATTTCGAAAAAAAAATTAAAGACTTTCTTTCAAGACGTCTGTGATGAAGAAAGAGCTTTTATTTCAATTAAAAGAATAATAAGCATATTATTTTTACATTATACAAACTTTAAGCTGAGTGTTCAAAATAAACTTTATAATATTTCTTTTTTAAATAAAGGATTAGAATTTGCATAATCCCAGAACATCTAGTTGATTTTTGCGAACAAAAAAGACAGAGGGTTTATATATGAGTAACAAACGGTTGATAAGATAAAATCTATTCTTATAGAACAATGCGTTAAGAAAACAGAACGTAATATATTATTGTTTTAATGTTGCATTTGTATTTTAAAACAAAATATTGAGTCTGGCTATTTCGGATGGGCTTTCTCCACTTCCTATTATCAGGCGCTATCCCACTACTGCACAGTGCGGGAGATCTTCTCTGCTCCTTTTCAGGCCTGGGCCTGTTCGCTCCGCCTTAGACGACCTGGTGACAGACACAGCCATTTTTTTAATAGCAAAGTTTATTCTCTAACAAATTGGTTTTATTGTCAATTATAATTGATTATAATGTTGACGAAAAGATAAAAAGTCTTAAGTCCTTTTTTTAATGCTTATTTTTAAGGTATGGAAGTTTGTATATTTTAATGATTCGGTAAAAAATTTAATAACAGAAAAAGGGTTATTTTCGTGTAATTTCTACTAGGTAATATATTTTGTAAAACCCATAATGCATTGATTACTGTAATATGCTTATTTTAAAAAAATTACATTTATTACAAATATTTATAAAAATATACTAAAAACCCATTTAATGCATATTTTGATTACTGAGTTACGTTTATTTAAAAAAAAAAAAAAATTTATTAAAAATATTTACAAAAATATACTTTGAAAAATAATTTTGTTTAAAAGCAGAGTTAATTTTAGAGTATATTTTATTTCAATTAAAAAATGATATGTTTACATGATTCTAAATTTATTCCGAATTTTATAGTTTATAGCAAATTATAAAACCAGGGAAAATTGCGTTTAATGTAGTAATGAATAAAAAATCTTTTAACAGTAAAACAATTAAAGAAACCTTTCAAGTGTCAATTATTTCCTTATTTTGATATTTTTTGTTTTGTGTGATCAAATGGGACCAAACAAAAAAAAATTATGGTTTAATTTTTTTTAATAAATATGATATCTCTAAGAATAGAAACTATATGCATGTCAAACATTCATTTGGAAATGTAAACAACAATAATTTATTAATTAAAACAGATATTAATTTTTCTTTATTCACCCCATACAAGAGTTCTTTATTAAAAAAAAATTCATAAAAACATTATTTTCAAAATACCAGTGCTACCATCTACTATGATAAAATAATACTAAAACTGATATTCATAGACTAGTAAATTTGGCTCTATTTTATTAGAAAATGCTAATTCGAATTTAAAAGAAAAAAAAGACATTTCTTCATCAATAAGACATCTGTGATGAAGAAATATCTTTTATGTTTTTATAAAAAGAAAAATAAGTATATTTTGTCTACATTATGTACACTTTAAACTAAATATTATACTTTAAAATAATTAAAAAAAATAAACGAATAAAATTTTATTATTATTTTATTATTTTTAAAATTAAGAAAAGACAAGTATGTAAATGCGTCTTTGTATTTATGCGATTATTGGGTTAACAAATAAATATATTTAAAGTAGAAATAAACACTAAAAATTAATTTTTTGCTAATAAAAACCGCATGTAGCTGTATTGGAGCACGACCCGGAGGTTTCTTTGGAAAGGAAGTAAACGTTATTTCAGCAGGTTGTAGAAATAGGAATTGGTCACCTACGCAAACTCGCAAACAAAATGGAAATGAATAAACTCATTCATTTTATTCCGCGAGGCCCATACACGGAGCGTGTACTTGCTCGGATTTATTTCATGGATTTACACGCAGTAGCGCCTAATTTCTTATTTATAAATTATAAAAATTATGTCAATCGTGCTGTTTGTTATGAAGTTATTTTAAAAACATATTTTTTACATTATTTCTAACCTGGACTAATTTTAATATTTAAAGGCGAGTGTTTGGTTTTAACTTGGGATTCTGGTTAAAATATCAACCAAACGTCCTGTAAAGGTTAAAGTCAAAAGGTTGATAAAATAATATCTCGTCTTATAGAACAATGCGTTAGGCATATTTAAATACAAATGCAACGTATTTGTATTATTGTTTAAACGTTGCACTTGTACTTTAAAACAAAAGGTTGAGTCTGGCTATTTCGGATGGGCTGTCCCCACTTTCTATTCTCAGGCGCAATCTCACTACTGCACAGTGCGGGAACTTTTGCCTGCTCCTTTTCAGGCCTGGGCCGGTTTGCTCCGCCTTAGCCAACCTGGTGAGCCCGGGCTCCCCCAGTCGCACCATATCGACACCGTGCTTAGTGCAGACGCCCGATCAACATAGAGCAGCTGAGGACAGAACTCCCAACCTCAAGGCATCCAACAACCTATACCTCCAAAGTAGCTGGATTACAAGACCACGCCACTGGTCCCAGTCGACCTGTTGTGTTTTAAAAGGTTTATTTAGTTAATAATAACTTTAAATTTTGGTTTATGGATAATAGTATATCTAATGCGACTCGTATATCGAGTAAAAGTATGTGAAGTTTTTATTGTTTATAGTATTCACATATTGGGCCTTACAACTTCGGAGGATGAACTATAAAATCCAAACAAAATAAGATAATTTTGTCGCAAATAAAGTTGAAAATATTCTTTATTACAAATAAAATAGTGAAAAGATGTATAGTTTCGTTGAATAACGTTAATTTTGGAATGCGTAAATGAATAAAATCAAATGTTTATAATAACTATACGAAACTAAAATTTATAATTAATATTAAATTTATAAACCTTATAAAACTCAACCTGTCGACTGGGACCAGTGGCGTGGTCTTGTAATCCAGCTACTTTGGAGGTCTAGGCTGGTGGATGTCTTGAGGTTGGGAGTTCTGTCCTCTGCTTCTCTATGTTGATCGGGCGTCTGCACTAAGCACGGTGTCGATATGGTGAGACTGGGGGAGCCCGGTCACACCAGGTCGTCTAAGGCGGAACGAACCGGCCTAGGCCTGAAAAGGAGCAGGCAAAAGTTCCCGCACTGTGCAGTAGTGAGATAGCGCTTGAGAATGGAAGGTGGTTGGCAGCCTATCCGAGATAGACAGACACAGTCTTTTTCTTAATTAGCAAAGTGTAATCTCTAACAAAATTGTTTTATTTTCACTATATCTATTATAATGTGGACCAAAAGATAAAGAAGACTTAAGGTTTTATTTAATGCTTTTTTTTTTAAAGTACAAAAGCAGCTGGATATTTCAATGATTCTTTAAAAAATTTAATAACAGAAAAAGGATTATTTTCGTGTAATTTCTTCTATATAATACATTTTGTAAAACCCATATAATGCATATTTTAATTTATGTGTTATGTTTATTTAAAAAAAATGATAATTTATTAAAAATATTTACAAAAACATACTTTGAAAAATATTTTTGTTTAAAAGTAGAGCTAATTTTAGAGTATATTTTATTTCAATATTAAAAAGAATTGTACGTGCTTCTACTTTTATTCCGAATCTTTATATATACCAAATTCTAAATTCAGAAAAAACTGTTTCTAGTATAGTAATATTGGGAATAAAAAAAACTTTTAAAAGAAAAACAATGAAGGAAACCTTTCAATTGTCAATTATTTCCTTATTTTAATATTTTTGGTTTTGTGTGACCAAATGGGAAAAAAACAAAAATTATGGTTTAATTTTTTTTTAATAAATATGATGTATCTAAGAATAGAAACTATATTCATATCAAACATTCATGTGGAAATGTAAACAATAACAATTTATTAATTAAAACACATAATTTTTTCTCTATTCACCCCCATGTAAGAGTTCTTTATAAATAAAAAATTCATATAAACATTATTTTAAAAATACCCGTGCTGCCATCTTCTATATTAAAGTGATACTAAAACTGAAATTCAAAGAATAGTAAATTTTGCACTATTTTGTTAGAAAAATGCTGATTCGAATTTCAAAGTGGAAAAAAAGACATTTCCTAATCAAGACATCTCTGATGAAGAAATATCTTTTATATTTTTATAAAAAGAAAAATAAGTATATTTTGTCTACATTATGTACACTTTAAACTAAATATTATACTTTAAAATAATTAAAAAAAATAAACGAATAAAATTTTATTATTATTTTATTATTTTTAAAATTAAGAAAAGACAAGTATGTAAATGCGTCTTTGTATTTATGCGATTATTGGGTTAACAAATAAATATATTTAAAGTAGAAATAAACACTAAAAATTAATTTTTTGCTAATAAAAACCGCATGTAGCTGTATTGGAGCACGACCAGGAGGTTTCTTTGGAAAGGAAGTAAACGTTATTTCAGCAGGTTGTAGAAATAGGAATTGGTCACCTACGCAAACTCGCAAACAAAATGGAAATGAATAAACTCATTCATTTTATTCCGCTTGGCCCATACACGGAGCGTGTACTTGCTCGGATTTATTTCATGGATTTACACGCAGTAGCGCCTAATTTCTTATTTATAAATTACAAAATTATGTCAATCGTGCTGTTTGTTATGAAGTTATTTTAAAAACATATTATTTACATTATTTCTATCCTGGACCAATTTTAATATTTAAAGGCGAGTGTTTGGTTTTAACTTGGGATTCTGGTTAAAATATCAACCAAACGTCCTGTAAAGGTTAAAGTCGTATCATTTCCAAAAATATCAAGAATTTAAAATTCAGGTTACCTATTAAACGAAACCCTAAGATAGGTTTATATTTTCTAGTTTATTTTCACGAACCAAAAAAAGAGTGTTTATTTATGAATAACAAAAGGTTGATAAAATAATATCTCGTCTTATAGAACAATGCGTTAAGCATATTTAAATACAAATGCAACTTATTTGTATTATTGTTTAAACGTTGCGCTTGTACTTTAAAACAAAAAGTTGAGTCTGGCTATTTCGGATGGGCTGTCCCATGGCCAACTAGACTGAGAGAAGGCCGTGTAAGCTTTTCGTGACGTCACATTAGTCGTCTGAATTTTAAGCGGCCGGCATATGGTTGCGTAGCGCGCTCCTGTCTTTTGAAGATTATAAGTTGTAACATTTTGTTTGTATAAAAATTATTTCTATATTTCATTTGAAAATGTAAGCTTGAGAAACACAATTTAATGAGAACTTATTTTAATTAAAAGAAATAACTCGCATTTTCCAAAAATGTCATGACTTTTACATTTTTTCATAGAGAAAAATTACAATGGAAAAATCATAATTATTTTTCTAGTATATTTAAAAAAAAACATCAGTTTAACTTATCAGTTTACTTAAACAAAACTAATAATTTTTTTTAATAGAATATTTATAAAAATAACGAACTTTAAAATACTTTTGCACTTTCCAAAAATGTAAACATTTTAAATTAACTGAAAGAACACTTGTGATGGTAATATACATTTAATTATATTTTTGAAAATAAAAACTTTTTTTTTTTTTGTAGAATATGCTTAATAAAAATAATTGTTTTACTTAATAGCATATTTACAAATATAAAGGATAATTTTTATTTAACAAATATTTTGAATATATAAAAAAAGAAAAATATTAAATTGTTAACTATACAATTAATTTTATATTACATATATTGTCTTTTTTATGTACTGACAAATAATTCCACAAGTTAATAAAATTTAAATACTTTACTAAATGTTTGCTGTTTCCTTCTACAGTTTATGTAAATATAAAAGAAAATATCTAAATCTATATAGAAACTGATAATTCACACATCAAGTATCTATTTATTGTTAAATTTAAAAAAGTTTACAAATCATAACTATTCAAATTAAAAAAATTAAAGCTAACAATATACAAGAACCTATATAAAACACGAAAGCTTTGCATACAATATATAAAAAATGAGTTAAGCATATAGAGTAATTTCTAATTTTTGTCATAACATTCAAAATAAAAACATTTTGAGTCTTTTTTAATTTTATGTTACTAAATGACTTTCGGTGCAGGATAAATTGTATAAATACCATTCGAGTTGTGTTAAACACTTTAATAACACTTCAAAGTTATATATACATTACTTTTACGGTAAAACCTGTTATTGTGGTTTACTAAAAGCAACAACTTTACCGTTTTAAATATTTTCAACGTTCCTCTATTTTTAAGAAAGGTTTACTTTACAAATTATATACGTATTTTGAGAACAGGTCATATTTTAATTTCGAATATTCTTATAGTGTGCTGCTAGAAATATTTGATGTTACTTTATGCACAATTGCAGATTTGTGACAAAACACTTTTTTAAGGATGCATTAGTAACACTTAGATAGAGATTTCATTATTACAAAAGGTACTTACTTTCAAAGAAATAAAATCAAAAACATTAACCGTAAACTACATGATTATAGCATTAAATTTAATTTGCCAAAAGTAACTGGTGTTAACGCTATACATCTTAATTTTGAAACTTTTTAAGTTTCCGTTTATTACACTCTCCAACTGATTTTGATTTACTTACTTGTAATATTTTTAACGCTCTTTTCTACTGATTCTGTTTTTTTGACATATTTGAACACATTGATTGGATTTATTCTTTGCATAATTGTTTAGACAAACATTAGAAAATGTTAAAATTCAAAACATTAGATAATGTTTAAATGACAAGCAAATTTTGCATTCACAATAAATATTTGTAAAATCAAATACACAACTAAGTATAATTCACTTAACTTAAACAATAGTGCATGTTGTTTAATGTTATATGACATGTATAGTTTTTCCTATTCAGAAGAAATTAGTTTTTAAAAAATTACAAAACGTACAGAAAGTGAAAACACTACATTAGAAAACGGGGTTTTCATTCTTCCTCTATTAAATCAGCTTCGTGTAATGTTTGTAAAGCTTGTTTGGTTAATCGCATTAAATCCTGGGCTGTCATTAAACATACAGGAACTAATACAACTACTTTCTTTGTATTTGGAGAAACACGATGACATCCTAAAAGAATGAGCATTCTGCCATCGAAGTGAACATATTTTTATTTACACTGTTATTATCTTAAATTATTGAAAGTACTTTGAAATCAGCTTCGTGTAATGTTTGTAAAGCTTGCTTGGTTAATCGCATTAAATCCTGGGCTGTCATTGAACATACAGGAACTAATACAACTACTTCCTTTGTATTTGGAGAAACACGATGACATCCTAAAAGAATGAGCATTCTGCCATCGAAGTGAACATATTTTTATTTACACTGTTATTATCTTAAATTATTGAAAGTACTTTGAAATCAGCTTCGTGTAATGTTTGTAAAGCTTGTTTGGTTAATCGCATTAAATCCTGGGCTGTCATTGAACATACAGGAACTAATACAACTACTTCCTTTGTATTTGGAAAAACACGATGAAATCCTAAAAGAATGAGCATTCTGCCATCGAAGTGAACATATTTCTATTTACACTGTTATCTTAAATTATTGAAAGTACTTCGAAATCAGCTTCGTGTAATGTTTGTAAAGCTTGTTTGGTTAATCGCATTAAATCCTGGGCTGTCATTGAACATACAGGAACTAATACAACTACTTTCTTTGTATTTAGAGAAACACGATGACATCCTAAAAGAATGAGCATTCTGCCATCGAAGTGAACATATTTCTATTTACACTGTTATTATCTTAAATTATTGAAAGTACTTCGAAATCAGCTTCGTGTAATGTTTGTAAAGCTTGTTTGGTTAATCGCATTAAATCCTGGGCTGTCATTGAACACACAGGAACTAATACAACTACTTCCTTTGTATTTGGAGAAACACGATGAAATCCTAAAAGCTTGCACAGAATGGCTTGCTGCTGGTTACTTTGTGGATTTTTTGATCCGAGACAAGTTCCCTTGTAAGACACTTTTCGTTTGATGTGAATTTCATCTACTAAAAGGTTCACTAATTTTTCTTGTCTTCAGTTTATTGCTTTCCAATAAATGTTGAAAATCTTTGGCAGCCTCGATTTCACCAATGTAAACAAACACACTAAAATCTGAAGTAATTTTAACACTCTTGGAAATGGTCGGTGTAGAATCCAAATTTATAAACAAAATGCAGTTTTTTTTCAGAAATTACAACTTTAACATCCTTTGGCAATTGAACCTTTCCTTCAACACCTTTTACCAATTCATCATAGGAAGATATTTTGGTCGTTCTGTAAAAATGTTTTCAGCAAAGTCCCATCTACTTTTGTAGCTTTGAGTCGCGGCTCGATTTTCACTGTCGATTCTTTTTTTGTCAAATATGCAGGTCAGCCAGGAAAAATTGTGGGAATCGCGCCCCGTTTTAATTTAGGGCGATCGCTTTTCATCTGTATAATTTCTCCCTTAATTGGTAGCACGTCGAAACAAATCACGTCGTCTTCAGCGAAAAGCTTTTCGCACACCACACTTCTCGTAGTAGGCCTAAAGTCTTTGCGAGGAATGTTTTTGACAAAAAAATCTTTCAAATTGTCATTTTTAGGAAAAAGAAAGACGGAAACATAAACGTTATGTCCATCATAATTGGAATTACAAGTAGAAACAGCATCTATCAGGCAAATTTGAAAATATTGATGTATGTAAACAAGCGAAAGAAACAGCAAAACAGACCGCGTTCAAATTCAGGATCGTCGATCGTCAGACGACTAAATTGACGTCACATCACGTGACTTCGAAGCTTACTTGGCCTTGTCAGTCTAGTTGGCCATGGCTGTCCCCACTTTCTATTCTCAGGCGCAATCCCACTACTGCACAGTGCGGGAACTTTTGCCTGCTCCTTTTCAGGCCTGGGCCGGTTTGCTCCGCCTTAGCCAACCTGGTGAGCCCGGGCTCCCCCAGTCGCACCATATCGACACCGTGCTTAGTGCAGACGCCCGATCAACATAGAGCAGCTGAGGACAGAACTCCCAACCTCAAGGCATCCAACAACCTATACCTCCAAAGTAGCTGGATTACAAGACCACGCCACTGGTCCCAGTCGACCTGTTGTGTTTTAAAAGGTTTATTTAGTTAATAATAACTTTAAATTTTGGTTTATGGATAATAGTATATCTAATGCGACTCGTATATCGAGTAAAAGTATGTGAAGTTTTTATTGTTTATAGTAATCACATATTGGGCCTTACAACTTCGGAGGATGAACTATAAAATCCAAACAAAATAAGATAATTTTGTCGCAAATAAAGTTGAAAATATTCTTTATTACAAATAAAATAGTGAAAAGATGTATAGTTTCGTTGAATAACGTTAATTTTGGAATGCGTAAATGAATAAAATCAAATGTTTATAATAACTATACGAAACTAAAATTTATAATTAATATTAAATTTATAAACCTTATAAAACTCAACCTGTCGACTGGGACCAGTGGCGTGGTCTTGTAATCCAGCTACTTTGGAGGTCTAGGCTGGTGGATGTCTTGAGGTTGGGAGTTCTGTCCTCTGCTTCTCTATGTTGATCGGGCGTCTGCACTAAGCACGTTTTCGATATGGTGAGACTGGGGGAGCCCGGTCACACCAGGTCGTCTAAGGCGGAGCGAACCGGCCTAGGCCTGAAAAGGAGCAGGCAAAAGTTCCCGCACTGTGCAGTAGTGAGATAGCGCTTGAGAATGGAAGGTGGTTGGCAGCCTATCCGAGATAGACAGACACAGTCTTTTTCTTAATTAGCAAAGTGTAATCTCTAACAAAATTGTTTTATTTTCACTATATCTATTATAATGTGGACCAAACGATAAAGAAGACTTAAGGTTTTATTTAATGCTTTTTTTTTTAAAGTACAAAAGCAGCTGGATATTTCAATGATTCTTTAAAAAATTTAATAACAGAAAAAGGATTATTTTCGTGTAATTTCTTCTATATAATACATTTTGTAAAACCCATATAATGCATATTTTAATTTATGTGTTATGTTTATTTAAAAAAAATGATAAATTTATTAAAAATATTTACAAAAACATACTTTGAAAAATATTTTTGTTTAAAAGTAGAGCTAATTTTAGAGTATATTTTATTTCAATATTAAAAAGAATTGTACGTGCTTCTACTTTTATTCCGAATCTTTATATATACCAAATTCTAAATTCAGAAAAAACTGTTTCTAGTATAGTAATATTGGGAATAAAAAAAACTTTTAAAAGAAAAACAATGAAGGAAACCTTTCAATTGTCAATTATTTCCTTATTTTAATATTTTTGGTTTTGTGTGACCAAATGGGAAAAAAACAAAAATTATGGTTTAATTTTTTTTTTAATAAATATGATGTATCTAAGAATAGAAACTATATTCATATCAAACATTCATGTGGAAATGTAAACAATAACAATTTATTAATTAAAACACATAATTTTTTCTCTATTCACCCCCATGTAAGAGTTCTTTATAAATAAAAAATTCATATAAACATTATTTTAAAAATACCCGTGCTGCCATCTTCTATATTAAAGTGATACTAAAACTGAAATTCAAAGAATAGTAAATTTTGCACTATTTTGTTAGAAAAATGCTGATTCGAATTTCAAAGTGGAAAAAAAGACATTTCCTAATCAAGACATCTCTGATGAAGAAATATCTTTTATATTTTTATAAAAAGAAAAATAAGTATATTTTGTCTACATTATGTACACTTTAAACTAAATATTATACTTTAAAATAATTAAAAAAAATAAACGAATAAAATTTTATTATTATTTTATTATTTTTAAAATTAAGAAAAGACAAGTATGTAAATGCGTCTTTGTATTTATGCGATTATTGGGTTAACAAATAAATATATTTAAAGTAGAAATAAACACTAAAAATTAATTTTTTGCTAATAGAAACCGCATGTAGCTGTATTGGAGCACGACCCGGAGGTTTCTTTGGAAAGGAAGTAAACGTTATTTCAGCAGGTTGTAGAAATAGGAATTGGTCACCTACGCAAACTCGCAAACAAAATGGAAATGAATAAACTCATTCATTTTATTCCGCGAGGCCCATACACGGAGCGTGTACTTGCTCGGATTTATTTCATGGATTTACACGCAGTAGCGCCTAATTTCTTATTTATAAATTACAAAATTATGTCAATCGTGCTGTTTGTTATGAAGTTATTTTAAAAACATATTATTTACATTATTTCTATCCTGGACTAATTTTAATATTTAAATGCGAGTGTTTGGTTTTAACTTGGGATTCTGGTTAAAATATCAACCAAACGTCATGTAAAGGTTAAAGTCGTATCATTTCCAAAAATATCAAGAATTTAAAATTCAGGTTACCTATTAAACGAAACCCTAAGATAGGTTTATATTTTCTAGTTTATTTTCACGAACCAAAAAAAGAGTGTTTATTTATGAATAACAAAAGGTTGATAAAATAATATCTCGTCTTATAGAACAATGCGTTAAGCATATTTAAATACAAATGCAACGTATTTGTATTATTGTTTAAACGTTGCGCTTGTACTTTAAAACAAAAAGTTGAGTCTGGCTATTTCGAATGGGCTGTCCCCACTTTCTATTCTCAGGCGCAATCCCACTACTGCACAGTGCGGGAACTTTTGCCTGCTCCTTTTCAGGCCTGGGCCGGTTTGCTCCGCCTTAGCCAACCTGGTGAGCCCGGGCTCCCCCAGTCGCACCATATCGACACCGTGCTTAGTGCAGACGCCCGATCAACATAGAGCAGCTGAGGACAGAACTCCCAACCTCAAGGCATCCAACAACCTATACCTCCAAAGTAGCTGGATTACAAGACCACGCCACTGGTCCCAGTCGACCTGTTGTGTTTTAAAAGGTTTATTTAGTTAATAATAACTTTAAATTTTGGTTTATGGATAATAGTATATCTAATGCGACTCGTATATCGAGTAAAAGTATGTGAAGTTTTTATTGTTTATAGTATTCACATATTGGGCCTTACAACTTCGGAGGATGAACTATAAAATCCAAACAAAATAAGATAATTTTGTCGCAAATAAAGTTGAAAATATTCTTTATTACAAATAAAATAGTGAAAAGATGTATAGTTTCGTTGAATAACGTTAATTTTGGAATGCGTAAATGAATAAAATCAAATGTTTATAATAACTATACGAAACTAAAATTTATAATTAATATTAAATTTATAAACCTTATAAAACTCATCCTGTCGACTGGGACCAGTGGCGTGGTCTTGTAATCCAGCTACTTTGGAGGTCTAGGCTGGTGGATGTCTTGAGGTTGGGAGTTCTGTCCTCTGCTTCTCTATGTTGATCGGGCGTCTGCACTAAGCACGGTGTCGATATGGTGAGACTGGGGGAGCCCGATCGCACCAGGTCGTCTAAGGCGGAGCGAACCGGCCTAGGCCTGAAAAGGAGCAGGCAAAAGTTCCCGCACTGTGCAGTAGTGAGATAGCGCTTGAGAATGGAAGGTGGTTGGCAGCCTATCCGAGATAGACAGACACAGTCTTTTTCTTAATTAGCAAAGTGTAATCTCTAACAAAATTGTTTTATTTTCACTATATCTATTATAATGTGGACCAAAAGATAAAGAAGACTTAAGCTTTTATTTAATTCTTTTTTTTTAAAGTACAAAAGCAGCTGGATATTTCAATGATTCTTTAAAAAATTTAATAACAGAAAAAGGATTATTTTCGTGTAATTTCTTCTATATAATACATTTTGTAAAACCCATATAATGCATATTTTAATTTATGTGTTATGTTTATTTAAAAAAAATGATAAATTTATTAAAAATATTTACAAAAACATACTTTGAAAAATATTTTTGTTTAAAAGTAGAGCTAATTTTATAGTATATTTTATTTCAATATTAAAAAGAATTGTACGTGCTTCTACTTTTATTCCGAATCTTTATATATACCAAATTCTAAATTCAGAAAAAACTGTTTCTAGTATAGTAATATTGGGAATAAAAAAAACTTTTAAAAGTTAAACAATGAAGGAAACCTTTCAATTGTCAATTATTTCCTTATTTTAATATTTTTGGTTTTGTTTGACCAAATGGAAAAAAAACAAAAATTATGGTTTAATTTTTTTAATAAATATGATGTATCTAAGAATAGAAACTATATTCATATCAAACATTCATTTGGAAATGTAAACAATAACAATTTATTAATTAAAACATATAATTTTTTCTCTATTCACCCCCATGTAAGAGTTCTTTATAAATAAAAAATTCATATAAACATTATTTTAAAAATACCCGTGGTGCCATCTTCTATATTAAAGTGATACTAAAACTGAAATTCAAAGAATAGTAAATTTTGCACTATTTTATTAGAAAAATGCTGATTCGAATTTCAAAGTGGAAAAAAAGACATTTCCTAATCAAGACATCTCTGATGAAGAAATATCTTTTATATTTTTATAAAAAGAAAAATAAGTATATTTTGTCTACATTATGTACACTTTAAACTAAATATTATACTTTAAAATAATTAAAAAAAATAAACGAATAAAATTTTATTATTATTTTATTATTTTTAAAATTAAGAAAAGACAAGTATGCGTCTTTGTATTTATGCGATTATTGGGTTAACAAATAAATAAATTTAAAGTAGAAATAAACACTAAAAATTAATTTTTTGCTAATAAAAACCGCATGTAGCTGTATTGGAGCACGACCCGGAGGTTTCTTTGGAAAGGAAGTAAACGTTATTTCAGCAGGTTGTAGAAATAGGAATTGGTCACCTACGCAAACTCGCAAACAAAATGGAAATGAATAAACTCATTCCTTTTATTCCGCGAGGCCCATACACGGAGCGTGTACTTGCTCGGATTTATTTCATGGATTTACACGCAGTAGCGCCTAATTTCTTATTTATAAATTACAAAATTATGTCAATCGTGCTGTTTGTTATGAAGTTATTTTAAAAACATATTATTTACATTATTTCTATCCTGGACCAATTTTAATATTTAAAGGCGAGTGTTTGGTTTTAACTTGGGATTCTGGTTAAAATATCAACCAAACGTCCTGTAAAGGTTAAAGTCGTATCCTTTCCAAAAATATCAAGAATTTAAAATTCAGGTTACCTATTAAACGAAACCCTAAGATAGGTTTATATTTTCTAGTTTATTTTCACGAACCAAAAAAAGAGTGTTTATTTATGAATAACAAAAGGTTGATGAAATAATATCTCGTCTTATAGAACAATGCGTTAAGCATATTTAAATACAAATGCAACGTATTTGTATTATTGTTTAAACGTTGCGCTTGTACTTTAAAACAAAAAGTTGAGTCTGGCTATTTCGGATGGGCTGTCCCCACTTTCTATTCTCAGGCGCAATCCCACTACTGCACAGTGCGGGAACTTTTGCCTGCTCCTTTTCAGGCCTGGGCCGGTTTGCTCCGCCTTAGCCAACCTGGTGAGCCCGGGCTCCCCCAGTCGCACCATATCGACACCGTGCTTAGTGCAGACGCCCGATCAACATAGAGCAGCTGAGGACAGAACTCCCAACCTCAAGGCATCCAACAACCTATACCTCCAAAGTAGCTGGATTACAAGACCACGCCACTGGTCTCAGTCGACCTGTTGTGTTTTAAAAGGTTTATTTAGTTAATAATAACTTTAAATTTTGGTTTATGGATAATAGTATATCTAATGCGACTCGTATATCGAGTAAAAGTATGTGAAGTTTTTATTGTTTATAGTAATCACATATTGGGCCTTACAACTTCGGAGGATGAACTATAAAATCCAAACAAAATAAGATAATTTTGTCGCAAATAAAGTTGAAAATATTCTTTATTACAAATAAAATAGTGAAAAGATGTATAGTTTCGTTGAATAACGTTAATTTTGGAATGCGTAAATGAATAAAATCAAATGTTTATAATAACTATACGAAACTAAAATTTATAATTAATATTAAATTTATAAACCTTATAAAACTCAACCTGTCGACTGGGACCAGTGGCGTGGTCTTGTAATCCAGCTACTTTGGAGGTCTAGGCTGGTGGATGTCTTGAGGTTGGGAGTTCTGTCCTCTGCTTCTCTATGTTGATCGGGCGTCTGCACTAAGCACGTTTTCGATATGGTGAGACTGGGGGAGCCCGGTCACACCAGGTCGTCTAAGGCGGAGCGAACCGGCCTAGGCCTGAAAAGGAGCAGGCAAAAGTTCCCGCACTGTGCAGTAGTGAGATAGCGCTTGAGAATGGAAGGTGGTTGGCAGCCTATCCGAGATAGACAGACACAGTCTTTTTCTTAATTAGCAAAGTGTAATCTCTAACAAAATTGTTTTATTTTCACTATATCTATTATAATGTGGACCAAACGATAAAGAAGACTTAAGGTTTTATTTAATGCTTTTTTTTTTAAAGTACAAAAGCAGCTGGATATTTCAATGATTCTTTAAAAAATTTAATAACAGAAAAAGGATTATTTTCGTGTAATTTCTTCTATATAATACATTTTGTAAAACCCATATAATGCATATTTTAATTTATGTGTTATGTTTATTTAAAAAAAATGATAAATTTATTAAAAATATTTACAAAAACATACTTTGAAAAATATTTTTGTTTAAAAGTAGAGCTAATTTTAGAGTATATTTTATTTCAATATTAAAAAGAATTGTACGTGCTTCTACTTTTATTCCGAATCTTTATATATACCAAATTCTAAATTCAGAAAAAACTGTTTCTAGTATAGTAATATTGGGAATAAAAAAAACTTTTAAAAGAAAAACAATGAAGGAAACCTTTCAATTGTCAATTATTTCCTTATTTTAATATTTTTGGTTTTGTGTGACCAAATGGGAAAAAAACAAAAATTATGGTTTAATTTTTTTTTTTAATAAATATGATGTATCTAAGAATAGAAACTATATTCATATCAAACATTCATGTGGAAATGTAAACAATAACAATTTATTAATTAAAACACATAATTTTTTCTCTATTCACCCCCATGTAAGAGTTCTTTATAAATAAAAAATTCATATAAACATTATTTTAAAAATACCCGTGCTGCCATCTTCTATATTAAAGTGATACTAAAACTGAAATTCAAAGAATAGTAAATTTTGCACTATTTTGTTAGAAAAATGCTGATTCGAATTTCAAAGTGGAAAAAAAGACATTTCCTAATCAAGACATCTCTGATGAAGAAATATCTTTTATATTTTTATAAAAAGAAAAATAAGTATATTTTGTCTACATTATGTACACTTTAAACTAAATATTATACTTTAAAATAATTAAAAAAAATAAACGAATAAAATTTTATTATTATTTTATTATTTTTAAAATTAAGAAAAGACAAGTATGTAAATGCGTCTTTGTATTTATGCGATTATTGGGTTAACAAATAAATATATTTAAAGTAGAAATAAACACTAAAAATTAATTTTTTGCTAATAGAAACCGCATGTAGCTGTATTGGAGCACGACCCGGAGGTTTCTTTGGAAAGGAAGTAAACGTTATTTCAGCAGGTTGTAGAAATAGGAATTGGTCACCTACGCAAACTCGCAAACAAAATGGAAATGAATAAACTCATTCATTTTATTCCGCGAGGCCCATACACGGAGCGTGTACTTGCTCGGATTTATTTCATGGATTTACACGCAGTAGCGCCTAATTTCTTATTTATAAATTACAAAATTATGTCAATCGTGCTGTTTGTTATGAAGTTATTTTAAAAACATATTATTTACATTATTTCTATCCTGGACTAATTTTAATATTTAAATGCGAGTGTTTGGTTTTAACTTGGGATTCTGGTTAAAATATCAACCAAACGTCATGTAAAGGTTAAAGTCGTATCATTTCCAAAAATATCAAGAATTTAAAATTCAGGTTACCTATTAAACGAAACCCTAAGATAGGTTTATATTTTCTAGTTTATTTTTACGAACCAAAAAAAGAGTGTTTATTTATGAATAACAAAAGGTTGATAAAATAATATCTCGTCTTATAGAACAATGCGTTAAGCATATTTAAATACAAATGCAACGTATTTGTATTATTGTTTAAACGTTGCGCTTGTACTTTAAAACAAAAAGTTGAGTCTGGCTATTTCGAATGGGCTGTCCCCACTTTCTATTCTCAGGCGCAATCCCACTACTGCACAGTGCGGGAACTTTTGCCTGCTCCTTTTCAGGCCTGGGCCGGTTTGCTCCGCCTTAGCCAACCTGGTGAGCCCGGGCTCCCCCAGTCGCACCATATCGACACCGTGCTTAGTGCAGACGCCCGATCAACATAGAGCAGCTGAGGACAGAACTCCCAACCTCAAGGCATCCAACAACCTATACCTCCAAAGTAGCTGGATTACAAGACCACGCCACTGGTCCCAGTCGACCTGTTGTGTTTTAAAAGGTTTATTTAGTTAATAATAACTTTAAATTTTGGTTTATGGATAATAGTATATCTAATGCGACTCGTATATCGAGTAAAAGTATGTGAAGTTTTTATTGTTTATAGTATTCACATATTGGGCCTTACAACTTCGGAGGATGAACTATAAAATCCAAACAAAATAAGATAATTTTGTCGCAAATAAAGTTGAAAATATTCTTTATTACAAATAAAATAGTGAAAAGATGTATAGTTTCGTTGAATAACGTTAATTTTGGAATGCGTAAATGAATAAAATCAAATGTTTATAATAACTATACGAAACTAAAATTTATAATTAATATTAAATTTATAAACCTTATAAAACTCATCCTGTCGACTGGGACCAGTGGCGTGGTCTTGTAATCCAGCTACTTTGGAGGTCTAGGCTGGTGGATGTCTTGAGGTTGGGAGTTCTGTCCTCTGCTTCTCTATGTTGATCGGGCGTCTGCACTAAGCACGGTGTCGATATGGTGAGACTGGGGGAGCCCGATCGCACCAGGTCGTCTAAGGCGGAGCGAACCGGCCTAGGCCTGAAAAGGAGCAGGCAAAAGTTCCCGCACTGTGCAGTAGTGAGATAGCGCTTGAGAATGGAAGGTGGTTGGCAGCCTATCCGAGATAGACAGACACAGTCTTTTTCTTAATTAGCAAAGTGTAATCTCTAACAAAATTGTTTTATTTTCACTATATCTATTATAATGTGGACCAAAAGATAAAGAAGACTTAAGCTTTTATTTAATTCTTTTTTTTTAAAGTACAAAAGCAGCTGGATATTTCAATGATTCTTTAAAAAATTTAATAACAGAAAAAGGATTATTTTCGTGTAATTTCTTCTATATAATACATTTTGTAAAACCCATATAATGCATATTTTAATTTATGTGTTATGTTTATTTAAAAAAAATGATAAATTTATTAAAAATATTTACAAAAACATACTTTGAAAAATATTTTTGTTTAAAAGTAGAGCTAATTTTATAGTATATTTTATTTCAATATTAAAAAGAATTGTACGTGCTTCTACTTTTATTCCGAATCTTTATATATACCAAATTCTAAATTCAGAAAAAACTGTTTCTAGTATAGTAATATTGGGAATAAAAAAAACTTTTAAAAGTTAAACAATGAAGGAAACCTTTCAATTGTCAATTATTTCCTTATTTTAATATTTTTGGTTTTGTTTGACCAAATGGAAAAAAAACAAAAATTATGGTTTAATTTTTTTAATAAATATGATGTATCTAAGAATATAAACTATATTCATATCAAACATTCATTTGGAAATGTAAACAATAACAATTTATTAATTAAAACATATAATTTTTTCTCTATTCACCCCCATGTAAGAGTTCTTTATAAATAAAAAATTCATATAAACATTATTTTAAAAATACCCGTGGTGCCATCTTCTATATTAAAGTGATACTAAAACTGAAATTCAAAGAATAGTAAATTTTGCACTATTTTATTAGAAAAATGCTGATTCGAATTTCAAAGTGGAAAAAAAGACATTTCCTAATCAAGACATCTCTGATGAAGAAATATCTTTTATATTTTTATAAAAAGAAAAATAAGTATATTTTGTCTACATTATGTACACTTT
The DNA here is from genome assembly GCA_963932185.1 of Troglohyphantes excavatus. Lineage (NCBI taxonomy): Eukaryota > Metazoa > Arthropoda > Arachnida > Araneae > Linyphiidae > Troglohyphantes > Troglohyphantes excavatus. The sequence continues at coordinate 53,130,779 of OZ010672.1, read as the reverse complement.
AAACTAAATATTATACTTTAAAATAATTAAAAAAAATAAACGAATAAAATTTTATTATTATTTTATTATTTTTAAAATTAAGAAAAGACAAGTATGCGTCTTTGTATTTATGCGATTATTGGGTTAACAAATAAATAAATTTAAAGTAGAAATAAACACTAAAAATTAATTTTTTGCTAATAAAAACCGCATGTAGCTGTATTGGAGCACGACCCGGAGGTTTCTTTGGAAAGGAAGTAAACGTTATTTCAGCAGGTTGTAGAAATAGGAATTGGTCACCTGCGCAAACTCGCAAACAAAATGGAAATGAATAAACTCATTCCTTTTATTCCGCGAGGCCCATACACGGAGCGTGTACTTGCTCGGATTTATTTCATGGATTTACACGCAGTAGCGCCTAATTTCTTATTTATAAATTACAAAATTATGTCAATCGTGCTGTTTGTTATGAAGTTATTTTAAAAACATATTATTTACATTATTTCTATCCTGGACCAATTTTAATATTTAAAGGCGAGTGTTTGGTTTTAACTTGGGATTCTGGTTAAAATATCAACCAAACGTCCTGTAAAGGTTAAAGTCGTATCATTTCCAAAAATATCAAGAATTTAAAATTCAGGTTACCTATTAAACGAAACCCTAAGATAGGTTAATATTTTCTAGTTTATTTTCACGAACCAAAAAAAGAGTGTTTATTTATGAATAACAAAAGGTTGATAAAATAATATCTCGTCTTATAGAGCAATGCGTTAAGCATATTTAAATACAAATGCAACGTATTTGTATTATTGTTTGAACGTTGCGCTTGTACTTTAAAACAAAAAGTTGAGTCTGGCTATTTCGGATGGGCTGTCCCCACTTTCTATTCTCAGGCGCAATCCCACTACTGCACAGTGCGGGAACTTTTGCCTGCTCCTTTTCAGGCCTGGGCCGGTTTGCTCCGCCTTAGCCAACCTGGTGAGCCCGGGCTCCCCCAGTCGCACCATATCGACACCGTGCTTAGTGCAGACGCACGATCAACATAGAGCAGCTGAGGACAGAACTCCCAACCTCAAGGCATCCAACAACCTATACCTCCAAAGTAGCTGGATTACAAGACCACGCCACTGGTCCCAGTCGACCTGTTGTGTTTTAAAAGGTTTATTTAGTTAATAATAACTTTAAATTTTGGTTTATGGATAATAGTATATCTAATGCGACTCGTATATCGAGTAAAAGTATGTGAAGTTTTTATTGTTTATAGTATTCACATATTGGGCCTTACAACTTCGGAGGATGAACTATAAAATCCAAACAAAATAAGATAATTTTGTCGCAAATAAAGTTGAAAATATTCTTTATTACAAATAAAATAGTGAAAAGATGTATAGTTTCGTTGAATAACGTTAATTTTGGAATGCGTAAATGAATAAAATCAAATGTTTATAATAACTATACGAAACTAAAATTTATAATTAATATTAAATTTATAAACCTTATAAAACTCAACCTGTCGACTGGGACCAGTGGCGTGGTCTTGTAATCCAGCTACTTTGGAGGTCTAGGCTGGTGGATGTCTTGTGGTTGGGAGTTCTGTCCTCTGCTTCTCTATGTTGATCGGGCGTCTGCACTAAGCACGGTGTCGATATGGTGAGACTGGGGGAGCCCGGTCACACCAGGTCGTCTAAGGCGGAGCGAACCGGCCTAGGCCTGAAAAGGAGCAGGCAAAAGTTCCCGCACTGTGCAGTAGTGAGATAGCGCTTGAGAATGGAAGGTGGTTGGCAGCCTATCCGAGATAGACAGACACAGTCTTTTTCTTAATTAGCAAAGTGTAATCTCTAACAAAATTGTTTTATTTTCACTATATCTATTATAATGTGGACCAAACGATAAAGAAGACTTAAGGTTTTATTTAATGCTTTTTTTTTTAAAGTACAAAAGCAGCTGGATATTTCAATGATTCTTTAAAAAATTTAATAACAGAAAAAGGATTATTTTCGTGTAATTTCTTCTATATAATACATTTTGTAAAACCCATATAATGCATATTTTAATTTATGTGTTATGTTTATTTAAAAAAAATGATAAATTTATTAAAAATATTTACAAAAACATACTTTGAAAAATATTTTTGTTTAAAAGTAGAGCTAATTTTAGAGTATATTTTATTTCAATATTAAAAAGAATTGTACGTGCTTCTACTTTTATTCCGAATCTTTATATATACCAAATTCTAAATTCAGAAAAAACTGTTTCTAGTATAGTAATATTGGGAATAAAAAAAACTTTTAAAAGTTAAACAATGAAGGAAACCTTTCAATTGTCAATTATTTCCTTATTTTAATATTTTTGGTTTTGTGTGACCAAATGGGAAAAAAACAAAAATTATGGTTTAATTTTTTTTTTTAATAAATATGATGTATCTAAGAATAGAAACTATATTCATATCAAACATTCATGTGGAAATGTAAACAATAACAATTTATTAATTAAAACACATAATTTTTTCTCTATTCACCCCCATGTAAGAGTTCTTTATAAATAAAAAATTCATATAAACATTATTTTAAAAATACCCGTGGTGCCATCTTCTATATTAAAGTGATACTAAAACTGAAATTCAAAGAATAGTAAATTTTGCACTATTTTATTAGAAAAATGCTGATTCGAATTTCAAAGTGGAAAAAAAGACATTTCCTAATCAAGACATCTCTGATGAAGAAATATCTTTTATATTTTTATAAAAAGAAAAATAAGTATATTTTGTCTACATTATGTACACTTTAAACTAAATATTATACTTTAAAATAATTAAAAAAAATAAACGAATAAAATTTTATTATTATTTTATTATTTTTAAAATTAAGAAAAGACAAGTATGCGTCTTTGTATTTATGCGATTATTGGGTTAACAAATAAATATATTTAAAGTAGAAATAAACACTAAAAATTAATTTTTTGCTAATAAAAACCGCATGTAGCTGTATTGGAGCACGACCCGGAGGTTTCTTTGGAAAGGAAGTAAACGTTATTTCAGCAGGTTGTAGAAATAGGAATTGGTCACCTACGCAAACTCGCAAACAAAATGGAAATGAATAAACTCATTCATTTTATTCCGCGAGGCCCATACACGGAGCGTGTACTTGCTCGGATTTATTTCATGGATTTACACGCAGTAGCGCCTAATTTCTTATTTATAAATTACAAAATTATGTCAATCGTGCTGTTTGTTATGAAGTTATTTTAAAAACATATTATTTACATTATTTCTATCCTGGACCAATTTTAATATTTAAAGGCGAGTGTTTGGTTTTAACTTGGGTTTCTGGTTAAAATATCAACCAAACGTCCTGTAAAGGTTAAAGTCGTATCATTTCCAAAAATATCAAGAATTTAAAATTCAGGTTACCTATTAAACGAAACCCTAAGATAGGTTTATATTTTCTAGTTTATTTTCACGAACCAAAAAAAGAGTGTTTATTTATGAATAACAAAAGGTTGATAAAATAATATCTCGTCTTATAGAACAATGCGTTAAGCATATTTAAATACAAATGCAACGTATTTGTATTATTGTTTAAACGTTGCGCTTGTACTTTAAAACAAAAAGTTGAGTCTGGCTATTTCGGATGGGCTGTCCCCACTTTCTATTCTCAGGCGCAATCCCACTACTGCACAGTGCGGGAACTTTTGCCTGCTCCTTTTCAGGCCTGGGCCGGTTTGCTCCGCCTTAGCCAACCTGGTGAGCCCGGGCTCCCCCAGTCGCACCATATCGACACCGTGCTTAGTGCAGACGCACGATCAACATAGAGCAGCTGAGGACAGAACTCCCAACCTCAAGGCATCCAACAACCTATACCTCCAAAGTAGCTGGATTACAAGACCACGCCACTGGTCCCAGTCGACCTGTTGTGTTTTAAAAGGTTTATTTAGTTAATAATAACTTTAAATTTTGGTTTATGGATAATAGTATATCTAATGCGACTCGTATATCGAGTAAAAGTTTGTGAAGTTTTTATTGTTTATAGTATTCACATATTGGGCCTTACAACTTCGGAGGATGAACTATAAAATCCAAACAAAATAAGATAATTTTGTCGCAAATAAAGTTGAAAATATTCTTTATTACAAATAAAATAGTGAAAAGATGTATAGTTTCGTTGAATAACGTTAATTTTGGAATGCGTAAATGAATAAAATCAAATGTTTATAATAACTATACGAAACTAAAATTTATAATTAATATTAAATTTATAAACCTTATAAAACTCAACCTGTCGACTGGGACCAGTGGCGTGGTCTTGTAATCCAGCTACTTTGGAGGTCTAGGCTGGTGGATGTCTTGAGGTTGGGAGTTCTGTCCTCTGCTTCTCTATGTTGATCGGGCGTCTGCACTAAGCACGGTGTCGATATGGTGAGACTGGGGGAGCCCGGTCACACCAGGTCGTCTAAGGCGGAGCGAACCGGCCTAGGCCTGAAAAGGAGCAGGCAAAAGTTCCCGCACTGTGCAGTAGTGAGATAGCGCTTGAGAATGGAAGGTGGTTGGCAGCCTATCCGAGATAGACAGACACAGTCTTTTTCTTAATTAGCAAAGTGTAATCTCTAACAAAATTGTTTTATTTTCACTATATCTATTATAATGTGGACCAAACGATAAAGAAGACTTAAGGTTTTATTTAATGCTTTTTTTTTTAAAGTACAAAAGCAGCTGGATATTTCAATGATTCTTTAAAAAATTTAATAACAGAAAAAGGATTATTTTCGTGTAATTTCTTCTATATAATACATTTTGTAAAACCCATATAATGCATATTTTAATTTATGTGTTATGTTTATTTAAAAAAAATGATAAATTTATTAAAAATATTTACAAAAACATACTTTGAAAAATATTTTTGTTTAAAAGTAGAGCTAATTTTAGAGTATATTTTATTTCAATATTAAAAAGAATTGTACGTGCTTCTACTTTTATTCCGAATCTTTATATATACCAAATTCTAAATTCAGAAAAAACTGTTTCTAGTATAGTAATATTGGGAATAAAAAAAAATTTTAAAAGAAAAACAATGAAGGAAACCTTTCAATTGTCAATTATTTCCTTATTTTAATATTTTTGGTTTTGTGTGACCAAATGGGAAAAAAACAAAAATTATGGTTTAATTTTTTTTTTTTAATAAATATGATGTATCTAAGAATAGAAACTATATTCATATCAAACATTCATGTGGAAATGTAAACAATAACAATTTATTAATTAAAACACATAATTTTTTCTCTATTCACCCCCATGTAAGAGTTCTTTATAAATAAAAAATTCATATAAACATTATTTTAAAAATACCCGTGGTGCCATCTTCTATATTAAAGTGATACTAAAACTGAAATTCAAAGAATAGTAAATTTTGCACTATTTTCTTAGAAAAATGCTGATTCGAATTTCAAAGTGGAAAAAAAGACATTTCCTAATCAAGACATCTCTGATGAAGAAATATCTTTTATATTTTTATAAAAAGAAAAATAAGTATATTTTGTCTACATTATGTACACTTTAAACTAAATATTATACTTTAAAATAATTAAAAAAAATAAACGAATAAAATTTTATTATTATTTTATTATTTTTAAAATTAAGAAAAGACAAGTATGTAAATGCGTCTTTGTATTTATGCGATTATTGGGTTAACAAATAAATATATTTAAAGTAGAAATAAACACTAAAAATTAATTTTTTGCTAATAGAAACCGCATGTAGCTGTATTGGAGCACGACCCGGAGGTTTCTTTGGAAAGGAAGTAAACGTTATTTCAGCAGGTTGTAGAAATAGGAATTGGTCACCTACGCAAACTCGCAAACAAAATGGAAATGAATAAACTCATTCATTTTATTCCGCGAGGCCCATACACGGAGCGTGTACTCGCTCGGATTTATTTCATGGATTTACACGCAGTAGCGCCTAATTTCTTATTTATAAATTACAAAATTATGTCAATCGTGCTGTTTGTTATGAAGTTATTTTAAAAACATATTATTTACATTATTTCTATCCTGGACTAATTTTAATATTTAAATGCGAGTGTTTGGTTTTAACTTGGGATTCTGGTTAAAATATCAACCAAACGTCATGTAAAGGTTAAAGTCGTATCATTTCCAAAAATATCAAGAATTTAAAATTCAGGTTACCTATTAAACGAAACCCTAAGATAGGTTTATATTTTCTAGTTTATTTTCACGAACCAAAAAAAGAGTGTTTATTTATGAATAACAAAAGGTTGATAAAATAATATCTCGTCTTATAGAACAATGCGTTAAGCATATTTAAATACAAATGCAACGTATTTGTATTATTGTTTAAACGTTGCGCTTGTACTTTAAAACAAAAAGTTGAGTCTGGCTATTTCGAATGGGCTGTCCCCACTTTCTATTCTCAGGCGCAATCCCACTACTGCACAGTGCGGGAACTTCTGCCTGCTCCTTTTCAGGCCTGGGCCGGTTTGCTCCGCCTTAGCCAACCTGGTGAGCCCGGGCTCCCCCAGTCGCACCATATCGACACCGTGCTTAGTGCAGACGCCCGATCAACATAGAGCAGCTGAGGACAGAACGCCCAACCTCAAGGCATCCAACAACCTATACCTCCAAAGTAGCTGGATTACAAGACCACGCCACTGGTCCCAGTCGACCTGTTGTGTTTTAAAAGGTTTATTTAGTTAATAATAACTTTAAATTTTGGTTTATGGATAATAGTATATCTAATGCGACTCGTATATCGAGTAAAAGTATGTGAAGTTTTTATTGTTTATAGTATTCACATATTGGGCCTTACAACTTCGGAGGATGAACTATAAAATCCAAACAAAATAAGATAATTTTGTCGCAAATAAAGTTGAAAATATTCTTTATTACAAATAAAATAGTGAAAAGATGTATAGTTTCGTTGAATAACGTTAATTTTGGAATGCGTAAATGAATAAAATCAAATGTTTATAATAACTATACGAAACTAAAATTTATAATTAATATTAAATTTATAAACCTTATAAAACTCAACCTGTTGACTGGGACCAGTGGCGTGGTCTTGTAATCCAGCTACTTTGGAGGTCTAGGCTGGTGGATGTCTTGAGGTTGGGAATTCTGTCCTCTGCTTCTCTATGTTGATCGGGCGTCTGCACTAAGCACGTTTTCGATATGGTGAGACTGGGGGAGCCCGGTCACACCAGGTCGTCTAAGGCGGAGCGAACCGGCCTAGGCCTGAAAAGGAGCAGGCAAAAGTTCCCGCACTGTGCAGTAGTGAGATAGCGCTTGAGAATGGAAGGTGGTTGGCAGCCTATCCGAGATAGACAGACACAGTCTTTTTCTTAATTAGCAAAGTGTAATCTCTAACAAAATTGTTTTATTTTCACTATATCTATTATAATGTGGACCAAAAGATAAAGAAGACTTAAGCTTTTATTTAATTCCTTTTTTTTAAAGTACAAAAGCAGCTGGATATTTCAATGATTCTTTAAAAAATTTAGTAACAGAAAAAGGATTATTTTCGTGTAATTTCTTCTATATAATACATTTTGTAAAACCCATATAATGCATATTTTAATTTATGTGTTATGTTTATTTAAAAAAAAATGATAAATTTATTAAAAATATTTACAAAAACATACTTTGAAAAATATTTTTGTTTAAAAGTAGAGCTAATTTTATAGTATATTTTATTTCAATATTAAAAAGAATTGTACGTGCTTCTACTTTTATTCCGAATCTTTATATATACCAAATTCTAAATTCAGAAAAAACTGTTTCTAGTATAGTAATATTGGGAATAAAAAAAACTTTTAAAAGTTAAACAATGAAGGAAACCTTTCAATTGTCAATTATTTCCTTATTTTAATATTTTTGGTTTTGTTTGACCAAATGGAAAAAAAACAAAAATTATGGTTTAATTTTTTTAATAAATATGATGTATCTAAGAATAGAAACTATATTCATATCAAACATTCATTTGGAAATGTAAACAATAACAATTTATTAATTAAAACATATAATTTTTTCTCTATTCACCCCCATGTAAGAGTTCTTTATAAATAAAAAATTCATATAAACATTATTTTAAAAATACCCGTGGTGCCATCTTCTATATTAAAGTGATACTAAAACTGAAATTCAAAGAATAGTAAATTTTGCACTATTTTATTAGAAAAATGCTGATTCGAATTTCAAAGTGGAAAAAAAGACATTTCCTAATCAAGACATCTCTGATGAAGAAATATCTTTTATATTTTTATAAAAAGAAAAATAAGTATATTTTGTCTACATTATGTACACTTTAAACTAAATATTATACTTTAAAATAATTAAAAAAAATAAACGAATAAAATTTTATTATTATTTTATTATTTTTAAAATTAAGAAAAGACAAGTATGCGTCTTTGTATTTATGCGATTATTGGGTTAACAAATAAATATATTTAAAGTAGAAATAAACACTAAAAATTAATTTTTTGCTAATAAAAACCGCATGTAGCTGTATTGGAGCACGACCCGGAGGTTTCTTTGGAAAGGAAGTAAACGTTATTTCAGCAGGTTGTAGAAATAGGAATTGGTCACCTACGCAAACTCGCAAACAAAATGGAAATGAATAAACTCATTCATTTTATTCCGCGAGGCCCATACACGGAGCGTGTACTTGCTCGGATTTATTTCATGGATTTACACGCAGTAGCGCCTAATTTCTTATTTATAAATTACAAAATTATGTCAATCGTGCTGTTTGTTATGAAGTTATTTTAAAAACATATTATTTACATTATTTCTATCCTGGACTAATTTTAATATTTAAATGCGAGTGTTTGGTTTTAACTTGGGATTCTGGTTAAAATATCAACCAAACGTCATGTAAAGGTTAAAGTCGTATCATTTCCAAAAATATCAAGAATTTAAAATTCAGGTTACCTATTAAACGAAACCCTAAGATAGGTTTATATTTTCTAGTTTATTTTCACGAACCAAAAAAAGAGTGTTTATTTATGAATAACAAAAGGTTGATAAAATAATATCTCGTCTTATAGAACAATGCGTTAAGCATATTTAAATACAAATGCAACGTATTTGTATTATTGTTTAAACGTTGCGCTTGTACTTTAAAACAAAAAGTTGAGTCTGGCTATTTCGGATGGGCTGTCCCCACTTTCTATTCTCAGGCGCAATCCCACTACTGCACAGTGCGGGAACTTTTGCCTGCTCCTTTTCAGGCCTGGGCCGGTTTGCTCCGCCTTAGCCAACCTGGTGAGCCCGGGCTCCCCCAGTCGCACCATATCGACACCGTGCTTAGTGCAGACGCCCGATCAACATAGAGCAGCTGAGGACAGAACTCCCAACCTCAAGGCATCCAACAACCTATACCTCCAAAGTAGCTGGATTACAAGACCACGCCACTGGTCCCAGTCGACCTGTTGTGTTTTAAAAGGTTTATTTAGTTAATAATAACTTTAAATTTTGGTTTATGGATAATAGTATATCTAATGCGACTCGTATATCGAGTAAAAGTATGTGAAGTTTTTATTGTTTATAGTATTCACATATTGGGCCTTACAACTTCGGAGGATGAACTATAAAATCCAAACAAAATAAGATAATTTTGTCGCAAATAAAGTTGAAAATATTCTTTATTACAAATAAAATAGTGAAAAGATGTATAGTTTCGTTGAATAACGTTAATTTTGGAATGCGTAAATGAATAAAATCAAATGTTTATAATAACTATACGAAACTAAAATTTATAATTAATATTAAATTTATAAACCTTATAAAACTCAACCTGTCGACTGGGACCAGTGGCGTGGTCTTGTAATCCAGCTACTTTGGAGGTCTAGGCTGGTGGATATCTTGAGGTTGGGAGTTCTGTCCTCTGCTTCTCTATGTTGATCGGGCGTCTGCACTAAGCACGGTGTCGATATGGTGAGACTGGGGGAGCCCGATCGCACCAGGTCGTCTAAGGCGGAGCGAACCGGCCTAGGCCTGAAAAGGAGCAGGCAAAAGTTCCCGCACTGTGCAGTAGTGAGATAGCGCTTGAGAATGGAAGGTGGTTGGCAGCCTATCCGAGATAGACAGACACAATCTTTTTCTTAATTAGCAAAGTGTAATCTCTAACAAAATTGTTTTATTTTCACTATATCTATTATAATGTGGACCAAAAGATAAAGAAGACTTAAGCTTTTATTTAATTCTTTTTTTTTAAAGTACAAAAGCAGCTGGATATTTCAATGATTCTTTAAAAAATTTAATAACAGAAAAAGGATTATTTTCGTGTAATTTCTTCTATATAATACATTTTGTAAAACCCATATAATGCATATTTTAATTTATGTGTTATGTTTATTTAAAAAAAATGATAAATTTATTAAAAATATTTACAAAAACATACTTTGAAAAATATTTTTGTTTAAAAGTAGAGCTAATTTTAGAGTATATTTTATTTCAATATTAAAAAGAATTGTACGTGCTTCTACTTTTATTCCGAATCTTTATATATACCAAATTCTAAATTCAGAAAAAACTGTTTCTAGTATAGTAATATTGGGAATAAAAAAAACTTTTAAAAGTTAAACAATGAAGGAAACCTTTCAATTGTCAATTATTTCCTTATTTTAATATTTTTGGTTTTGTGTGACCAAATGGGAAAAAAACAAAAATTATGGTTTAATTTTTTTTTTAATAAATATGATGTATCTAAGAATAGAAACTATATTCATATCAAACATTCATGTGGAAATGTAAACAATAACAATTTATTAATTAAAACACATAATTTTTTCTCTATTCACCCCCATGTAAGAGTTCTTTATAAATAAAAAATTCATATAAACATTATTTTAAAAATACCCGTGGTGCCATCTTCTATATTAAAGTGATACTAAAACTGAAATTCAAAGAATAGTAAATTTTGCACTATTTTATTAGAAAAATGCTGATTCGAATTTCAAAGTGGAAAAAAAGACATTTCCTAATCAAGACATCTCTGATGAAGAAATATCTTTTATATTTTTATAAAAAGAAAAATAAGTATATTTTGTCTACATTATGTACACTTTAAACTAAATATTATACTTTAAAATAATTAAAAAAAATAAACGAATAAAATTTTATTATTATTTTATTATTTTTAAAATTAAGAAAAGACAAGTATGCGTCTTTGTATTTATGCGATTATTGGGTTAACAAATAAATATATTTAAAGTAGAAATAAACACTAAAAATTAATTTTTTGCTAATAAAAACCGCATGTAGCTGTATTGGAGCACGACCCGGAGGTTTCTTTGGAAAGGAAGTAAACGTTATTTCAGCAGGTTGTAGAAATAGGAATTGGTCACCTACGCAAACTCGCAAACAAAATGGAAATGAATAAACTCATTCATTTTATTCCGCGAGGCCCATACACGGAGCGTGTACTTGCTCGGATTTATTTCATGGATTTACACGCAGTAGCGCCTAATTTCTTATTTATAAATTACAAAATTATGTCAATCGTGCTGTTTGTTATGAAGTTATTTTAAAAACATATTATTTACATTATTTCTATCCTGGACCAATTTTAATATTTAAAGGCGAGTGTTTGGTTTTAACTTGGGATTCTGGTTAAAATATCAACCAAACGTCCTGTAAAGGTTAAAGTCGTATCCTTTCCAAAAATATCAAGAATTTAAAATTCAGGTTACCTATTAAACGAAACCCTAAGATAGGTTTATATTTTCTAGTTTATTTTCACGAACCAAAAAAAGAGTGTTTATTTATGAATAACAAAAGGTTGATAAAATAATATCTCGTCTTATAGAACAATGCGTTAAGCATATTTAAATACAAATGCAACGTATTTGTATTATTGTTTAAACGTTGCGCTTGTACTTTAAAACAAAAAGTTGAGTCTGGCTATTTCGAATGGGCTGTCCCCACTTTCTATTCTCAGGCGCAATCCCACTACTGCACAGTGCGGGAACTTCTGCCTGCTCCTTTTCAGGCCTGGGCCGGTTTGCTCCGCCTTAGCCAACCTGGTGAGCCCGGGCTCCCCCAGTCGCACCATATCGACACCGTGCTTAGTGCAGACGCCCGATCAACATAGAGCAGCTGAGGACAGAACGCCCAACCTCAAGGCATCCAACAACCTATACCTCCAAAGTAGCTGGATTACAAGACCACGCCACTGGTCCCAGTCGACCTGTTGTGTTTTAAAAGGTTTATTTAGTTAATAATAACTTTAAATTTTGGTTTATGGATAATAGTATATCTAATGCGACTCGTATATCGAGTAAAAGTATGTGAAGTTTTTATTGTTTATAGTATTCACATATTGGGCCTTACAACTTCGGAGGATGAACTATAAAATCCAAACAAAATAAGATAATTTTGTCGCAAATAAAGTTGAAAATATTCTTTATTACAAATAAAATAGTGAAAAGATGTATAGTTTCGTTGAATAACGTTAATTTTGGAATGCGTAAATGAATAAAATCAAATGTTTATAATAACTATACGAAACTAAAATTTATAATTAATATTAAATTTATAAACCTTATAAAACTCAACCTGTTGACTGGGACCAGTGGCGTGGTCTTGTAATCCAGCTACTTTGGAGGTCTAGGCTGGTGGATGTCTTGAGGTTGGGAATTCTGTCCTCTGCTTCTCTATGTTGATCGGGCGTCTGCACTAAGCACGTTTTCGATATGGTGAGACTGGGGGAGCCCGGTCACACCAGGTCGTCTAAGGCGGAGCGAACCGGCCTAGGCCTGAAAAGGAGCAGGCAAAAGTTCCCGCACTGTGCAGTAGTGAGATAGCGCTTGAGAATGGAAGGTGGTTGGCAGCCTATCCGAGATAGACAGACACAGTCTTTTTCTTAATTAGCAAAGTGTAATCTCTAACAAAATTGTTTTATTTTCACTATATCTATTATAATGTGGACCAAAAGATAAAGAAGACTTAAGCTTTTATTTAATTCCTTTTTTTTAAAGTACAAAAGCAGCTGGATATTTCAATGATTCTTTAAAAAATTTAGTAACAGAAAAAGGATTATTTTCGTGTAATTTCTTCTATATAATACATTTTGTAAAACCCATATAATGCATATTTTAATTTATGTGTTATGTTTATTTAAAAAAAAATGATAAATTTATTAAAAATATTTACAAAAACATACTTTGAAAAATATTTTTGTTTAAAAGTAGAGCTAATTTTATAGTATATTTTATTTCAATATTAAAAAGAATTGTACGTGCTTCTACTTTTATTCCGAATCTTTATATATACCAAATTCTAAATTCAGAAAAAACTGTTTCTAGTATAGTAATATTGGGAATAAAAAAAACTTTTAAAAGTTAAACAATGAAGGAAACCTTTCAATTGTCAATTATTTCCTTATTTTAATATTTTTGGTTTTGTTTGACCAAATGGAAAAAAAACAAAAATTATGGTTTAATTTTTTTAATAAATATGATGTATCTAAGAATAGAAACTATATTCATATCAAACATTCATTTGGAAATGTAAACAATAACAATTTATTAATTAAAACATATAATTTTTTCTCTATTCACCCCCATGTAAGAGTTCTTTATAAATAAAAAATTCATATAAACATTATTTTAAAAATACCCGTGGTGCCATCTTCTATATTAAAGTGATACTAAAACTGAAATTCAAAGAATAGTAAATTTTGCACTATTTTATTAGAAAAATGCTGATTCGAATTTCAAAGTGGAAAAAAAGACATTTCCTAATCAAGACATCTCTGATGAAGAAATATCTTTTATATTTTTATAAAAAGAAAAATAAGTATATTTTGTCTACATTATGTACACTTTAAACTAAATATTATACTTTAAAATAATTAAAAAAAATAAACGAATAAAATTTTATTATTATTTTATTATTTTTAAAATTAAGAAAAGACAAGTATGCGTCTTTGTATTTATGCGATTATTGGGTTAACAAATAAATATATTTAAAGTAGAAATAAACACTAAAAATTAATTTTTTGCTAATAAAAACCGCATGTAGCTGTATTGGAGCACGACCCGGAGGTTTCTTTGGAAAGGAAGTAAACGTTATTTCAGCAGGTTGTAGAAATAGGAATTGGTCACCTACGCAAACTCGCAAACAAAATGGAAATGAATAAACTCATTCATTTTATTCCGCGAGGCCCATACACGGAGCGTGTACTTGCTCGGATTTATTTCATGGATTTACACGCAGTAGCGCCTAATTTCTTATTTATAAATTACAAAATTATGTCAATCGTGCTGTTTGTTATGAAGTTATTTTAAAAACATATTATTTACATTATTTCTATCCTGGACCAATTTTAATATTTAAAGGCGAGTGTTTGGTTTTAACTTGGGATTCTGGTTAAAATATCAACCAAACGTCCTGTAAAGGTTAAAGTCGTATCCTTTCCAAAAATATCAAGAATTTAAAATTCAGGTTACCTATTAAACGAAACCCTAAGATAGGTTTATATTTTCTAGTTTATTTTCACGAACCAAAAAAAGAGTGTTTATTTATGAATAACAAAAGGTTGATAAAATAATATCTCGTCTTATAGAACAATGCGTTAAGCATATTTAAATACAAATGCAACGTATTTGTATTATTGTTTAAACGTTGCGCTTGTACTTTAAAACAAAAAGTTGAGTCTGGCTATTTCGGATGGGCTGTCCCCACTTTCTATTCTCAGGCGCAATCCCACTACTGCACAGTGCGGGAACTTTTGCCTGCTCCTTTTCAGGCCTGGGCCGGTTTGCTCCGCCTTAGCCAACCTGGTGAGCCCGGGCTCCCCCAGTCGCACCATATCGACACCGTGCTTAGTGCAGACGCCCGATCAACATAGAGCAGCTGAGGACAGAACTCCCAACCTCAAGGCATCCAACAACCTATACCTCCAAAGTAGCTGGATTACAAGACCACGCCACTGGTCCCAGTCGACCTGTTGTGTTTTAAAAGGTTTATTTAGTTAATAATAACTTTAAATTTTGGTTTATGGATAATAGTATATCTAATGCGACTCGTATATCGAGTAAAAGTATGTGAAGTTTTTATTGTTTATAGTATTCACATATTGGGCCTTACAACTTCGGAGGATGAACTATAAAATCCAAACAAAATAAGATAATTTTGTCGCAAATAAAGTTGAAAATATTCTTTATTACAAATAAAATAGTGAAAAGATGTATAGTTTCGTTGAATAACGTTAATTTTGGAATGCGTAAATGAATAAAATCAAATGTTTATAATAACTATACGAAACTAAAATTTATAATTAATATTAAATTTATAAACCTTATAAAACTCAACCTGTCGACTGGGACCAGTGGCGTGGTCTTGTAATCCAGCTACTTTGGAGGTCTAGGCTGGTGGATATCTTGAGGTTGGGAGTTCTGTCCTCTGCTTCTCTATGTTGATCGGGCGTCTGCACTAAGCACGGTGTCGATATGGTGAGACTGGGGGAGCCCGATCGCACCAGGTCGTCTAAGGCGGAGCGAACCGGCCTAGGCCTGAAAAGGAGCAGGCAAAAGTTCCCGCACTGTGCAGTAGTGAGATAGCGCTTGAGAATGGAAGGTGGTTGGCAGCCTATCCGAGATAGACAGACACAATCTTTTTCTTAATTAGCAAAGTGTAATCTCTAACAAAATTGTTTTATTTTCACTATATCTATTATAATGTGGACCAAAAGATAAAGAAGACTTAAGCTTTTATTTAATTCTTTTTTTTTAAAGTACAAAAGCAGCTGGATATTTCAATGATTCTTTAAAAAATTTAATAACAGAAAAAGGATTATTTTCGTGTAATTTCTTCTATATAATACATTTTGTAAAACCCATATAATGCATATTTTAATTTATGTGTTATGTTTATTTAAAAAAAATGATAAATTTATTAAAAATATTTACAAAAACATACTTTGAAAAATATTTTTGTTTAAAAGTAGAGCTAATTTTAGAGTATATTTTATTTCAATATTAAAAAGAATTGTACGTGCTTCTACTTTTATTCCGAATCTTTATATATACCAAATTCTAAATTCAGAAAAAACTGTTTCTAGTATAGTAATATTGGGAATAAAAAAATCTTTTAAAAGAAACACAATGAAGGAAACCTTTCAATTGTCAATTATTTCCTTATTTTAATATTTTTGGTTTTGTGTGACCAAATGGGAAAAAAACAAAAATTATGGTTTAATTTTTTTTTAATAAATATGATGTATCTAAGAATAGAAACTATATTCATATCAAACATTCATGTGGAAATGTAAACAATAACAATTTATTAATTAAAACACATAATTTTTTCTCTATTCACCCCCATGTAAGAGTTCTTTATAAATAAAAAATTCATATAAACATTATTTTAAAAATACCCGTGCTGCCATCTTCTAAATTAAAGTGATACTAAAACTGAAATTCAAAGAATAGTAAATTTTGCACTATTTTGTTAGAAAAATGCTGATTCGAATTTCAAAGTGCAAAAAAAGACATTTCCTAATCAAGACATCTGTGATGAAGAAATATCTTTTATATTTTTATAAAAAGAAAAATAAGTATATTTTGTCTACATTATGTACACTTTAAACTAAATATTATACTTTAAAATAATTAAAAAAAATAAACGAATAAAATTTTATTATTATTTTATTATTTTTAAAATTAAGAAAAGACTAGTATGTAATGCGTCTTTGTATTTATGCGATTATTGGGTTAACAAATAAATATATTTAAAGTAGAAATAAACACTAAAAATTAATTTTTTGCTAATAAAATCCGCATGTAGCTGTATTGGAGCACGACCCGGAGGTTTCTTTGGAAAGGAAGTAAACGTTATTTCAGCAGGTTGTAGAAATAGGAATTGGTCACCTACGCAAACTCGCAAACAAAATGGAAATGAATAAACTCATTCATTTTATTCCGCGAGGCCCATACACGGAGCGTGTACTTGCTCGGATTTATTTCATGGATTTACACGCAGTAGCGCCTAATTTCTTATTTATAAATTACAAAATTATGTCAATCGTGCTGTTTGTTATGAAGTTATTTTAAAAACATATTATTTACATTATTTCTATCCTGGACCAATTTTAATATTTAAAGGCGAGTGTTTGGTTTTAACTTGGGATTCTGGTTAAAATATCAACCAAACGTCCTGTAAAGGTTAAAGTCGTATCCTTTCCAAAAATATCAAGAATTTAAAATTCAGGTTACCTATTAAACGAAACCCTAAGATAGGTTTATATTTTCTAGTTTATTTTCACGAACCAAAAAAAGAGTGTTTATTTATGAATAACAAAAGGTTGATAAAATAATATCTCGTCTTATAGAACAATGCGTTAAGCATATTTAAATACAAATGCAACGTATTTGTATTATTGTTTAAACGTTGCGCTTGTACTTTAAAACAAAAAGTTGAGTCTGGCTATTTCGGATGGGCTGTCCCCACTTTCTATTCTCAGGCGCAATCCCACTACTGCACAGTGCGGGAACTTTTGCCTGCTCCTTTTCAGGCCTGGGCCGGTTTGCTCCGCCTTAGCCAACCTGGTGAGCCCGGGCTCCCCCAGTCGCACCATATCGACACCGTGCTTAGTGCAGACGCCCGATCAACATAGAGCAGCTGAGGACAGAACTCCCAACCTCAAGGCATCCAACAACCTATACCTCCAAAGTAGCTGGATTACAAGACCACGCCACTGGTCCCAGTCGACCTGTTGTGTTTTAAAAGGTTTATTTAGTTAATAATAACTTTAAATTTTGGTTTATGGATAATAGTATATCTAATGCGACTCGTATATCGAGTAAAAGTATGTGAAGTTTTTATTGTTTATAGTATTCACATATTGGGCCTTACAACTTCGGAGGATGAACTATAAAATCCAAACAAAATAAGATAATTTTGTCGCAAATAAAGTTGAAAATATTCTTTATTACAAATAAAATAGTGAAAAGATGTATAGTTTCGTTGAATAACGTTAATTTTGGAATGCGTAAATGAATAAAATCAAATGTTTATAATAACTATACGAAACTAAAATTTATAATTAATATTAAATTTATAAACCTTATAAAACTCAACCTGTCGACTGGGACCAGTGGCGTGGTCTTGTAATCCAGCTACTTTGGAGGTCTAGGCTGGTGGATGTCTTGAGGTTGGGAGTTCTGTCCTCTGCTTCTCTATGTTGATCGGGCGTCTGCACTAAGCACGGTGTCGATATGGTGAGACTGGGGGAGCCCGGTCACACCAGGTCGTCTAAGGCGGAGCGAACCGGCCTAGGCCTGAAAAGGAGCAGGCAAAAGTTCCCGCACTGTGCAGTAGTGAGATAGCGCTTGAGAATGGAAGGTGGTTGGCAGCCTATCCGAGATAGACAGACACAGTCTTTTTCTTAATTAGCAAAGTGTAATCTCTAACAAAATTGTTTTATTTTCACTATATCTATTATAATGTGGACCAAAAGATAAAGAAGACTTAAGCTTTTATTTAATGCTTTTTTTTTAAAGTACAAAAGCAGCTGGATATTTCAATGATTCTTTAAAAAATTTAGTAACAGAAAAAGGATTATTTTCGTGTAATTTCTTCTATATAATACATTTTGTAAAACCCATATAATGCATATTTTAATTTATGTGTTATGTTTATTTAAAAAAAAATGATAAATTTATTAAAAATATTTACAAAAACATACTTTGAAAAATATTTTTGTTTAAAAGTAGAGCTAATTTTATAGTATATTTTATTTCAATATTAAAAAGAATTGTACGTGCTTCTACTTTTATTCCGAATCTTTATATATACCAAATTCTAAATTCAGAAAAAACTGTTTCTAGTATAGTAATATTGGGAATAAAAAAAACTTTTAAAAGTTAAACAATGAAGGAAACCTTTCAATTGTCAATTATTTCCTTATTTTAATATTTTTGGTTTTGTTTGACCAAATGGGAAAAAAACAAAAATTATGGTTTAATTTTTTTAATAAATATGATGTATCTAAGAATAGAAACTATATTCATATCAAACATTCATTTGGAAATGTAAACAATAACAATTTATTAATTAAAACATATAATTTTTTCTCTATTCACCCCCATGTAAGAGTTCTTTATAAATAAAAAATTCATATAAACATTATTTTAAAAATACCCGTGGTGCCATCTTCTATATTAAAGTGATACTAAAACTGAAATTCAAAGAATAGTAAATTTTGCACTATTTTATTAGAAAAATGCTGATTCGAATTTCAAAGTGGAAAAAAAGACATTTCCTAATCAAGACATCTCTGATGAAGAAATATCTTTTATATTTTTATAAAAAGAAAAATAAGTATATTTTGTCTACATTATGTACACTTTAAACTAAATATTATACTTTAAAATAATTAAAAAAAATAAACGAATAAAATTTTATTATTATTTTATTATTTTTAAAATTAAGAAAAGACAAGTATGCGTCTTTGTATTTATGCGATTATTGGGTTAACAAATAAATATATTTAAAGTAGAAATAAACACTAAAAATTAATTTTTTGCTAATAAAAACCGCATGTAGCTGTATTGGAGCACGACCCGGAGGTTTCTTTGGAAAGGAAGTAAACGTTATTTCAGCAGGTTGTAGAAATAGGAATTGGTCACCTACGCAAACTCGCAAACAAAATGGAAATGAATAAACTCATTCATTTTATTCCGCGAGGCCCATACACGGAGCGTGTACTTGCTCGGATTTATTTCATGGATTTACACGCAGTAGCGCCTAATTTCTTATTTATAAATTACAAAATTATGTCAATCGTGCTGTTTGTTATGAAGTTATTTTAAAAACATATTATTTACATTATTTCTATCCTGGACCAATTTTAATATTTAAAGGCGAGTGTTTGGTTTTAACTTGGGTTTCTGGTTAAAATATCAACCAAACGTCCTGTAAAGGTTAAAGTCGTATCATTTCCAAAAATATCAAGAATTTAAAATTCAGGTTACCTATTAAACGAAACCCTAAGATAGGTTTATATTTTCTAGTTTATTTTCACGAACCAAAAAAAGAGTGTTTATTTATGAATAACAAAAGGTTGATAAAATAATATCTCGTCTTATAGAACAATGCGTTAAGCATATTTAAATACAAATGCAACGTATTTGTATTATTGTTTAAACGTTGCGCTTGTACTTTAAAACAAAAAGTTGAGTCTGGCTATTTCGGATGGGCTGTCCCCACTTTCTATTCTCAGGCGCAATCCCACTACTGCACAGTGCGGGAACTTTTGCCTGCTCCTTTTCAGGCCTGGGCCGGTTTGCTCCGCCTTAGCCAACCTGGTGAGCCCGGGCTCCCCCAGTCGCACCATATCGACACCGTGCTTAGTGCAGACGCACGATCAACATAGAGCAGCTGAGGACAGAACTCCCAACCTCAAGGCATCCAACAACCTATACCTCCAAAGTAGCTGGATTACAAGACCACGCCACTGGTCCCAGTCGACCTGTTGTGTTTTAAAATGTTTATTTAGTTAATAATAACTTTAAATTTTGGTTTATGGATAATAGTATATCTAATGCGACTCGTATATCGAGTAAAAGTTTGTGAAGTTTTTATTGTTTATAGTATTCACATATTGGGCCTTACAACTTCGGAGGATGAACTATAAAATCCAAACAAAATAAGATAATTTTGTCGCAAATAAAGTTGAAAATATTCTTTATTACAAATAAAATAGTGAAAACATGTATAGTTTCGTTGACCAGTGGGGACCAGTGGCGTGGTCTTGTAATCCAGCTACTTTGGAGGTCTAGGCTGGTGGATGTCTTGAGGTTGGGAGTTCTGTCCTCAGCTGCTCTATGTTGATCGGGCGTCTGCACTAAGCACGGTGTCGATATGGTGAGACTGGGGGAGCCCGGTCGCACCAGTGCGTCTAAGGCGGAGCGAAACGGCCCAGGCCTGAAAAGGAGCAGGCAAAAGTTCCCGCACTGTGCAGTAGTGAGATAGCGCTTGAGAATGGAAGGTGGTTGGCAGCCTATCCGAGATAGACAGACACAGTCTTTTTCTTAAATAGCAAAGTGTAATCTCTAACAAATTTGTTTTATTTTTACTATATCTAATATAATGTGGACCAAAAGATAAAGAAGACTTAAGCTTTTATTTAATGCTTTTTTTAAAGTACAAAAGCAGCTGGATATTTCAATGATTCTTTAAAAAATTTTATAACAGAAAAATGATTATTTTCGTGTATTTTCTTCTATATAATACATTTTGTAAAACCCATATAATGCATATTTTGATTACTGTATTATGTTTATTTTAAAAAAATGATAAATTTATTAAAAATATTTACAAAAACATACTTTGAAAAATAACTTTGTTTAAAAGTAGAGCTAATTTTAGAGTATATTTTATTTCAATTTTAAAAAGAATTGTACGTGCTTTTATATTTATTCCGAATCTTTATATATACCAAATTCTAAATTCAGAAAAAACTGTTTCTAGTATAGTAATATTTTTAATAAAAAAAACTTTTAAAAGTAAAACAATGAAGGAAACCTTTCAGTTGTCAATTATTTCCTCATTTTAATATTTTCGGTTTTTTGTGACCAAGGGAAAAAACAAAAAATTATGGTTTAATTTTTTTAATAAATATGATGTATCTAATAATAGAAACTATATGCATATCAAACATTCATTTGGAAATGTAAACAATAATAATTTATTAATTAAAACATATAATTTTTTCTCTATTCATCCCCATATAAGAGTTCTTTATAAATAAAAAATTCATATAAACGTTATTTTACCCGTGCTGCCATCTTCTATATTAAAGTGATACTAAAACTGAAATTCAAAGAATAGTAAATTTTGCACTAATTTATTAGAAAAATGCTGATTCGAATTTCAAAGTGGACAAAAAGACATTTTCTAATCAAGACATCTCTGATGATTATTATTAATTAATATTTTTTATTAATGAATATTTTTAATAATTATATTTTTAATTAATTAATATTTTTAATCAATTAATATGTTTAATTAATTAATATGTTTAATTAATTAATATGTTTAATTAAATAATATGTTTAATTAATTTATATATTTAATTAATTTATATTTTTAATTAATTAATATGTTTAATTAATTTATATGTTTAATTAATTAACATGTTTAATTAATTAATATTTTTAATTAATTAATATTTTTAATTAATTAATATTTTTAATTAATTAATATTTTTAATGAATTTTTTTATTAATTAATATTGTTAATTAATTAATATTTTTAATTAATAAATATGTTTAATTAATTTATATTTTTAATTAATTAATATTTTTGATGAACAAATATTTTTAATTAATTAATTTTTTAATTAATTAATTTTTTAATTAATTAATTTTTTAATTAATTATTTTTTTAATTAATTAATTTTTTAATTAATTATTTTTTTAATTAATTAATTTTTTAATTAATTAATATTTTTAATTAATTAAATTTTTTAATTCATTAATTTTTTTTAATTAATAAATATGTTTAGTTAATTTATAATTTTTAATTAATTAATTAATTACTATAATTAATTCATATTTTTAATTAATTTATTTTTTAATTAATTTATATTTTTAATTAATTTATATTTTTAATTAATTTATATTTTTAATTAATTTATATTTTTAATTAATTTATATTTTTAATTAATTTATATTTTTAATTAATTTATATTTTTAATTAATTTATATTTTTAATTTTTTATTATTTTAAAAAAATTTAGATTATTAATTTATTTTTAATTTATTTATATTTTGTTTTGATTAATTTATTTTTAATTTATTTATATTTTGTTTTCATTAATTTATTTTTAATTTATTTATATTTTGTTTTCATTAATTTATTTTTAATTTAATAATATTTTTTAATAATTAATATTATTTATTTATTTATTTATTATTATTTTAAATAATTATTATTAATTATTTATTAATTTTTTAAATAATTAATATTAATTATTTATTAAAATTTAAATAATTAATATTAATTATTTATTAATATTTTAAATAATTAATATTAATTACTTATTAATATTTTTATAATTAATATTAATTATTTATTAATATTTTAAATAATTAACATTAATTATTTATTAATATTTTTAATAATTAATATTAATTATTTATTAATATTTTTAATAATTAATATTAATTATTTATTAATATTTTAAATAATTAATATTCATTATTTATTAATACTTTAAATAATTTTTTTTAATTTGCATACAATTGAATGAATGAAGGCGTCAATAAACGAAATAAATAATTTTTCTTAAATTGCATTTTTGGAGAGGCTGTCGATAGATGATTTAAATGTGTAGGAGCTGGTCAGAAAAGTGGCCACAATATTGTTTAATCATGCAAGTGAAATTTTCTTCTAAAAAATAATTTATATAAAAATATTAAAGGAAAATGCATTATTATATATGAGGTGGGAGATTTTTTCGTATAGGACGACCGGCTCAATTACTTAACTGTCCCCATCTTGAAAATTACCCTTTTTTTCAGCTAGGCTATAAATAATAATATAGAAAAAATTTCTTTGTTAGGAGGCCTATCGGCCTATACGAAAAAAATTATGTCGCTGACGCTCGCTCAATAATAAAAATCAATCCTCATATTACTAGTAGTTTGGGGGTCAGTAGACCTCGCGACCAAAAGAAAAAAAGAAAATCCCATAAGTAATTTTTAATGACGTCAAAGAACATTCATGCCAAATTTAAAGAAAATCCAACAACGCGTGTAGTCGTAACTGCTTGACAAACAAATTTGACAACAGACGAAGTGCCGAATGGCCAAGTTGAAACAGAGATCTCGATAACGCTCTCGATCAATAAACTACTATTAATGATCTTATATTTTATAATGTTATAAATTCGATGAGATTAATCTCAGATATGCTATGCTCATTTTTAGAATCTTTCAGTAGAAGGTAAAATTTGTTCGTTTGTTTAATTAGCTTCCAATTAGAGCTAAACAATGTGCTATTGGCGATAGATAGGAATCAATATTGAATGAAAATCACATGTATAGGTATGAATACACATGCATACAACACATGTGTACACTGTAAAAAAAAGTACTAAAAACTGAGTACCTGAACATACTCGTTTTCTTTGAGTACAATTGCATCGTAAATAAGCGATGACGTACTTAAATTTCAGTATTCGTACTTTCTCAAAAATGACCTTCGGGATTTAATATTGCTAATTTCAGCTTCCGTTCCGGCCATCTTAACAAATCCACCTGACAAACTTAAAATAGTTGTCAGAAGATTCCACATTATTTGATGCCGATTGCTTAAATGGAAACTGAGTTATTACAACTCAATGATCTTACTTCCCATTCTTTTGCCACACCTTTTTAACGTGTCTTCTGTTTATAACTACTTCACGTCGCCCTAGTAGTACAACGGATAAGGCACTGAGCTGCGGTGCCTGAGTATATGGATTCGATTCGCGGTAACTGTAGGTTGAAATTGCTGATATTTATTGAAAGTGATTTATGAAGCATGTATCTGAAGCATATATGCATGAAGCATGTATCTGAAGCATATATGCACGAAACATGTATATGCTGCATGAAGCAGCATATGTAGGGAAGCAAATGATCTTTTTGTTCATTTTACTCATTTTTGAGTACGTCTTTTTAAAAAATGAAACTTATGTATTCGGAGCTATGATAAGCATCGAATGTACTCGAAAATGTGCACATTTTTGTGCACACACAGGGGGGGGGGATTATACCCCCCCCCCCAAGCGCGGATCCAGGTGGGGGGTAAAGGGGAAATTCCCCCCCCCCCCTAACATCTAAGATTATATTTTCAAAAGTCACCTAGGCAATGAAAAATTTCAAACTAAGAATTTTTTTTTGCGAATCGTGATATATATGCATTGCTTAACGCTCTTTAAAACTTCCCAATACTCGGAAAACTTTCGATTATCAAGTAGCTTGGATGGTGTTGGGGGAGGGCGTCAAATTTGGTGTTCATGATAACAATATACTGTATTACCTCCCCCCCCTAACAATAATATCTGGATCCGCCCTTGCCCCCCCCCTCCTTGTGAACGGCACTAAAATGAGCCCTTCTTATATAAACTTGTACTTTGCATACGCCACAAGATCTTTACAAAAGGTCTTCATTGAGAAATAAAAGGCCGCTTCCGCACGTGCATTCATAAAATCGTCTGCAGAATATAAAATGTTTGTAAAAAAAAAAACGACTTCACTCAGCCACGAGGAGAATGAAATTAATAAAGAAAGATGAGTTTCACCCAGATGGCATTCCTTTCTTGTTTCTTAGAAAGAAAGAAAAACCATTGTGCTTGCAATGAAGCGAATACAAATTTTACAGGTCACTTGTTAGGCAGATCTGCGCGACTTTCCGTTTTTAGCCCAATCGCGCTACCGATGCGTTGCTGCTTTCAAAAGTCAGGACCGCTTCTAAGATTTTGGGATTTTTTTCAGCTTCTTTTTTTTAAATAAAAAAACCTTCCTTGCTTCGAGGAAGTTGGTCTTTTCTGAATTTTTTTTTATATTCATTCTTTTTTCAACTTGTTGTCTTATTAGTGTATTTCATGTGCTGCTGGGACCAATACGTATAAATATTTTAGCTACTAACAAAAATCTAATAATTAAGCTTAAAGATGTTTTAAATTGTATCGGTTAAATAATTTTTTTTTTATTTAAATGATCTTTTAGGAAAAATATTTTAAAATTTTCTGCCTTACCTAGAAACCTGTATGTTCTGTCTTAAGTATACAAAAGTAAAATTTTTGACAGTACTGCCAAAATGTCTCATGCATTACAACGAAAATATACCGTATTACAACGAAAATGTCTCGTATATTATAACGAAAATTTCCCTTTGCATTACAACGAAAATGTCCATTGCATTACAACGAAAATGTCCATTGCATTACAACAATATTGTCCTGTGCATTACAACAAAAATTTTCGTGAATTAACGTCGAAAATGTCTCATTTGGCTCTCTGTGAATATAATAAAGAATATCTAAGAGTCCCGTTTTTACTACATTCTGCACGCCAAAAAGAATTTACTTTTTGATTTTAAAGACAATTTCTGTAGCACATTTTTTGAAAATAAAATTTGAATATCTATGTGATTCAAATGATTATTTAAATGTTTTTCGCATGGCTAATGCTGTATGTATACCGAATTTGACACGAATTCGGAAAAGCTAGCTTTAAACAAAAAAAACAATTTTAATGGCTTTAGATTCCTTTAATATCACATAAAAACTTTATCTTAGCCAGTTCAAATAAAATCATCAATGAGGTGTTTTTTTATCAATACCAAAAAAATCGAAACCAAACAATGGTAAAACTATTTTTCTAAATATTATAATTTGACGTCCTCCATGCGTACCAGATTTTCTAATCGCTATGCTTTCACTTCTTCATATATTTTATTCAGACAAATAAAAATTTTACATAAAGGACCTCAAAAACTGTAAAACAATAGACACTAATATTGAAACCTTGACTTGATAATATACTTTCCGTTTCCGTATTACCGTTTCCGTGGTTTACTTTCTATTATCCTATATCTCATAATATAGTGTAATGGATAATGAGTTTAAAGGACATAAAAGATCTTTCAAGCTCTTTTGTATATTCGTATAGGTGAAAGATAAAAATGCTAATGATTTGCACGTAATTGAACTTTATGATTGAAATTCGGTATATACATACTAGTAAACCTCAAAAACAAATGCATCATTACATTTTTAAAAAATTAAGAAACTTACAGCTATCAAGATAATTGAAAAATTTACAAGTAAAGCCCAACATTAAAAAAATATTAAATTAAATTTAGTAAAGACGTACAAAATGACCCCATAAATCATTCTTAACAATTTAAAGGTTAATATTATATTTTTACCGTCTGATTATCAAGCAGTTAAAAATAGCCCATTTAGTAGTTCCAGTTCGATATAATATTAAACGAACCAACCAAACTTGTTGTCACTCAACAGCAATCATTAAAAACAATATAATTTGAGCCCCAGTTGCTCAGTTGGTAAAGCGTTCAGCTACTAATCAGAGGATTGGTGGTTCGAATCCGTGAAATGGACTTGACATAGAAAAGTAAAAAAGTAGTGATCTTGCGATCGGAGGGTTGCCAGCTTCGCTACAAAAATACTAGAAAGTCGTCCAGAATATCCAACAAATTATACTGGCGTGTATACGGGACTGGTGCACGATAAATCTGATCGGGGTCCAAAGTCCCGACGTCTATTGAAGGCGTTGGGTGCCAGTTCAGGTGTTTCCTCGTCATCTGACCATGGTTCTAAAATAACGAGGTGCATGTATGAATGTGTGTGTGAATGTGTATGTGTTCCCGGATCTTTCCTTCGAGATTGACCCCGAACCGTCGCCAATAGCCCACTGTGCAGCTCTAGTGCGACGTTAATTAACAAAACCAAACAAAACAAAACCAATATAATTAATCAGCTTTAAAACGTATAATTCATTTAAAATGTTAATGGCGATTTGAAAAACTCCGGAAGTTTAAATAAAAAAAAACATATATTTGTTCAAGTTACATGAAATGAAAATATAAAATTCAAAAGTGCAATTTCCATATCCTGCTTTTTAAAGTTTCAATAACTGTATACCTACGCACTTTCTTATCTAGCCCAAAGAGAGAATGATATCATACGTTCAAAAATATCAAATTATCCCACATTCAAGGAAGATTATCTGAGTCATTTGCGAGAGAGATACTGTTGAATTGTTTTTAATTCACTTTTACGCATCAACAAGGAAAAACGGTTTGCTCAATACTGGAGCCTCTTTGGGCGATGCTTATCATTTAGCAAATGGGCTTAACATTCATGTCTGATAAATGAACTATAATAATTTCAAGTGAATTGCATTGACTGTAGTGTAGGTTTTGGATGTGTGTAGTTTTACTTAAAATTAGATTTGTCTAAATTTATTTTTCTTTTAAAATCTGTTTTTATTACGCTTACATATTTTTTTTATTACGCTGAGCCTGTTATGCTTTAGCAATATCTATATTTCGAATGTTCGTTAATGATTGATGTGACAACGTTGAAGCTTAATTCTATCTTTTCAATAAAGATAATTTGCGATATTAAACTTCAACATTTAGTATATACTGAATTAATATATAAAATATACAGAAGTTATAAACATTTTGAAGTATATTTCATGTAAATATCTAAGAATATCAATTTCGGAATTATGTAATGTGTGTTTACGCAATTCAAGCATAGCGGGAGATTATTACAAATCGGATTTATAAAAATGAAAATTTTAATATTTGCAAGAGATAATTAAAGGAAGTGTAATCGTGTGATTTCAATCTTCAATTTTTTACCTTATTTAAGGTATACAAAACATTATCTGAAGTATTGTTCTATCGTTTTAAAGGCATATGTATTTTATTTTTGATTATATATGACAATTGTCATTGTGGTTTTTGTTTATTTAGTTTTAACTCAAGCTTTGAATGGACATTGGGTGCTACCAACCAAATGCAATAATAAACTTTAATAAGACAATCCCTTATTATTTAGAGAAATTATAAATAAAAAAAATTACATTTTATAATTTTGTTAGTAAACAATAATGGATAACACGACTGAACAAAACTGAAGTTTCTGAAAAATTGCATCAAAATATATGTGAATATAATGTTGTATGAAATACACATCCAATAATGTTGTTTAATTAAATGCACATATTGTTTAGATCAGTGTTTTTTAACCTTTAGGTGGCTACGGACCACTGCAGACATTGTGCGGACCACCACTTTCAATTAACACTAACAAACATTCAAGAACCAAATATACGTGATATTCAAATATAAAATACCATATGCTTCAATAAAATTATTAAAATTTTTATTTTTTTATTTTTTTTAATTAAATAAGGTTGATTTTAATATTAATGGAATCGTGTATTTATTTGATTTCAAAGATTTAAAATTCAATCATTTCACCAACTTCTATATCTTTGGGTAATGCAGTATACTTTTAAAAATGTACTAAAAATACAATTTAAAGCACAAGAATCCCACTTACATTTTTCATTCCAAAAATACATTTTTAATAAATAAAATCTATTAGCAGATCCACAATAGCGACAACAGAAAAAAAATTGTACTTTTTTCAAGAAATTATGAAAAATAATTCATTTCTGGTTAAAATACATAGGAATTAAGGTAAGAAGGAAGTAAAAAATATTAAGTACTAATGCATAAAATGTTATTCATTTTATATGAAAAAGGTTTAATTTTCTCATTAGAATGTTTTGACCTAAAAACGAATACATTATCAAACAATGCCTACTTGTTATTTATTTAAATTTTTTTTTGATTTTTCAAAAATCTTACGAAACAATACGGACCCTTTCGCGGACCACCAATGGTCCGCGGATCACGGGTTAGGAACCACTAATTTAGATCAATAATGTTATCCAGCAGTCCCCCCTTCCCCCCATTGGGAACAACTTTGATTTAGAATACATCTACTGCAAAATTCGTGTTCAACAAGCACTACATAAACAATTTAATTTTTAAAAATAAAGGGCTTAAAATATTTGTAATTTTTTACATTGCCTACTGAACTATATTGTAGGGAAAAACATGTGTCCTTTGTTCAAGACAATAAAGGAAGTATAAAATTATGTTAACCTTTTTTGTATTTATTTAAAAATCTGCATAGAATGTGATTCTGAGTTTATGACAGATTTACCAGATCGCTTATCACACACAGAACACGTTAACTTATCTTTCGGTTGCATTTTTGCTTATCAATGATTGTAACTACATTGACCGGAAAAAGAGCTCTTCATTTAGACTTGCAAAAGACAATGAAATTCTCACAGAACAGCAATTTTGTCTTTCTGTGGTAATAAATAAGTTATAAGTATTAAAAAAACTGTTTTAGAATCAGTGAGTTTCGTTAAAAATATTCAAGGTTCCGTTATTTTTTTAATTGTATTTTTTTTTTTATTTTTTTAATATTTTTTTTTATTATTATTTTTTTTATTGTTGGTTCGTTAATGTGTCAACCATTTCCATCAATTTATTAACGTGTTTTTTTCAATTTTGCAAATATATTTTACAACTATAACGAAAACATTAGATTAAATGATTCTCTCTTTTTAACAAAACGTTATTTTCGCCCAACTGCTTCGCTTATATTTAAAAAAAGTCGTTTAGCTTTAGTTGCAACAAACAAAGAAAGATAAAAATTCGTCTTATGAAACATTGGGCTGAGAATATAGGAATAAAAAAACTTTAAATACTCAATTTCAAAAGTTAAAATCCGTACATGTTCTTTGCCGTTCCAATATTCCCCACTTTCTGGCACACAATAGTTAACTTCAACAAATTTAAATATAATTTTGGTTCTTTGGCAGCGCTTTCTTCCAGCTTTATTTACATTCTGTTTTGCACACAGACTGTTTATTTTTCATTTTTTACATTGCGTATTTTTACATTGCTTTTGTATTTCTACGACAAACAAAGTAGTTAAAGCATAGCGAAAAGAATGGTTTGTTATGTACAGTTATACAGACAAACAATGCCAAACACCCAACAATTTGTGACCACCCTGTATTTTTTATTATTGTTGGGTATATATATATATACATATATATATATATATATATATATATATATATATATATATATATATATATATATATATATATATATATATATATATATATATATATATATATATATATATATATATATATATATATATATATATATATATATATATATATATATATATATATATATATATATATATATATATATATATATATATATATATATATATATATATTTACACAACCTACCAAACTTAACATATTAGGAAATATAATGTGAATAAACACCCTTTGTGAGACACTATGTATCTCATCTTCGTTAAAATAAACGCCGTATTTTACCATCAATAGGTTTGCCATTAGAATAACGAGTATATCATCACAATACACGCAAACGTGTTTTAGAAGATTAAAAAGCTAAACATTCATTATTAATTTCTTGACACTGGAAGTTTCTACACATACCGTAAATGCCTGCCAAACGCCATCGGAAATTATGTGACCTTTATAAACCACGCTGAGGAATTCCATAGAGAGAAGAGTGCGAGGCAAAACAGAAAATAAAATAATAATTTTGAACTGTGGGCTCGTACGTAAGTAATTGCCGGTCATCTTGTAGTATAATCATCCCCTATGGCTTAATGCAAAACTTCCGAAACGAAAGACTGCCTTATGAAAATATGTTTTTGCCGTAGAAGTGGGAAAATAAAACTTGATCTAATGTGAATTTACAACTGATTATAAAAATATAAATGGATTTAATATTTTGAATTTTTTTTATCTGTGTGTGATTTTAACTGGTTATTGAAAACGGACAGAGAGAGATAGGGAACTTTAATTTAAGATCAGTTTGGTTTTTTTAAATTTTTAGGTAATTTTCTTAAATCACAATCATTTTAAGTTTAACTATTTTTTTTGTCTAAAGTTTCCTGTTTAGGACGCTTCGAAAAAAAATAACTTCGATACCATGTAAATAAATATTTCCACTTCAAAAGGACTTACACTCATTCCTAAAATTTCGCATAATCTATATGGTTAATAAATATTTGGTTGATTCTTTATTTTTTCTTTTACATTTTTCTATTGATAGTTTATAAATTAATAATGCCAATTTTCATAAATCATTTTTTCCAAAATAAAGTAATAAAATATTTAATTTTAATTTATATTTAATTATTTGGCAATACAGCAGCTCTGTAAATTGTTTACAGCGTCTTTATTTAGTCTTTATTCTAGTAATTTTAGTACTTGGAACGCAGAAAGAAAACAAAATCATATTAAAAAAATATGTTAGCTGGAACTCAAACTCCGAATGTCAATAAACTGTTTATAAACAAATGTTTTAAAAACATCAAGACTAGTTCTGGCATAAAAGTCTGCTTGTTAACATTTTTTATAATAATAATAACTTTATTCACACTTTCATCTAATTACATGACATTTTACATCCATGTCTTAGCTGGGATTCGAACCCGGACCCATGGCGTGGCTTATAACTTGTTTTAGCAGGCAAATAGTCAGAATCGTACTGCACAGCATCGAATTTAAATTAATTAATAGTTCTAGAAGATGGCGTATTGCAGATTTACAAACTTGAATAAAAAAAATATTTTTTTAAAATTAAATTATAGATTGTTAGAAACCAGAATATCCAAGTTGTTCAAAATAAGTTTTATGTTAATCCCCTTTTTTTCCATGTATGTGTTTTTTTTTTAATTCTTCAGCTGTTTTGGTTTGAAAAAAGAATGTGGACTATGTCTTTATTCATTTACAGTTTTGTGTAAAGGAAGAACTCTTCCACGTATTTTAGCAACTAACACAACATTTACAACACAATATAAGAAATAAACATTACATTGAAATTCCACTTTAAAACAAACATTTGCAACTTTTGTAATAATACGCTGGTCAGCATTCTCCTCCTAAGCCAATGACAGACATATGTTTGTGTCGTCTCATTTCCTTATTATTTATCGCATTGAAGTATCTTATTCAAGGAATTTAATTGTATTGTCTATTCCGAGTTATACACGGATACAATTAGAATCTCTTTCCGGTTCTTAATCAATAAAATTTTG
The DNA here is from genome assembly GCA_963932185.1 of Troglohyphantes excavatus. Lineage (NCBI taxonomy): Eukaryota > Metazoa > Arthropoda > Arachnida > Araneae > Linyphiidae > Troglohyphantes > Troglohyphantes excavatus. The sequence goes on along the minus strand of OZ010672.1, from coordinate 53,098,075 downwards.
ATTTAGAATGTGACACTGTGAAGAACTCAAGGAGAATTTTGTAACAATTACCATACACAATAGAACTCTGAAGAATATTCGACCTTCTTTTAAGTCTTTGTTTCATAACAATAGGAAGAAAGAGAGAGTTATCGTGAGAATACTTTCACTAGTAATGCAGTTTGAAAATATGCATTCTTATAAAATAAACTATAAATAAAAATTCCTATAAAAGATAATATACTCTGTTGAGTGTATAGGTTTGATTAGAGAATGTTTTCTGGTTTTTATGTTTATATATATATATATATATATATATATATATATACAAACAAAAAGCGCAAAGAAAAAGGGGATAGGAGATCAAAAAGGGAGAGGGGGGGGGGGAGGGGAGGCGCATATAGCTACCACATCCAAAATGATCTTGCAAAATTACAACATAAAAACGGACAAAAAAGAAAGAAAAATAAGAAAATATACAAAAATAAGAACCATAATAAAGGACAAAGTCATTGCCATATCATCAGGGCGCAAAGCCAGTGACAGGTATGGTATGAATTTTTGAATTTCACATTTTATCTTATACACATATATATATTTTCACAGCACATTTCGGGGCCAGCAGGTTATATTTATTTTATAGCCCGTGCCATTACGACACTGTTACTAGCTTTACCCTCTGATAATATAGGCAGTAATTTATTGTGGATTTTATATATATATATATATATATTCGAACTATTAAAGACAATAAATGAAATTTGGAAAAATAAATAAATCATTTGGAACATCGCAAATTCATGATGAAAATAAAAAAGTTGTATATAACTTAAGAAGATACTTAAAAATAATATTAAGAATTTAGCCGAAGTTAGTACTCTTTTGTATCTCAAGCTATTGCAATTCGCTTTCTTATCTTTCGTAGATATGATCGTTTTGAACGTTAACATCTCAAAACTTAAATTCGCAACCCTATCCACTTAATCCACTGTGAAATATTTACTTTGCACCAACTAATGTATACATAGTAAACAATAAACGAGTGGACACCTGCAACAGCCAAATAACAATCAATCAACTGTCTATAGCTCTACTCATCCATTAACGTATACGCCGTTCCTTCTCTTAACGGTTGAACGCACGTTGCTGCCCTTTTACCTTAAAAAACAAAAAGAAGAAAGAACGAGAAGAGGAAAAAAAAATGACAAGTCTTGTTCAATGCGAAAGAAAAAGAAGAGTGACTGTTACAAGCGTAGGTAATCTGGAATTGAAGGTCTTGAAGCAATCCAGAAATGGCTGTCAGCTTTAGCTCGAAGGGGAGTCGACGGCCGCTAAAAAAAAAATGATTGCGGAAATCTAGGAAGTAGAAAAAAAAATCATTCAGTTTATTTTTTTTTCGGTAATTTTGTAATTCTAAAACTCTTAAAATCTCGGTAATATTTGTGTGTAAGCAATCATTATGTTTCATTAAAACACTTATTTTATTAGCAGTACTTTCATGTTTAAATCAAATTTTATTTCGTATTTTTATTTAATTTGTTATTTTTGTATATAGCCGAAATGAATATTTCTTAAATCGGCATTCCTCCGTTATTTAAAAAAAATATTTTATATAATTAACTTTTAATTAAAAAAATCAAAATTATTTCTTAATTTTTTTTTTCTTAACCCTGAACTTTGAGAAATTAGAAAAATAAAAAGTTTTGCTGTGCGGACATTTTTCTCGACGACTTTTAAACTTAAACAAAATTTCGTTATTTAGAGTATAGAACATGTTAAAGATAAGCAGGATAAAACAGATGTAGGCCTGCGGGTCAGACAATAATAATTTAAGATAGAACATGCATTAATTTTCTAAAGGGAGAAAATGCCTTTCGTGTAACGGAAATTCGAAAAAAAATATCAACTAAGAAGGAATTAAATTTGATTGAAATTCCACTTAAAAAATAATAGAAAAGAGTAAAAAATCGAAATTTTTTCGATTTTTGTAAAAAAAATTCATTCAATAAAACCTTACTAGCAGTGCTGTAGACCTTTTGAAAGAATTGTTTTGTCTCTGAACAAATATACTTTTGCTGTGTACTTCTCTCACTGTGTAGTGTAATGTCATTTGAGTAGAAAGGAAATATAATAGTTTGATTACGGAAGAGGGAGAGAAAGGAAAAAGAGAGGTACGTTACTTTGCTATTATGAGTGAAGGTCTTTTGGATCATTTGCATTGTTCACACACATTCAGAGTCGACAAAATATATTTCGCAGACATCCCTTCCTTCCTTGTTTTATTTTTATATACTGCCATTACCCATAACTTTGTGGTGGTAATTTTTTTTCCCATTGAAATTAATTAATTTTAATGTAGAACAGTGGCGGTGATCAGGGGTAATCTACTGGAGCAAGTGCCACCCCCACTTTTTGAAAATTTAAACAAATTATCATTGAAATTGTAAATAAATTAGCCATTTGCCTCCTCACATTTGAATGGAAAGATATAAAAAAGTTATATGTTTCATACACTTAACATAGCACATATCCATTTGTACATCTTCCGATACATTTACTCGTGCCCCTTAACTCTTGACTTGCTATCACCACCAGTGATGTAGAATAACAAAAATAAAAATCGTTTGAAAAACCTATTTTAGTCTTTGTTGCTTAAGATTTATTATTTCATTGACTGATAGAAAAATATATTTTAAATTTTGTCAAGGTTATATAGAATAATTAGTAACACACCGTTAAAAAAATTGGTACGTATTATTGTTTTCCATATTCTTAATCTTATGTTCTAATAAAAGTATTGGGGTAGAAGGGGGTCTATGTTTCCTCTTGCAACTATCAGAAACTAAAGTTCGGATATTGTTGATATTTGGTAAAATCTTAATTTTCCCTTTAAAAATTAAATTAAACATTTATTAAAAACCTACATTAAAATACGTCGATTTTTTTTTAAAATATCATAATTAGAAGCCGAGTTAAAATTCATAAATGAAGTTGTTCTCGCTACTCTCTACGTCACGTCTGTTTAACAGGTTTTAATGAAACTTGACAAGCTTAAAATAGTAGTTTAGAACGAAGTGGTGTAGCCAAAGGGAGCGCTACCGGGAAACGTCCGAAATATATATTGATAAAACAAGAGCATTTCAGATTTGTCATTGCATTTTTTTCCGTTATATTTTAAGAAATATTTATTCAATACTATTCTGAGTTTTCTTAGATAACGTTTAACGACTTATTTATTTGGTACGCCGTTTTAATGAAACCCTTGCGAAGTACAGGTATATTATTTGCTAGAATAGAATAACCGATATTTGAATAAAATCTTGCAGGTATTTCACATTTTTAAAGTTAATTAAAAATTATATTGAACAGCCCAAATACAGTAGCAGTATCCAATAATTCGAAAAAATATATTTTGGTATCAATAGGTACTTTATAACTTTGGCTTCAATTTTAAAATACAATAAAGAATCAAAATCCCGTTGAAAATTCGAAAAAGAAGTGACCCTTAAGCAAAGGTCCACACTTCATACAGATTGAAAAGCAGTTATATCCAGTAAACCTGAACGTAACTGTCAACGAACGGGATTTCTGATTAGTTGGAGGTTACAGCCTTTTTATTCTTGAATTTTTTTAATAAATAAGATATGGCACCGCATATATTTGCAAAAACAGTTAAATCCTTATTTTAGAATACAAAACAAATTTTGTGAAAATTAAAACTTAATATTATAAATTATTCAATAATTAAGAACCAAAACATTTTAGTGAAATTGCTTTATATTTTTTCTTAATTTTTACAAAAAATAAATATATTATTTTTTATCAATAGCTGTTTTGGCAGTTTTTCGCGATTTACTCTAAAAAATTCTTCGTGCAAGTAGCTGCTTTTACAAGTTTATTACTCTATTGCTTACCGCTTATACTAGTAGCATAGCAACTAAAAATTTATGGGAGAGAAGGGCTCACTTGTTACTTTCCCAAAATATTTACTAACATAAAAAAAAAATGCTAATTAGCAGTTATGCTATCATTCGAAGGCAGTCAATCATTAATTTGAAATGTTACGTTATGTAACTAAGTAATATAAGTCAGTTCTATATAAATATTTAATAAATTTAATAGTAAAATTAATACGATATTTAACATATAAATTATATTTAGTAACTAAAATTTATTTGAATTTCATTTATTGGTATTGAAATAGTGGTCCGCACATTTGTTTAAATTTCAATTCGGTAATCCGTGGCCATCTAAAGATTGGGAACCACAAGTCTGCCTTAATCAATGGTAAATATTAATTAATTAAAAAAATCTAATGATTGTTATTATTAATATAAAGACGTCGAAAATTTACAAAACAAATTTAACATCGCAATATTCGGAAAATATTTTCCAATGATTGCCTTTCCGGAGATCCAATCCTGAATCCGCCGCTGTATTAGTAACGGTTTGAAGTTCTACTCCGAAAAAAATGCATAAGAAACATTTTATATTATTTTAAACAACGGTAAGATAAGGAAGAGAACATTTGACCTGGTGCTCCACTCTCTAAACTTCTACAACATAACTAAAATGAAGAACTTTGAATCCCGATAGATTTAATTTACAGTGGCCTCGTCTACAAAGTTAGTTTTTGGTTGGACATACCTAGGAATTAACTCGAAACTCTTTGGCCCCTAGTCCAGCTAAAATCTTCCAATGAATAAGAATTCGTACTGTTCATCACTATGCCAACAGGCTACGTCCCGTATATCTCTACACAGGGCTCCCTACGCCACTAAGCGTGAACAATAATAACTTTTAATAAATTTAGCTATAAATAAAAATAATATATTGTTCAATAGAAGGGGGAAAAATTGTATAACATGTAAAGCCCGAAATGTCGTCGATAGCCCATTTTTGTATATAGCTCTATTTAATGTTCATTTAATTCCTTTCAACTGCAAACATATTTTTTATAACTTAAAAGAGTAATATTTATAGGAAACAATAATAGGACTGAATTTTTAACAGTATATATTTTTGTCTTTCGAAGTATAAAAATAATAATTGAGTATAATATAGTGTAAATAGTTGGCAACAATGATAACTGATTTTTCTTTCTTTTTCTATCACCATTTGGCAACGTTGTTTTTGCATATGAGACTTTCTTACAACTTGGTCGTGTTTGTAATGTGTAGGAATTTTTGAACTTCTAATATATTTAGTAGATTTTTTTTATTATGGCGAATCTGAATCCTTTCTCTAAAGTACTTCAGAAGCAAGCCGGACGAGCTAAAGAGCGGGTAAGCCAATTTTGTATTAATTTACACCGATAATCTTGATTTCGAATTGTTCTGTATTACTTTCGTTACGGATTCGAAACTAGAATAAATATTTTTTTTAAAGTTGACCTAATTTAGTAATGAAACATAAAATAGTAAATCGAAAGTATATTTTCGTTTACTAATTGAAAAAATGTACTTGGAATATATTATTCATAAATTTTGTTCGTACTGACAGTTATAACGGTTTATTGCATGACTTATTCCGTTACTTAAACTTTAAAAGACTGCAAAAGTTTTAACTACTGATGTAAAGCCTTGTTGAAATGTATATTGTGCACTTATAATTTTACGTTTTGTTTGTCTTGTAAATGACGAATCGGAAATTCCGTTTGAATATGTTCGTGTTCGTATTGCCATACGTTTCCAATGACAGATTTGAACTCTGATTTGTAATATACAAATCAAAACTTGTTAGTGAGTTATGTATAGTGTACTGTACTTAATAATAAATAAGTATAAATTTAATAAATAAGTAGTATTTAAAAAAAAATCATATCAGAATTTAGTTTGCTTTTGTAAGAAATATGGTAAATTCCTTTTTTTGCAGTGCCCATTCACAGGATTATAGAAAATTGGTGCCAAGACTAAAATGACATGATTTTTGTTTGTTGCCCATTTAAAATAGCAAACATAACGGCTGGTTGTTTTATTAAATAATGTTGCACAATGTGCTATTGTCGATCAATAAAAATATGATAATCAAAGGTCTTAAGTGCACGCATGTATGTTTGCTAATGTCGCAGACTCGTACCTCGATCATTCTTCCAGGCAGAAGTTGGTCTCCGGCCTACAGTCTTCGGCTACTCTGGATGAAATCCATTGCCCCCTTTGAGCAGTTGATTATGGTGCTAACAGGCTATCTTCCGAGCTGTCTATTATGTCAAAAGTTGTCGAAAATACCTTCCATGGGTCAATTTCCATTTCTTTTCTACACTTTATACAGAGACAATTAAGCATTCATACACCAATCAACAACTACATGTTTGCCTTTTGCCTCCAACTTCCAAAAATATTTACTATTAAAATACACTTCCACAGCTTAGTCAACAACCCAACTCCTACCTTCGTGTCAACAATATTTTAAACCAATGGCATTCAAGATGGGTTGTAATCAAGTTGTGTGTCCTAAATTAGGGTTGCCATAATATAAACTTTATCGCTCACCAACTGCCACCAAATATTTTATTTGGCGGTGGCACCTCAGACTTCGGATAGACCAGGAATACAATCTTACATTTTATTGATTTAAAAATATAAATTTTTTTAAATATTAGTGATTTAAAAAATTACACTACTTTTCTTGTTTATCCCTAGATGTTTTCAATTGCCTCCCTTTAGTTCAAATATTTCAATAAACTTTAGCAATTACATTAGCATTTTGTGATAATTGGGGTTTTTCAAAAATGCCTTGGAGCAAATGTAGTATAGGACATTTAATATGTTTTTTCTTGTCTACTAAAACAATGTTTAGATTTGTACTAGTGAAATTTTAGAATTCTGTATTTAATTTTATGGAACAGAAGCAGTTTTTAGACTTTCCTTGTGTTTAATTATTGACTAACAGTTTTAAGCGCACACACATACCATGTGCTAATGTCACGAGACTCGTACCTCGATTTATGGCCCGAGCAGCTGTCTCCTGCCTGAAGCCTCAAACAATTAAGGATAGCAACTGGTACCCCTTTTGAGCAGTCAATTATGGTGCTTATGTGTTCTGTACGAACTTCCTAACAGAACATCATCCAATCAATTAATTAATAGGGAATTAACTCTCATTGTAAACATACAGCCACTTGTTATAAAAAAAATCTTTCGGCTACCACATTTGAAAATCGCTTTTCTATAGAACCATGGAGAAGGCAAAATTTCATATAATAACAATTTACATCGTGTGTAGAAACAGTAAAATGTATTGATAATGACGTTTATCCATTGTTGTTCTTTACTCTGATTGTTATGCATCGCTTATGATATTGCAAAAATAATAATACTTCTTACGAAATTCGATAAAAAAAGGTCTTTCGAAGGTACAAACATTTCATAGTATGTTATATGATAACAGGGTGGCAACATAACCTGGAAATCAGGGAAATTTTCACAAAAAATCAGGGAAATTTTCAAATTTGGATCATTAAAACGGCAATTATCGTCTGTTATGCCCTCCATTCTGTGTAATTTAGTTGTCAATATTTCCTTTTAGTTCTGAATAAGAATTTAAAAAAAAAGTATGGTTATGCTCATTTTCATATTTTCAGTTTTATTTCAGTAAATTATTATTTAAACTATCACTAAGCATTGCTTATAATTTTTCATTTATAATGCAATATATTTATAATATTATTGCAGCGTGGATACTTTGTTTCTATACAAAGCATGTATTGGAACATTTCTAAATGTAAGTTTAAAATCAGGGAAATTTTTTTCAGAATATTGTTGCCACCCTGGATAACTTAAACTTAAAGCTTGGTGGTACTCTCCTTGGTTTATATCCTATCTCTCCAAAAATTCCATTCCAGGGAATTTTTTATAATTTTAATGATTCAAGTCATATTTCAAAACCTGGGTTTACTATGTTTCAAAGTTTGTATACCCTAATTTATTTCTGTAGTAATCACTGGTATTCAAATCCATGAGTGTATGATGACTCCTTTTCTTTAATCGGACTTTAATATAATTTTCAGAATAACTTCCTTTTTAGTAAAATAGGCTATTAATTGTTAGGCTTATAAAGTTATTTTTATTAGCTTGGAGGAAATTTTAAGTGCACCACATCCTCCTCCGATATTTCAAACTTTGATTAAGTAGTTCTTAACAATAAAAAGTAGTTTTATCTAGTGGGTATTTTTTTTTTAAGGTACTGCTCTGGCAAAATATTTAGAATTTTTTGTGATGGAATATTTGCTCGTACTTTTTATGAAAACAACAATCTTTTCGAAAAACATGTTTTGTAGGTTATTAAATATTTATTTGTTGAAAATCTTTGTAAACTTATTTTTTTATACTAAAATACTATTTTCTTTAAACAATCCATATGTTTAAGTTAGTTGTCACTAAGACATTTATAAACATGTAGTTACCAAATTAAAATAATGTTTTTTGATGTTATTGAGAGTAATTTATGCAAATTTGTTTTAAAAATAAAAGTTATGGATTTAATTTTTGAAATGTTGGCATGTGGGCTGGTGTTAGATTTCATAAAACTATCAAAGTAAATTAAAAATCAGTAAATTTCACAGATCTAGTTTATTCAACTGTTTATTATTGTTTGGAATGTTACTTGTTATTAAGTTTTCTCAATCTTGTAATTTCTTGTGTTGATTGGAAAATAGTTTTTCTTTACAAAATGTTACAGCAGATTACAGTAACCTTTTATTATAATGACCATCTTGTTTTGGTCCAATAAAAAGTCATTAGATCAAGGCTCTGCTTTGGTATAGTAGTGCAATGTTTTAAAATTAAGTTATGTTATTTGATAGTTATAATTTGTAAAAGACAAAAGTTATTTGTGTCTATATATTATACTTTCTATTAACTTTTTGTTTTTGTAGCTGCTTCAAAATTTTGGAAAGGCTGATCGAACAGCTGATGAAGATTTTGATCTCCACGTTAAGAATTTTTCAAAGCAGCAGGTAAATTCGTTATGGAAATATGTAGTATTACTACAATAATAATTTTGTATGATTTAATATTAACCAATTCTTGGTCGGCATCGCATGTTTGTTTGGAATGTTTAGCATTTGTCTGGCAGTTATGGTTTTTTGAAGATGATGGGTAATATAGAACAGAGACCTGTAGACCAGGCTTCAATTAGAATTTACGATAGAACATGTACATAAAGGCATTTTTTTATTCTTGAAAATGAATGTAAAAATAAGAGACCAAGAAAGGGTTAATAGAATAGGTAATTTTAATATTTACTATTTTTCCACTAGTTTGATATGATTGTATGAATAATTGTTAAAATTGCATGGATTTCAGTGGGAATTTTTCTTTGGTCTCTTGTATTATCAAATAACTCATATTATTTCTGATAACTACGCCAAATTCACATTAAAACTGTAAAATTTGCAATGTATTTGTTTCAAAATTGTTTGTCACTGCAAAATAGAACACATACAGTACAATTTAACTCATTTGTATGGTTAAAAGTTCATAAAAGTGTTGATAAACCTCTGAACTTTTCCTGTAAAATTATAGAGTTTATCATTTCCTTAATTCATTTTCCTAGTTAACATTATGTCAAAAAATATGTCACATAAAAAACTCAGAAAAAATATTACATTTATTTGCAATAATTTTTATTTAGTTACCGTATATACTCGCGTATAAGCCGAGAAATTTAAGTCAAAATTTTCATCAAAAAGTAGGGGGGTCAGCTTATATGCGGGTCATTAAAATTTCTAATATAATTTGCCTAAAATGGAAAAGGAGAGAAGTTGAAATTAGCTGATTCCCCTGAAATCGCGCCGACACATTTCCGAGATCGAGAATGTGCATCACGTGCTGACTGAAGACCGTTCTGTGCATCGCGGCGTAATCGTACGTAAAATTTAACTACTCACATAAATAATCAGTTTAACTTAATAAAAAAGTATATATTTTGATAAATATTTAATTGGTTTGTAGAATTTATGAAGCTAGTAAACGCTACTGTAATAGAATTTCGGATGGAAGACTAAGAAGTTGACATCGTGCGTAGCGAATGACACCACATTAAAGTCAATGTCTTTCTTGCTCGATCGCAATAGTTAAACAAAATTTATTTCCCCAATGCAGATTTTATTCTTTGATAATATTATGTACAGATATTAATAGTTGTTTCATTAGTATTTTGGATGGAATTGGCTTTAAAGCGGTGAAATCGGGGTTGCTAATCGGCGAATTCAAGTTCTACTTTCAAGTCATTTATTTCGTAATTAAATAATTTAATAAGAAGTACCTATGTTAATACAGCTAAATAATTTTTTATTTGTATGCATAAGAATTGTTTTGTCTTCTAATATTTCATATTCTAATTTTCAGAATGCTGTACTGAGATTACAGAAAGAGTTTAAGAATTATCACCAGTGCCTAAAAGGTAAATATATAAAAAATTGAAATTAAATTTCTAAATTAATAAAATTTGTAAGTTTAGTTGGGCAGTCCACCCAAAATCTTCTTGCTAAAATAGTTACTTTAAAATTGCAAAATTGATAAATGTCTGTCTTTTTTAAGTTATATGACTTGTGCTACTTGAGTTAGCGAGATGCTACTCGATTTTTTTTTTTCTCTCGGTTTATTTAACTTTGCTTTGCATATTGTGCATTTATATTGTGAAATTATGTGTAATTCATCTTTACCAATATTTAAACATTTGTCAACTTTTTTTTTTGGTCATCAAAATATTTGGCGAGATAAAGTCATTATGTTGCTTCTGTTCCACAGAAGCCCATACGATTTTTTAAATGTCACCACAATTCAAAAATAAAGAAAAGCAGCAGACAATAATTTTATTTAGGAATATTTCCAAAAATGTTTCGGTGTACGAACACTTTTGTGAAGTTCTGTCTCTACCGCCTTGTATTTTTGTTTTTATAAAAATAAAGAAGTCCATATTAAAAAAAAAATTAGATTTTTATTTTCAAAATTACAGGAAGATTATATGAAAAATATATTAAATATACTAATCCTCGAATTCAATTCTAGGCTTCAGTGCTTTTCTATAATTTTTTTAAATGTAAGAACACTTTTGGGAGCCATTGTATATTAACCAGAAAGTCATTGTTTGGGGTTTCCACATACTCATCCTCCTGTTCAATACTCGCCCTCCTAAATATAATAATATTAATAAGCCTACAATAGAAGGAACAATGAAGTAGCCAATTGTTGATAATGACCTGTAAGTGGTATATAAGGGCATAACTGCTTGATGCATTAGTTTATATTTGTCATATGCTTTCTTTTATCGAATAATATATACAACACATTTCAGTGTTGTTTATGGTTATTATTTGCATTGCATTCTTAATACCAATATTCATTTTGTAGTAATATTGAAATTTATATTTTGTTTATTGAAAATGTAAAAATATACGGGTACATCCATTGTTGTCCAGTCTTGTGACCGCCAGAGAAAATGTTCATAAAAACTTGCGTTTTTTACAATATTAAACATATTTAGGATAAAATTCAAAATTACCATTTAAAAATTAGTGTCATTCCGCTTCATAAAATATATCTAATATGTAATTAAGAGTATTGTAGTTGTCTAGAAAATAAATCAAAATTTTGTTACTCTTGTGACCACTGGAAAATACAAAATGTGTTTTTAAGGTAGAACCTGTGAATTATATGAGAATGCAGAACTCAAGTTTACAAATATAGTAGAGTAATTATATCTCTTCAAAAGGGAAAAACTATTAAATCTATTTGATAACACACTGAATTAATTTCAGTAAAAAGTTTCATTTTTGGGTGGACGTACCTATACATTAAAAACCACATTAGTTAAATTATTGACATAATGCTTAAAAGTAGCATGAAAAAGGATTTAAGATTATTCATCTTCCTTCTGTAGTTAGTCTAAGTGTGATATGATTGCTGTTACAGATTAATTATGGTTTTTAATTATAGATGTTGAGTTAATTGCAAAGATTATTTTTCAGATGGCACATGGTGAAAGATGAGATTGAAACAATCTTTATTATAATAAATCTTTTTAGGTTTTAAACATATTTAAAAAAAATTGCGAAACTTTTAAATATGCTCTTGTAATATTTATGATTACATCATATTTTACTTTGATTACATTTAAGAATTTTCTCGGGTTGCATTAAATTTTTTTTGACATTTAAAAATCTTTCCCATAGCTATGCAGGCGGCTAGAAGAAGCCTTATGGATACTGTTTGTGAGTTATATGAACCATGTTGGGATGGTGTTGAAGAGTTTCTTATAAAGAGCGATGTAAGATGTTGCTTTATTTCATTTTTGTTTTATACCAATTATTGTGATGATGCAAATTTTTTACACAATTTTGTCTTTTTAAGATTTCAAACAGAACTTTTGAAGACTTTTGTGATAATCTAAATATTCAAATATTGGCACCTGTTGGAAGTTATGTGTGTCAATTTCCTGAAATTACTGTAAGTTTTACTTTCATTAATGCCTTATATTGCATTACTTTAATTGTGATTAATATTATATAATTAAGCATACCTTCAATATTCCTCACTGCTTAGAATGTTCAAATTTTGTTGTATAAACAATTTGGCATAAAATATTGTTAAATTTTTTTTTTAATACATTTGTCAATTATTCAACTTTTGTTTTTGAAACTAATATTTTAAGGAATTAAATTGGTGTATATATATATATATATATATTAATTCTATAAGCTAAGGTGATTGTTGCATTTAACAATAAAATATATCTGTCTTGTCAGCTTTTAGCAACACAGTCCTTCCCATTTTTTTTTTTTGGAATGTATTGTAATAGATGAATTAAAATATCTACTGTAATAGCAAGGTGTCCACAAACAGGGGAAATCAGGGAATTTGACCATTCTGGAAATATCAGGGATTTTTGAATTTTTTTGAAAAAATCAGGGAATTGGCAAAAAAAAATATTTTTAACTTGATTTCTGGCTGTGAAACATCGTTGATTGGTTACAAATATTCAAATGCTTTTTAAATGCAATAAAAAAGAGGGAAATTGCGTATGGGACTTTTAAAAGTGTGTAAAAGTTAAAAAAATTTCTTTCAAAGTCGTAGAAACCGCACCAAAATGCTGATGTTTAAAATTTGACAAACCAATTGGCTATCTATAACTAGGTACTTGCCCGCCCACTCAATTTATTTTAAAAATATATCTTTCAAATGTTTAAAACTTGCTAAGTTCCTAGTAAAATTCAAATTTCTTTTGAACATTCCTAAAATGATTTTTTTCTATTAAACTTGACGAAACTGTTGTTGCCTTTATTATTTTTTGGGTACATTTTAGATCTTAAGAAATATATTTTGTGTACTAAGCTGTATATCTGAAGATACTGGATTAAATTTAATAAATTAGTTTTATTATTAGGGATAAGGATGCATTGGGTTTCTACTTTTTGAGTATATTGGATTTCTTTTTTAATATTGAGGTTACTTTAGACTTTGATCTTAAAAGTACAATCACTAAAAATCTAAGAGATATATTGCACTTACTTGGACGTTTATGATTTTTAATTGCATTTTGAATTATTGATACATATTTGGTAAATGCTCTGGAATTTTGAATTTTGGGTACATTAAATTTTTATGCATTGATTTTTGGATGTTAAACTGTGGTTGCACTTTTTTGGGAGTTAGAAAATCAAGCGAAATAGTTAGTAAACTTGTATATTAAAAATAAATATATTTTTGGGAAATAATAAGATAATGTCAAAGCATATCTTGCATAATAAGGAAAAATAATACATTTTTAAAATATTGCCGTAAAAAAAATATGGCTTAAAGGGAATTATCAGGGAAATTCAAAATGCTTTCCCTGTGGACACCCTGAATAGGCATTATTTTGTAAAATAAGCTGTGTCTAAATAAACATACAGGGTGTTTCTAATTAAACTGACTCTCTTCAGAGGCATCTGTAGTTTATTCTAATGTTTGAAATAGTGCAGGACATTAATAAAACACAAAAATTGCATTGAAACATCATCCTGTAGTCAGCACTATCACTTCCTTAGCAAGACCATTTACTACCTACAGTAAGACCACTATTCTTGTGGCCAACACTTTACCACCTGTGCACAGCATTCTCTTCAATCAAAGGTAACATATTACAAGGAATGTGCATCACAGTGGGGATTTTTTGAAGAACAAAGTCTACTTTGGTGGGGAATGAGCTTGACTACCTTTAATGAACATTATATCATGGACTGTGATGAACATTTCTTGTAATATGTTAACATAACATAAAAAGTGACATCGCCGTTAGTGCCAAAAAGGGAAGAGTATAAACAATGTTGCCCATTGCTCTATTGCCAGTGAGTTTCATTTAAATATTTTTTTAAATGTTGTATGATAATTTCAAAATTAGATGGTCCCTATGCTGTAATAGGACCATCAAACCTAATGCTATAGAATATAGTGCTAACCAGAACATGTCCATCAGGTTTTGTGAAGGGTGCTGATTTTCAGATGGGACAAAACAGTTTCTATAGAAACTTGAATAAGCTTCCTTTAACCATCAATTGATGGAGGGAACCTTAGACTGAACAAGGATGTGATGGCAGGTGAAAATGAGGAAGGGAAGCTACGGTCAAGGCAATTGCCTTAAGGTGTTGGTTACAGTAGGCTTTTAGGGCTGTAGTTCATAAAGCAGTGAGAGGATGACTTGAGGATGGGGGCTCCAGTTGGAGCAAGCACTGCAACTGGAGGTCTGTTGTACTATCCCCTAGAAATAAAATAAATCTTTGATCACTTAAGAAAAGAGATCCGTAGCTGAAGAAAAATTCAGCAGTGACCTAACAGGAATGTCCTGGAGCTCCCAGGGCTCAGGTAAATGACGTCCCAAGTGCTCGAACCTATGAAGCAGTGAGAGGATAGTCTCTGTTAAATCTTTTACCAGAAAAGGAGTCATAGAGAGTTTCGTTCGTTGGATAAAGCTGCCATATCACATTACATAGAGATGTCTTGTGCAAGTTAAATATCCAATCAAACCTGATAGACTTTTGTAATAAATGGCCTGCTCAAAGCTGATGATGGCAAATCCAAAATAATTTCTTCTGGGGGAAGAGAACACTACACTGCCCCACTAAATGCAATGTTGCTTCCTCTCTCTCCCCACACACAGGGGGAGTCTACATATCCTCATTGATTGAGATACTTATCCAGATTAGCATGTCCAGCGATAGTTTGCATAACCTGGTGTAAGTTAATTCTACTGAGATATATTACCTTACCTGTGAGGTCAAGATATCCAAAGACCATGTTAGAGTGCTTACAGTCCAGTTGATTAGACCATGCATATGTTTACTCTTTATCCAATTTCGGACATCCTTTTTAATCATGTGATTAGATAAGATAAAATGGATCAAAGCCGCTGATGGCAAGTTGCGATGTACCTGGCTACTGTATTAGCTAGTTCGTTTCCAGGTATATCACCATATTAGGTTAGTTGTCGGGTGCCAGGGCCAAAAGATTAAAAGCCTATGTTCAATTCAAAGCACTGTTTTCTAATTTATTTCAGCTGGCTGGAATGGCTGATTGTCTGTCCAAAAAAATATAAATATTTTTACCAACTATGTTCCTGGCAAACAGCTATTTAGTAACTATATGAATTTCAAGAACATCAATTTGGAAGTTGGTTGTTTTACCTAAATAAAGTTGATATCTTGCTAGAAAAGTCTATTCCAGAATCTTTGTTTTGTATAATTGCTCCGGCTGTAATAAATCTTTGATTTGAGATTTTGAGCTATCCGTACAGCATTCAATTGATCCTACGGGAATGAGGGCAATTAGGGTTTCGATCTTGCCTCATTTTTGGTATACTATTTGAGAAGAGTTTGTGAGGGATAATGGCTTTAGTTATTGCATCCTTGCATATGAAAATTGTAAGAATTTCACTGCCTAATTCCAGACAATTATCAATATGACTTTTCAGGCAATCCCTATGGCCAAAGTTCAATCTGTTGTGCCAGGTGCCATTGTTATCAAGCCCGAACATGGCTTTAATTGCTTCACCCTTTAAAAATAAATTCAGAGGAGGTCTTTGAAGTAAAGTCTCTAGCTCTGCTTTGGGGTATTATTTAGTGCCCTACTGATGCAGAGACAAGCAAGCATCTGTACTTTTTGTAGAATATACATATTTGTTATATATGCTCAGCAGTAGAGGCTGTGCACAGGGGGTTGTCTATGAGAACAGCAGTCACATTGAAGGTTGTCTATGTCCTCGCCAAGAAGTGATGGTGCTGCTTCAAGTGTGATGTTTCAATGTAATTTGGTCTGTTTTTCGTAAAAAAATTACATGACACAGCTCCACATTTCCCTTTCAGTGACTTTTGGAACTTATTATTTTTTTTGCAGAATTAAAATTCCTATTTTGTTAATAGCTCCCCCGCCAAGGTTGTTGCTATTCCGGTTGTTAGATCAAGCTACAGATGCCTCTGAAGATTGTCAATTTAATGAGAAACACCCTATATTTATTTACCACAAGTATTACAACTGAATAAGTTAATTTTATTTATTCAATGATTTTATGCATATTTTTTGTATCTATTAAATTTTATATTTTGTAAAAAATTTCAAGTTATTGAATTATAATGAGCTCCATTCTTAGAAATTTAGCATATTATGTCAATTTATGTTATATAACTCTAATAATCCATTGGGTTATTTCCCTATTGGGCTAAAACCATGAAAATTGCTGAAATATAAATATTAAACACTTAACTTAAATGATATTTTTTTTTTAATTGAAGTTGTATTTTTTTTAAAATATTGAATGTTAATTGAAATTAAATTGTGAAATGTGTATGCTTCAAAGCATTATTATAAATTATACTTTTCAATGTTAAAAAATTTAAATTTTTTAACTTTATAATTTTTTTCTAAATGTTTTATTGCAGAATAAAATATCAAAGAGAAATCGAAAGCTTTTGGATTATGACAATTGCCGTCATAACTTGCAAAATCTTGAAACAATGAAAAAGAAAGAAGATGCCAAGCTTACTAAAGTATTTATTTCTGTAACCTTTTCTTTAAACAATGTAATTCTTCACATATACACATAGTGGGCAATTCACACATTTGTATTTTTTTATTTGATTCAAACAATCATACATTGCAAACATTTCACATTCTGATTAATATTTTTTAAATATGTATTCTAGAATTAATGCAAGTTCAGCATGTAATATGAATAAGTAACATATAATTTTATAAATTCTATTATTTACTATTTTGTCAAAGCAATGGGTATAAACTTAGTTAATCTTATTACACCACAATTAAATTAATTAGTTTTGAATTTCTTTTAACACTAAATTTTATATTGTTGAATTTAGAAAAATTATATAATTTTATATAGACTTCAAATTTCTTTAGAATATAGTCTAAAATATTTTATATTGTAGTTTAATATTTTGAAATTGAGAAATATTTATTGAAAATGTTCGTGAATTATGTGTATATAAGCCAGTGCGTTTGGTACTGTTTATAAAAATAATGAATGTATTTTTAAGTAGGACCTATATTTTTTATTCGGAATTTATCTACAATGCACAGCAAAGCTAATCAAAAATATTTTGTTGTTGGAAATTCGCCATTTAATTACAAAAAATGTCATATTTATTAAATATGAAATTGCATTAAATTATTATTACTTATGATACCAACTATCATGTTATTGGCGACAATCCCAAATAAGGAATAAATATTGGAAAGTAACTAAAAAAAAAACACTTCAACAATACACTGGTATTTTTTTTGATGAATCACAATTGCGCAAAGTGTTTCCGAGTAGGATTCAAATTTGCAATTTTTCTTTTGTTATATTTATGAAGAAAAAAAATTAGGTATTTGTTATGCAAATATTTGAATTAGCATAGTTCTTCCAATTTAAAAAAGATTTTTGAAATATGTTTTAAAAAGTGCAGGAATAGTCCATTATTTATCCCCCTGGCAGTCATGTCCATGATATCATCTCCAGTTTTTCTGGCAATGCACTTATTTTTTAAATTCATAAAATTATTCCATTTTACCATACTTATCAAATTTATTGATTTGTGTTGCAAAAAATAACTTATTTCTTTAAAATGCATTAATATTTTGAAAGAAATATAAAGTTTTTACAGGAACAATTATTTAAATCTCCAAAAAAAGAAAACATTACATTAAAATTGCTTGAACATCAGTGGGTTAAGCACATAATCGTCAAATTGCTTATTTTGAGATATATATATATATACTCATTTTATTATTTTTTGTTTACTAGGCCAGAGAACAACTTGATGATGCTCGTAGTAATTTTGAAACAATTAATAAGGAATTGCACGAAGAGTTGCCAACTTTGTATGATGGGTAAGTATCAGAGTTAAAAAAATATTTGTTTTTATTACACTGAAGACCTCTAATTTAGTGATGGTTTAGAAATTCAATCAATAAACCTAGAAAAATGTATTTTGATTTTATAATAGAATATTTATATTATTTTTTAATGTTACAGTGGAAAATCTGAAATATCCAAACATTTAACAAACAAAATGATCTAATATAAAGAGGGGGGCAGTATTTAAACTTGGCGTGGTATTCCTATTGGCCTCTCAAAGTCTCCACTCCACACAAAATAAACAAATCCAAAATGTGTGAAATGTTGAAGAAATTTCTTTTCTGCTACAATAATGTTATCAGTAATGATGAAACATTTATGTAAAGCTATGGCAATTTTAAATGCATTCGCCTGCAATAAAATAACGGTTGGCAACTTTTAATAATTTAATTTGATGAATTCTTTGTATAATTTTTGCATCCCTGTGAAAAAAATGGCTGTTTAAAATTTCTTTCTTCCTCACAAAGTATATGTATTAGTGATGATCTAAACTCTGGAATCAAATGATTCAAAACAATTTTTCCTTCACCTGACAGTGAAATCTTCGCCAATAATTGACAACGGGATTGTCCGAATGTGAAGATAGAAAAAAAGCATGTTTTCTTCCGGATTTATTACTAGTATTTTGAAATATGATTGTATTTGTTTGGTATTTAATTATGAAGAGATAATCAATGAAGTAAAGTATTTGAGAAATCGACAATCTGACGCCGCGATTACTCTGATGGAAAATGATTTTTTTGCCATTTCTGTAGCAATACATACCCAATTTTTACAGTTTTAAAGATTTTCCGATTTTAAAAGTGGAAATTTTAAGATTTTCTGCATTTTTAAATGAATTTTTTTGTTTTGAAAGTCTTCTTTAGTTTGAATTTTGGTCTACAGTTATTTGGCTATGAATTAAAAGCAAATCAGTTCACAAAACTCATTTCTAATTAAGACAAATGTTTGTTAATTAAATGTCAAAATTTGTTTTAATGAGGTAATTCTGCAGATAAAACAAAATCATAGGGAACCCCCCCCCCCCTCCCCTCCAACTACTGAAAGTGCTTTTGTTAATGTCTGCAGGTAAGCTCGTGGTAGAAAAATAAATAGTGTGTTTTTGTGATGACTAAATACATTTCTTTTATTCCCCTTCAAGATTGATTACCTTTTACAAAGTATTAAGCACAGATATTTAGTAAAACGATGTGATTTTTTTTTATGGTTTTAGAGATTAGCTCTTAAAAACGTCTTGTAATTATTAACCTATCTGTCAATCGTATGTATAAATAAAGTGCAGAGTCACATTTCTTTTTGTTTGTTTAGCACTTTATCTATGTGAATAAAAGAACCCAATGAATTTACAGTCTGATATTGGACACATATTTTAAGGTTACTAACTACTTGCATATAATTTAAAAATTTCCCCCAATCACTTTTCTGTGCCTTGAAACAAAAAGAACCAAGAAGTGTCAATTGTATATTTTTTTGCTATTTTGAATAGATCAATTTTATACAATGAAATAGAAACCAATAACTTCAGGCTTCTCTAATCTTTTTCTTTTAATCAAACAATTTCATTATTTCCGTAACATTGCAACAATGCTTATCCTTAAGCTTATAAGCCATTTTTCTCAAAGGTATCAATTATTACATTTGGTCTTTCTTATTGCAAGCCACAGTTTTAATGTTGTGCATTACTTCTGATGCCCTCAATAGTATAGTGCATAAATAAAAAGAATTCTATATTTTTAGCCGTGTAGCATTCTTTGCAACCCATCTCCAGTGCCTCTTTTTGACAGAATTCAATTATCATACAAAAGATGCCGTAGTATGTTCTGAAATTGGTGAGCTTTTAAGTAAATTAAAGAAGGCTTATGAAGAAGGTGCCTTTGCAGAGGGACCAGTTGTACATTTTGCGTAAGTTGATGTCAAGTTATTCTTAATTCTTGTACAAAAATCAGTGTAGAGCTACTTACTATTTAACTTTAGTGGGTATGATTTTAATTCCAATAAATTTCTAGTGAAATGCTATTGCTGTTATAATTGAACATTTCATTTTTATTTAAAATATTGACAATTTGTTTGAATTATTATCAGTAACCTATTTGAAATGCTTAAGTATTTTTTTTTTATTTCCCTGCTGTATTCATTTTTGTAATATAAATAATTTATTGAAAGGGAAATTCAGTTATGCTTACTGTGGTATATGCGCTGCTTATTTTAACTAAACAGATATTCGGCCCTTTAATAAAAATATAGGGTTAATGAAAGAATGTTTATTATTGAAGATAACTAAAAAATAATGTGGTTATTACTTAATAGAGGTTCTTTATAAAAATGATTTCTAGAGGGTACAATTTTTTCTTCAAAAGTTTAAAGAGCCTTTGTTTACATACTTTTTGAACTTTTCCCACCCAAAACTTGTATATTGTCAATACATAAACAAATAATGATCAGCAATGTTAGTCCTGACTAACACACCCTAATGATCCCCCAATGCCGATCTAAAAGCTCTTTAAAATTATCCACTTCTGAAAAATTGACAACATACTCAGGTCAGCTATTCCATTTGTCTATTTTAAAAATGTTTCCTACCTTCTTGATTAAGCTGCAATTTGTATAACTTGAATCCATAACCTCTAGTCCCGTTAGCTGTATTCAATTCCAAGCCTTCAACATAATCCCATTTGATTGTTGAATAAGTCCTCCTCTTTAAATGTATATATATATTTAAAGTTCTAAAACTGTCACCATAGTTCATTTCTGAAGTACACTGAACCATTTTCGTAGAACTCTGTTGAACTTCGAACAAATCATACATTTTTTAAGATGACCAAAATTGTATTGCATGTTCAAGATGTCTAACAAATCCCTTATACTACAATGGTAAAATTACATATTTAGATATAGGCATTTTTTTTTATATGAAACGTCTTTTAGTTTGATATAAAAACTCTTCTTAAACAACATTATTTTAAGAATATTAAATTACAAATGCCACATTAAAACTATGTAATAAAATACATAAAATCTAGTCATGTTTGGAGAAATACATCTCCCTTCACCAGCAGAAATGAAAAAATCTGTGTGCACAATAAAATGAGCGGGCCCTCTGTAGCCCAGTTGATAAAGGCGTTCAGCTGGTAATCAGGATTGGTGGTTTGCATCTGTGCAGTGGACTTGACAAAGAAAAGCTAAAAAAAAGTAGTGATCAGAAGGTTGCCAGCTTCAATACAAAAATGCTAGAAAGTCTATGTGGCTGTGATAAGTCTCAATACAAGGACAGAAATAGGCAGCCAGCAAACTTATAAACTAAACCCCAACAAAATAAAAATAAACCCAGAATTGAAAGTATTGCCAAAGAGCAAAAACTATCTCAATCGGTTGAAGTTAACCATTGTGTGCTAACAAGCAGAAAATACCGGAAAAGCAATGGTTTTGTTAACAATCGAATCATTATTGCTAAAAATTTTAAACGCCTCCAGTCAATTTGACTGGCGATTTGGGTTTGCATATTAGATGTGCGTTAGAAAAATTAAATATATGATTTATGTTCCCAAGAGTGCCTGGCAATTGAAGTTGTACATTTGTTTTATAAAAAATTGTTTGTTAGCTTAATTTTTATAAAAAGTTAGAAATCAAAAATGAAGACTATAAAATTACGGTTATGTGAAACTGAAATTAATTTTTAGGTGCAAAATACGACTAATGACCACTAATTTCAAATCCTGTCTCTGTATGCAAAAGCTATGTACTCTTTGATTTAGCTTTACACGCATGTTTCACAGTGGCATAGCTTAACCAATTTCTTATCCATACAAGATTATTACCCTGATTCCCAATCTTATCTAACTTATACAATAATCCCTCATGCAATGTCAATATATTTTTATAATTTTAGAATTAAGTAGATTTTGGATATTTAGTATATTTTGTATTGGATGTAATTTTTTTAAATCAACACAAATATTAAATCAAACTCAACATCTCAATTATTGACTTAAAGTTTTTCATCATTTTTGTGTTATTCAGTGATCTTTATTAAGTAAATTTAATATTTATTTTCGTAAGGTCAAAATAGTGTATTGGAAGTCGCAATTAGAAATATATAACTGGAAAAAAATTGTACTAATTTATTAATATTTCATTTTTAAATCTGTATAACAGCCATATTTTTGTTATAAGATTCTGTTGATTTATTTGGTTGTGGGCTTAAGCCGTCGAACTCAGCATCCAATGGGCCCAGGTATGATCCCCAGCAAGTGTGTAGCGATCTGGTAATTGGTGGGTTGTCAGAATTGTTCCTTTTGTACTGCAAAATATCCAATGTGTATAGAGGACCAGTGCACATTTAATCTGTTGTGTTCCAATGTCCTTGTGCCTATTGAGGTTGCGTATGATTCCAGCTCGGATGTTGTCCTCGTCATCTGATTATGGTTTCAAATTACAAGACAATGTTCCTGTGCCTTTCCGATAGATCCTGAACCATCACCAATAGCCTATTGTACAGCTGCTCTAGTGTAATGTTAATTCAGCCGACCAATCTGTTGATTTGTATAGCAGATGTAGTTGAAGAAAATCTTTTTTCACTAACGAGACATTAATTATTGACATAGGATACAGCCTTTTTCTTAGTTACACATATATTTGCTAAATAAACTGATATGCACTATTATATAACTGAAAATTTGTAGTTGATGAATTTTGTTCTGATTTGTTGTAATTGCTTTTTTTTCTTTGTATCAAGTAAAAGTTTTGGATTTTAACAGCTTGTTGGTCTTTTTCAGATCAAAAGATTCTGAAACTGAGTTTTTTCTTGCTAGAGAAAGATTACGTTCCCATAGCTTATCTTCTGAACCTAAAATTCTAGAAAGTAAGGTGCAAGAAGAAAACCCGCAAGAAATAAAGGGAAAAAAACTGCCAGAAGACTTATCAAAATATACCCTGAGAACACTATATAAAATGCCTGGAGAATATAAAATGCCAGAAGAATATAATATGCAGGAAGGTAAAATGTATTTTTGTTATGTTTACTTGTAAATGTTTGCATTTGCTATTTTTTTTTATTGAAGTCAAGGAAAATTATGATTTCAGATTCTAAATATATTCAGATTTTAAATTGATTTCAGTTTGCAGAATATTAATATAGTATTTATTCATAGTGTGTACTGGCTTCTTATAAAAGTTACATTCTTTTTTTGAAAAACACAGTTATTCAGATTTTTGAAAATGCAATTATTATTAGGCATCAAGTCAGCTTTTATAATTTTTTTAATTGATCTGTGCTTGCTAAGGCATAAGTGATATATATATATATATATATATTTGGTTATTGGTATACTGAATGCGAGTTGCTCATTTTGATAACTAAACGCATTCTTGATACTGAATGTATATATTTAATTCCAACAGACTCAATGTAATATATATAGGCTGGTATGTGATAAATCTGTGATCCTTGCATTGGTTATGTTGTGATAGTTTGGAAAGTGGGGTGCCAACTCATATGTTGTTCTTGTCACCTGACTGGCTTTAAAACTAGGAGGTCTCCCTTTTCTTTTGGATAGATTTTGAACTAATGTAATTACCCCATTTGTGTTGCAGTAGAGTGAGATTAATTCAAAGAACAAAAAAAAAAAAAAAATTGAGCTCTTGTACAGGCATAAAATTATATTCTGTCATGTTTTTTTATAGCAGACTTTGAAACTGACTATATTTAAAAAGATTGGAATAGAAAATATGATGCATAAAAAACTTTTAAAATTATTTACAAAAGAAATAATTTGAAAAACTTGCTTTTTTGCATTATCTGCTTCCAGAGAACATGTTTAATGACTTTTATGCCTGTCACAATTGTAAAATTTGTGTTATATCGATAAATTATTATTTTAACTGATAATATGTATTGTTTATAATTTGTCATTTAAAATGCAATATATTTATTGTATTGTGTAGCATGGATACTTTGTTTCTATACAAAACATGTATTGCAACATTTCTTAATGTAATTGTAAAATCAGGGAAATTTTTGTGACAACATCATGAAAATATTAGGGAACATTTTTCCAGATTTTTTTTCCCCCCTGAATAAATCTATATATAAAATAGCATGAAAATTGGTAATAGAATAACAAAGTATTTTCACTACAGTTTACAAGATTATAAATTCTTAAATATTTTGTTATAGATAAATTTTCTATTGAGAAATTTTCTTCTGAATCACCTACTGGAAGTACAGCTTTTTCAACTCCAACAACTACTATTGAAAGAAATGCAAGCTTGGATTTGGAAGCTGCCGATGATAATGATGTAAGGATTTTGATTAATTAATAAGTTTTGTAATAAAAGGAATTATTTTGTCTATTTTAATGTTTTTAACTTTATGGAAGTGAATTAGAAAGTTGAAAGAGAAGTGTTTTTAATACATATTGAATAAAAATGTTGAATTTTGAAGCTTATGCAAATTTTCAAATTCCTCAGTTTTATAGTGCTAAGTTTTTATTGTATTGTGATTGTTTATCCAAAATGTTTAGTGAAATATTGTTTTATTTTGTCCAATTTTTTTTGTAAATTATATGTCACACAGTATTGTGCAAATTACTAATTTAGATAGAAAAAATTCAATCCTGCTTTAAATGCAACTTCAAAGTTTCTGGTACATTTCTTACTGTTTAGGGATTTGCATTGTAAATAGATTTTTACCTTGTTATTTATTGCTTTAGTTTGTTGTGTTTTCTCAGCTATGTCATTTACATAAACAAAAATTTGTTGAAGGGCATATTAACACTATATAGAAATCCTTAAGTTTAGATCTGAAAAAGAAAGGGTGTAATAGTTGAAGAATCAAATAAATAACATGTTAAACTTTTGTGGTTGAGTTTATTAGGCTGGAGGAGTAACTGAAAGAGTTATGTAGATCATTGTTTTTAAATTATTGATTACTATAGACATTGTTGAAACTGCTTACCATTAAAAATCTAAATATGAAAGTTGTTATATTTAGTCTATGTATAGCTGAGTATTGTCTCTGTTATTATGAGAAAATGGCACAATTTAGATCGACACATGTAAAGAATAATATTACTGGAATATTATATATATATATATTAATAAATTATGGGCTTTGAGGTTGTATTACTTTTAAGTATTACTTTTTGAAGTTTACAATCCAAAAATATTAAAATTGTTAAAATATTTGTATTAATGCTATATGTTTATATATAAAATTTAGATGGCTACACCCAAGTTCATTGAAGCTAACGAAAACACTCCCGAAAAGGAGAATAATCATGTTTTACCAAATGTAGAGAAAGTTAAGGGGGATGTGACTCCTAATACTACTGCGACACATGTCTTGTATCAGGTAGTTTATTTTTTAATTTTACATAAAAATTATTTCCTTGTTGCTTGTATTACAAAATATATTTTGTGCACTAAATTGCTTTATTCTTACCAAGTATATTTGATAGCAATTTTGTGTTTTGGTAATGTCAAACTGTTTGTAATATTAAGTAAATACACATAAGTAAGTTAAGCATTGACTTTTGTTGTATAAATATTGCATAACTTCAATTGTGTTTGTATTAAATTTGCTGCTTTTTCACAAGTCAGTTACACAGACGATTTGGCATTTTGCTTTTAGTTAATTAAAATTCAATAATCAAATCTACTAAAGTTGAAATGTTTTTTTTATTATGCATCTACATTGATTACCGTATATATTTGCGTATAAGCCGAGAAATTTAAGTCAAAAAGTAGGGGGGGTCGGCTTATACGCGGGTCAGTAAAATTTATAATATAATTTGCCTAAAATGGGAAAAGGAAAGAAGTTAAAATGAAGCAGATTCTTCTAAAACGCACCGATACATTTCCGAGATCGAGAATGTGCGTCACGTGCCGACTGAAGATCGTTCTGCGCATCGCGGCGTAATCGTAACGCAAAATTGCACTACTCACATAAATAATCAGTTTAACTAAATAAAAAGTATATATTTTGATAAATATTTCATTGGTTTGTAGAATTTATGAAGCTATTATACGTTACTTTAATAGAATTTTGGATGGAAGACTAAGAAGTTGACATCGTGCGTAGCGAATATGACACCACTTTAAAGTCAATGTCTTTCTTGCTCGATTGCAATAATTAAACAAAATTTATTCCCCCAAAACAGCTTTTATTCTTTGATAATATTATGTACAGATATTAATAGTTGTTTAGTGTTTAGTATTTATTAGTATTTTGGATGGAATTGGCTTTAAAGCGGTAAAATCAGGACGTTGCTAATCGGCGAATTCAAGTTCTACTTTCAAATAATTTATTTCGTAATTAAAAATGAAATATTTTAATAAGAAGTATATATTCATCCATAAAATAGTAGTATTTCCTTCTGAGATGGATAAAAAAAAATACTCATCCGCATTTAATAGCGACAGTAGTCAACGATGTTGACAGAAAATAGTTGATGTTTTCTAAGTTTTTAAATCTTTACAAAACGATGTTAAGGATTAGAAATTGCACATTTTCGTATTTAAGTATGTGGTTTAAAATATTTTACTTTATAATAAGGAAGATTTAATTTAAGAAGTCCGATGGAGGTTTGAAAGACACCAGAACATCGCTAGTGGTACACACTGTTAAGCCCGATGAATCATCGCGAACTTCGAGGAAGGCCGTTTCTTCAGCCACTTTCTTTAAACTTTTCATTTCTAGGCTTAAATATTTATTTTTTAATTAAAATTTCACTCTTTTTTCGAGGATTTGCCGATTTAAATCTGAATTTTTCACGTACGAAAATACAACTCGGCTTATATGCGAGTTTCCGATTTTTGACAAAAAATCGTTCTAAAATTATTGGGTCGGCTTATACGTGGATCGGTTTATACACGAGTATATACGATACATTGTAAATCACAGCTAAAATAATCATAAAATTGAGATTTTTTTTTTTTAAAGTTTATAGACGAGTTGCACATTATAGTATATAATATTGCTAAAATTAAATTTTTTATCATTAGTGGATTAGGCTAAGTGTGAATGTAAATACTTCAAATGTTTTAAAACATAAATAGTACTTTACCTTATTTGCTTAAAGATAAGTAAGGCAAGGTGAGATTTATTCTGGCATCTACTGGTCTAGCGTTATATTAAAATTGTGAACCATTAGTTAAGAGGGCTAGGTTTGGATTGCTAAAAGTTTGCCCATTTACTTAAATGTATTATTTTAAAGTTACCAAGTTTAAACATTTAAAATACTTTTTTATAAAATATTTGTTTATATTAAATTAAAAGAAAATATTGGATTCTATTTTATACATGTATCTTGCACAAGGTAAGGATTGGTGGTTCATACTTGAGGAGCAAACATTTAAAACTTGTTTTCTTAAAATCAAATTATTACGTCGCTGAATTTACCTCTAAATTTTCTATAGAACTAACTCATTTTATTGATACCAAACACATTCTCTCATTCAAATTAGCAAGAAAAGATTGGAATCTTTACATGAGTCATAGTCCAGTCAGCAAAGCATGAAAAAAGAGTCAATTCGGAAAAAAATAGGGGAAAGCTGGAAACAATTTTAATCGCTTCTAAAAAGTGTTCTGTATGATATATTAATTTTGCACCCCTGCACCACCCCGGCGTTGGCCGCCATCTTGGAAAAATGGCGGCCAAAATCAGTTTTTTGTGATTATCTCCTTAGTTATTAAATTTAGAGAAAATATTTCAATTACAAAACTATTCCTCAAGTAATTTTACACAAAAATGCAATTTACATTATGTTTCTGTGACTCGCCATTTAGATGCTAGAGGCAAATAAAGTGAATATTAATTCCCTAAGTGGCATGAAATCTCAAGAAACCGCTTTGACAGGACATCTTTTGTTCCTTATTTTGTTTAAAACCTCTCTATACCTTATGAACGTATATTTTAACAAAAATGGTTGTTTGACCTTAAGATAAAGTCAATTTTACTGAGAGGATTTTGCAAATAAGTTATATTTTCCCTTTCTGAAAGAGATTTCACAATGGGCTCCCATAGAGTTGAAGAATAAATCCGCCCTATTTGTTTCCAAGTAGCCATTCCGGCTTGGAACACCCTTCTACAATCCAAATAACATTTTAAATTTCAATATTGAATTATTATTCGAAACTTAATATATTTCCACAAAATTAAATACGTATTATCATTCAAAGTATTAATATCAAGAATGTCACATTTACATTTTTCATGAACAGTTACATTTTCAAATCTTCATATTTGTGTATGTTTCCCATTATTTAAACTATATTTAATTAACATTTTAGTCCCTTTTCTTTTACTTCCGAGTATTATAACCTGATAGCAGTTTTTCGCAAATAAAACAATTATGTTATGAAGACAAAACTGACAAGTGTGGCTTAAGACCGAAGCGTCTTGCGGCGTTAGACTAAGCAACACTCCAAGTTAGTGTAACAATTTTAAATTAGATTACTAAAGAATTTTTATATTCTAATTTCGATTGCATTATTTGTTTTATAAATATTTGTGCAATTTAATTTCATAGAGGATAATAATTTTTTCTTACTAAAAAAATGTCTGCAAAGCATGAGAGTTTCCAAATTTTGCATTTAAGGAAATTAGCAAATGTACTATATTACTTTTAGTTGTCTGATTGCCTGAAAAGTATTAATTTCTTCAAAAGGAAGAAGAGCGCCTAAATGGCTTGCTTGTCCTAAAAAAAAAATTCCGATACTCTCCTTAATCAAATCCTATTTAACCAATGGATATGAATCACACATAAAAAAAAACCTATTCTAATCTCAGGAAACATTTAAATTTAGCATCTATGTCTTCGAATTTTACAGAAATACTAGAGTATTTTATTTCACCTGGCTTTTAAATTACATGATTTCTTTAAAAAACGTTTGCTCATACGCCCAGTGTTTACTCTCATAGTGTGGAACTATTTCGATGTTAATTAATCAACTAAAACCCACAGTGTGGAAGGACAATAAATAATCTTTGCCCACTAAAAATAAATTCTAAAAAGGCTTTCTAATGTCGTAATGCAAATAACTATTGATGCCATTGGAAAAATGTACTAGTTCATAATTCATATGCTCAGCCACAGAATAGTTGCATGGTGTGCAACGCTTGTTTCCCTGACAGACCTCATTTGTTACATTTAAGTCGACAATGATAGTTTAGTGCTACACACATTGTATACATATGTCTCTTATTATTATTGTACACTGTTAATGATCTTATACTAACGCATGGCTTTCGAAAGCTGGGGAGATCGCAAGATGACCATTCAACACATACTCACTCACCATGTAGAAAAAGCACTCCAGTTGTGCTGGAGTCAAATACATGAGGCGTACTTTGTTATAACGAACTTTAATACGAAGGTGAAGAAATATCAGAAAAGAAGAAATATCTCTTTCAGAAATAGGAAATTATAACTTATTTTCAAAATCCCCTCAGTAAAATTAACTTTATCTTAACGTCAAACAACCGTTTATTGTTAAAATATACGTTCATAAGGTATAGAGAGGTTTTAAACGAAGTAAGGAACAAAAGATGTCCTGTCAAAGCGGTTTCTTGAGTTTTCATGCCACTTAGGGAATTAATATTCACTTTATTTGCCTCTAGCGTCTAAATGGTGAGTCGCAGAAACATAATGTAAATTGCATTTTTGTGTAAAATTACTTGAGGAATAGTTTTGTAATTGAAATATTTTCTCTAAATTTAATAACTAAGGAGATAATCACAAAAAAATGATTTTGGCCGCCATTTTTCCAAGATGGCGGCCAACGCCGGGGTGGTGCAGGGGTGCAAAATTAATATATCATACAGAACCCCTTTTTGGAAGGGATTAAAATTGTTTCCAGCTTTCTCCTATTTTTTTTCCGAATTGAACTCTTTGCTGACTGGACTATCAGTGCATTTAGGAAAAGTTATTTGCAATTTCTATTAATCACTTTAATGTGACAAAACATATGTTTTGAATGTTTACCTCAATTTTCCTGAATGTCCACTCTGATAACAACTCCATTTTCTCTGCAACTGTAAATAGAACTTCAAAGCCAGCCTTTGAAATTATTAAAACCCGTTTTGAATAAAATATTGTGGTACTAAGTATCAGATGGCATTAACTATGACTTGGTAACTAATTATATTACCATATTATGAATTGTTTCGTTTGTATGATAGTCATTATCCTTGTATGTTATATGGGAAAAGTTCGAGTGATGTTGAGAAGATATACACTTTTTCTTATTGATGTAATTCTTAAATGTTTTAATGAGATGTGTGTATGTATTGCTTTGTTAACATTTGTAAAATAGGATAATGTTTTTATTTTTGCAGGTGCAAGGTACTTATAAATATGTAGCTGAAGATGGAGATGAATTATCATTTAACGTTGGCGATGTCATAGATGTTGTGGAATATGATGATCCTGAAGAACAAGTAGGTTTAATTTATTTTGAGTTTTTGTGTTTATATAGTGATTTTATGGATATTACTAAGATTTTTTTAATATATTTTAAATCTCAATAATTTATGTTTTAATAAAAGTATCTGTACTTGCATATAAAAACAAGACTTTGTTTATTTTCTATTGATTCATGTCTCAAGGGCTAAATAGATTGTAATGATATTTTATAAATATACAGCTTGTATATTGAAGTTGTTTACATAATCGCATACAACAATACTGGGAGTAAGCAATTAAAAAGAGAATTGAGCAAGTTTCTTAAGAGTTTCAAAGGAATCGTGAATTTGATAGTCGTATACATTTTTAATATAAATTTAATTTGGCAGACATAAGGCGTTGTTTTGTTAGTAGTGAAAAAAATATTAATTGCAACATAATTCTTATATGGAAAATATTAAGCACCAATTTGTTTCAATTGAAATTAACTAGTCAAACACATATTGACATTAAATTAATGATTTCACCTAATCTTGTAAGTAAATTCAATATGATAAACACCAAACATAATTTTTTTTCTGAATAAAAAAACAAATATTTAAAAAGTGTGAATGATTAAGCAATAAATTTATTTTAATCATTCTGCGAGTTATGTTGGAAATGTATAGTATTTTGCATTCACATTTATTAGTTAAAAAAATACATTGATTAGATGAGCAATTTTTATTCATCATTGAAAGTAAGTAAATGGATATTTATTATTTAAAAAAATATTCTGAGTGAGTATAATCTTTTAATTTAATACTTCCTTCAGAGTAAATTCCATTTGAAGTTCTAATAAGACAAGCATTAATATCTTTACGTAATATTACCAAGGGATAAAATCTGTATATTTGTATTAGTAAAATAAATGTTGTTTAATTATTGCAATCAAGGGCCGATTTTGATGAACGTTATGAATTATATAGTTAGTAATAAGGTGCTGAATATAGCAACTGGGTGTTTAGAACATGTAGGAGAACAATGCTAAGTAATGGATTGTTTAGTCAACCCTCTTCTTCCTCTACCCTACTAACAGTGACATGATTATAAAATTATGTTAAATTATTTATGCACTTTTTAATTTTTGCTTACTTTACTTATAGGAAGAAGGGTGGCTGATGGGTATTTTTGATGGAAAGAAGGGTTTGTTTCCTGCCAACTTTACTTCTCGTATATAAGTTTAAGAAGATATTTTAATATAATTTGCAATATCTATGCAAATATGCATTGTGATATTTTGAAAATGCCATTCCTTGTTTCATGGATCTGTTGTAGTAACAAATGTAATTTTTACATTCTAAGTGAGCTTTGTATTTTCCCTCCTTATTTCTATGTAGTTTAAATAAAAGGTATTGTGTTATATCATATTGTTTATTTTGAAGTCTAATATCCACATTGTGGAAAAGGAGCTGTTTTGATGTAATTGTCTCATGTGTTCAATTTAAAATGAAGGCAAATGGTTATACAAAGAGTATATTTTCCTACTGTAATTAAAGCTGATATAAATCAATTTGCTATGAGTAACCATAAGGGAACAAATGGTTTGATAAATGGGATTTGTAACTATTCTTAAGTTTTAAAGATGATAAAACTTAGCATTTAAATAAATGTGATTTAGAACAATGGTTGCCTTGTATCCTACTATTCGAAACAGTAGCTGACATTACCCCTTTTGGAATAAACCTTACTATTTTTTGTTTAAACTGCATTATTTATTCATCATTATATTATAGTGTATGTTATCAGATTGCTTATTTAAAATTGTAATTTTAATTTATAATTGAGTAAAAGCGAATAGCCAGTTTTACAATGCATGTTTTACTTTTTCTTTGCCTTACGGGAAAACAATATTATAAAATGCTGATAAATTGATAGGTTAGTACTTTTTATTGATGTACAGTATTTTACCTTTCCTTCCAAAACGTTAGTGCCTTAAACTGTGATGCCTTTTTCTAAAGTAACTATATGATTCCTTGATATATATAAACCTCATTTGAATATATATATATATATTTTCATGAAAGATGCGTATACATTTGTATTTTTCTCCATTTGCTATCGTTTGTACAATGTATCATCAGTTTCATTTGGAAACATGGAAGTTTGATGAAGTAATTCTTAATTGTTATTTTTGCATTTTAAAACTTTTAAGTGTTTCTGTATATGTAATTCAATTATATTCATAATAATTGTTCTTGTGGACAGTACTTTGCCTTATTTGATTTATTAAGAAGTCTAACAATGTTCTTTACTGCAATTTTTAAAAAATTGACTTGTGTTATAAAATATATTAAGATTTCCCTGTAAAACGTTTTATTAAATAAATTTTCTTAAATAATAGTTCGTTGTTATTTAAAAGTCTAATTTCTTTTCTGTGAAACTTTGTTATAATGCCATAATTTTTTTAAGTTGTCAGTGTCCACAAGTATTATTTCCTTGTTCATTAGAAGATTTTCTAAAATTAAATATGAAATGTAAAAATGGAGTAAAAAAGTTCTCAAAGCAGCGAAATAAACATTGATGTGCAGAATAGGATATTTTCACAAATTGCAAAAAATGAAAATTGCCCATCAAAAGTAAATACTATCATGGTAATTGTTAGCAATTACTAGTCAGCAAGCGGATAATTTGGAACTTCAAAAGCTTGTGATCAAAGAAACAATATAGTATCCAAAAATTAAAGTTCTGGAGAGGTGGGTTACAATCGAAATGTGTCATATAAATTAAATTTATGCTTGTCTTCTCAAAGTTGTTTTTCGATGACAGACTTTCCAAGTTCTTGTTTCAAGATGTGTGGTTTTCTCTAAGGCAATATTTGAAGTTTATCTGGCATATACTATAATTCCCAGTAATTGAGATTGACGGTTTGAATTTTTGTTTGTGAAAAACATTTTATAAATCACGAAAATATAGGTAATAAGAGCCTTTTTGTTTAATATCCTGCATTTTATTTTAGGCTAAAAATCTGATACTTGCATAGACAGCAATATTATATATTGGAGCCAAAAACAATGGTTTCAAATTGGATAGCTGCAGCAATTGATATCATGAGTTTGGAATGGAAGCTATGTTAACTAAAATAGGTTTAGAATGGCTATTACTTTAAGTAAAAAGGGTGGGTTAGCTATTTTTTTAAAAAACATTTTACTAAATCTCACAAAAAAAAATGTCATGGGACATGTAGTGGTGATATACTAGAAGATGCTACTATTTACTAACCCTTTAATAAATGACAAAACAAGCTAATTTCCATTTATAAAGATTAAAATTTGTGTTTTCTCATGAAAGCAAGTCACAAGTGTACCTTAAAACTGGTTATTACAACTACTTAAGTGGATCTGATCTATATTGAACGGGAGACACCTTAACAATGTACTTCCTAATAGCAGTTAGACTGAATTTTTTTTATCTATCTTTACAATATATAAACTTAAACAAATTTGCTTCTACAGCTACAACCAATATTGCTGAACAAATAATATAATTTTATATTGTATTTGCAGCTATTTGGTTTAAATCCGTTGTTTTTGTATTTTAACTTTTGGAATTTTGATAAGATTAAAAACTATTAATATAACCAATGACATATCAAGCATTAGTATTGGATTTACATCTATTTCTTTGATTAAAAATTTGGGACCAAATTTTGTATACATTAAAAAAAAGTTTAAGTTGCATATAATCAATAAAAAAGTTAATGTACTGGAATGTGGTTTGTCCTCAGAGTGCTTGTGTGCAGACGTTAAAATTTGTTTCCTCCTTCCCCCAACTTGTTCTAGTTAAACTAAAAACATTGTAGTAAACTACTCAATTTAGTGATATTTTAAAATTGAAATAAATTAAGCTCTTATTCTGGAAGTAAAATGGCTTCAGAATCGTAAGAAACCCTATAGTACTTTAAGGATAAATAGGGAGTGTTAGGACACATTGATACAGCTTTCCTAATTTTAAATTGAGGTTAGTGAAGAAATTAGTTGGTCTACTCACAAATGGCACTGCAATGCATATACCTTAAAAGTTTTTCTGGTAGTTGCCTATTCTCCAGTTTGTCTCTGTTGAAATAAACATGTTTTGTTTACTCAAAAGTTAACTGTTTTGTTTTAGAATCTGCAGAATCATGATTTTTTATAAAATTCTTGTTTATAACCAAATCAGACAGTAATACAGGAAAGCATTATTTAAGTGATTTTGTAACAAATTTAGAGCTTATAAGGTATTAATTTTTACTGTACAACAAGTTTAATTAAGAATTACTATCTGGGTCATTAAAAAAAGGATTCATACATATCTATCAAAATCCTCCTTGTGATGCATGAATCTTAAAGACAAACCCCCCACAAAATGATAGAAACATACAGAAGTTCTAGCAAATTTGAGGTCAAAGACCTCAATTTGTCTTTTTCTTCTGATAATAACAACGTAATTATAACCCAGAAAGAAAAGAATATTTAAAGTAAGGCAATTTTATCTTTGTTAAGTTTGAGACGCAGAAATTTCTCAAACACTATGTTGCACTACAATTACTTACACTTATAAAGACAACGTCTATTATATGTTCTAGGAAGACACTTCTTTTACTTTTCAGTCACCAAAGATGAGGCATCTACACATATATTGGACATTGTGTTGCAGCTGCCATTGACTGTCCCTACTGTAACTGTATATGTTTTAAAAATAATTTATGTAGATATATTAAAATAAATCTTGATTTATATATGCTTATTGAACATTCATATATGTCTGAATTGACCTAGGTACTTTAGCACTTAGGCTTCAATTTTGAAATCTAATAAAAATGCCAAATCCATTATTTACAAATGAAAACTCAAAACAAGAAAATCAAAAGTAGCTATATAAATGTTCTATACAGATGCAAAAGCTGCTATATCACAAAGTTGTTGATATCACCAGAACTCTATACAAGAGGGTGGATTGCATGAATTCTAATTGAAACTGAAGTCTTAATGAATTAGTCATGTGACGAGTTAGACCTGATATACTTGTTTATCTGTTGTAATCACTCAATTTTGTACACAGATTACAGTTTTTTGTGTTCAATCTTGTGCTTTAGTCTGTTTTTTTATAACACATATCAGCCGTATAGTTTCAAAACCAGATAGAACCACATTTTTCGATAAATCGTTTTTAAAAAAATATTTATTACAAGTAGGGATGAACCGGATAGTGGTTTTGCCGGATATCCGGTGCACATTACAAACCGGATATCCGAACTGGATTTCGCCGGATATCCGGCAGTTTTTTTGTTATGAAATTATCTTCTCATACACACTAGAAAAAGCGAAAATCGGTCAAAAATTACAAAATATTTTTTTATTCTATAATATTCCCCAATTCCTTACCTTTAAGGTTACCATGATTGAATAAACATTAAAAAAACTTTTTTATTTACAAAGGGTTATTCAAGGGTGCTGCTAGCAATGGGCGTATGTTTTGTACACTTTAAACTCAATTTCTGAATAATTGTATTTTTACCATATCTCCTTTCATCCCAAACATGAAAACTCGTTTGCTTAAACTTTTGAGAAATTTATTTTTAAATTCAACTTTATATTAGTTGTGAGACGATTATGTTATGAATAACGATTCGTTAAAAAAATTTAATAGAATTTTAAAATTTGGAAAAAAGTGAGTTTTTTAAGGACTCTGGAGGTAAAAAAATTATATAAAAAAAACTTTTAATGCTATAAACTTTTTGGAGGGTCATAACTTTAAGAAAGATACTTCAAGTAATTCCAACAAAAATTATGCTTCTAGATGAATTACAACTTGCATAATCATATTTAAAAAAAAAACATGATAATTAGGATTTGACTTAATACATGTTTTTTTTATAATGCATCATGATTTTTAAAGTGCTTTCATACATGAAAAAACTAATTTTAAATTTATAATTAAAAAAAAAATTCAAGTCTGTACATACCTTAGCAGTTCTATAAACTGTTCATATTTATACAGATTTTGGAACGACCAGATCTGTATCTTAGAATGCGTTTGAAAATGTAATTTTGAAATATTTCTAAATTGCGCCATACTTTAAATGCCGAAACTAACTTTTAGATTGCAGAATTAAACAATTTCTAATATACAACGAACAGAGATGTAGTTATGCACTCTACACACCACCACTTATGTGAATTTTTCAAACTCGAAGATACTCCACTATAGTGGCGTGTTTTGAATGTCTGCAGCATATCTTCCTTGCTATCTATTCTCTGTGACACTCCTTACCCACCTGAATAGCCCGAGAAAAATTCAAAGAAGAATCTGCACACTGTGAATACATTGGTAGAATTTTCAGGAATATATATATACTTAAAGCAAGAACAAAGATAATTAATCGCCACAAAAAAAATCTTCGATGTTTTATTCATCCGGATATTCGGTTTGGAAAATCGGATATCCGGCACTTTACTTCCGGATATCGGATAGTTAAAAATCAGCCGGATACCGGATATCCGTTTCATCCCTAATTACAAGTTCTCAATGCACTACATCACACTGTAAAACGGTATTGACCAAAAGTGTCTAAATTCATTCTAAAAATTAATTCAAAGTCATGGGTTTATATCCGAAAGTACTTGGCTGTCAATCTATTTTGTTGTAGCTTGTAAAATTTATGAAAACGGATCCGATTTTGAAACTAGACGGCTCATATAAAATGTTGTTCTTTTCGCTTTTAGTGACTAAATATAGGGCTTCTATGTTTATCCAAACACTATTCTAAATCCAAAAAATTGTTAGAAACTTAAAAAGATTTAATATTCTATGATGCAGACGAAATCATATGCATTATTTGAAAAAGCAAAATCATTGTACAAAATGCGATTTACACATAAATCATTAAAAAAAAATATTTCCTTTACATTTTTATTACACGTAACAGTTTGATATATAATGTAATTATCCACATTCATGTAAAATTTGGAATTAATCCAAGCAGAACTGCTTGATTTATATATAATTTGCAGCATTTTTAAATTTCGGAAAGCAGTGTACCATATTTCTATGCACAAAAAAGTTAACAGAAACTTTTTACTATGCTCAATATTGATGTATGAAAAATGCTTTAACTTGTGTATGGTGACATGGAATATTGCTGATCCAGCAGTTTTATTAGTTCAAAATTGAAACCATTTACAAAAGCTGTTAAATCCAAACGATAAAGTTTAAGTTGTTTTTAATAATACCATTTTAAGAATATTTAAAAGCATAATTATTTATATAGATATGGTTTGTATTTTTCAGTAAAAGATTTTTAAAATATAGTGACAGATACAAGGTGACTCTTGATTGGAAAGCATTTGCTACATTACAATTCTTCTCTCCTTATAGGTGTGCTACATAATAATATGAACGTCCCAATACACTGACGAAACAAGCGACTCCTCGCCAAAGAGTGCACTAAGTTATTTCTGATTGTCAATGGGTTGATTAATACATTAGAGAGACTATATATTCGGTTCAATTTTTTAAAATGTATAACTAGTCTATGATTAAAGTCGACATGTGATTAGTCAAATAAAAAATTAGCTGATATTTTAAAAATAAAGACAAATTTGAATAATAAATCAAATATTGATTGAATTGAACTAATGCTTCATACAGATACACAAGAGCATCGGATTATTATATTAAGATTGATAAATGTTTAGGATTTGAATTTGCCAATAATTAATCATATTTAAGGCAATTTCTTTGAAAGTGCATTAAAAATATTGGGTCAGATTTACTCTACGGTCACACTTGGCGCGATTTTTTCTACATTTGGCGACAATTTTTTTAAATGGCAACCTGTTTTCTTTAGATATCGCTCGTGCAAAAGTCGCCAAAATTATGACTTTTTTAAAAAGTCGCCAAGGGTGACCGTACAGTAAATTTTTAAATATTAAATCCAAACCAAAACATTAATTCTTGACATTTCCAAAACACATATTTTATAATTCAAGTGTTACTATTCAATAATAGTTCAGATAAAAGTTCTAAAACTTTATTACAATTACAGGAAGTTGTCATTTTGATGACAAATTGTGAATAATTTGTAAAAAAAAAAAAAAAACATTTGCCAAAATCAACCAATAAAATGTAGTTAACGGATTTCTGCCTAATTAAAGATATAAAATAGCTTAACATATCAGTCATCTTGCAGGTGAGCCAGCATAATACTCCCACTAGTTTTGGATTCATTTAAAACTTCTTTTTCTCCACTACACATTTCAGAGGAATCATCTTCAACAGCCAGAGCAACCCGAGTTTTAATGCGGGCAGTAGCATTCCGTTCTTTAAGTTTGGGTTTTTTGAATACGATTTTATCAGTATTGTCATCTGCATCGACCTTTTGCTCCTTTCGGGAACTTAATTCATTCAAAAACTGGAACGCAACTGCAGCGTTAGTGGCATCTGATGAAATTGGAATATCCTCCAAGGAATATTTGGTCCATTTTTTGGGTTGTTTACCTAAATTTGGAGTAGCAGCACTGGTTTTACTTTTCCATTTTTTGGCAGGAAAAGGTTTCTTAAACACATCTTCTGAATCCGGTTCTTTAACAAAATCAGGCTTTCTGGGTACTACATCCAATTTTGGTTTCTTGGATACCGTAGAATCTGGTTTGCTTTGAGGTGTTTTAAATGGTTCGTGTAGAGCATGCTCGTCAGAGTCATCAAAGCACTCTAATGTGTCATTTTCGGATATCCAAGTTTTGTGGCTTTGTTCTAAACTTTGCAGCTTACCAAAGACGTCGCCGGATCTTGAGGCGAATTCGCTCGAAGATTTCAAAGCGAAATCCTTATTTTCGTTAGGATCAACCTTGCGAGTAGACATAAGAGTTGATATTAAGCGTTTGTTAACGCTCGTAGGTATCACATGAGATTTTTTCATCCCCAATTATTCTATTTCTAAATAAATTCAATGGACAGAACGATCTTTTGTTCAAATAGAATTATTTACATGTTAAAAATCTGCAATATTTCGGTCAAATTTATAACGAATATATTTGTTTACAATTCAACTCACTTTGATTTCGAGCTGAGTTGATGAACAGCTACTTTTGGTATAAATGAAATGGTTATGCGGGAGTTTCACGTGACGTATTAACATGGTAACTTACTAGTAGTTTAGATTTTTTCCTTACAGCAGACAAAATTGCTTTTGTTTGTTTGTTCGCTACACTTGCAATTATGGGAAAGTTTGTTTATAATATTTGTTTTTTCCAAATAAGTAATATTTTTATATCATATATAAATAAATTTAAGTACAGAAATACTTATATTATATTTGAATATATTTAGAATTACAACAAAATACGGAAAAATACTTTTATTTCAACACAAAAATACTTGATAAACGATGATTACAATCTTTATCAGTGTATGTAAAACTTAAAATTATAGTACAGGAGCTAAAGCTCCATGCTAACCCTACAGAACTTCTTCGGCGTCGCGGAACTTTCTCCATGTTCTGTTGAAACAGCGGTCTTTTTCTTCTCGGCGTGAAACTCCCCCATTGTGTAAGATCTTATATGGATAGCCCAGTGCATAAATGAGTCGGCTGTGAATCAAAGGATTCACGGTTCGAACCTGTGCGAGGACTAGACTAAAGAATAGTAAAAAAGTAGTGATATTGCGATCGGAGGGTTGCCAACTTCGCTACCAAAATACTAGAATGTCGTCCAGAACATCCACAAAAATTATCGGCGTGTATACGGGACTGGCGCACAATAAATCTGACCGGGGTCCAAAGTCCCGACGTCAATTGAAGGCGTTGGGTGCTAGCTCAGGTGTTGCCCTCGTCATCTGACCATGGTTAAAAAATACGAGGCATCGTTCCCGGGTCTTTCCTTCGAGATAGGCCCCGAACCGTCGCCAATAGCCCACTGTGCAGCTCTAGTGCGACGTTTTTTTAACCAACCAACAAACTTATATGGATATTTTACGTGACGTCATCTAACTTCAGAGTGACGTCATTCTCAAATGTTATTGGTTAGTGATGAAGACGTATATGTTTTTAATCAATCAGAGAATCTAAGAGACCATGTGTTCTTATTTATCCGTCAAACTGTTAATCTCAAAACTAGATCATGCACAGTGTCTGTCCATCGGCTATTGGCGCCGATTCGGGGTCAACCCACGGAGTAAAGAAGAAGACTTTTTCTTTACTCCGTGGGGTCAACCTTAAAGTAAACCCCGGAAACACTATCGCGTATATTTGGTTTGGTTAATTAACGTCGCAATACAGCTTAACAGTGGGCTATTAGCGACGGTTCAGGGCCAATCTAGAAGGAAAGACTCGGGAACGGGTTAGTTGAAAAACGTCGCACTAGAGCTACAAAATAGGTAACGGTTCGAGATCTATATCTTTTGGTTTGGTTTGGTTAGACAAGACAAGACAAGATCAGAAAAGTTCTTGAAGGAGCTCAAGGCGACACATGAGTAAATAACTCCTCAAACGCTCAGACTCGCAGGAACGGAGCCAGAAGGGGGAGCCTCGGCTGAGCCGGCTTCTGGTTGGCCAGGGGGAGGAGCCACGACATCAGTGACTTTG
The DNA here is from genome assembly GCA_963932185.1 of Troglohyphantes excavatus. NCBI lineage: Eukaryota > Metazoa > Arthropoda > Arachnida > Araneae > Linyphiidae > Troglohyphantes > Troglohyphantes excavatus. The sequence continues at coordinate 53,056,701 of OZ010672.1, read as the reverse complement.
CTGGCAAAGAAATCGAAGAAAGATTGCAACTTGGCCAGCGGTTCCTTCTGCTCACGAAGAAGTAAAATTAAACCTTTAATTCCAACGTCTCCAGAGAAAATCGGAGCTAGTTCCTTGAAAAGCTCAAGCATCGGGGCAGCATCATGAAGCTGCCGGGACGTTGCTGGGGAATTTAATATGTTTGGGCGAGGAACGAATGAAGTTGTTAAACTTCTCTTAGGAATGACAGGGGAATTAAAGTGGTTTGGGCGTTTAGGTTGAGCTGGTGACTTTTTGGCGGAAGAGCGGCTTCCTCTTTTCTTAGAATGGGACCGCTTCGCTGGGGACTTTGAAAAACTGGGGCATCATCTCCTGCAGGCAACGTGGCCGGTCTGGAGGCAGTTGATGCAGAATGGGACATCGGCTCTGGGCAGGACGCAGTCTCTATAGTAGAGTGACTTTCTCCGCATTTGAGACAGCGCGCCTTCATAAAGCATTGGGCACTGGTGTGCCCAAACAAATTGCATTGGTAGCATTGCACGACCCATCGTCTATTTCGAAAGGACTCGACTTTAACATCCAGTAGATTGGTTTTGTTTTGTTAACGTGGCACTAGAGCTGCACAGTGGGCTATTGGCGACGGAAAATAGAAAGTAATTTGCATGTCAAATTCGAAGTAGATAAAAAGCAAGAGCAAAAACTATTTGTTTGGCAATATAAAAATTAATTCTATCAGAAGAAAATATAATTTTTATATACATTTAATATTTCTACAATGCTATGGTAATAAAAAACATCACTAAATCACTTTAAAAAATATTGGGACACAGCATGGCTGCTTTCAATTGGCTTCAACGTGCCCATAGAGGAAACACGGTTTGTGCCTTCCAGCAGTTACAGTTAGAGTTCAGTGTCCTTAGTCTAGTCCGTCGCATAGGTTCGAACCGGGAACCCTCGGATTCACAGGAAATAATGTCGTATTAGAGCTGTACAGTGGGCTATTGGCGACGGTTCGGGATCTATCTCGAAGGAAAGACCCGGGAACACATACACATTCACACACACATTCATACATGCACCTCGTTATTTTAGAACCATGGTCAGTTGACGAGGAAACACCTGAACTGGCACTTAACGCCTTCAATAGACGTCGGGACTTTGGACCCCGATCAGATTTATCGTGCACCCCAAGAAACTATACTTGAAACAGATTTTGTTTTATCTTCACATTTCAAGATTGGTTTGGTTAATTAACGCCGCACTCTAGCTGCACATTGGGCTATCGGCGACGGTTCGAGGTGTATTTTGGAAAAAGGACCCAGGACAATGCCTCGTACTTTTGAACGACGGTCAGATGACGAGGACAACACCCGAGCTGGCACCCGACGCAACCTGAATATGCGTCCGGACATTGGACCCCGATCAGATTTATTGCGCACCAGACCCATACACACAGCGTAGAAATTGGAGGATAAGCTCGGACGACGTATTGTTACTTCGCAGTGAATCTGACAACCCTCCGATCACAAGTTCACTGCATTTTTTTTGTGCCAAATATCTTTCAGCTGTATTTAAACTTGCAATCCACTAGTTGCTAGCCGAAGACGCACATTTCAGGAAATTTTTAAAGTGTTTTTTATTGGGCAAAATTGAGTTTTTGATTTGATTAATTAACGTCGCACCAGAGCTGCGCACAGTGGGCTATTGGCGAGGGTTCGTGGTCAATCTCGAAGGAAAGACCCGGGAACACATACACATTCACACAAACATTCATACATGCACCTCGTTATTTTTAGAACCATGGTCAGATGACGAGGAAACACCTGAACTGGCACTCAACGCCTTCAATAGACGTCGGGACTTTGGACCGCGATCAGATTTATCGTGCACCAGTCCCGTATACACGCCGCTAATTTTTGCGGATGTTCTGGATGACTTTTCTAGTATTTTTGTAGCGAAGCTGGCAACCCTCCGATCAGAAGAACACTACTTTTTTACTTTTCTTTGTCAAGTCCATCGCACGGGTTCGAACCACCAATGCTCGGATTAGTAGCTGAACGCCTTTACCGCTCGGCCACGGAGGCCTTCGGCAAAATTGGGATATTACATGCCGAGTTTCACATGATGAAAATTATCGCTAAATTGGCGTAGTACCGTGTACTAAACACTTTTACTTTGGATTTAGATACTGGTACATATCAAAATCAAGATTGCTCTTTTGTTGGACTGCCATTATAGCGTGATTGAAACTCTTATACTTTAAGTAGTTACTCGGTGACTGACTTATACCTAGATAGACAATAAAAAGTTCCTCTGCTTTATTTGAGCACCGGTTGCTCAGTTGGTAAGGCGTTCAGCTACTAATCAGAGGATTGATGGTTCGAATCCGTGCAATGGACTTGACAAAGAAAAGTAAAAAAGTAGTGATCTTCTGATCGGAGGGTTGCCAGCTTCGCAACAAAAATACTAGAAAGTCGTCCAGAATATCCAACAAATTATACTGGCGTGTATACGGGACTGGTGCACGATAAATCAGATCGGGATCAAAAGTCCCGACGTCTATTGAAGGCGTTGGGTGCCAGTTCAGGTGTTTCCTAGTCATCTGACCATGGTTCTAAAATAACGATGTGCATGTATGAATGCGTGTATGAATGTGTGTATGAATAAGTGTGTTAATGTGTATGTGTTCCCGGGTCTTTCCTTTGAGATTGACCCCGAACCGTCGCCAATAGCCCACTGTGCAGCTCTAGTGCAACGTTAGTTAAACAAAACCAAACCAAAATCCTCTGCTTTATTTATAAAATATTTTTACATCGATGTATTTCGAAATAATTTAACTATTAACTGGCGTAATTTTGTTTTTTATAATTCTAAATAGTAGGGTTGATTTAATTAAGATCTAAATAAAGCTGAAAATTGCATATAGGTGACGCACAGTGGGTCGTTTGCTAATCTACCGGGTTATAATTCCAAATTTGCTATAATTTAAAATTTTACGTAAGAAATATATAATTACTGTTTTATGCACAAAAGCAAGTTTAGAAATAATTTTGAGATTTGAAATATAAATTTAGAAGTTTTATAAGGCAGGGTACAACAACAACAAACAGCGGGGAACAAAAACAAGATGCATACAGTTGCAAAACCGGTTAAAAGATTAAGCCTACATCCAGCTGCAAAACAAGTTATGTGAAAATTAAAATTTATATTATAACTTAATCAGTAATTTAAAAATATACTCATTTTAGTGAAAATGTTGTATTTTTCTTCATTTTTACAAAAAAGAAATTGTTATTGTATTAACAGTGTTTAAGTTTTGAGAGTTTTTCGCTATTTACTTACAAAAGCTTTTAGTGCATATAGCTGCTTTTGAATCTTGGCTACTTGTTAAATTTTATCAAAACTTGCAGTTCAAGTTACACTCTTAATTTTATTATTCTTATCCCCCCCTTCCATGAAATATATAATTATACTCATGTTATCTGATGATTCCTAAAGATAATTTAATATTTATGATACTTTTTTAATATTCAACTTTTGATGCTACGCTAATATGATATCTTTCAATTCAGGACTTGAGTTTGGTTAAAATATTTATTTTTTTATAAACACAATACATAGCACATGACAGTTATTTAGACTGTCTTCCATATTGTACATGCATAATTTCCATCGTAAAACGATAAATAATACATTAATTATACATTTGACAACATTTTACACTGTAACTCCAACACTTGAACAGACATCAATTCATATCAATTCCAAAGTAGATAATTTGTAAATGAAAGCACATTGGAACATAGCCGTTAATAAATATACTTATTTACATGCAGTCTGTTAGCTCACAATACATGGACAAGCATTTAAACATAGTAAATGTGCAGGCCCTTTGACAGGATTTTTATGGGACAAATTTCAGATCAGAATACTGGACATTCTTCAGACTCCCTTTAGTGGCGTACCAAGAGCGAATATATATATATATATATATATATATATATATATATATATATATATATATATATATATATATATATATATATTTACATGTCCTCTAATCATTCGGTTAACGTATTATCGTATAATCTTCAATATTGTAATGTATTGTGCGGCCGTTAATCTGTACATTCAAGATAGTTTTCTTAAGCATATTTCTTTAGTGATCTGCTAAAAATAATTAAAATTTATTTATAGTTAATTCCAGGTATTTCTTATTAACAGAACATTTATTTCACGCCATCCAATGAATTTAAAAGTATATTATGTAAAATAAACTAGTAATTAAAGAAAATACTTTTGTTATTCATTTACTATTAGACATAACCCTTGAAATTATTTACTTGGATCATTATTTGAAATAAGGAAATTTGCGTTATTATCTTTGACATACAGTGTATAATGAACATATTATATTATAATGAATTATAACACCAATCGAACATTACTTTTCATAAATATTTTTTCAACATTTCTTACAACATATTTAAATTCTTTATTATTGTTACCACATCCTGTTTGGTACATTGTTGCCCCCAACTCTAAACGGGCACTTTTCAATGTTGCATATACATACATAGTATTAAAAAATATAATAATAATCACTATATCAACAATTATTTCGTACTACTTTAATTAACATATTATACATAAAGGAGAAAATGTTCGTTTACGAAATATTTAATTAATGTCAAACAATACAGAATAAACTGAAATATTAATTACGACTCATATTTAGCAGAATCCATGTTTATAAAAAAAATATGGGTTTTCACAAAACTCTTATCAAACTAAGACGTCCAACATCCGGGCATTTTCACATTTGTACCCTCCTGTCAGTGGGCAAGTTACGTGAATAGAATGTAGAAGGAATTGTTTAATAAGTGGTTCCCAAATGGAATGTGGCGTGGCGATATTTTTATGCGCCAAAAGTAACTGACGAGCATCAAATGATATTAAAAATTTAAATGCAAATGAAAATATATTCATTTTTCTTTAAATATTCATATTTCTTTAAATATTCATTTTTCTTTAAATATTCATTATTCTTTAAATATTCATTATTCTTTAAATATTCATTATTCCTTAAATATTCATTATTCTTTAAATATTCATTATTCTTTAAATATTCATTATTCTTTAAATATTCATTATTCTTTAAATATTCATTATTCTTTAAATATTCAATATTTTTTAAATATTCATTATTCTTTAAATATTCATTTTTTAAATATATTAATTATTTGTAATTTGCATTACTTGTAACCAAATATATTACACAAATTTTTTCTTCAAACAATTCCGATTTAGCAAGCCTGGGAACAACTGATTAAAGAAGTATAAACATGTAGCTTATACATTAATACACATACATGTATGACTATAAAAATGACGGACACTTTTCCTCCGTATACTATAGAACTACTGAGTTACAAATGAAATAAGAGTTGTTTCCATTTAACGGTACGGTAGTTAAATGGTCGCCAAGTGGAGCGATATTCTTCACAATTAGCAAACTTGCTTGTTAAGTAAATTGTTGCTCATTTCATTCTTGGAATTTGTGCCAAATCTGCACCGTGTACTAAGACTTAACCGAAAAAATGCTTTATATTAAATCCATCCAGTGAGCGCGTTGGCGACGAACGATGGAAGTCAATAAATTACAATCGTCATAATATTATAAATTTTTAGAAATCTCTACTTTTTATAAAAATTATTTTTCTGACATTTATATAGTTTTTTATTTGTATAAATCACTTTTAGAAATAGAGTTATTTATTTAAATGTATCCACAATAATATATATATTTTAAATACCAAACAATATATGCATTTTCAGTATTTTTTTACTGGGAAAAGTATATGCAGTGGTTATTACATTTATGTATTAATAAATATTACTTTTTATTTGAGAAATTTCAAATCTGTTTTAAAATAACTTTTATTATTAATTTATTTAAACCTAAAATAATTTGAAATTATGGATCTATCTTAAAAATTTGTCCAAAGTGCATCAAATTTAGTTAAAAATAGGATACTTGTTACAGTATGATAATTATGATTTAAAAAAAAGTAATGATAGTTTCACAAATTAGGAAGAAGGCTTTCAATTGGATGAAACGTTTAAACTTAATTTATACACAGAATAACATTTATATGGATCTTTCTAGAACTTTTTCTGATGATCTACAAAATGAAACACTGATAGCGTGTTATAGTTAAAAAAAGGAATTCTTAAAAAAAATAATGTATGTTAATTATTTTTAATGATGTGAGTGGGTCGAAAAGGCATTATTGAGGTACTTTGTAGGATATGTTTGTAGAATTTCTTAAAATAATAAGTTTCAATTAAAGAAGTTTTAAGTAAGTTAGTGAAAACATAGTTTGACTTGTAATAAAAAATAGTACGTGATGTAATCAATTGTGAGACCGCGTTGACATTTATAGATGAGTTACGTCTCATCAGTTAAAATTTACAGATATAGATAAAATTGTAATTGTGGATACAAATAGAAATATATTCATTTAGCTAGATTTTCTTATATTCAAAACAGAAAGTCTTCAAAATGTGTTTGAATCCCTGTGTGTTTATTTGTGTGTTTCTCAGTACAAGAAAGGGGCTACGTAACTACAAAATGCAGAGTTTTGAAATTTACAGAAAAGTTTGTTCAGATAATTAAAATTTTACACTTACGTAAAATTGACTTTTTTAATTAAATATAATTATTTAAATAAAACTGTTCCACGAAGAAGTTTAGTTAATAGTCGTCCTATACCGACTGATACTTTTGTAGAATTTCTTAATATAATAAATTTCAATTAAAGAAGTATTAAGTAAGATATTGCAAATATATTAAGAACTATGTTGCTAAATATTGCTCCGTACCTATTAAAGTATGCAATTGTCGTTTATATTTGAATAGTTAAATGTCAGAACCGCTTAAGTAGTTTTGTTGTTCTAAATTGCCTTAAAATGCTTATTCAAACATTGAAATAAAGAAATACACCTGCGCAAAAAACTTATTTCGAAGATAAAAAATACGCAAAACTGCTTTTTCTATTAATTAAAGGCTTAAATTTTATATATAGTAGTCCCCGGTATATATACTTTGGATACCGAGCAACGCAGATCTAGGAAATTGTGTTTCAAAAGTCTCTCTGTTAGGTATATAATAAATAAAAGTAAAAGTCTCTCTAACAAATTTGAAAGCCTTTAAGTTCTAAACTATGATTTTTTTATGTGTAAGACATATAACTTTTTTTTATTTATATCAATTGTCCATATAAGGACAATCGGTATAAATAAATATTAATGGTGCAAGTTACAAGTGCTTATATAAGATATTTTTTTTCAGTTTAAATAAATCCTCGGCAGTTATTTTTGAAGTTTTGAAAAAAATATATTCTACTTACGTGAAACAGAAATATTACATTTTGTGTATGTTTACAAATTTATAGTTATTTTTATTCTGTTTAAGTTAAGAAGACATTGTGAGCATGCGGAGTTCTTTTGAACTTTTTATAAGTTACTCATGTTTTATAAGCTGTATTCACATAAAATATACTGAATCTACTCATACTAAGCTAAGCATATTTATAAAGAGACGGAGAAAACTCTTAAATTTTTACACAATAAACATTTAAATATCCATTTTAAGCCTAACAAACATCGACGTTCAGTGAGAAATATATAACAATGAAGCAGAATGTTTTTAGAAACTAAATTAATATAAACTTTTGCGCGATTTTTTTTGATAGAGCTAAGAAAAAGGACAATGTTGTGCGCACCAGATCTTTATAAACATATTCATGTTTAACATTTTTTGATATTTTGTACTAAGGGTGGTTGCTCTGGAGGGCAATGCCCACATTGGCATACTAGCTACAGGTAAGTAATACATGCTTATGTAATACATGTATTATAACAATAATTAGAGGTATCGAAACTTAATAAGAATGGGTGTTAAATAAATATTTCTTTTTCAAATTTAATACTTCTTCTCCCATTAAATAACCTTCATTTAAACATTGGACAATAATAACATTAACACGATAAGACATTATTAATCTAAACACGTAAATCTAAGAAACATTCACAAGATTGCTTCTTATAAATGCTATTAATCAATGCACACAAAGCTGAAGGATTGCGAAAATTATAAATTTATTATTGCTTTAAGACGATTAAAATTTGAAAATTATGGTTATTTACAGTAGAAATGTAGAATACGTATTTTTTATTTTGATAATCTTAATTTGATTTTAATGCAAATTTTCGAATGCATATATTATGTATACAAAAAACCGAATTTTGCTAATAAATTCCATGAGTCAAACTAATTTATATTTATTTATCTTCTTTCTAATAAAATTGATTTTAGTAAGTAATAACTAGTGTCGCTTTATTATTAATTTTTAAAATTTTTTACACTATTTAGTTGATTTATTAAATGAATAATTAGTGATTGGTTATATATATATATATATATTTATAGGTGCATTACTATTTCTTTTGTGAGTACAATTTGGTAAACTTTGCTTTGGATAACATAAAACACTGTAAAACTATAAAAAAATAAAGATTTAAATATTAAATTTTGTTTAGTTTTTAATCCTATTATGTTTTCTTTTGTTGATTAAATTTTATAGTTCTTAATAACCTTTCTTATAAAGCTGCAATTTATTATATTATTTTTATGATCTTTTGAAAATTAATTCATTTATCGGAGAGAAAAAAACATGAAAGGTGAGCTTATTTTACTTTTCTTTTTTTTTCTTCTTAAAGTTTCCAAGTTTATTTCAGAGATCGATAACACCTGCAAGTATAGTTAAAGTAGTGTAAAATCTTTTTAAAACCTTTGATCGATAGGTTTCGAAGATTACGCGATAGTTTGAAAAAAAAAATCAGAGATTTTTTTAAACTGGAATATATTTACGGATTTTTGTAAGAAGGCTTTTTATAAATCAGCGCTATGAAAATGAGGAAGTTAATCCAAGTCTTTTAAAAATGAATGGAAAAAGTATATAATAAAAAAAATCACGCTTGAATAAAATGATTAGGCATACAGTGCTTTTACTTTCTTCCATTTTTCATATTTCTTTTTAATAATGAAGTATAAGTCAATATCTGTTCTGACGTTTTTGTAAATAGTACTTTTCTATTTGTATAAGTTGTACGAATTTTATTATTGACTAAAAAGGATACCATTGCATTTCATTTGGTAAATTAAAACGATGTACCATTGAAATAAATAACCATATGTTCTAATTAAAAGAAAATAACTCTAAATTAAATTAAAAAAATTAAAACAGATGTACGCAGTAAAAGTCTATATCCGGACAAAAACAGACGTGCCAAAGAATGGGAAGTTATAAAAGTAAGTTGTACTAACTCAGTTTCTTTTTGAACAAATCTACGCAAAATAAAGTGAGAATGGTACAACAGTTACTGTCGTTAGTGCGAGCTAAACTGACTTCTAAGTCGAATAAGAAAAATAAATAGATTTTTTTAAATAGAACTTATCTTCTACTTAAGACATAACAAAAAATTATGTTAAATCCTATTTTCTATTGTATATTATGATTTTACTGTTTCATTAAAATCGGATCATTAGTTTCTGAGATTAGCACGGACAAATACAGACTGCTTGTGATTTTATTATTATAGATTAATATTATGCTTTATGACATCGTTCTCTAATAAGATGTTACTAATAAAATATTTCAAATCTTATTTTTTTAATCATTTCGATTTTATGTGTGATTTTATTTAAAATTTAATTTCAATTACGATCAGACAACGAGGTCATTCATCAAGCTTATACCCTACTCTGCAAATTTCCAAACAGCGATCGAAATAATGACATTTGTGCCAAAAAACAGATTTAACGTTTTATATGCGGCTACCTTTGTTTAACCTCACATTATTCAAATTCAGCTATTTTTACAAAATCAAAAAGCATTTTAAATAAAAATCCTAAAAAATTATTATGTTTAATTTTAGAATTATATAATAACCCTAAGAAATAAAAGTGAAGCCCAAACAATTAAACATTTGAACTTCAAATGCTAAGCGAGCTGAAAAAAAAATGTATAAGCTAATGTTTATGATAATGCTTTATAATATAAATAATAACTCCAAACTGAAACGGTAATTATTTCATTAAATTTGAAAAAACTTGGAATTTTGGTACAATATATATCTCTCTTTAGTTTTGTCAGAAGTGAGGAAGTCAGAATAAAATTAACGTAAACATTACTTATCATAATGCTTTATACAATAAATAATAACTCCAAGAAGAAACGGTATTCAGTTCATTAACTTTTAATAACTTGGGGAATTTTTGTACATTATATCTCTTTTTATATTTGTCAGAAGCGAGGAAGTCAGAATAAAATTAACGTAAACATTACTTATCATAATGCTTTATACAATAAATAATAACTCCAAGAAGAAACGGTATTCAGTTCATTAACTTTTAATAACTTGGGGAATTTTTGTACATTATATCTCTTTTTATATTTGTCAGAAGCGAGGAAGTCAGAATAAAATTAACGTAAACACTAATTATAATGCTTTCTAAAATAAATAATAATTCCAAGATGAAACGGTATTCAGTTAATTAAATTTTAATAACTTGATAATTTTTTTATATTATCTCTTTTTAGTTTTTGCCAGAAGTGAGGAAGTCAGAATAAAATGAACGTAAACATTATTTATCATAGTGCTTTATAAAATTAATAATAACTCCAAGATGAAACGGAATTAAGTTCATTACATTTTAATAACTTGGCATTTTTGAACATTATCTCTTTTTAGTTTTTGCCAGAAGTGAGGAAGTCAGAATAAAATGAACGTAAACACAACTTGAAGATGATCGATAATGACACCAAAAAAGAAATCTCAAGGCACATAGGAGGCAAGAAAAGAAATATTTACTTTCAAGACAGCATCTATCATATCTACATCATTTCTCCCTCAATAATAACAAGGGAGGATTTTTAATGTAGAGACAGATAGATTACGTTTTTACAGCCGTAAAAGGTTCCGTGGTAATAGCTTTGAAAGAATATGAGATATAAAAAAAAGCTCTAGTGTTATCTAAACGCTCGCGTAACTGAACAAGCCACTGATTTATTTATGAACACTAAAAGGGTTTGGCTATTATATAGAAAATCATAGGCTGCGGGGTAAACAAGAATAAATCTATGATGAGAAAGAAGTTGCTCGCAAAGTGGTTCCAGATGATCTGCTTCATTAAAAATGAAAATAATCTAACACATCAGTACTGAGGGATAAAGCTTCATTATTTTGAGATATTAATTTTAACTATTTCGTACCTTACAGAGGAATAAGGAAGAATTTAAAGTACCTGATCTATAAGCAAACCATCAATATAAAAATTGAATAGCTTTTAACATTGTAAATATTTTTTGGTACTTAAATAAATGTGTAAAACTCCTTTAAAATTAAAAAAAATACTAAGTTATTAGTATGTTTAGGTATTTTATATTTTACTTATAGTACAATCTATAATGTTCCAATTTTGTCCATTGCATAATTTAATTATAAATTCAAGAACACATTGAATCTGTACATAAAAAGAAAGTTAGTTGGTATTGGGTCAAGTATTTTATTTATAATGTTTTTTTAATTTATAGAGTCACTTTTAACGTATTTTAAATCATTTTAATTTTGACAAATTTTGCATAACTTTATTGCTTAACTTTTTTTAAATTATCATAATTGATACACTTTATTATTTTTTAATAAATGTTTTTAGGCTAGAGGATATTTATTAATGTTTAAAAATTTTAATTTTTACAAATCATTTATATGGATTTCTTGGACGATTTATAATTTTTATCCTTTTTTTTGTGCAAATTAACATAATTTACTTGCGTCCAAAAATAAAAAAAATAAAGTTAGTAACCACTATGCATTCAGGTTTACACTTACTTTAAAACTCATTGGACAAAAAATATATATTTATTATACGAGCTCTTTTCAGTCACTTCACATAAATATAATATATTTATTAACAAAATGTACTCATAGAGACGAATTTGGCATGTAGATAACGTATGATTTATATGAATTTAAAATTGCTATATTTAATTTGAACGAAGAAAAAAATATGTTTTACATTAAAAAATTGTTCTAGAAAGATCCATTTTAAATCTCAATTAAAATTATTTGTTCCATATTAAATTCTTATTTATATAAAATAAATAACTTACAGGATATTTACCTGAAAATGTATACACTGTGGGTTCTGATAAGAAGTCATACATACATACATTGTTAAAATGTATGCAATTACAACGATACTTTAAACAGTCACACATAGACACACCGATACGAGACGGTTCACACTTAGTTTGAAGTTTCTAACTGAAGAGTTTATAAATAATTATATTTTATAATAAGCAACATATATTAATGTTTTATTTATGAAGAAAAAATTATATAAAATATTAACATATTTATTTTTTAGAATATATAAACCATAACAATCATTCGATTAGTGACTTTAACAAGTATGTAATTAGTCAGAAAAATTTACAAATGAATACAAAACAATTTTACAAAAAATAATGAATAATAAAATGTCCTTGGCAAAATTATTGGCTTTCAATGCACACGCGTGTTAAATATTTATATAAAAATTAAAGTTTTAGTTTGATACTATTAGTTATATATAATTTTTTTAAATCACAAATATAAGACTACGACTAAAGATTCTGCATCTGTATAATTTTTATGGTTTTAATAATATTTATAATTTTTAGCTGGTTATTAACCTTTCAACTATCATTTTTTTTGTCGTAGTAAAAAGCAATTTTTTGTAAATTGTGTTTTCTTCTAATTTAAATATGAGATCTAATTTTTTACAGAATATTTGAATGACTCATTTAGAAAATTAAAAGCATCAACGGAGCGTCATAAAGAATCAATGGAGCAATCCATAAAGCTTCCAATTTCCATTTTGAACGATGAAGCTTAATTAATGCTAAAAATATTTACTTTATTAGAAAAAAAATAGTCAATTATTGACATATTTTAACCCACTGACTATCAAGCGATTTGCGCAATTGTAAAGTGGTTTTTACTGTATGGAGGTTTATTTAATATTTCATGTGCATAATTTTTTATATAAATATTTTTTTGTAATTAATTGTGAAAAGATAGCTTGTAAGTTATACCACGAACATTTAAATTAAAAAGATATTGTAAAATGGAGTACTTTTACGAATTTAAAAATTGTTTGCATTGTTAGAAAAACTGGACATCATTCGGCTTTATATCACGTCCATGAGCGCCAGAGGGTTAACAAAATCAAAATAGCAATATATATATATATATATATATATATATATATATATATAAATTATTTATCTTACAAGAGTGAGTCTTGAATTTTTCACTGTTATTTAAAATAATTTTCGCTGTTATTTATTAAATTAAAACATAAATTTTTTATTATGCGTCAACAGATGGCCCTCTACGCTTCCTATTCACGCACGTGGTTACTACGGACACCAGTAGGTCCCATCCTAATAATTTGTAAATAGGTGGTTTTTGTATGAGACCACCGGGAATGAAAGGGTAAAAATTAATAATTGTGTTATGATTTCTAAAATGTATTCTAGGTTTTAATATTTCGATATTAGTATTTTTCTTAATTTGTTTTAACTTATAGCATGTTTTGTCAATTGAATTAGTAATATAATTTATTTACTCTTAAATGGAATAAATATTTCATGGTTTTAAAATGTTTTTTTTTCCTTTTTACTATATTATTAAAGTAAGTTATTTTCAATATTGTTTTGACTAATCTAGTGTTTCACTATCCGATTTTAATGATTATAACGTTAAAAAAATATTTTTAAAATACAAATATTTTTTAAAATACATTTTCTAATAATTCCTTTTGATACCAAAATTTGGCTTGATTTATTCTAATATCAGAAAAATTACATTATCTCAATGACATACATTACGCAAATATTTACAAATTACTTTCAAAACTCGTCGAAGAAATACAAATTATAATGTGAAAGGAAAATACTCTTACAAATAATTTTAGGGTATATTTCTTTCATCACAATTTATTTTAGCTTTTCTTCATAAAATACTTATATTATATATGCAATTTTCTTTCAGGATTGAAATTTTAATACATTTCTAATTTATTTTTATTTGTTCTGTGAAAAAAATTGATGTAAAGTTTCATAAATACAAGCATAATTGAAAGCGTTTTTATATAGCTTTTATATACTTCAAAGAAATTTATAAGTGATTATTTTAAAAACCTCCCGATCTGTTAAAGATAGAGTTAGAGATAAAAATGCATTAAATTACTGGTTTTACACAGAAAATATATTCTTTATCGTTAAATTATATATTAAATCTTAAAATCAAGTTATTTCAAAACCCAGGCGTAAAAATTCATCCCATTCGTTTCCTGCTGAGGTTTCTTCTATCAATTGCATCTAATCTATCTGGGGAAAGCTGAAAATTAATTATAATCTCATTTGCCTATGAATGCAATTCATATTAAGCATTTTAATAGTCGAGTCGAGATAAGCTGGATAGCTTTTCATTCCTTTATTAATTTCTTGCTTAGACGATGAGATGGATCGTGGTTCAATATCTGACATATCTTTATTTATTTTCATTATTTAGTACAATTCTACAGTAGAATTTTTTTCTATTTAGTAAATAGAAAAACAAAATAATGATATACAAATTAAGTAATATATTGTAATGTTAATTTTATAGTTTAGTATGTTGTTAAAATCTAATAGTTGAATAAATTTAAACAAAAAGATTTTCTTCCAATTCGTTCATTGTTTTTGAAAAAACATTTGCAGTGGATATTTTATTGCAAATCTCTTGATTATTTTAGAAATATTAGTTTAAAATTGTTTTATTTATTATATTGAATTAAGTCACATTGTAGGAGTTTTGATAAGAATGATTTATATCGATCATTATGAAAAAAAAAAAAAAAAAAAAAAAAAAAAAAAAAAAAAAATAAATAAACAAACAAACAAATAAATAAATAAATAAATAAATAAATAAATAAATAAATAAATAAATAAATAAATAAATAATTGTCTTTTATTAATTGTTGAGTACTGTATTTCTAGGAGAATTCGCTGTGCATAAATAACATTATAGCGTAGAAAGTATGTATGAAAGTATAAAGCTTAAGAAAATAGAGTTATGAAATGTTTATAACATATATTGAGAATTTTTGGGTGTATAATTTATTGTAGTGTGCCAGATTTTTTTTGAAGAGGAAATTATTGGAGAGCGTTATATTTCAACATGAATTACATTACTACCAATATATTATCAATACTACCATTTATTAGTAAACATAAAAGTATGATTTCTTTGAAGAAAATAATGTTGTGTTATAAATTAAATTGTTGCTTGCTTATTTATTTTGCTTTTTAGGTAAAATATGACAGGTATGTATGTTTTCAATTTTGCCAAGGACTCAAAAACTACTAAAATTTGTGTCCTGGTGGAAAATGGTCCAATGTCCTCTACACAATACTCTACACAACGTTCACCTCACGACATTGCAAGAACTGAGACATTTGTCATACTTGTTTCTCATTTTGGTGTGCCCATTTCGAACTTTTGACAAGAGAAACACAAAAAAGTAGTCTAATTCTACACACTCTCAGAAATAACACTATCATTTCTGAGAATTCGGTGATCGTCAAGTTTACTTTCGTTATATTTGACAATCGTTTAGTCATTGAATCACGTGATTTTTGACTAAACAAGAATCAAATTTCGAACGAAAGTTATTTACTCAGATTCTTTTTCAACCCTTTTCTGGGGCATCAGCTCATGTTTGGTTCTTATACTTATTATCCAACAAGTCAAACGAGCCTTCTTGGACGAGATGCCTCGTTTTGACGAAATAAATGTTGTTAAAAAAAAGACTAAATTAATTTCCTCAGTTTGACAAAATATTTAATTGGTTCACATACCAGGCGCCTGTTTCGTCAAAAATGAAAAAAATTTCGTCAAATGTGGGAATGCATTTTTAACAGTGCATAAGGTTTTTAAATAACCATAAATGAAACTGCCCAGCAAAAAAAGTCAGCATGAAACCTTCATAAAAATTGTCAAATTGAAGGTTTTTTGCAGCTTTTATAAAGGATATTGAAACAAAAAACTGCAGTTATTTTGAAGTTTTCAATTTTCCTGCATAAAACCTTTAAAATATCTGCATTTTCCCTTCATGATTAAAAATTAAAGGTTTTTATGAAGGTTTTTTACAGTTTTTATGACGGATATTGAAACAAAAACCTTTAATTTTATAGATCTTCAAAAAAACTGCAGTTTTCCTGCATAAAACCTTCAATTTAAAAATTTTGATGAAGGTTTTATGCTGACTTTTTTGCTGGGTGATAAATGGACAAAAATATAATTTCGGACATGAACCTTTTTCCTACCAAGACACATCAACAACCAAGGATAACTCATATTTAACGTCGAGACTTTATATCTCACTGGTGAGATGGATATCAATGCCCACTTCTGCGTCATTGGTCGTAGTGGGGGACCCATTGAATGCCGTGCTGCATAGCTCTTTGGGACTAGTGGGCGATCCCGGGTGCATCTCCTCCGATATGGTGGTCAGCTCGCAGTACATGAACTTCGGGGTGGACGGCCCGGCGATGCCGAGCTTCTCGGTCGGGGGCTGCAGAAGGGCGTTGCTCGAATTCACGTCGTCAGTCACAGATGCCGAGGCGGTCACAGGGGGGCGTTGGGGCTGCTCAACGGCTGCCTCTTGGTCACGGGTCTGTGAGAAAACAGAGTGAAAAGTCTGAGCAAGTCGTAATATACAAATTACAAATGGAGAGTTATACACTGCAAAAAAGGTGCTTAAAAATGAGTACATGAACGTACTCGTTTTTCTTTGAGTGCAATTACATGAGCGATGACATACTCAAATTTAAGTAATCATACTTTATCAAAAATGAGCAGAGTGATTTAAAATTTTGTTTATTTCAGCTTCGAGCATGGATCATCCCTCTTATTAGAGAAATCATAAGGCTATAATCTCGCTAACATCAAAGTGAGGACAACATGTATGGCCTCAGACACGTGGTTTACTACGTCATCCATTCATAATTTTTTTTATAGTTCATTCATAAAAATATCCTGTACTTCATGAAGTAACACATTTACTATTATTTCCAAATCACAAGTCAATCGCGAATGTTTTTTCATTCATAAATTTTGAAATTAAGTCACGTGTCTGGTGTCATCAGGTCTGAGATGTTTGCATCACGATGATGACATCTTATTCGCTCTACTACAGTCCATTTATGCTCGAAGAATTATTTCAGCTTCTGTTCTAGCCATCTTAGCAAAGCGGCCTGACAAATTTTAAATAGTTGTTCATATGATGGTTTTCCACATTATTTGAAGTCGATTGCTTAAATGGAAACTGAGTTATTACAATTCAATTATCTGACTGCCCATTCTTTTGGCACACCTTTTTAACATTACTTCTGTTTATAACTTCTTTACGTCGCCCTGGTAGCTTAACGAATAATTCCCTGGACAGCAATGCCTGCAGATTGGGTTCGATTTCCGGTAATTCTTGGTTGTAATTGTCGAAAGTGATTTATAAAGGTAGCCTATGTAGGCCAGCATCTGCCCTTTTTATTCATTTTTACCATCCATTGTACTCATTTTTAAGTACATGTCTTTTTCCAAATTGAAACTTATGTATTCAGAACCATTATAAGCATAGAATGTATTAAAAAATGAGTACATATTACTTATTTGTGAATATCTATTTTTAACAGTGTAGGGAAAAACGATGGTGGCTCACCTGGAAGGCCAATCCTCGGTATTTGCAAGCGATTTGTCCCCTCCGCAACTTTTTGATATTATATGTTCATTAACATAAAATAAAATCAATTTTATAAAAACTAACTGAACATACTAAAAAAAATTAGGTTTATTATATTTTAATATTAACTTATAATAAAATAATGACCAAAAGTTGTGGAGGGGCACATACTGTGGAATGGCTCTGGAGTGATTGTGCAGAAAACCAAAATTTGGGTGTGGCTGTGTCGAAGCACTTCCAGAATGGTTTTATGTGAAACTTTATTAGAGAAGATTATAGAAATGGAAATGGATCAAAAACGAAACCTTGCTAACAGATTGAAGGTACGCAAGCTGTAACGTTTGGTACCGCGGTCGCATCTAAGTTGTTTTGCTTTATTTCAAGATTTTGCAAATATTGGTGCCTAATTTCCTATCGAATAAGACCACATTTATGCAGTAGCGTGAAGGTTTTGGTATGGTTCTCCAGCAAAAACTCTTATAGGAGTTCACAAGAGTATCAATATAAAAATTAAACTTGTACCTTTACTTCAATTAAACATTTTACATGATAACTTAATTAGAACATTAAATGCAAAGACCATTTTGAACACAGAATTCGACACACATAGATATTAAATTATTTGCGATATTTTATGCTTGTAACAGGCTTCGCCATTATATGTAGACACGCTATTAGTTATTGTTCTATGCTCAAAAAAATATTTTTTATTACAGACAGTAGCAGCGCATTTTTTGTTTTGTGATATTTATGTAATTTTTTTTCATAACATCGGCAAATCTCCTGTAGACCTGACCTCCTTGCATTGCGGGTCCGTCCGTTTTTCTACTGCATTTAAGTAAAAATAATAATCTGTATATCTATGAAATCCCTATTTTTTTTCCGAAACAGGGTAGGTAACAGATAGAGACAGTATGCTCATAATAATGTCGATAATAGTGTTCAATTGCATTTTAATGGAATTCTAAGCATGGCCATGGTCAGTTCAGTTTCCAAGTACAATATTAATAGATTATAAGAAATTTTAATAGCGTGATTGGGATAATGTATTACGTATTTCGGAGTAGAATAAGTTAAAAAAATTATATATAAAATTTTATTATGAATATTTTTAGTGGATTTGGCATTTACCTGAACGACATTTTCACCAACTTGGCCCATCTTGTATTCCTGGTATTGCGATAGTACGCAGAGGAGAGCATAAACCTAAAAAGATTATTTTATCTCTATTAGTGTAAAGTTTAATAATTAGTTTACCCTGTAATGCTATACATAAATACAATGTATACTTACGTGGCAATAAATTGTAAATATATATATTATTAGTTTTGGCAAAAATATGAATAAGTATATATAAAAACTCCTCAGTTATTACAAAGTTTTCAAATTAAGGTATAATAAACAAGCAGCAGTTTTTGAAAGTATATTTTGAAATTCAACTTGGAAAAAACAATAATATAGACTATTTTATGATCTTGACTTTTACATTCTGATTATAATTTATATCCCTCTATTATGGTTTTCATATAGTGTTATACTTAACAAACTACAAAAATTACTTTGTTTTTAATAGCCATAATATTGCTGAAATGTGTTTTAGGATTTTAAAGAAATTTAAGATTTTGAGCTACAATTTTATGATATATAAGAAAATATTTTAAAATGAACTTAAAAGTTTAAAACTTTATAAAATTTGTGAAATCGAAGGTTTTATGTAGGAAAACTACAGTTTTCTTAAGTTCTATGAAAACTTAAAAAAAAAAACTGTTGCAAAAAATAAATGAAAGTTTTTGTACCTAATTTCTTAATAAAACTTGCAAATAAACTAAAAAAGGCCTTTTATTTTGAAACATTGAAATTATTAAAGAGAAAATGCAGATTTTGTAAAGGTTTCAAGCAAAACAAAAACTGCATTTTTTGTTCCAAATTCCTTTGTAAAACCAGCAAAAAACTTCAATTTCACAATATTGATGATGTTTTAATGCTGACATTTTTGCTGGGATAAGATATGTTTTATATAAAAAATTATGATAGTAGGTGTTAAATTAGAACGGAGGCTAAAGTTAGTGTACAAAATTATAATAATTTGCGACAGTATAATTTATTAAAATTTTAAATTAGAATTTTTTTAAATGCTTGCAAATGTTTAAATATTTTACTTAAAAGCTGTCTCTTTAATTTGTTATACATCTTTGTGCTTTCTAAAACAGAAAAAAAAGATTGCATTCTAGAGTTTTATACAATTATTTTTTAAATTAGTGTATTGTAAAAGATATAATACTGTAAATAAATTCTAGCATGTGATGCTAAAATAAAGCAAATACAATTATAAATTTGTGAAATATTCGATGTTTGAAACTTTTTACACAAGTGTAAAAAAACGTACACGTTAAATGTTTAAAAGAAATTAAATACATTTACAGTATTTGTATACATAAAATATACACAGTATACATAAAATATACACAGTATATACACAGTATACATAAAATATTAAATCGTATATTATTTCTAAAATTTCTTAAAATGGATCCCATTTTCACAGCTATCTGCAAAGTAATTTAATTTAGATGTATATCATAAAAACGTTTATATCAAGTACTTCAACTTAGTGGATCTGGTTTATATTGAACGAAAACGTCTCAATTAATTGGTTGGAAACAACTTTTCTTTCTTTATGAAAACTTAAATTTTCCGTTGCATAATTTTTTTTCGCTAACTCCACTTTTTATTAATTGCAATATATGAATTTTTAAATCTAAAACAGGTTTATTAATCCATGTAAAAATATTTATATATTTTTGCATTAATAAAATTCAATTTACTCACAACTCTCTTGAGAATATTAAAAGACAGTAAACTAATTAATAATACCTTTTAATAAGAAAGAATATTTTTTTTCACATTTCTTACCTTCAAATTATGGTAATTTTAATTAACTATCATATTAATTGACAGCCACTAAATCTCTTTAAAAGCGAGATGTAGTTTTTTACTCTGACATTAGCTAATTGAAAATAAGCGAAGTAATGTAACCTTTTGTTTCGTAAGTTTTTTTTATGAAAATATTATAATTTCTCAGTGTCATTGCACATAATAAGATACGAAATTCAATTGCTTTAATGTAAAAAATGTATTTTGTTTCACTATAAAGGTAAAATAAAGTACGGTATTGGTATTTAAAAGCAGAATTTTTTGGCGTACTACATAGGGATCTCAATTAAAGATGACATTTTTAAGAGGAATTACAATTAGAATAATTATCAAATAAATTCTTATACATAAGGCATTTTATTTTATAATGGAATATAAATTTTCTACAATAAAACTTTTTTATACATTTTTTGACATAAAAATATTTCTGATCTCTGACTAGAAAAAGTTCGGCTATCACCGATTACAATTTGTAGTTATACATATATTTTGCTCATTAGTATTTTTTAATTATATTTTAATTTAGATAAACTATGATGTATTTTTGTCGTTGTCAGAAATGTTTTATTGGTTTTGAGTAATTTCATTACGATTCAGTAAACTGCAGGAGTACATACTTACATTAATTGCACAAATAAGTACATCCGTAACAAATAGCACCGCCAAGAAAGGTTCATCAATCTGTGAAAGAAATTTGATATCAGCATTTTTTTTTATAAAATCCACTTAACTTTCTTTAGTTTACATTAAAACATTTAATAAATATAAATAATTTTAACTTATTGAAGTATACATTTAAAATGTATCATACAATTGTAATTTCAAAAATTGAAAATGAAACTAATAATAATTATTAATTTTTATGATGTGATTATTTAAAATTTTAGATATTTGTATGCACTTAATTTTAGTGAACCATACAAATATAACCTGACATTTTTACCAGAAATTCCCTGTGAGGTAAATGACCACATTTTATTAATTTATAATATTTAAAATAATTCAATGTTTCCAGAATTTTGATTACCTTAAAACCATAATTATTTAGATATATAAATAAGTTGTATTTCTATGTAACTGGACTGAACAACTTTAGAAACAGAGATTATAAGTTTTGATTGTTCTATACTAATTTTATAACCAATACTAAAAACAACACAATATAATTTCATTTAAAGCTCTTTTTGGTATTTACCAATACAAAATAAATTTATATATAAGAACGGTTTAACTTATATAAATAATGACAGTGTATCATGGTTTTTTAAAATATCGTTTTGAATCAAAAATTAAAAATTCAATATTTATGAAATGAAAAATCCAGACTAATATTAATTAATTATTATATAGTTGTACACACCATATTGTGAAGATGATATTGTAGGATTTTAATTTAAATGAAATGTTTTTATGTATCGTTAAAAAAACCTATTGGAATTATGGTCAAATTTTGAGATTGGATGATAAATTTTAATATTTAGGTTAAAAAAAATAACGTTTGATTAGTTTATATAATATTACAACGTCGTGACCTACATTAACTTATATTTTCAACTATAGGTACAAATAAGAAGTACCGATAGAAAGCCAGAAAAATATTTCTTAATGCACACAATGGGATCAAAATGAAAACCTTTCTTATGTTTGGAATCGTGAGCATTTATGTACACATTGCTTGAAAATGCTCATATTTTTTAGAGAATAAAAATAAATATTTTTATCCATTGTTAAATTTCAAAATGTTTAGAAATTCTGTCTCAAAATAGAAAGGACATCTATCTCGAGAAGGATTTTACAGATTTTTATCGGAAAATGTTGAAAAAATAGTTATATTAGGGAAAAGTGCACAAGAAAATTTTGATGAAATAATCAGAAAAAAGATTAAAAAGATAACATAAAAAACTTTTATATCGATAGAACAAGAATAATTTTTACTAAGTTATATTTTTGTCACTCCTATAATAGGAAAAATAAAATAGTTGTTGGTGTAAAAATTACTTATACAATTAGATAAAGTATTTTTTTAATTTTAAAACAATACTTTCTTATTTTTTTAACGGAACTTTGATTGTTCTTGTTGTATCACTATTTGGCGATTTCAAAAACTATTAACTCTCAATATGACCCGATTGAGTAGTATTTTATCGCCAAAACTCACACAATATCATTTTATTTAATAGAAAATATTCGGGGATTTTGCAGTCGGAAAAAAAGTTTAAAACGCTCGCAAGACAAACGTCCAACTTCAATCAACAATGGCAGGTACTGTTTTGAAATTGCTCAAAATGCAGTATGTTCAAAACTGCCTCAAAAGCAGTTTGGTAAACATCCAGATATTTCGACACTACAAATATATTAAATTTTGTGCTCCTTTTTAGGTATAAACCTGGAAAGTTGAATGCAAATGCTGATTGACGTGAACCTTTTATTGAAAACTCAGCTTTGGCGGCGAAAAACTTTAAATCCACACTTTGCTTACTTTAGTGTATAGTTGCATAGCTTTAACTTAAAAATATTTTGGCGATCATTGTAACTTAAAAGGCTTAATAAGGAAACAATTAAATTGATAATTCTAAAGTTGATATTCTTCTAATCGATCTTTAATAAGTAATTGTAATTGTTACTATCTCGCGTTTAGAAAAGTAGACACAATTTAAAAGAGTTTCAAAATTAATAACATCAACCAAAATATTACAAGTAAGTTACTAACTCAAAAATAATTTATAAACATTTTACTCAGTTTAAATTTTGTAAAGTAGTTAAAAATAATTATACAAGTATTTTCACTTTTCAGTTGTATCGTACCCCAATATTGAGTTTTCGAGAAAAAGAAGTCGGATATATCTATTTCTGAACCTATATGACATTGAAAACTATCAAAATCCCTTAAATGATTCTAGTGTGATTGAGGTACAGTCATAAATATCTAGAACACTTAATAATATTATAATTATATAGCTATATCCTCAAAGTAAAACAATTATTTATAATTTTTTATAATTAATTGTTCATAAATAATTGTTTATAATGAACGGATTTTTTATAATTAATTGTTCATAAATAATTGTTTATAATAAATTGTTTATAACTAATTGTTTTTAAATAATTGTTTTTAATCAATTGTTTATATTCAATTGTTTATAAAAATTGTTTATGAATAGTTGTTTATAATTAACTGTTTATTATTAATCACTTATAATTAATTGTTTATAATTAACTGTTTATTATTAATCACTTATAATTAACTGTTTATTATTAATAACTTATAATTAATTGTTTATAATATATTATTTATAATTTATTGTTTATGATTAATTTTTTTATCGTTAATTAGTTATATTTAATTGTTTATAATTCAATTGATTATATATTTGTTTATAATTCAATTGATTATATATTTGTTTATAATTCAATTGATTATATATTTGTTTATAATTCAATTGATTATATATTTGTTTATAATTCAATTGTTTATATATTTGTTTATAATTCAATTGATTATATACTTGTTTATAATTCAACTGTTTATAATTTGCAAATAATTAAATTTAATTACTAACAATTTAATTGTTTATAATTCAATTGATTATATATATATTTATTTTTTTATAATTATATAATTTTTGTTTATAATTTTCAATTAATTAAATTAAATTAATTACATTTTGAATAAATTATTTTTTAAAGCCTAATGACACATTCCTTTATATTTAAGATTTATTTTACTGTTCATTTTATGAAACTAAATAAAAAGGTAAACTTGTTTTATTCCAAACTTCCATTTAAATCCCTAAAAGGAAATATTTTTACATATTTTCAAGCATAAATATTCAAAGAATTTTTTCATTTTATTCAATTACTTAAGATTTGTTCATACACTCCTTACACATTGTTTCAAATTCTACATTAGAACATTGATTCTGAGTAGCAAAACCAGAATTACAGGTTTATATTCTAAGACAGGGGGATTTCATGATGCTGAGAATACATAGACAGAATATGCTAACTAAGCTGCATCAAACAGCATGAGAAACAGACGGCTTCCTTTTAACTATCTACATCGTGGGTAGATAAAGTGTATCAAGGTTTCCACTTGGATGAAGACATTTAATGGATGAAACATATTTGAGACTCGAAAACTGTAAAAGGTTTTCATGAAGTAAATACACAATGCAAACCCTTAATTGTTTTGTTCTGTAAACAATAGAGATACGTTTGATGTGTTTTGTGGGTGGTTCTATGCTGGAAATAATTTCCTTCTACTTCTACTAGAATACTTCTCTTAAAATTAAACAATGTTTGATTGTTTGTGGGTTGTGGTAGTAACAAATATAGTGTTTTGATTGCTTGACTGAACATATTCCATTTATATTCAATATATTTATGTACGATTTTTATGCAATTTCATGGCTCAATAATTAACCATTAGTTCTTTTGAATAATTAATTGTCTATAGACAGAACTATGTTTCCAATTTTATATTAAGAAAGATTAAATTTATATAGTAATTGTTTGTATTCCATCATTTTAATAGTCGCTCCCAGGTTCAACTGGTGTTTCTAGGAGCATACATTGCATTTGAACATTTAGTTTTTAACTGAACCCGATGAAAAATATTAAGTTTATTGAGTTTTTCATTATTTCTAGCTTATTTAGGTTATTGCTGAACTAAATAAGATATAAAGAAAATAAAAGTTAATAATTTTAACTGCAATATGTTATTGCAGTAATATTTGTTTTGTAAATATTTTTTAATGCATACATATAAATATTTTTTGCTTAATGAGTTTATATTAGCCTTATTTTTAAATCGAGATTTTTAATGATATTTTAGTTTAAATAAAGATGCAGAAGAGAAATATAATAGACAGTTTTACATGGCATGTACAAAATTCACTTGTACAGAATTTTAAATGGTCATGATTTTTTAATTTTTTTTAAAATCCGACTAATTTTTAATTGAAATATATGTAGTCATAGTTATCCAGTTTGACTAAGCTAGTTTAAATAATTATATTTTGTTACACATGTATTGATTTTTTTACAACTTGCAGTTTTAAATTACTATAATAGCAGAAGGTATATTCTTCGTTATAGATTCTGAGGCATCTCCAATATTTCATTGAATAGTGAAACATTAATCCAGGCAACGAAACATTTGTTCACTTTTATTCTATTCAAATTTATTAATTTATTCAAATTTATTTTAATGGGTTTCGATCCAAATTATTTTTCGTTTAAAAATTTATATAAGCCTTATTTTTAAGTTGATATATTTAATGATATTTTAGTTATTTAAAAATGCAGAAGAGATCTCAAACGAACATTCCAGACTGAATATTGAATGAATTTTGTTGGCACCTTGTTATGAAACAAAATATTATAACATCTCTTTTTGAATATCTGGTTTACTCTTTTTGAATATCTGGTTTACTCTTTTTGAATATCAGGTTTACTCTTTTTGAATATCTGGTTTACTCTTTTTGAATATCTGGTTTACTCTTTTTGAATATCTGGTTTACTCTTTTTGAATATCTGGTTTACTCTTTTTGAATTTCTGGTTTACTCTTTTTGAATATCTGGTTTACTCTTTTTGAATATCTGGTTTACTCTTTTTGAATATCTGGTTTACTCTTTTTGAATATCTGGTTTACTCTTTTTGAATATCTGGTTTACTCTTTTTGAGATCATAAATATACTTAGTCATACAATTATCAATAATTTTGTTGCCTTAAAGTTTATGGGTGAGTTGGGATTCTTACGAATTATATACTTTTTCTGGAAATTTTGTTTAATTAAAAAATTTATAACTAATATATTTTTGATTAGATTTAGATTTCCTCAACTATTACATTCCTTTTTTTGTACATACCTTACTCTTTTTTTACTCTTATTTTACTCGTTTGACCCTAATCAATCTCTGTCCCTAATGAGAAGAATGCAGCTTCTCATTGTTGCAATCGCAATTGCTCTGTTGTGCCTTTGGCTGTGGGTTACAAAAGAACAATGTGATAGAGGAATCACAAGGGACTTAAACAATTACAGCTTGTTATTGGAATTGCTTCTTCCAGGAGTGAAAATCAATCTTGAATCAGAATGGAGACATCTTGGGATCGTTATATTTCAAGAGAAGCTAAATGCAATTATTCTGCGATTAGATGCTCAAGACGTTTCCTATTGATATTTGAAGCCAAAAGGGGAGTATTCCCTGCTGTATGTTCTACCTAGAATAAGGGTGTTGGTACTATCTTTCCCTGTTAAACCGATAATGTTAAATTGGTAGATTTTGTTTACCTAATGACCTTTCGTGTACCTTAGTCTTGATTTTGTTAAAATTTATTTTATGCAATTATGGAATGGATATTTGTTGTTCTTATGATGTTATACTTTAAATTTAAATTGTTTAATCGTTGTATTTTTTTGTTTTAATTTAAAAATTGATAAAATCGTTATGGGGTCACTATCAAAATAGTGCACTTAAATACTAGTATTCGGTCGAGAAATATTTGAAATAATATTAAACAGGGTATTTTCAGTGAATTTATAGAAAAGAGAAATATAATTTTTTTTTCATATTTCTGAAAAATTAATTCTAGACATGTTGAATCCCCCATTCGTTGTACACTGTAAAAAAGGTATTTGAAAATGAGTATTGGACATACTCGTTTTTCTTTGAATGAAATTTCATTGACGTACACAAATTTAAGTAAAGTACTCAATATTAAGTAAATTTAAGTAAATAAAAGTAAGTTATTTCTCAAAATTGAGCAATGTGATTTAGTACTGCAAATTTCGGCTTCTGTTCTAGCGATCTTAATAAAACCTGGCAACCTTAAAATAGTTGTTCAGAAAATAGTTTTTCACATTATTTGATGTCGATTACTTAAATAGAAACTGGCGTATTACGACTCAATTATCTTACTTCCCATTTGTTACACAACTTTTTTAACAATTTTTCTGTTAACTTTCTTCTGTTCTTTACGTCGCTCTGGTAGCTTAAAGGATAAGGCACTGGATTTCGGTGCTGAGGATATGTGCTTGATTCCCGGTAAGACTTGGATGTAATTGTCAATACTTAATGAAAGTGATTTATGAAGACAGCCTACGTAGGCAAGTATCTACTCCATTGTATCCAATTTTGAGTACATGCTCCTTTCAAATTCGAAGCCTTTATAAGCAAATGTATCCAAATGTATCCAATGTATCCAAAAATGAGTACATTTGACTTATTTTCGAATATTATTTTTAACAGTTTATCACCATGTGCTAATACTTTCGCAACTTTTTCTGTCCACTGTACTTTTTTAAAACAAAGGCACAGTTAAATTAAACATCATTAATTATTCAATAAGAAGCTCTTTAGTAAACAAAAGTAATAAAAATAACATACGTTAAATCTGAACCTTCGTTTAATTAAGTTGTTACACAATAAGCACGCTTACTTAGCTTATATTTGTAAAAATACAATCAATTTCTGAAAACAGAAAAGAGAACTATCTAAATCCTAAATTATAATAAGATACTATCCCTCCTTTGGTTTAAAAAAAAAAACCCACCTAAGACTGTGCAATAGAATGTCAGTTTTTCATGGCTGTAAAAGTTAAAACATTGCAAAAGTCACGGCCGCTTGTGCAATCCGTCTAGAGTTTTTCAAAAGTAAATAAATATTCAAATAATTTTTCATATCGTATTTCTTAAGCTTAAGTAAAATTGGAAGTTTTATTTATCTTATATCAACGCGAAAGGAAAAAAAAACACTCATCTTCCCTACTCTGTGTAATTTCATTGACTAATCCTTAGTGGATGTAAATCATTACATGTTATATAACCAATATGTTTATTTTTAATATAAATATAAATTAAAATGTAAAGGTAATCAAAATTTGTATTTTTTTGTAAATAAAAAAATTGCAAATAAAAGCAAGTATGTTTTATTTGGTGATGCACAGACACTGTTGTCACTGAGAGAGGCGCAAGGGTTATGCACTTACCGCATCTCTAATCAGATAAAAGGAAACCATAACGTCAATCAAGGTTGTCATAGAAACAGACACAGTCCAGGGAAGCAGCAGGTATCTGTTATCCTGTAAAAATATTTACACGTTTAGATAGGAAAAATGAAATTTTAGTACGAATATTAAAGCTTTAAACGAAATTTAACTTTTAGAAATTTCACGATTAATTGATTTTTAATGTATTTTTATAGAATTATACATAATATAATTGAACAGAGAATTAGAAAAATCTTTCTCATTTAGTGATTACACATCATTAATTAAGAGAATTAATCTTTACTCTTTAAATTTTTTTAATTATCGTGTCACTATTTATTGTAAATTAAAAATATAGTTTTACTGTTTAGTTTGATCGTTGTGTGTGTATTTTAAAATGACTAACGAATACTTGGTATATGTGTCTCAACTCATAATTGGCTTTATAATTTGAGCACCCCATGCTTTTATTTTCAACCAGTTACAAAAAAAATATATATATGACGTAAATTTATAACTAACTAGAGAATTAAAGGTTTTACTTTGTACACATTTATACACATTTTGCACAAATTTTGTGTTATATTTACTTATAAGTGATTTTATTTCCTATATCAATTTTAAAATATACTTGGTATTTTAAAGAGGGGGGGGGGGGGGTTCAATCGGAATATATATATATATATATATAATATTCCCTTAAAAGTATATATATATATATATATATATATATATATATATATATATATATATATATATATATATATATATATATATATATATATATATATATATATATATATATATATATATATATATATATATATATATATATATATATATATATATATATATATATATATATATATATATATATATATATATATATATATATATATATATATATATATATATATATATATATATATATATATATATAAGTGTCACTTGGAAAATCTCGAGGAAGGGGGGCAAGTGCCCTATAGCTAGATCCACCACTTACTGCATTACAGAACAATAAATCTTCTTTCAGAAATACAAATTTACCCTAAATAAAGTATGTTCTAATAAAGAATGAAAAGTTGTTTAATTTCAGTTACGGATATTGAAATCAAATCCACAGTAACTGCTAAAGTAGAAACTCCGTCAAATGTAGCATAATTAAGGCCTGGCTCCCATGTTCAACTAACTATGTTCCCTTAAAAGTCATAGCAGTTATTTCGGCATGGCTTTGGAAATATTTAATATTCGAGAAGGTTTGGTTATAAGACTATATACATACGAACAGAAATATTAAATTGCTTTGCTCTCCGTTTTATACCATGGGATTATATATTAAATCCAGAGGAGGCATGCAAATTATGCGTAGAACCCTGTGTTGATGATATTTATTGGTATTCAAATAATTGTGTTTGAAAAAATAATCAAACTATTACATGGATTAAATAGTTGTCTAGTGGTTGCAAACCAATATTTTGGTTGAATGTCATTGAATTCTGAATGTAAAGAATTAGCAATAAATTAAGGGTAATAATAAATAGCAAATTTTATATGAAATAAATAATAATCAAATATGTGTCATTGATTTGCATCCAAGCTTTGAAATTCTATAAGATTTATTTAAATAATTTGTATTGCTTTTTTCTTATATTTTAAAAGTTCTTATGTCATAATAACATAAACATCATTACATTTTCTGTTTTTATCCAGGATCTTTCGTTTTCATAATAAATAAATTTTCAACACATTTACACAACATAAAGTTGAACTAACACTAACGTTCGCTCGATTTTTGAAATTGTAAAGTTGTTTTCACTTCTAGGTAGATTTAAATAATTTTTTCTGGGCATGCTATTATATATTTTTTTATTTAATTGTAAAAAAATGGCTTGTAAGTGTTGTACCTCAAACCTTTAAACTAAAAAAAATATTGTAAATTGGAATATTTTTATAAATTAAAAAATTTAGTGCAATGCTAGAAAAAATGGAAATCCCTGGACTTATATATACGGCCATGAGCGTCAGAGGGTTAAATTGGAATATTTTTATAAATTTAGAAATTGGGTGCATTGCTAGAAAACCTGGAGATTCATGGACGTATATATACGGCCATGAGCGTCATAAAGTTACATTGGAGTATTTTTTATAAATTTAGAAATTGCGTGCATTGCTAGAAAACCTGGAGATCATTGGACGTATATATACGGCCATGAGCGTCATAGGATTAAATTAGAGTATTTATTTAAATTTAAAAACTTGGTGCATTGTTAGAAAAACTGGAGATCCCTAGACGTATATATACGGGCCATGAGCGTCAGAGGGTTAAATTGGAATATTTTTATAAATTTAGAAATTGGGTGCATTGCTAGAAAACTTGGACATTCATGGACGTATATATACGGCCATGAGCGTCAAAGGTTAAATTGGAATATTTTTATAAATTTAGAAATTGTGTGCATTGCTAGAAAAACTGGAGATCCCTGGACGTATATATACGGCCATGAGCGTCATAGGGTTAAATTAGAGTATTTATTTAAATTTAAAAATTGGGTGTATTGCTAGAAAAACTGGAGATCTCTAGACGTATATATACGGCCATGAGCGTCAAAGGGTTAAATTGGAATATTTTTAGAAATTTAGAAATTGGGTGCATTGCTAGAAAACCTGGAGATTCATGGACGTATATATACGGCCATGAGCGTCAGAGGGTTAAATTGGAATATTTTTATAAATTTAGAAATTGTGTGCATTGCTAGAAAAACTGGAGATCCCTGGACGTATATACACGGCCATGAGCGTCATAGGGTTAAATTAGAGTATTTATTTAAATTTAAAAATTGGGTGCATTGCTAGAAAAACTGGAGATCCCTAGACGTATATATAAGGCCATGAGTGTCAGCGGGTTAAAAGATATAAGCGAACAATTAATTTATTAGTTTATATAATAATTAAATGTATAAAATACCTTAAAAAGTCCAATAAGCATAATCACGGAGCAAAGAACGCATGTTCCAGAAAGTACCACCATCAGTAAACAGAATCCCAGCATTGCTACAGAAAGAAAAAATATATTACTTAGAAATATGTTTTATCTATGTAACTTTATGATGAAGGAAATTAACTTTTTCTGACACCTTATCGTAATAACTATTTAAAACGTTTCAATTATAAAAGAAAAAAATTGAAAGTTCCGCCAGATTTTTTCCCTACTGATTGTAGATAATTGTTTGATTATCAAGCACAAAAAAGAACGATGACTTTAAAAAAAATATATATCGCAGTTTTAAATTTTTGACATAGAAGTTTCTATTCATCTGATCAAAGAAATGTGTTTTAAGATTGAATATGAAATGTTCTTTTACAAAATCTATACATAATATTTTTTTAGCTAATAATATTCAAGGCGAAAATAAATTTTATTTTAATGTAAACTTGGAGAAATATGACATATTCAGGGACAGATATTTCTTTGTTTGTTTTAAAGTATTCTCCTTGACGTTGCATATGCATTTGAGCACATATCTTATGACAGACATATGAAATTGAAGAAATAGAATAAAAATGTCAGAGCATTTCCTATAAATATGTGCCAAAAGCATTCTTTATATAGTTCATACAACTGAATACTTGGTTATATTTTCTAAATAAATTTAAGCTAATAAATACTTATATTTTAAATTTAGATTTTTTTAAAATGTATATTTTATTAACCAAATGATTTAACATCATATTGTGAAAGTTTAAAACCTATAAAATGCATTTCTTAAATATACATTGATTTTCTCTCTCTTGTTTTTACAAATATTTGTTGATATCAAGAAAATTCATGTTTTATTATATAAATTTATTACTTTTTTTTACGAAG
Source organism: Troglohyphantes excavatus (assembly GCA_963932185.1). Taxonomy (NCBI): domain Eukaryota; kingdom Metazoa; phylum Arthropoda; class Arachnida; order Araneae; family Linyphiidae; genus Troglohyphantes; species Troglohyphantes excavatus. The sequence goes on along the minus strand of OZ010672.1, from coordinate 53,024,036 downwards.
ATACATATTTTCATTTCCTTTTAGGTATTTATTATTTTATTATAATAATTCAAAAATTAAAATTTAGTATTTATATTATACACTAATTTAATATCTTTTGAGAAAACTAGGCAAAAAAAGGTTTTTACAAGTCTTCGTTGCAAAAATGTGTAGATAACTAAATGATTAAAAAGTAATTTCCAATTACCTTCTTAAATACATTTTTATTGTATAGGTATTTAAGTATAATCGGATCATAGAAAACTTTTTAAATACTTAAATTGACGTACTATTTATAAATAAATTTGGTTCGGCTTTTCTTACAAAGTATTGCATTTTTATTCTTAAAGTTAATTTTTATTCTTTTTTTTTCAGTAAATTAAGATCGTAAAAGTTAAAGTGAAGTTTTTGTGTTCAATGAATAGTTAGAATATAGTTTACTATGTTTAAACAAGAAAAATATTTTTTTACATGCTATCAAATTATTTGGTAATTCACTTTATTTAAACTTTATTCTTTGACATTTGTTCATTAAATTAACATTCTAAGAATTTTTCGACTATGTATATTATCCTGATTTATCAAACGCCAAGACAATATTTCGATTGACTTAAAATAAAATGTTAAGGGATATTAAATCCTATTTATGGATAACAGCTAGATGACATAAGTTCAGATTTCGGAATTTTTGAGTATTTTGGAATTTTTCTTTTGTTAAATGCTATGATTAATTTTAATATTATAAATTCACAATTTTTTTAATCAATCTATTTGAGCGGAACATTCCAGCTGAATTAAACGCAAGTCTGAGTAAACTCTTAAAGAATGTTCTGATTATGATTTTTAATCTACGAATTATGATTTTTAATTACTGAATTCTTCAAAGTATTAATTAATTTATTAAAGATGAATGAAGAATAAATGAAAGCCGAGTTTTGGTTTTGAAGCACAATAGATTACCAGGTATGCTGAACTATATATAGTATATATAGATAGTAGAACTCTCTCTCTCTCTCTCTCTCTCTCTCTCTCTCTCTCTCTCTCTCTCTCTCTCTCTCTCTCTCTCTCTCTCTCTCTCTCTATATATATATATATATATATATATATATATATATATATATATATATATATATATATATATATATATATATATATATATATATATATATATATATATATATATATATATATATATATATATATATATATATATATATATATATATATATATATATATATATATATATATATATATATATATATATATATATATATATATATATATATATATATATATATATATATATATATATATGTTGTAGCTATATAATTTGAATAAGTAATTGAAATAATTTAACGTATCACTTGTTAAAAATGAAAATGAACATTTAATATATAAATTTCTTTATAAAAATTCGTTTTGTTACAATTTGAAATAAACTAAAATTTTGCTTACATAAGGTTATTTCATAAATACTGGAATTTTCTCAAAAATATTACCTGTTACAATTTACTATATAAAATGTTTAAATATTTAAAACAATTAATTTACTTTAAACTTAAGACACGTTTAAGAATTACAACCACTTCGAGGCACACAAGATTTGATCGCAATAATGCCAAGAATGCAATCGGAGAGTTGTGTCGTCCGTCAAACATTCCCCGTGTAGAAAGGGTTGGTACATGTTAAATCTGCTGTTTTAAAATGCCTTCACGTTGGTCGGGGTGTGGATGTTTGAAGATATGGATACCAGTTCAGGAGTTGTTATCGTCATATAACCATGGTTCAAATTTTCAATGCCGTGTTAATTATTTTTTTCTTTGATATTGATATTGAAGCGTTACCCATTGTGTAGCTTTAGTACGACGTCAGTTTAACTAATACAACAATTTTCATATCGAATAAAATTTCTATTTCTATTTGATAATTTTTGTTCAGAAAAAGATTTGTTTATCCATTGGGTAATTTATGTTCAGAAAAAGATTTGTTTATCCATTAGGTAATTTATGTTCAGAAAAAGATTTGTTTATCCATTAGTTAATTTATGTTCAGAAAAAGATTTGTTTATCTATTAGTGTTAATGGATGCACTAAATCTTAGATATACAAGTCATACGCGGTAGTCGACGAAATTTGTAGTCTGAGTACGATTAATTGGCGGATGGGTAACGCCCCTTTAAGCTGGTTCCAACCAATTAACAACCTAGTTTGGGCGAATTGATCAATGAGCTTATCTAAAACCTGTCAACAATGTGATGTCACAGTGGCCATTTAACCGGAACTGAACTATAATAACTTTTTTTTACAATACATATATGAATGACAATTTCTAAAATATTTTAGAAGTAGCAAAAAATATATTTACAAATAAATATTTTTTTCTAAGAAACTAGAATACAAATTTCTTGCATATTAAAGTATTCAAATGGTTAAAATATACTAAATAATCAAATGCTAAAATATAGCTCTTTTGTACAACCCTCAGTATTTATTATCCAATACCCCTTCCCATCTTTTTCATCCTCAAGTCTCAAAACGTTATAGGATTTTACAGTATCTCATTTTACCCATTCTACTTTATCCAAAACTAGAGATTTATATTCCAAAGCGTCTGTTTGCTTCAAATTTATATCACGTTTTTTTCCGAGAACGTGACCTAGATTTTAGTTGGAATTTTTATTCAATGTTTGAGAAATTCGTGTGAGTGGATTTTGTAGCAAGCAGTGCATGCTAAATTTTCTAGGAATGGAAAGGGTTAAAATTCCAACTATTTTTTAAGTATCATCATGTTGGGAACTTCGGAGCGGTCACAAGGAAAATGGGATGTAAAACCCGTAAAAAGATCAACCATGCTTGATATATTTGAAGAATTTGTTAGCCGTAAGTAGAAAGTAGTCGAAGTTTAAGCTTTTCTTGAGAAGCTTTGTTTACCTTCTGCATCTTATTTACATATTTTCACGGAAATATACTATTGTCTTAGAGAAATTGCTATGTATGCTACCGTAGACCTGCTTATGTTCCGTTGGATCCAATTTCTGAAAGTTGTTTTAGTTTTTGTCATTTTCCAAGAATGTTTCATGGTGTGTGAAAGAAACATAATTTTTTTTAACTTTCTTTATAAGGGATGCAATTTTTGAGGTTGGATGAATACTTATAAAAATGCAAATTAGACGAAGGAGACTTTGGAGATGAATGAGAATTTATTATTTGATGAATAATAATTTGACGGTTTCTAAAAGGAAATTCGTTGAAGTCGCATATTCCAAGAATTCCTGAATAGATTTTAATAGAAGTAGTACGCTTTTGAGAGACATTATTTTATTGAAACCCCGAATGTTTTGAAAACAAGACGGGGTTTGTTATTAAAATAGGACTTTTTTAATTTTGGTCTAGTTTTAATTAAGCACTTTTTGTTTGTTTCTCGGAATCGAACCGAGGATGTTCTGCTTGACTCCGATACTCTACCAGTCAGACTTAAGGGAACAATCAAGCCCCAGTAAGAGTATCGGGTTTATGAAGTGACCTCCCACAGTAATTCGCTCTAAGTGAATCGGACGGAGGAACGAATGCTTGAGATGCCCGTGAAGTGTATCACGGGAAGTGGTTGATGCTGTGAAGTGGTATCACGTGGGTAGTGGTTAAAGTTTTGGTGGTTGTTTCGATGTGGTGTCACTAATGTTCGTTCAAAGGTTGTGTTGATCTGCAGTCAGGAAGTTATCAAAGTAGGGCTATGCACTTTTTTTCTGCCACCCGGAATCGAACCGAGGACGTTCTGCTTTCTACGTCGATACTGTACATGTCAGGATCAAGTGATCATTCAAGCTCAAGTGAAAATATTGTGTATATGACAAAAATTCGATATCTGGTAATTTGTGTTTCTGCACGTATCAAGGCCCACTGTATCCAAAAAAAAAATATTTTTTAAAAATTGGCTTGTGTGTTTATGTCATTCTGTGTGTATTTGTGAACATTATACCTAAAAATCCGGGAAAATGTTTGGCAAAAAAAAATGTCATATAAGTTTTTGATGTATATGAAACTCGATACATTTGTTTGGTTCAGGTTGTTTACGAACTCCTATAATTTTTAGAATTTATTTTCATCGTAAAACTTTATAAATACATCATTAAATAAATCTTATTAATAATAAGTATATTATCAAAACATTTACCTCATACAAATAATAAACCTTTAAATACACATGCAGTTTTAAAAGAAAATTTTGAAACTTACATGCTGTCTTGGAGAGAGTTTGGACGTGTACGATACCAGCAATGAACAGAGCAGTGTATAGTATCTGTAAAATAAGAGAGAGAGATTTTACTAATCAATGAGTACCAATGTTTAAAAACTGTCATATATAGCTTAATTCACAAATCCCGTAACTTAAATGCCTGGAGATCAGTAGCCGTAGCGAAAGCTGCTTGGCTACAAAATTCAAACGATTCATTTCTAAATGTGGATTTATAAACAAGAAGTGATCGGAATACCTGAGCTTAGATTGTAGAGTCACTTAAAGAGTCACATAATTTCTGAGTGACGCTTAACTAACAGACAGCATTTATAACACATTTATCTATGGTGTGCTTTAAGGTTGCCATGGATACTTGGTTTATTTTCCGTTGAAAAAGATGCAACCATTGCGATCAGCGAAAAAAACGACGCATGTGCCCAATGAATCGTATCATTTGGCGACTTTTTTAAAAAAAATGCCTATCCGCTACAGCTGCTAGGTCTTCACCATTGTAGTTACATGGTTTGTTAATTAAGCCGTCGATATGTTAAATTAAAAAATTAGACAAACAGAATCAAATTTAAAATTGTTTAACAATTTTCTACTATCCCTCTAATAATTCTTTGCATTTGAACAGCGTCTGCAGTCTTCCATAATAACAATATTATCTGCCAGTTGTTCCTTTTGTCTAATTATCTTATTATACAGTACATTTTCCCATCCCGACTATATTATGACTTGTGTATTTTTAATCCAAGACGTTATTCCATGTTATAAATTCCAATGTTTGAGCTAGGTCATGATGCAACACTTTACATTAATTAAAACAAAATTTTAATCTTCTGACGCTCGAGGTATTTTTAAAATTATAAAGGAGTTTTCACTGAATGGCAGTTTACAAAACTTTTCCTGTACATTCTGTTTTTTAATAATTTTAAAGGATAAATTTTAAATATATAGTTAAGTTATATCTCAAGGACACTCATTTAAAAAGTATGTATGCTGCTTGAAAAAATACTTTAGTTTCTTAAAAAAGTATATAGCTTTTATACTTTGATGATTCATGTATAAAACTGACATTAGTTATAATGAACTGATGCCTTAAATATAATTTCAATTTAAAATTTAATTTCTAATCATATTTTAAATTGAAATATAATTGCATCATAATTCCATATTTTATTTTTCCAAGTGCAATTTATTTAACATTTAATCCCATAATGTAAGCTTAAGACATATTTATTCATCCACAAGAAAATAGCATAAATTGGAAAAATTGTTTGTTAATGACATTAAATCTACTACTACTACAGTTAATGACGTTAAATCTACTGGATTATAAACATAGTTTCTCAGTGACATACACATTTTTAAAAGACTTTAACAGAAAAAAGAAAAGAAATGTACAAATTTAACAAATTTTTTTAATTCAAGATTAAATAATAATTTAAGATTAATAAATAGACATCAAAGTGGTAATGTTACTAATCGTATTAAATTAGAAAAATCTAATTACATTTCGAAATAGATGTATTATAAATATTTTAAAACTTAATTTCAACCATGTATATTTTTATATTTTTATAAACTCGAGAGTGTAATCATAATTTATTACCTTTTCCGTCTTTCTAAAGTGAAAGGGAGTTCCTTATTCTAGATTTTAGAGCTTTTAGTTTTTCCCGATATATTTTAATTTAGAAAGTAATGCAATTTACGATATGAAAATCCAATCTCAACATTCCAAATGTAAATTAATTTCATCTCGGAGTTAAATAATTAAGTGAAATGATATTCTAGGAAAATGCTCGTGGAATGGCATTAAATTAATGTATAAATTTTCAAATTAATTTTTTAAATATTTAGACGGACTGTATTCACTGTAAGAGACAATTGTGAATTTAGCAGTTTAATAGACGTTCATCTTTTGATCCGCATCATGTTAAACCCTTACATTGGGCTACACAGGATTCGGTTGCATTCATGCATTTTTTAGAAGTGTTTTCTAGTCGAGCCGTTATAATCTGACATTGAAGAAACTCGAAATAAGCATAATGTTAGTTTGGTTGGTTTAATTAGGGTCGCAGTAGGGCTAAACAATGTGCCATTAGTAACGGTTCTGAATCTATTTAGATGCCTCCGTGGCCGAGTGGATTAGGCGTCAGCTGGGAATCCAAGGGTCCCCGGTTCAAAACCTTGCGATGGACTAGACTAAAGAATAGTAAAAAGTAGTGATATTGCGATCGGAGGGTTGCCAACTTCACTACCAAAATACTAGAATGTCGTCCAGAACATCCACAAAAAATAACGGCGTGTATACCGTACCGGTGCACGATAAATATGATCGGGGTCCAAAGTCCCGACGTCAATTGAAGGCGTTGGGTGCCAGCTCAGGTGTTGTCCTCGTCATCTGACCATGGTTCAAAAATACGAGGCATCGTTCCCGGGTCTTTCTTTCGAGATAGGCCCCGAACCGTCGCCAGTAGCCAACTGTGCAGCTCTAGTGCGACGTTAATTAACCAAATCAAACCAAACCAGCTGAATATATCTAGGAAAAAGATCCGGGAACACTGACACGCAAGCTTGGTTGGTTAATCAACGTCACACTAGAGCTGTATAGTGACCTCGCAAGCTTGAATCATGGTCAAAACCTAAGCGAAGGCCAGGTGGTGTCATATTCGTGACTTTTCCCCTGTGCAATATGGAGAGGGGCCCCTTTGAGTAAACTTGTATACTTCCCCTGTCTTAGAAGGTAAGGAGGCAAAATTTGCTTAAATCCAGGCTGGGCTATCGTTATTGGGGAACTTTTGACCAATAGAATGAATACAGTTGAAGTGCGTGAATGGTTCGGAATCCGTGTGTCGGAAAGGATTGAACTGACCCATCAATTCAATTGAATGCTTGTTCGAATCCTAAGTCAAATCCGTATGAATTACTTGCAGGCGATAGGACTCTATCTCCCTATCTATCGAATAGCAATCCAGGGGCGTACCAATGGAGTTGTTGAAGAGGGAAATTTTAGAGTTTTAGAGTTTTAGAGGAGCTTTTAGAGACCCTAACTGATGAAGCTGCTTGAAACTTTGGATATTTTTAGATGACTTTTTTGTAACGCATCTGGCAACCTTCTAACCACGAGATCGCTAAAACTTGTGAAGTCCAAGTTGATATATTTGGACTTGCAATCCTCTAATTACTAGCTTGATACTTCACCACTGAGCAACCGGGCTTCATACTTTTAGGTTGGTTTAGTTAATTTACGTCGCACTAGAGCTGCATAGTGGGCTAATGGCGACGGTTTGGGGTCTATCTCGAAGGAACGATGCCTCGTATTTTTGAACCATGGTCAGATGACGAGGACAACACCTGAGCTGGCACCCACGCCTTCAATAGTCGTCAGGACTTTGGACCTCTATCAGCTTTATCGTGTACCAGTCCCGTATACAGGCCGGTATAATTTGTTGGATGCCCTGGACGACTTGCTAGTAATTTTGTGCGAAGCTGGCAAGATCACTACTTTTTTACTTTTCTTTGTCAATTCCATCGCACGGGCTCGAACTACCCATACTTTTAGGAATACACATTCTGATAAGTTTTATGCAACAACTCCACTCAGGGCAGAGGGTGGCCGAGTCGGTAAAGTACCGGACTCATAACCGGAAAGTTGGAGTTTGAATCTCGCCTTGAGAGTTTAGTGAATTCGTAATTGAAAGATTGGCAGTTTCCATCGTTGCCCCCTAAACAATATCCGTCATGTAGAGGAGACTGACGCACGTTAAATCTGTCGTTGTCTAAATGTCCTCACCCCAGTATCAGGTGAATGAGGTGCCAGTTTAGGTGTTGTCCTCGTGCTCTGATATTAAAATTACGAGGAAGAATAAATTCTGAAACAAGTGCAACGTTGATTCAATCAAACAACTCTCTATTATATGTAATTAAAATATATGAGAATAAGTAAAGCATATCGTACATTTATTCCATGGAAATAGTGCCATTTATAGCCCATTTAGAAAATTGACAACTTTTGCAGGGAAAATGCCATGATTTACACCAAGGTAACATATCAATGCAATGGTGTGAACTAGGAAAGCTTATTGGTTATTGTGATCTATTATCTATTAGATCCTTTTAGCTACTTTGATTAATATACAGCGAAATTAGAGTCCCGAGCCATAAATCACAACCCCTGCGAACTTGAAATCCTAACCCTTGAAATCCCACTATGATTAATTTTCAGGAATGGCATTTCCATTCAATTAGTATATTTAATTTCCCCCACGCGCAGAGTTAAGTGAAATCAATATCTTGTTATATATGACATTATAGCGAAGCAGCGTAATCCAATTACTAGTAAGGAATTTGATAGTTAATGGAGTTGAGGTGGGCTCTTTTCGAAGTGCATTAATGAAAATAGGTAAAGAAGTAACTCAAAATGAGATTTGTATTTGGAAATTATATTGTGTATAATTTTAACGCCGATGCTTTTTAATTTTTACGTGTAATGTATTTAAAATAGAAAAAGGTGTATGTAGGGTGAAGTCATTCTTAACAAAAAATGACAGTAAGAAAAACATGAACGAAACAGCTTAAACGTGTTGAATCTAATTCACGCTCATCTGATGCCCGCAAACATCGTTAAACGTCGTTATGCGATGTCGTCAAAACGAAACACAACGTAGGAAGCGTTCAGTGGTTTATTCGGAATCCAAATTAGTTCTTCCTTAAACCCTGCCGCCGTTTCGTCAGACACGGTCTAACTAATTTTTTTATTAAGATCTAATAGTTATATTTATTTACGTATAATGCGTAAATGCTTAAAAAAATCAAATCGGTGTTCAAATTAATCCAGATTCTCCGAAAATTAATTTTATGGTGTTAGCAATTTCAGATGAAAAGCAAGTTATTCATCCAAACCGCATTTTTGTATGACGATTACTTGATTTTATATTAAATTTTTAAATGTGTCAATTATATATTATGCCGGTGCCACATATGTGTGATTTTGATTGATTTTTAACGGGTTTTTATAGTAATTTTTTATTTTTATATTAAGTTTAGTTTAAAAAAAATAAATTTAAATGGAAGTTATTGTAATGGTTAGGAATGAAAGAATGTACACTACGTTACGCGATGTGGTTAAGCTAACAAAATAAAATAAATACTTTATTAAATATTTATAATTATACAAAAAACAAGAGTGGAAAAAAATTATAGTTGTTTTAAATTTTTAGAAATAAAAAATGGTATCTTGCATCATATGATATATATAGTGCAGTTAATGTTTGATTTGTAGCAAAGTTTCTATATATTTTTTTATTACAGAACCAAAATCTGTACATATCACTAGTAATTCCCGTTAATTCTAATATTGTTATTTTATTTAATTTTTGAAAAACTGTAACTCAAATTGTTTTACTCTCTGTGCCTTTTATTCCTTTATTATATTTAAAAATTATTTACGCAGCATTTAATTCCGTAAATAACATCAACCAAAATTAGATAACCTCTAATAAATAATAAATCTTTCAGACCACTCTGCATTATAAAATAATAATTTAACGTTAAGAATACAAAGGACAGAGCTGTTAATTATTCGAAAAGCATTAACCGCACTGAAAAGCAAAAGAAATTACCCCACTTAAACTGTCATTAAAATGTTTTTGTCTTACGCATTACAATAGAGATATCCCAGTAGACCATAAGACATTTTGTGACCTACCAAGTTTAAAAATCCCCAAACAAAGAAGCGAGAAAGCAAACACTAAAAAGGAAAACACTAACACGATTTGAAGGAATAGTTTATGCGCAAACAAGAGCTGCACCCACTGTTTCAACCTATTCTATTCAAAGAGTAATTAACGGAAAGCCGATCTCTTTAGTTACGCGCTCTATCGCAACTTAATGAGTCTCTCTCTAATAATTGATCTGGCTGAATAAGTTAAAGGTAATTAATTCTTAGGAGACCTCCGAGAACTTTTCTTCGTTTGGAATTGTTCTTGTTCGATTCATTCGGTCATTTGCGGATATGTCAACTGTCTTTTCTGTTTTGTGGTACAGCCAGTTTGTTGGTTTGACCGTTTTTGGTTTATCTCACATAGATTTCCGAATTATATTAATAATAAACACGTTTGTAGATTGATTTTCATGTTAATCGGAAAAGAACCAAGTTATGAAAGTAGAACTTTGAGGATTTTGGTTTCAAAGTTGAACATATCATCGGGTGGGTGAATAAAATCACCAAGTCGCAAAAGGCAGTTTTGGAATACTATTAGGGTTGTTATGTATGTTAGAGTTGTTGTTTTGACGGAATCATATCAGACTTCACTGTAAAAAAAAAGTTGCTTAAAAGTGAGTACATGAACGTACTGTTTTTCGTTGAGTAAAATTGCATCGTAAATGGGCGATGACGTACACAAATTTAAATAATAGTACTTTAAAAAAAAAATTAATAGTCAGATTCAAGCCATCTAAACAAAACGACCTGACAAACTTAAAATAGTTGTTCAGAAGATGGTTTTCCACAATACTTGATGTCGATTGTTTAAATGGAAACTGAGTTATTACAACTCAATTATCTATTTTCCCATTCTTTTGGCACACCTTTTTAAAATTTATTCTGTTTATAACTTTTTCACGTCGCCCTGGTAGCTCAACGAATAAGGTAGCGGTTCCTACAAATGTGGGTTTGATTCCCAGTAAGCCTTGGCTGTAATTGCCGATATTTATTGAAAGTGATTTATGAAGGCATCCTTTGTAGGCTAGCATCTTCTCTTATTATTCATTTTTATCCATTGTACTCATTTTTAAGTACATGAGTAAAAATGACTAACTTTTTCAAAATTGAAACTTATGTTTTCTGAGCCGTGATAAGCATCGAATGTATTCAAAATGAGTAAATTGTAGTTATTTTTTAATATATATTTTTAATAGTGTGTGTTAATCTTATTAAGTATATGATATTTATTTCTTAATCACACTCGATGTTGAATGGGAGATCAATGAGTTTACTCTAACACTACGCAGGCATATTAAAAAAAATAGAATAAGCGACCACTGTATAAAAAGGTACTTAAAAATAAGTACGATCATAGGCGTAAAGTTGTCAAAATTTTTGGGGGGGCCCAAAATGTAATTTTTAACTGAAAAAAATTGTGTATTTTTGGGGGGAGCAGGGGGGGGGGGGGGGGTAAATATAATTGAAATCCGAAAATTTATGGTAATGTAATTTTTCCTTTGTCATGATTTTCTAGTTTGTCCATTCAATTAGATTTATGGCCAAATTCAGTGGCGGACAAACTTCCTTTTTTCAAGAGGGGCTGAATTTTTTTCTTCAATATATATATTGTTATCTCTCTATTTTAAAAAAAAGTAAGCCCTAGGGGGAAAAAGTCGGCCGTAGGGGGAATTTTCAGTTCTTTCAATGTTATTCAGATCGTATCTCAAAATGTTAAAGTCCTAAAATTACGAAATTAAGTGAATTTGTTAAAAAATGTTTGATTAATAAGAAGAATATATTTTTGTTTCAATACTGTTATTAGTTTATAAGTTATTTAATATTAAAGTTGTCGTTGATAAAATTTCGCTTACAAGTAATTTTGTCCGTCGAGTTTCTGAAACACTATTAAGAGGAGAGATCCAATTTTTTTAGGGAGTGTACAAATAGGTTTGAACTGGAAATCCAAGTAAGCATTTTTTTAAATTCGAATTAGTTTTGGATTTATAAATTTTTTAAACCTTTGAACACGCTCCACTTTTTGAAACATGATTTCTAAATTGCTATAAATCATTTAAAATTACATATTTTCTTATTAAAAAAAATATATTAATGTTCGTTAAAACTTCATCTTTCCGATGTTATAAAGATTATAGTTCTATCTTTACAATTAAATTAGATGTGGTCAATTAAGATAGGTATAAAAAATAGTGAAGAAAGGAAAAATGTCGGATATTTCGAGAAAATTTTAATTTGCGAATTTTTGTCTCATTGTTCCGATTGCATCTCGAAAAGTAAATGTCCTAAAATTATGAAATTATGCCAGTTTATTAAGAAATGTTTGGGTAATAAGATGAATATTTTTGTTTTTCAATACGATCAGTATATTAGACGTTATTTTATGTTAAATTCATGATTTTAGAACATTTTGAAAATAATTAATACATTTTTGTATACTTGTCTTCCAATTTTCAACAAAAAAATAAATAAAAAATTAGGGGTATAGATTAAACTATTGGCTACAAATGATCCAGAGCGTTTGTCAAATTTCGATTTAGTTTTGTAGTTATAAATTTTAAATAATTGACGAAATGTCTGAAATAATCGTCAATTTTACGCGTAAAATTTTAAGTGATAAATTAAAACTGCTCTAAGTAGTTCAAAAATATACTTTTTTCCCGTTAAAAAAATATATTTAAATTCGTAAAATCTTCCTTTCTTGAATGGTATCAATACTGAAATTCTATCTTAAAAAATAAATTAGATGTAACTATTTATGTGAAGTACTATAATTATTATTAAAAGATATTTCGGAGCAAAATGCCAACATATATGTAAATCTAAATCCTGTAGCTTATTATATATTTTAACGGGAAATTATTATTAACGCCAATTCTCAATAATCTTACTTTATATAAATAAAAGTTGGCGAATTAGACTTATTTAAGATTGGCGCGTTTATGCTACTGTTTGTTTACACATGTTTCGCTTTTCAATGAGTAGAAACAATTGCGTTGAAGCAGTTGAGATTTTCCAGTTATCGGGAGGGGGGGGGGGGGGGGGCGGCGGGGGGGCTGTAAACTTTTATACCTTAAAAGTTGGGAATTTCGAGTTTTAAAAATCCCTGAGTTGGGAAAATTTATGCCTCAGGAAAGTTAATATTATTAGCAAATGAAAGCGATGGAAGACTAGAAATTGCCCAGGTTGTATTAAGATGAAACTTAAATTAGACCTCAAAACTGAACACTGCATTGGAACATGCGTGCAATAAATCAATACTTTCGAGATAACTGTTTAATATTACCTATAAAAAAGCTGACAAATGTCTATAAGTTGGAACTGGGAATTTTTTAGCACTGTTGCGTTTTGAATTTCGAATAGTTAAGTGTGGTCTGGTTAATTAACGTCGCACTAGAGCTGCACATTGAACTACTGGCGTTGGTTCGAACAAAGCGTCCTTGATTGGTTATTGGTACGTATTTACTTACTACATCAAGGACGCTTTGGTTCGAGGCCTTTCTTGAAGAATAGACCCGGGAACGATGTCTCATATTTTTAACAATGGTCAGATAACGAGGACAACACTAGAGTTGGTATCTGACGTCCTTAAGTTGGGAATTTTGAATCGTTCACTTTCGGAATTTCGGATCGTTAAGTTGGGAAATTTCTTGTCTCAACATCCCAAAAATAAATTTGTGTGACGGCACTGCCAGCAATAATTTATATAACTAAAAAAAGTATTGTTGTTAGGACACATTGTCATTGTCTACAGTGTATGAAGCCGGTATTGTTTGCGAAGCAAACTATAGAGGATTGCGTAGCAATCCTCCGGAGTTTGGTGAAGCGTTAGCGGAGCAGGGGGCGGAGCCCCCTAGTACAATATAAAATAGTACGGAGTTGTGAGCTGTTAAACAATTATAAAACAATCAATGCTTTAAATTTTTACTTGTTAAATGTTTTAACTTGTATACGTTTTTGTTTTGACAGCTTTAGAACATAAAGTAACCAGGAACAGGTTAATAGTAATTTCAAATGTCCGTATTGCACGCTAAATTGTGAATTTTTTCAGATTTGAGGAATTCGTCTCTATTTAACTTTCTTTAACAAAATGTAAATTTCTAAAAGAAGAAATTTCAACTATACAAGCTGTTTAGAAAATAGTGCATGAATCTGATGGTTTATTATTTCAAAAGGAACAAATTATGGGAAATACGATTATAATTTATGAAATGTCCATAAATAATATTTTTTTTATTTAAAAACGTATTTTTTACATTATTCTTAAAATTACTCTTTAAAGCTTTAGCGTTGTAGACATTTATATAAATACTTGAAATTACGTTTATTTTAGCTGCTTAAATTGATAAATTTATAGGTAGTTTTCAAAATAAACTATTATATTTATGCTTTTCTGACATTTAAAAATGACGTAATATAAAAAAAAAAATGTACGTGAGCCAGAGTACTGAGTACAAAAAAATAATAACATTAGATATTATATTGTGAAAATCTATAAATTTGTCATTTTAAATATTACTGAAATGAAATAAACCATAACAAGTATTCTATTGATGCAATAAAATAATTAGCAATTTAGACTTTATGTAAAAACACATTTTCCTTACACGAATTCTACAATGACATTTCATTTATTATATGTAATTCAAGATTAAAATGAACTTCAACTTGTTTTTAAACATAAGCATATGCTTAGTGTTATTCACTTAATAGTGTATAACAAAACTAGAGTTACTGCCAATTGATAAGCATAATTACAAAACATTTATCGTTAGAAAAGATGCTATTACTTTTAATTGACTTTTAGAATACAGAAATAATTACTTAACTGACAAAACAGAGGAATAGGCTAACAGAAGAAATCTACTACCATTCGTTTGCAAAAAAAAAATGCTTCCTAAGATTGCTGTCTTTACACTAAAAAAAGAAACTGTAATGCGGTTGTAAGATCTCACCAGGGATTTTTTTTTGTTGCTGTAGCCCTTCCATGACTTCGGCCCCTAACGGCGACGAACTATACAATCACAGCTTTGGTGGCCATTCACATGCTTTGACTACCCCTGGTATGGTCCTGTACCCCTGGTACTATCCGACATGGCTTTTCGAGTAACCAGATGGGCATTTTGCAAATGAAGTACAGCTGTTGACGACAAACAGGTAATTTTCTGGTGTTTCTCACAAAAGGTGACATATGACTAATGATATGTCGTCTTCGATTGGAAACAGTTGAGAAAGGAACTCATTGTCCTCCTGTACCTTTCAAAGCAAATTCCCCCACTTTAAAACACGTTTAGAATAAATAAGGGGTGCTTCCTATCGAATGCCTCTTTGTAAGAATTCTCTATTCTACGATTGGTTTTTTAAGTAATTTTTTTTAAAAAAATAGTATAATATTAGGGGGGGGGGGCAGTGGCGGCTCGTGCACTACAGCAAGTACAGCCGGGCTGCACCTAATTTTATTGGCGTATTTTACTAAAATTTTATGTTTTACTAATTTTTTTAAATGAAGATTATAATTGGAAATGAAGATGAAATTTCAACTGTAAGTAAAAAAAATCTCCGATAAATAGCAAACGTGTTTCCGTAATGCACAAATTCAGGACAGGAAAAAACTCCATTCAATCAAAATTGCAGCCAAAAAGCGAAGTTCGAAATCGGCAGCATCGTTGCCATGACAACCTTACGTAGTATGACTTCCCCTACACACTAAAATGGAGGATGTGAAGACACAAACGTAGCGCAAAAGGATTTTTTCAAATTAGCTGTAAAAGGGATTTCGATTAAACGTTTGGTTCGTTGGTGAATCGGCGAGGCGGGGTGGAGGAAAACGATAATTTCGAAGAATCTCCCCAAACGGAAATATTTTTTTCGATAAGTTTGCGCGTGTGTTGTTGTTTCTTTACTTAAATTAATATTAAAATTGACCGATTCGCAAGTTTGATAGGAGGATTGATTTAATTTTCAAAAAATAAGTAAGTGTTTTCTATTATTTTTACATGTTATCTTTCATAAAATTTGAAAGGAATCTTTGATTTGAGTTTGAGTAATAAATTTTAAAGAATGTCCGTTCATGTATGGTTGTGGAAAAGGCGAAAGGGGGGGGGGTGGGGGGGGGGGGGGGGGGGGGGGAGTCACATGTTTTCGGCTGCAATAACAATTTTGACCACGGGCCACCACTGAGGGGGGGGGGGGCTGAGCGCCCCCAGGAATTATTATTTTGAAGGGGCTCAAAGTATCGCAATTCAATTCACACAAAAAGATGAATTATTTAAGAATAATTAATGAAATGCAAGTTACCTGTTAATAAACTTGCTGTAAGTTGCATTGCGGCAAAGCATTTAAACGAACCAGTAATTTCAACAAGCATCCAAATGAAGATTTTGACATTTACACTGCAGTACAACAAGTACAATAGGAAAAGTCCTAGACGGGAATCCACTATTAGCCGACACTCACGTCTACTCAAAAAGCCCAACAGGCCTTTCTGAAGAGTATCCCTAATGTCTGTTTTAGAGTTGCATAAATGTCGACCCCTGGCCACCCACTGTGAGACGAGGCTGAAACTTTAAACGGAGCATTCACAATATAGGGCCAATTACTTGTCACCATTCTTTGCTTTGATCCTGGGTAGGCTATCAGAAGTTCTTGTACTCAGGACCCACGTGATCAATACGCGGAGATCTCCTCAAAGTTGGCCACTGTTACTAGAAAAAAGGGGTGTGACCAGTATTCACTAGAGGGCATTCTACCCTCTCCCCCCCCCCCCCGTAATACACCGCCTATTCTTCCCATTCTTCCACGTAGACATTGGTTCTAGCCTGACTGGCTCATGGAGGACTAGCTACATATGTTTCTGTTGAAAATAAAGATAAGGGAATTCTGCAGTTGCTAGGAAAGGTTGATGGTACATGTTGAATATTAAAAAAAAGAAAGGGATTTTTTTTCTTGCAAAATATAAGTTAGAAGTTTTGAATTATTGGGGGGGCTTAGCCGGGTTTTCAAATTATTGGGGGGGCTCGGGCCCATGGGCCCAATACAAGTTTACGCCTATGAGTACGATAACCTACTTGTTTATCTTCAAGTACAATTGTATCGTAAATGAGTGATGACGAATTCCAATTTAAATAACCGTACTTTCTCAAAAATGAGCAATGTGATTTAATATTGCTACTCAGCTTCTGCTTAAGCGATCTTAATAAAACCTGACAATTTTTAAATAGTTGTTCATAAAATGGTTTTCCACATTATTTGATGTCGATTACTTAAATATAACTTGCTTCCCATTTTTTGGTACACCTTTTTAAAAAAATTCTTCTGTTTAAAACTCCTTAATATCGCTCTGGTAGTTTAACTGATAAGGCACTGACTGGACTGCGGTGCTAAGGATCTGAGTTCGATTCCTGGTAAGGCTTGGTAATAATTGTCGATATTTATTGAAAGTGATTTATGAAGGCAACCTATGTAGGTAAAAATGTATTCATTTTTACACATTGAACTCATTATTGAGTACATGTCTTTTTCAAAATTGAAGTTTATTTATTCGGAGGCATTATAAACATAGAATGAGTGCGTTTTACGTATTTTAGAGGAACCTATTTTTAACAGTGAGTTTTCCACCAAGTCGATGATATGTAGAAGTAAACATTTTTAGACGTAGAAGTTTTTTCTATTAAAAAGCTAAGAAGTTTTGTTTATTTTCAGAAAATAAATTAAAAATATTAAAATATCGGCATTGTAACTATACATACTACATATAATTCATAAAAAATACCATCGTTTATATATATACACACTTATATATATAATTACACATTTGTATCTTTTAAACATGTAAAATGGCAGTTTATATATCTTTACATATATGTGTAAAATATAAAATAAATTTTATGTTTAAAAGGAGGAATTTAATTTTTTTGGTGTTAGGTGTTTATCTATTACATAAATATTAAACGTGATTTGCCATGCTGGGTTAAAACTAGAGTCACTGTAGTTTTTGCTTTTCATAAGTAATGTAGATACCTTTTTTGTTTACCAAGAGTTTATAAAATCTTGAAAGTTAATTACACGGCATAATTTTATTTACTCTGAAACGTAACTCTGGAAACGTAATCAATCTTAAGAAAGAATTTCAAAGTTTCATTTTACACTTACTATTAATTTTGGGACTACTGTGTTTTTCTCATTTCAGCAGGAAAATTATGAGTTTTTCTAGAAATGTGTTTTAAACTATGAACTGTGGTGTTTACCTAGAAAATAAACCTACTTTACAGTGAAAATGTAGATAAAGCAGGAGGATATATTCAGAGCAGCACTTAAGTAGACTATTTTCCTTCAGGATATAATATACATTTAATTATTTAAAAAATTCAAATGTAGCGGATCTCAAATGTCTTTAGCATTAAATTTTCATTTCATTGATTATAAAATAATGACTATTTAAGTAGACTATTTTCCTTCAGGATATAATATACATTTAATTATTTAAAAAATTCAAATGTTTTTGTGCCCTCTAGTTTAAAAACCATAGATCCATTTTCATAAAATTTACAAGAGACGATAAAAACGATTGACTACCACCTACTTTTGGATCTATGCGCATGCATTTTTAGACTGGATTCTGGCACTTTTGGTTAATACCGTTTTGCAATGTGATGTAGTGCATTGAAAACTTGCAGAAAATATATGATATTTATTTCTTAATCACACTCGATATTGAATGGGAGATCAACGAGTTTACTTTAACACTACGCAGGCATATTAAAAAAATGGAAAAATGGAATAAGCGACCACTGTAACAAAAAGGTACTTATTTAACCTGATTTCTGAGAATAAGAGTATAAAAATTTGATTTTAGTTTTCTACTGTTAAGTAAATATAGCAAATTATGATTATTGTGACATATTTCTAATGAATAATGCCTCCAGACTAATTATCTCACATTTGTGCCCTCTAGTTTAAAAACCATAGATCCATTTTCATAAAATTTACAAGAGGCGATAAAAACGATTGACTACCACCTACTTTTGGATCTATGCGCATGCATTTTTAGACTGGATTCTGGCACTTTTGGTTAATACCGTTTTGCAATGTAATGTAGTGCATTGAAAACTTGCAGAAAATATATGATATTTATTTCTTAATCACACTCGATATTGAATGGGAGATCAACGAGTTTACTTTAACACTACGCAGGCATATTAAAAAAATGGAAAAATGGAATAAGCGACCACTGTAACAAAAAGGTACTTATTTAACCTGATTTCTGAGAATAAGAGTATAAAAATTTGATTTTAGTTTTCTACTGTTAAGTAAATATAGCAAATTATGATTATTGTGACATATTTCTAATGAATAATGCCTCCAGACTAATTATCTCACATTTGTGCCCTCTAGTTTAAAAACCATAGATCCATTTTCATAAAATTTACAAGAGGCGATAAAAACGATTGACTACCACCTACTTTTGGATCTATGCGCATGCATTTTTAGACTGGATTCTGGCACTTTTGGTTAATACCGTTTTGCAATGTAATGTAGTGCATTGAAAACTTGCAGAAAATATATGATATTTATTTCTTAATCACACTCGATATTGAATGGGAGATCAACGAGTTTACTTTAACACTACGCAGGCATATTAAAAAAATGGAAAAATGGAATAAGCGACCACTGTAACAAAAAGGTACTTATTTAACCTGATTTCTGAGAATAAGAGTATAAAAATTTGATTTTAGTTTTCTACTGTTAAGTAAATATAGCAAATTATGATTATTGTGACATATTTCTAATGAATAATGCCTCCAGACTAATTATCTCACATTTGTGCCCTCTAGTTTAAAAACCATAGATCCATTTTCATAAAATTTACAAGAGACGATAAAAACGATTGACTACCACCTACTTTTGGATCTATGCGCATGCATTTTTAGACTGGATTCTGGCACTTTTGGTTAATACCGTTTTGCAATGTGATGTAGTGCATTGAAAACTTGCAGAAAATCTAAAAAAAAAAAAAACGGTTTTATGAAAATGCGGATCTATCTGGTTTTGAAACTAGAGAGCTAATTTCTTTGATTTTCCTATAAGTTACATAAACTTCATTTGACTTCATTTGTAGTTTTATCAAAAAAAATTTGTAAGGTATTTGATGTGACTAATTTTATTCCCTATAAACTGTTTCCAAGCATTAGCTTTAGTCGATTACTTCTAAATTAGGTCTTTTATCCTGTTTTCCGTAAACAAAGTTACATGTAGCTGCAATATGGTGTTAGAAGGAGAACATTTGGCGAATAAATGACACTGTTTGTAAATAGGAAGTAATATGTGAGTTTAATATATTTTTTACAAGACACAAATTCAAATATATTTTTTTATCTCTAATTTGCTACCATTCAGAAACTAAGTTTCTATCACACACGTAATTCAAACTATTTCCGAATATAAAATTATCCCATGTAAGTAGAAAGTTTACTGAGTTGCTATTGAAAATATCGAAATCCAAATCCTACCACAAACTATTTACAACGATACTATTTACCAATACAATCATTCAATGCCGGATTTAAACAATTCAAGTGAACATATTATGGTCATCAGAAACTTATTAGCCTCCAAATGCGTATGTTAAGATATATAGTAATCCCATTTACAGAAAATTACCTGAATTCACCAGTATTATGAGGTGTACCTAGCTCCAAAGTTTACTAGTGGCTTCTATTAGGACTATTATAATATGTCTACAATGGTTTCTCATGGTCATATAACCCTTAGAGGTATGCCAAACATCCACAATCGTTGCCGGAAATGCCTAGCAACCCAGACAGATTCGGCTAGCCACCTATTCATTTCGTCAATGGCGATATCACTATAAATTCCTTCAGATCGGATATTCCCCTTACATTACCATCGGTATGCGTTTATTTCAATTCTCAGGCATCATGTTGGAAGCAAGTGGATGACGATAGACCGTTACAAGCATTCAAAATTAATCCATTTAACAGTAAGTATCGGGAAAAGTTTGTGTAAATAGCTGCGTTCGTGAGCAAACTTCGGAAAAGGGTAGATAATTATTACTTAATATTCTAATTGGAGAGTAATATGATTGGAGTATCGCTTGGGGTAATAGTGTTAGAAGTTGCGTGTAGTGTTAGAAGTTGAAGGATTAAGTGAATATTCTTAAATTTAATTTGGGTAAGGAGGAAGAAAGTTTTTGGGTGTGAGGTGAATTTTTTTTTTTGAGATTAGAAATTCATACAATATTTTTTTGTAATAATAATAGTTATAATATGTTTTTTTCACAATAAATTAAAAATAAGTTTAACGTCAGCTCATTATATGTACCCAAATATATATTTTTAATAAATCAAATATATCAATAAAATTGAAATATTTCTGTTGGATTATCGCAATTTTCCCTTCCATGTTAAAGAAATAAATATAAGGAATTACAGGATGAATAGGAAAATATAAATAAATAACAATATAATGCTAGTTA
Organism: Troglohyphantes excavatus; assembly: GCA_963932185.1. Taxonomy (NCBI): domain Eukaryota; kingdom Metazoa; phylum Arthropoda; class Arachnida; order Araneae; family Linyphiidae; genus Troglohyphantes; species Troglohyphantes excavatus. The sequence continues at coordinate 53,002,604 of OZ010672.1, read as the reverse complement.
ATAAAAAAATCAATTACATTTTACAAATTTTTACACTTTAAAATTACTCATTTAAATTTTGCACTCACTTAAAGTCTAAATATTGTATTGTTATATGTGTGTCTGGTAAAAAAAATATTGAATAATAAAATACTAGTAAATCACAAATTCAATTAAGTTTTTTAAGTTTCTCACATTACATAATTAAAATACATCGTTTCTATTACAATATAATCATCAGTAAGATTTTACCTGAGAAACAAATTTTAAACCTTTTAAATACATAAGGTAATTTTAAACTTTTTGTTAACATATTATTTACCCTTATTTAAACGTTTAATATAGTGAAAACAACGTACATGGGAAAGCGAATAAAGAAGTGGTTTTTATACTGTAATAAGGGATATATTGATAAATTATTTTTAATTACTAAAACACAATTTAAATTTATTTTGTTATAAACTGTCTACAGTTCAAAAATCACCTAAAATTACATTACTAAAACTTGTGAAAAGAAGAAGATTGAAATTATATATTTTTTTCTTTTAGTTAAAACAGATTGATATTCTAAGAAAAATTTATGTTTTCTTAATGAAAAAACGACACTATATACACCCTCTTGAAAATTATTTAAAACATGATAGTTACGGATTCTTGTATTTCAAAGATTTGATTAAAAATCTCTGCAAAAAGCAGAATAGTATTTGATGAAATAAATGGAATCATTTTATATACTTTCTCCCTAGGTGTTCAATAGAATCATTTTTCAGTTGTTTGACAAGATAAAAAAATAAATCAATAAACCAAGATCAAAAAGTTTAATAGAATTCTTAAACGAGGAGAATCAATTTTATCTTTTTTTTTCACCTTTTACTTTTTCTTGCTATTTTGGAATTCGATAAGTTACTTCTGAAATTCGAGTTCTTACCATTTCAAAAGTTCTTTTTATTGCAGAAATCGAATTTCCGAAAGCCTTTTAACTATTCACGTATGTAAACTTAGAGGTTTTAAACATTTCTTACAACAAATTTATTTTTTAAAAATATAGATAGACACAAAAATCTATTTACATTTTTGTTTCAATCGAATTTTTCGGACATATAAATATATTGAACATACCTGTAGACACAATACAAAAGTTTCAAGTAAAAATACTGGTATATACCTTTGAGTGGTCAAAATATTATGGCTACCTGACGTTTTTTTTAACTAAATAAGCTATGGCGTTGTTTCCGTCAGAGGAAAAGAGAGGTGAACAAAAATGAAAGGTTATCGCTTACAACGTTAGTAAAAGCGTTTTGTTCAAACTTGTAAGAAATAGTAGTCAACGTGTTTAAAGACTCGATTCTTAGCCAAAAGACTCGATTCTTAGCCAAAAGACTCGATTCTTAGCCAAAATACTCGATTCTTAGTCAAAAGACTCGATTCTTAGCCAAAAGACTCGATTCTTAGCCAAAAGACTCGATTCTTAGCCAAAAGACTCGATTCTTAGCCAAAAGACTCGATTCTTAGTCAAAAGACTCGATTCTTAGCCAAAATACTCGATTCTTAGCCAAAAGACTGGGTTTTAACGTGGGTCGTCAGCGGCTACCACTGAGCTAGAATATAATATTATAACAACTGTAAGCATTGGAGCGAGGACTCCCATTCAGCGACAATGTACTTTACCGGGTGCTGCGGGGATGCATGTAATTTGAAAGAAAGGTTGAGAAACATTCGTCCTTGGCTATGCAGGAGTCTCACGTCACAGAAATGCTTAAAACTGGTTTTATTGGTCCCTTTAATCTTCTATTTCGTGTAAGTAAGTATTGAAAAACATTAAAAGTGTAATATTTATTGTATATTTGAAAGCTAGAAATACGTTTTAAATCTACGCAAACCTATGCGAAAGCACTATTTTTTCTATCTTCTTTCAAAAAACAGTAAAGTGGTCGGCCACGCTTAATCCTCGCTCCATATGGTTTTAGTTATGTTATTCTAGCTCAGTGGTGGATACTGAATACGTAAAAAAGAGTGTCCAGGTTTGTAAGGGACAACCCAAAGCAGACAGTGCAGCAACCCTGAAAAGAGGATACACTTTCATCGTATGAGGTATGCAAGCGTTTTGCATATGGGTATGGTCATCATATTTTAGTCACTCCAGTGTATAAGACAATATTTAAAAAAATACTAAATATACCTTTAAATTACCCACAATGAAAAATATTGATTTGGTAATTATTTGTGTGAATATCATATATATTTTTTTATAAAAATGGATGCGCATATTATATATATATATATATATATATATATATATATATATATACATATATATATATATATATATATATATATATATATATATATATATATATATATATATATATATATATATATATATATATATATATATATATATATATATATATATATATATATATATATATATATATATATATATATATATATATATATATATATATATATATATATATATATATATATATATATATATATATATATATATATATATATATATATATATATATATATATATATATATTTCTTAACTAGTAATTTGGGATATTAAAAGTTCTTAGAATCTATTAGGCACACAGAATCTATGCTTAAACGAAAGAAAAATCAGATATAAATACTCAGTGTTTATCTCATTTCCTGGACCGAATAAATTACTTTATCTTCGCAAATAGGCCGTATTTGTGTTCTTGTATATGTAATCTAACGAATGAATACATGTTTCAATCACATTGGATGGAATGGTAGAGAAGAGGTATTGGATATATATTGGATAAAGGTTAAATGGAACAAAGCAAATACAGTAGAATTTATGGCAGTGAATTGAATTGGTTACTATCAAAATACACTGTTAAAAATAGGTACTTAAAATAAGTAAAATGTACTCATTTTTGATGACATTCGATTCTTTTCATAGCTTCGATTACATAAGTTTCATTTTTGAAGAAGACATGTACTTAAAATGAGTACAATGAGTAAAAATTTATAAACAGAATAGTAGCTTGCCTTCATAAATCACTTTCAATAAATATAGACAATTACAACGAAGACTTACAGGGAATCGAATGAATATCCTGAGGCACCGCAGTTCAGTGTCTTATCCGTTGTAAGGGCAAAATATACCTTTAAATTACCCACAATGAAAAATATTGATTTGGTAATTATTTGTGTGAATATCATATATATTTTTTTATAAAAATGGATGCGCATATATTATTATATATATATATATTTCTTAAATAGTAATTTGGGATATTAAAAGTTCTTAGAATCTATTAGGCACACTGAATCTATGCTTAAACGAAAGAAAAATCAGATATAAATACTCAGTGTTTATCTCATTTCCTGGACCGAATAAATTACTTTATCTTCGCAAATAGGCCGTATTTGTGTTCTTGTATATGTAATCTAACGAATGAATACACGCTTCGATCACATTGGATGGAATGGTAGAGAAAAGGTATTGGATATATATTGGATAAAGGTTAAATGGAACAAAGCAAATACAGTAGAATTTATGGCAGTGAATTTAATTGGTTACTATCAAAATACACTGTTAAAAATAGGTACTTAAAATAAGTAAAATGTACTCATTTTTGATGACATTCGATTCTTATCACAAATTCGATTACATAAGTTTCATTTTTGAAGAAGACATGTACTAAAAATGAGTACAATGAGTAAAAATTAATAAACAGAATAGTAGCTTGCCTTCAAAAATCACTTTCAATAAATATAGACAATTACAACGAAGACTTACAGGGAATCTAATGCATATCCTGAGGCACCGCAGTTCAGTGTCTTATCCGTTGTAAGGGCGAAGTGAAGAAGTTATACACAGAATAAATCTTAAAAAGGTGTGCCAAAAGAATAAGAAGTAAGATAATTGAATTGTAATAACTAAGTTTCCATTTAAGCAATCGACATCAAATAATGTGGAAAACCATCTTCTGAACAACTATTTTCAGTTTGTAAGGTTGCTTTGTTAAGATGGTTTGAAAAGAAGTTGAAATTAGAAATATTAAATCACACTGCTCATTTTTTAGAAAGTACGGTTGCTTAAATTTCAGTACGTCATCGCTCAGTTCCATTGCTATTGTACTAAAAGAAAAACGAGTATGTTCAGGTACTCATTTATATGTATCTTTTTTTTACAGTGTGCTGATAATAGAACTTCCAAGTATAATACCACCTGCTTGCATTACTTCATACTAAATGGTGTTGAACTTATAAATAAAGGCATATTTCAAATAGTAAAAATTTAATTATTTTTAAAATAAAATATTTGTATTAATAAATATAAAAGCTATACTTTTTTCAAATGTAGAAGTAATGTTAGACCAAATGTATAAAAACATTTGTAATTTCTCTTATAAAAATTACTTAATTGTTTTTTTATGTTGTTTCAAGAAAACCAATTTTTAGATTGAAGGTTTTAATATTCCAACGTATATATTTTACGAAAAAAAGGAATTTAATGAAAGAATTATCTTTACAACAAACATTGATCCAGAAAAGTATTCTGAAAAATAAAAAAAAAAATCTGACTCAATTTCCCTCAGCGGCCAAGAAACTTGGATATTTGAATTATTAATGACGATTCACTGAAGCTGTTGCTACCCATTTGTCCTCTACACTTAGTAGCTAAGTGGTCATATTTTTTGGATAAAAACATTGTGCTGCCTAATTTCCTAACAAAATGACTTCTGTCTAGTCAGAAATAGCTGTAAACCAAACAATTGAGAGAGGACACTGTACTCGAAAGTATGCAATTAGCATAACTAAGAGAAACAAGTTTTGTTTTACACGAGGTTTTTCAGCCCAGAGCAAGTAAATTGACTTTTCATTTTCTTGAAATAAGGAAAGATTTTTATTTACAAATACACATTAAAATGAAAAGAAAGTTGTTTAATACAATAATTTTGGTTTGGTGGGTATTTGAACTCGTTTTTTTTAACAAACAACTAATATTTTAACAGTGAACAACAATACAGGATTTTCACTTTGTATTTTGATTTTCGAAAAATCAATATATCTAGCTTCAATTTTCGTTAACTCCCCATTTTTCCGCCATACACACATTCGCTATAACTACTCATAGATGGCACTCCGTTCAAAGAATTCAACCCATGGATGGCAGCACTACCAACGGCTCGTTTAAAAACTGTTTAGAAACTAATTATTTTTAAACGCATTTAAAAAAAAAATAACATTAATATTCATGACACAAAAGTACGATTCGTCACTGCTCCGGGAAATTACCTTTTTTTTATACCTGTCATGTTAAGATGCGTTGTGTGCGAGACCCGTTCAAGGGTATTTACTACAGAAACAATATATACTAAGAGGCTCCGCCCTCTGCTAACAGAATTTTGTAAACAAACTAACTGTTTCCATTCCGCGTAGAGAAAAACAGCGTTTTTCAATCATCGCGTAAGAGAATTATATATAAAGATGATAATCAACGTTTACATAAATGAATGCCAAAAGGAATTTTTTGTTTAGTGTTTAAGATTTGAGTTATGTTAAACATGCGATTTTTAAAGTAAATAAGTCACATTTTGTACCCAAATTTGACATGTAAACATAAAAAAATTTATGATTTTCCATACGCATATTTTGAGGTGTTTGCATAATTTTTTAGCTGTGTATTGTCAAATTATTTAAGAAATTATTAGAATTAGAATTTCTTTATAAAAATACGAATAGATAATTAAAATAACTGTTTATATTAATTTCTTTGCTATATCCAAAAATAGATTTACGTAAAATTAACGTTATTTATTTAAACTCCAAACGCAAATAGTTCATAAAATGTTTTTGCTTTGCTTTCTTCCGCAAAATAAATTTATTTTTAGCGCGATTGAAATTTCGAATCAAATTTTAATAGTTAAGGGAATTGAAAAAAAAAGTAACCATCACTTGTGTTTCTTGTTATCAAACGCAATTTTTATAAGCACACAATAAATATTAGCGAAACGCCTACATGAATAAAAAATTCAACGAAAGAAAAAAGATTTGCGGATGTTTCCTGAAATAGACACCATTTTATGATATTATTTGACTTAATAAAAATAGCTTTCAGAGTGTGATAAACCAAAGCTCCAAATATTGAAAAAAGTCCATTGTGATGCAATATCCCCTTTCAATTATCACCAACATATTTGAACCCGGCAAAAAAAACCACATTTGGCTAAAAAAATATTAAAATATCGTTTTCTCGATATTTTTACTAGAAAAACTGGAATACTTTCAAAGTGTTTTTTCTAAGTGTTTCTATGAACGTTTGCTCTAATATAGCTAATTAAACTAGAAATATTTTTGAAATATATTCTTAAGTTATAACTCATTTTGAATAATAATTCTGTTTTTATATAAATATTATTACTCGTAAATAATTAAAGCAGGTACAAACTTTTAAAAAGTACTTTAATTGCCAAAATAAGATATTTTTATTTTTTAATATTTATTTTAACTGTTTCTAGCATTTGTTTTCTCAGACTTTCACAGGAAATAATTTGCAGAAATGAGCACTCTAGTTTCAAAACCAGATAGATAACTTTTTTTTTAATTTCCATATTATGACCTTTAAGGGGGGGGGGGGGCATAATATTTAGACCTCTCATTGTACAATAAAAATATATTTTTGGTGGATGTAAGTGACTCAGCAATTTTCCGAAAAATTCAATTAAAGAATCAATAACAAATTCAGTTATTATATAAGGAGACGGTAAAATCTGATAACATCTAAAACGGACAATATTTTTGGAGTAATTCAATTTATTCAGCTTCAGTGAAACTAACCAACATCCAAAGAACTTCTTTTGAAAATACATTCAATAAAGTTAAGCAACGTCGTTGCCGTTCGAACCCAAGTAAATGGAAACGCCTGAGAGTGTTACTTAGTTCCAAGAATTAAGAGGGAAACTAGTTAGACATTTTCACGCATGGAAACATTCTACTAATTAATTTTCCATTAGTTTCGTAACGGCGTAATTCTATATTTCTGGTCAACAGTCAACCTTAGTTTAGGTTACATTTAAGGAATGTTTGAAATTCAAACTTGAAATACTGAAAGCAAGTTTTATTCGTAATATGATATGAATTTCGCTACATATACTTTAAGAACAGAAAGTAATTATCTTTGATATCTTATTTTAAACTAATGTAAAATAAAATCAGTATTTGGAAACTAAACTTTATCAGTGAAAGAAACTTTAGAATGTGGTAATTCAATTCTAGTTTATGAATAATAATATTTTCTATATTTCAAAGAGGATTATAGCAAGGCAGTTACTGCTATTTCTTAAATTTAAATTTGATATATTATAATTTTAGTATATTTTTATTGTAATGTATGTAATTTTTTTTTCACGTTCCCAAAGTTTTCTTCTTTTAATCAGTTAAAAGGAGTAAAATATCGGAAAATTATTTTAAAAAACATGATTAAATGCTTATAAGGGATATATAAACTTTCAATTAAAATTTTGTATGCAATTAATTAATCGGAAATAGAAAATTTAATGGGTTTTAGTTAATTTAATATATTTGATTTACCTTTGAATATTGGTAATTTTTTAAGTGTCTTTTATGAAAGTAAAAAGACAAAGCAAATGATATTTAAATAGTTTCAAATGCATTTATAAAAATACATATAGTTTATCCGATTGTCTTTTAATTGCATTAATATGAATTCTTTAATGTTAGTTCTTTATTTAACACCAATTGATCCCTCTAGTTTCAAAACCAGATAATTTGTTTTCGATTTTCAGATTATGACATTTATTTTTAGTTTTCCTACAGACCTATCAGTATCCGAAGTCATAACATTCCAAAGCAGCTAGATTTTATTTTTTTACTGTGTGCAAGTAGCCGTTGGTTACAAAACCAGATAAGTAAATAAATTAGTTTTAAAAGCACACTCACAAATTGAGAAAGATGCTCGTCAGCGACTTTAACACAGTACAACTGTGCTGCGATTGGTTGACGTAGGCTACTGCGCACCAATAGCAGCGCAGTAATCAGTTGCAAAACCAGATAGTTCCCATAGTATTGGTGAAAAACCATATAGATCCGAATAAAAAAAATATCGCTCAAAGTAACACTTACACAGAGCTAAAATTGGTTTAAGACCTGTGTCTATCTAATACCAATTTTAAAAAAAATGCAAAAAATGAATTTTTTGTTTCTTTTGAAAAATTTGTCAAAAGTGGTTTTGAAACTTGAGGTTAAATGTTATCATTGCATTATTTTTTATTGAAAAAATACATCTAAGCATACCAAATTATTTTTAAACAATTTATCAGTCAGCGTTCCTTTACAAACATTCCGAACGACAGCTTAAAAACGCAAACTAAAGCTTCTCATTAAATTGATGGTGAGAAAAGAAAATTTTAAGTTTGAACTACCTCACGTCAAACATTATTAAGTACCCAATTAATTTTCGTAATGGGACTGAAATATTTTATTGGACTTAATTGAAACAATTTCCTTAAAGAAATTGGTATCCTATAGGGGCAAATAGTTATACGTAATTAAATGTGACATATATAGTTCCTTATATGTCGCTTATAATTTAAAGTCTGTTAGGGTTATACACTTTTACTTACTTTATTTTCTAACACTTACGGTGACAACACTTAATAAGTTTTCTTTTGAAGGCATATATTTTTAAATAAAAGCTTTTACGTGTCTTTTATAAGTATTATCAACATATTAAAATAAACTCTTTTGTAAGTTAAATTGTTGTAAATATTGTAATAATATCCGTAGTTATTTAGATAATAAGTAGTTAATTATTTTGCAGATAAATATATTTTTCAATTACTATGACAATGTAAATAGGATTTTTTTAATTTAAATATATAAATACAAATAATTACATACTAATATAGTTTTAAATGATCACTAAATTCATTATAAAAAGGTGTAAGCGTATAAAATTTTATAAAAGATTTTAATTCGTGAATTTCAAGCATTTATGTCTATAAATAATTATTACATTAGATGCTCAATAAATATTAATTAATGAGAATAAGAACAAAAATTAGCTGTAAAATGTCTCCCTTTATACGACTGGTGGAAAAATAATTTAGTTATATATAATTATAAAAGTAATATTATTTTGTGTAGTTTTTCAATTGATTTGTAGTTTATGTCTTTTTACGAAAAAAAAAAAACAATATAAAAATTTATAACTACATAAAACTCAAAATGTTTATAATGATCAACTAAAACTTTTCTAATATTAATGGTTTTGATAACTTTTGAATCTTTATATTAATATTCAATACTACCATGCCAGTGCGATTACAATCGTATGAAAAACCTCCCCTCCCCACCAAACACACCCATTAGTTGTAAGGACTAAATATATTAGCATATTTCTTATAAACAAAAAATCGTAAAAATTTAACGCTTCTGCTCATTCATAAACATTATCAAAGGTTCGTCAAAAAAACACGTTTAAATGAGTTATTATAAAGCAAATTTAAAAAAAAAACTTGAATATTTTTGAGATGAGCGTACTATTTGTCACTATCCTTGAACATTCTCTTTCTTTTGATACCTTATGTGTTAAGATCCAAGATATTAGCTAATTTTTATAGCCAAAATATATATAAAAAAAGTTTAGCGTAAATTAATAACTCATAGATGCACTACCAACGGCACGCTTAAAGCACTACCAACGGCTCGTTTAAAAACTGCAAGAAAAATACGATTCGTCACTGTTCCGGGAAATTCTCTTTGTTTTAACAGCTATCACGTTAATATTCGTAGAACGAAGTAAATATTGAGACATTTAATATTTCAATAATATTTTATTTTCCATTTTGATTAAAACACCATATACAATATTCAAAAATACATATATTATATAAATGAGGAGCAAAATATTCCAAACAGGTTTTATCACATTCAGGTAATTCGAGAGAAAGCTCAAATAACTTATACATTGTCTGACATACAAATTTTAATCTTTAGAAGTTAATTGTGATAGGGAAAAATTTGTTTTTGACGAATAATATAGGTTTGTTCGATAGAACATCTTAAAGAAAATTCAGTGATGTAAAAATCTAATTGTTAGAAATTTTTTACAAAACACGTTTTGAAAGTTTTGTTCCTCAAATAAAACAATAACAACAACATTTCTTTTCTAGTAAATAAATGTGGGGTTCTCTTTTTATACATTATAAAAATAATATTTTTGTAAAGTGTTTAACATAATGTTTACTTATAAAACATTCAACATCCGTTTTATTTTATTTCATATTCAAAATTTTAAAACAGTGTAATATTAAAATAAGATAAATGCAGTGGCCCCGGAACTTAGTTTAATTGGGAAGGGAATTTTTTTTACATATAAATGGCAGGGGAAAATTTATCATGTAAGTATGGCAGGTTAAAAAATAACATAGAGGTATGGCAGGAAAAGAAAATGTTTAAAGTTTAAACGTTTTTTGAATTGTTTAAACATATTATTTGGGTTAAAATAGGTATGGAATCTGTCATACCTGCCTTATCGGTTCCGACACCACTGGATAAATGTTCTCTATTCATTCATAACTATATTAATGTTACTATAAAGAATATTTTTTTGTTATTACGAATTTTTTCTTGAAAGAAGGATATTCTTTTATTACGAATATTTTTCTTGAAAAAAGGATATTCTTTTATTACGAATATTTTTCTTGAAAAAAGGATATTCTTTTTTGACGAATTTTTTCTTGAAAAAAGGATATTCTTTTATGACGAATTTTTCTTGAAAAAAATATATTCTTTTATGAAGAATTTTTTCTTGAGAAAAGAATATTCTTTTACGACGAATATTTATTAATTATAATACATTTTATAAATTAAAAGGGTTTGATAATTGAAGTTCCCATTTCCTGAAGTTTTAATATATATTCAAGAAGCGTTTCATCTAACTTACTGTGACAATAAATTTATTGGGTCGGTTATCTCTAGAGATTTTACAGCGCACCAACTATCTATTTTCATCTCTGAGCGTCTATTCTGAATGTTGTAGTTTTGATTTTTGTCTTAGGGATTAGAAATCCGGGACGACATCTAGAATATTAGAATAGATTGATGTTAAAGACATTTTCATTGTAAGAAGATCAATATTTATGTGTAGTGTTTTTTGTAAGTGTTATAATTTTAATAACATTTATGAATATTTAAGAATACAGGGTGATCGCAAATTGTTAGGTAATGGTCATTGTTTGGCTGTATTACATTTAGCTGTATTGGCATAATAAAATACTAGTTATACTCAATTACTTTGCGTATATTTCAAACACTTTTTTTTACATTACCCAACATTTTGAGACCACCCTGTAGTTTCAGAAATAATGAATGTATTGTGCAATTTCATTTAAAAAATTTTTAAAAGTGAAAAAGCAATTTGTTTTCTTGAGAATGATTTTAAAGTTTCGGTAAATACAACATTAACTTAAAAAAATATTTTTTGCACTTAATAGTTGTTCTTCATTATAGGGTTTTGATGATAATAGGAAATGAGATGTTCAAATAATAAATGCTTAGTAAAGACAAATAAATATTTTTAAGGAATAGTATATTTAAAGTAAACGTAGCTCTTCAAGAAAAACTCGTAAAGTTTATAATAAAAGTAAATACAAACATCCACTAAATAATTATATTTTAGTTACGGTTGTTGTTCTTTAAGATATAGTTTTACAACACACTTTAAAAATGAATGTGGATATCCAAAGAATATTTGGTTAATGTTAACATAGTTCTTTAGGTAATAGTTGAAGATGTTATATTTAAAAGTGGATCTCCAAGGAATAGTTGTATTTGCAGTTCTTTTAGGGATAGTAGTACAATGCAGAGTAGAGTTTAATGTAGATCTTCAAATAATAGTTGTTTACTTAATGGAGGGAGGGGAGGGGGGTAGGTTTGCTCAAATTTTTTTTATAGTGAAGCTGAAGGTAATCCTTTTAGAAATAGTTGTAGGTTCAGAGTATCTCACTGGCTGCATAATTCTGATAAGTGGCTGTATAAACTTAAAGGTAGTCTTTAAATTTACAAAGTGCGTTTATATGTTTAACAAAATATTTTTTATTAGGTTGGAAAAAATTACAAACTTCATCCTTTATAACGAAGTTCCATAATTCTGAAATCATTTGAATTCCACTATTTTTATATTGGAAATCTTTTCAGATTGCTTAGTATAAAATTTTTAGTAGATTAAATTACAAAAATATATCTTTCGACTGAAAGATACTTTAAAATTAAAACTACCACATTTGTAATGTATATAACATTTTCTTCGGGTACTTTAATGATACAAAAGTTGGAGAACTTGTACTTGAAGGCAAGTTTGATTCGCATATAAATTTTATACTAGGATTTACGGAGCTGAACGAATTAAGTCGTCCATGGATTTCCAGTTTCTCTAACAATACTTATAAACTCTAAATTCACAGAAATATTCGAAATTTAAATATTTTTCAAATCTAAAGCATTGGAGTGTTTCTTAGAAGCTATGTTTATTGAATTATTAATAATGAATTTTTTTTAATATACATGCATTGAAATTTTAAAACAACGAATATTGGGACACATACAGATACAATTGCTTCTACATTTTCTGTCAGGATTGTAAAGTCTGGAATGTCATGATCTGAATATTTTCAAGGGATAATATATATATATTTTGTTTTTACCTATAAAAATACCTTTAATATCTGTAAAATTGCGTATTATTTTAATTCTCCAGATTGATTCAATGATCATTCATAATATTTATCGCATAAAAATATTTGAAGTGATAAAAAATATAATGAAATTAGATGTGCTTGTCGTTTTTTATATTCACCAATTGTAGGTATTATTAATACTGTATTAATGACAAAATTATTTATGTAATTTTTTTAAGCACAATATCTTGCACATTACATAGGAAGATTTGACATTAAGGAATTTTGTTAAACAAATTAATTAAAATGATAAAATAATATTGTTATATATCATATATATTATGTAGCCTAAATATTCCCTGTAACAATAAAAATGTTTTTCATTTTCTTTTAATTTAAGTAGACAGAGGTGGGCTATCAGTTGAATCTTTTCTTGTTTGTTGCAGGTATAAAAATGCACGTTGAATGTAGGAAGTAATGGCAAGGATTAATTTCAGTTGAGAGTTTCTGAAAATAAAAGAAAACATTATTATTATTATTTAGTTTTATTAGTATTGATTTATTATAAAATAAAATAAAATAGTTTAAGTAAAGATTATAAAATTTCAATGATTTCACATAAAAAACATGAAAATGTGTAATTCGACTAGAAATATCAATAAATGATATTAACGTCCAACTAGGGTTTTGTAAATGAAACTTAAAACATGCTCGTTTTTAAATACTATAGAATAATTCCATTCATTGAGGCATGCTTTTGATATTAGAACTTAGTACTAGTCATTTGGATAAATTCAAAAATATATAAAACTTACATTTAATAAATGCCTCAGGTTTGGCAAATAATTTAATTAGTTTAAAAAAATAAATCATTTTGAACACATTTTAGTACAGTTACAACATCAAAATAACAATAACGAATTTTAACTATATTAGTTTATTAACTTTTAGTTCATTTAGTAATTGTTAGATATAAAAAATGCATTCTTACCTTCACTTTTGTTTAGGTTTCCTCTATAATCATTCTTCTTTGTCTGAAATCTATAAAAATCTTTACCTTTTTTTTCACTGGCAAAAATAAATAATTTGAGTAAATTAGCATAGGTTTAAAAACTTTCGGTATAAACTTTCGTGGCTCAAATTTATCTAATCAAAAGAGATAAACTTAGAAGTCAATATAACTTAAATTATGCAAATCTAGGTAAACTATTCTGTTATTTATTTTCGAAGCAAATATAACGATAATGATATATTTTCATTTTAGGATACACCATTAAATTTCGCAGCTTTAAAAGGCAGCTACATGATCGATTGACAATAACGGACGTAATCGATACAAACTAATCGAAAATAAATTAAACATAAAATCCAAACTAAAGATAAATAGGAAGGTCTAAAAGGTTTCGTTTAATATTTTGAAGATGTATTCTAAAGCGAATGATTTCGTAATTAAATGTATGTCATTTTAAAGAGTATATATACTTTAAATAACATAGACTCAGTTATTTATGTTAAGTAAATAACATAGACTTAAATAACATACTTATGTTAACTAAATAACAAAAACTTTAATAACATACTTATGCTAACTAAATAACATAGACTAAAATAACATACTCAGATATATTTATAGCAATTGAGATCAATTCAAAAATTAAATTAAACAGTATCCTTTTATACGAGAATAATTTATTTTTAATAAAAATATAAATTATTTTGTGCTACTAGTTAGTCTATGACCTATTTCTTAAATTTTTTAATTTGATAGAATTGTGTAAGGGGTTTTGTTATTGAAATATTTTTCTTTAACTAAAACTAAAACAATTATTTAATTTCATTTTACATACCTGTATGAATGACATCACAGCTCAAATAATTTATCTTTCTACTGATCTAATAGATATTCTTATTTATAAATAGTTACACATGAATATAAGTTTACAAACCATTAAATTATATAAATTTTCCTTTGGTAAATAAGCCATTTTGTATAATAAGACTACAAATCCATTACTTTTTTTAATCAGGTATACTATTATACAATAAATATTTTAAAATAAAATATTTAGTTATACATTTGGATTTGGTATTGGTTCCTCATGTTTGAGCATGAATTAATTAAAATTTCTTCTGTTTACCCATCAAATTCTTTATCAATATCTGAGAAAATTGGATAGTTAAAAAGCGTAAGAAATATAGAAAAATGTAGGATATGTTTTAGTATTAAAACATTCCTATATATTTTAATTTTATGAAATTAAAAGTTTAAAATGAATTAAAAAAAATCTGGAAAATTCATTATTTTTTAAACACTTGATATCTACGAACGTCATATCTACATCTACAAACAAATAAAAACAACCAAGATGGCAAAAAATTAAACAGCATGTATTTTTTAAACAGTAAATTCAACTCTTCTGCCGAATAATCAAATGGATTATCGATTTCATTATTAATCTTGTAAATTATTTTAAAGTGCAATACGAATATTCGATTATACTTTTTTTACATAAAATAGTAAAAAAAAAACAAAGCCTTAGCATTTTAAGAGTGACCAAAATTAAATAAAATATTTTGAGTAAATGAATGTTTAGTTAGCGAATGTTGCAGGCGAAAAGTAGATAGAAAGAAAATAAATGTTTTATAAACATGTAAAAAAACACGTTCTCTTTCTTCTACTGCTTTGAATTTTAGTACACATATTCTGAAATATGTATATAATCGTTTTATGCAAAAAATAGCAATTGTTTTTGGAGTTTGGGGTTCAGGTCTCCCATAACACTCTGAGAGATGATCACAATATCGAAAGTATGTTTGTTTTCACAGCAGAAGTGTTTAATTTATATTTCAAACATAATCCTTTTTAATCGAATAATTTTTAAAAGTCACTTTTGTAGAAAAGGCTTTTAAATATTCTCCTAAAGCATTCAATCTCAAATATGTTTTAAAGTAGATATTTTTATGAAGTTTATTATTATTTGCATTTTGAGTGAACTGGCGATACTCAAACGGTTAAATACGTACGAATCCCTCATGTAGATAAAAAAAGCAATAGGAAGAAAAACTATGAGAATTTGTATACAAGCTAAAATTATATGTTTACAAAAATATTTTTTTTATAAAAAACATTGTGTAATATAAATACAATTTCAATCATTAATTCGATGGAATAACAAATTCATTGCAATAAATTAATTACATATTTGAAATATACTTTAAATTTAAAATAATTTTCACATTCATCTTTTTTAATTATAGTGTTTTTAAACTGAAGATTTTTTTAATGAAAATATTCACTTAAGTACGTATATACTAAAATTATTAATTGAACAAAAATGTTTTAAAATACATTTTTAGCTAGTTATTTTTTAAGTAGTGTGTTTTCAAATATATCATATCTAATCATTTATTGTTTATAAGAAAACGATGCATTTTAAAAAAAATTATGTATACTTTTAATACTAATTTTCAATGCATGGATACTAGGTGAAAACGTTGCTTGAAAAATAAGCCCGTTCAGTTTTAGTCTCTGTCAACCATATTGAGTTTTACAATAAGTGATTTATTGCATCATATTTTATACATCACATTCAGAATTCTATTTGACGTAAGATGTGACATATTGCACACCTGCTTCCCTTATTTAATATTGTATGCTATATATATGAATGAATGAATAAAGTATTGGAAAAGATGATCCATAAAAGATTGAAAATAAAATTTAAGTGCGATTTATCAGTTCTTAGTTTTGTTTTTTGCATCATATAGTTTTTGTTTTAATATGAGAAATAATTGAAAATTAAAAATAAAAATTTCATATGTTAATGAATGAAATTTTTGTGTAAATTATTATAAAATATAATGTTAATAGCTCCACTCCACATTATTTTAATCGAAATCACGATTTAATCACGATTGGACAGAATATACACACATAGAAAATGTCTAATTTTCAAAAGGAAATTGAAATAGAATTGAAATATTGCGTAATGCAGAAATAAATTCTATCAAACGTCATATAAATTAAACTATTAAAAGTCAGTAAAAGTAATTTAACATTTCAATTTAGCACACAAGTTTTTTAGATTTTTAAGAAATTACTTCCTTCTGAAGCCACTAAAGACAAAATTTAATTCGCCTTCAAATTAACTGTATGTACATTAAGGAATGCATTCCTTTCCTTCTTGATAAGTGCTTTCATACAATAAATGAAGGCAGTTGGTTTGGTATTAAGAATATATTGCTTTTCTTTCATCTTAAATTTAAGTAAATTTACTGGCTGCATTCTACTAAACGATTTTGTTTAGAAAAGAAAATATTTTAAAATAATGCATTTGCATCAAATAAAACTTCTTTATTTACAGAATAAACTTTGATTAAGGCCCTACTTAGTAAGTTAAAGGGAAATCAAAATTATAAGAAGTACTTCACAGAGAATCTTAAAAGTTTATAGAAAAATAAACTCAATGATTTTTGGGAATAAAATAAATCAGTGCATTGTGATTGCATTAAGATAGATAGAGTCTAATCTTTATTTCAATTACTGAAGGAATGAAATTTGAACTGGATCATATCGTCAATCAAAATCCTGAAAATTTTATATATTACGTAAATGGAACATTAAGATAAAATTTAATTAACTGAAAGCTTACAGGAAACGAAATAAAATTTACCGGTAATTTTAAGAAGTTCTATTACATTTTTATTATAAAGCAATATAGGGGAAAATTAATGGTTGCTTTCGTATCTTTACTGTAATTATCTGTATAGAAATACTTTTGTAAGTTATTAGAAATAACCTGGCTTCTTTTTCAAAATCTTTATATTGCTGCTTTTTGGATCTTTTTCTTTTAATACACGCTAAATTTAATACGGAGTTGCTTTTATAATTTCAAGTATTGTTGGTGTTTAGATTATTATTGTGAAAGTGTTTAGATTTGTTTTGTTTCGACTATCTATTGTAATTAATCTAGAATATAATGCGACTGAATTTCTGTTTCCATTGTGACTGAACAAGTGTTTGGAAATTATAAAATTCATTATATATATTTTGAGAGTTTTCTTTAGAAGCAACTTTTGAGTCTTTAGAAACAACTGCACTAGAAACAATTTCTGAGTCTTTAGAAACAACTGCACTAGAAGCAACTTTTGAGTCTTTAGAAACAACTGCACTAGAAACAACTTTTGAGTCTTTAGAAACAACTGCTCTAGAAACAACTTTTGAATCTTTAGAAATAACTGCACTAGAAACATCTTTTGAGTCTTTAGAAACAACTGAACTAGAATCAACTTTTGAGCCAGTCGTGGTCTTTATATCAATTTTGTTTCTCTTTCTCTTTATGTCTTTTTAGTTTGAATAAAAAATTATTTTCAAACAAATATTTTAAAATGTAAAATTTAAACGAAATATATTAAATATATCGGAATCATAGAACAATGTATGTATGAATTAGAAATATACACAAAATTGATTTTAGTAAAAGGACATATGAAGTGTATAATTAATTTTATATTTTGACTAATAGTCCTAATGTGTTAATATGTTATTTTATTATGTGAAAGTACATAATTTAAAATTTAAACGTATTAAAGTTGATTTTCAAGTAATGTATGTTAAAAACTTAAAACTATTCATTAATTTTATATAAATTAATATATATAAATTAATATTATCTATAAATTAATAAAATTGAACTGCTTTGTAGACACATGATCCTTTATCTCATCTTTTAAACTGTGTTCCACGCTAATAATTTCGAGCAAATAAAATTCTCACCCTATCCATGTTAATAAAAGGCCCTTCATCCAGAACTTTACCGGGTATTGATTGAAATTCTACTCCAAGCACTTGTGACGCTCTCAAATGACGCTTAATTGAGTAATGTATGTGTATCTTACAAGTTAACCTTTTAGGATACATTTACGAAGTACGTGGCCAGAATGGAATAGTTACATGTCGATTAGAAAATCCAAGCGTGGGAGACCTCTCTTATGTAAACTCTGGATAAAGGCTCTTAAAACTAAATGGTGAGTATTTGTTCACGTATGCTTTTCTTAGATTCTAGGAGAAATGTAACTTTGTAACTTTAATTAGTAATTCCGTATCAGTAGCATAATTTGGATAATATTGAAATGTGAAATATTAAACAAACAAAATTTTAAAGCATTGTTTTGATATTTTAAAGAATTAATATATAATAATACAAATTCTTGCTGTTTTTCAATTTAATTGATCACATATAATTGCCTAAATTTCCACAGCTATACCTGCTTAAATTTTCTCAGATATATTTTTCTAAATTTTATCTAGTGAAATATATTATAGGGGATATTTTTTATTACATGAATTTATTACTTTTAAATTTCCACATTTCAATCACAAAACTCTTTATTAATATAACGCCTTTATCTTTTCTAGTATTAATAAATATTCCCATATCTATGTTAATAAAGGGTCCCTGATCCAGAACTTTACCAGGGATTGATTAAAATTCTATTCCAATCACTTGTGACGCTCTCAAATGACGCTTAATTGAGTAATGTATGTGTATCTTACAAGTTAACCTTTTAGGATACACTTACGAAGGACGTGGCCGGAATGGAATAGTTACATGTCGATTACAAAACCCAGGCGTGGGAAATCTCTCTTATGTAAACTCTGGATAAAGGCTCTTAAAACTAAATGGTGATTATTTGTTCACGTATGCTTGTCTTAGATTTTAAATAGAAATTCTAGCAGAAATGTAACTTTGTAAATTTTATTAGTAATTCTACATTAGGAGAATAATTTGGAATGTTAGAAGACAAAACAACTGTTGATATAATTTATGTGTTTGTTTTCAACCCTCTAGAGTCAGAGCGTACTTTTGATAAAACTTTCGCTTGTAGTTAGTTTAGAGGTTATGTTAATAAAAGTCGGGTATTTTTTTTTTAAATCCTGATGCGTGCTCGAGGTCACATCAAGACGAAATTAATCAAAAGCTAGTATCTGATTAGCTGCTATCAGTGAGGGTTAAATATATTGAATAACATACAAATGTATTATTATTATTTACCCTATTTTCTTTTAATTGAAAATTTCAATAGTTAATTAATAATAGAAAAATAAAGGTGTAATACTAACAAAGGGCTTTATAACTGAAATGTGGTAATTTAAAAGTAATAAATTTTTGTGATTAAAAAATCACCTATAATATAGTTTACTATATTTCACTTGATAAAATTTAGAAAAATATATATGAGAAAATTTAAGCAGATATAGCTGGGCAAATTTAGGCAATATGTGATCAATCAAATTGAAAAACAGCAAGAAAATGGAATTTTAAAAATTAATTTCTTAAAATATCAAAATAATTTTTTAAAATTTTGTTTACTTAATATTTCACATTTCAATATTTTATAGTATTCAATCATTTATTTTAACAATTAAAATTTAAACTAAAATTATGTAGAAATTTTGAAAATATTTATTAAAACAATAAAATGAAATATAAGTTTTATAAATTAATATAAGTTTTACAAGTAATATAATTTTTTTAAAGATTTTTTAGTCAAAAACAATTTCGTAGCCTCAAGCGCTTTTGATTTGAGAGTGAACACTGTAAAATACAAATAAATAATTACGTAATGATTTAAAAAATATCATTGGGAAATCACGAATTATACTATTCACTTTAAATATATAATTACTTCGTATAAAATATAAAAATAACGAAAGAAATTCTCTTTTAGAAGTTCTTATTTTTCTTAATAAAAGGGATCCGATATTTCAATGGAAATCATCAATAATTATAAACTCAAATAGTGAAATGCAATAAATTTCCCTAATTGTATACTTATGAAATTGAAACTCGTTTCAAGAAAAAAATAATACAAAGTAATTGCATTTTGATGATGTGTTTCATTGTTATCGTTAATAATTATGTACGCATTTTGACTGAAACATGTTCTGATTTGTAAACACGTTTCATAAATTGTAGTATGTGTTTGTTAATGAAGTTAAGTTGAATCGCAATTGAATATTTTCTTAGTTTTAATAAGATTTTGTAGGGTTTCTAAGTACTGACAATAAAATAGCTAATTTTATTGATATTTTAAACTTGTTTGTTTCAATTTCAAATAAGTGATGTGGAATAAATAAACGAATTAAATAAATGTGAAAATATGATTTTTAGGAAAATAATTATGCTAGTTTAGTATAATTTTTAAAAATAACGTTTGAATTAAAATTTTGTTTTATGGATTAAATTTATCGTAAAATAAGTATCGTAATTAATTGTATTAATTAAGAGTTTTAGCTAGAAAACAAGTAAAAATAATTTAATGCAATAACTGATACATATTTGATTCATTTACGGATATTTTACTTGAATAAAAATTAAAAATATAATACTTCCATTAGCATAACATGTTATCACATTTTTATGTATTACATTTCTTTCGTTTTAGTAATGAAATAAATTAGTAGTTATTAAAGATTCTAATTTTTTTAAAAATTTTTATAACACTTTAATAATATGTATATTTTGTATGATCATCTTACGTAACATATAAATCAACATGTTAATTTATATTGGATGCTTTAAACTGTATTTAAATGTATTTAGTACTTAATTTTTTATATCATTTGATAAGTGTGTCGGTGTAAATTTTATGTCAAAAATAATTAATAATTTTTAATATCAATTTATTCTAAAAATAGATATATTGAAAAAAAAAGTTTAAATTGAAATTTTTAAAAAAAAAGCGAAAAAACATATTGTTTATTAAAAATCAATCTCCCTTTAGGAATATAAAAAGCATAAAGAAAAACTTAAATCAACGAAGAAGAGAGATGGTAATACAATTGGTAAGGTTATTGAAACCCTCTGAGCAGTTAGGATAATAAAGTGGTAAAGATGCATTCTCTGCAAAATGGTTCACTTTGTATATTTAATACTTGTAATTTATATATATTTTTAAATTTTAATTATTTTAATGAATATAGATTCCCAAAACATCCAAATGCTTTAAATTTGAAAACTATTTCAATATTTTTACGAATTTGAAGTTTATGTGCACTGCTGGAAGATTCAGGAAGATTTAGATAGAAGACCGATTAGAGTAAATACATTTTATTTACATATTAAATAATTCTTGAATCTTTTGTATAAGCAAAATATTATTGAAAATTGAAATAATTGATATAAAACGAGTAAATGTAAATCGAATAATGTTTAGTTTGTTTTGACTGCACAATAGATTATGATATCAATGAACAACTATAAATATACAAAATATAGAAATATAAAATTCGTATTTAGATTAATGATTTAATTCGTATATAGATTAATGATTTAATTCGTATATAGATTAATGATTTAATTCGTATATAGATTAATGATTTAATTCGTATATAGATTAATAATTTAATTCGTATATAGATTAACGATTTAATTCGTATATAGATTAATGATTTAATTCGTATATAGATTAATGATTTAATTCGTATATAGATTAATGATTTAATTCGTATATAGCTTAATGATTTAATTTGTATATATATTAATGATTTAATTCATATATAAATTAATAATTCGTATATAGATTAATGATTAAAAATAAAATATTTTCTACAATACGGAAAATAAACTAATATATGCATTTGATAATAGAATAGTATATACTTCGAAACTTTTACAAAAGTATAATTAATATTGCATAACAGATTATGATATCAAAGAGAACAACTATAAATATACACAATACAAATATGTATAACTTTATATAGATTAATGATTTAATTTTAGTTGTAAAAATTAAAATATTTTCTACAGTGTGAAAAATAAACTAACATATGTATTTTCATAATAGTATAGTTATAATTCGAAACTTTTATGACAGTATAATTAATACCGTACAATATATTATTATAACAAAGAACAACTATAAATATACACAATACAAATATTTATATAACTTTTATAAAGATTAATGATTTAATTCCAGGTAAAAAATAAATATTTTTATTACATGAAAAATAAACTATGAATAATATAATAGTATATAATTCGAAACATTTACGACAGTATAATTAATATCAACAAGAAAAAAACTCAACTCTATAATGACTAACCAAAATGCATATTAAAAATAGGATAACTTGAATATTTCTGAATTATCGACCGACATTTTCCGAAATAACTATGATCGTCATAAATTTACCTATTGCGATTGATATTGCTTAAGTACATCTTCTGACACAAATTGCAGTTTCGATACACAACATTTAGCTTTACCAAGTTTAGATCCCCCTGTATCCCATTTCCATATTTCAAATTTATAGGTTTTACCCTTGAAATCATAAAATATGAATATTTGAGAGATACTTCTTAAAATATTTAGTTGTAGAATGAATATTCGTCATTTGCGAGTTGGATCCCAGCAAAAAAAGTCAGCATAAAACCGTCATCAAAATTTTGAAATTGAAGGTTTTATGCAGGAAAACTGCAGTTTTTTTGAAGATCTATAAAATTAAAGGTTTTTGTTTCAATGTCCTTCATAAAAACTGCAAAAAACCTTCATAAAAACCTGGAAAAAACCTTCAATTTTTAATCATGAAGGGAAAATGCAGATATTTTAAAGGTTTTATACAGGAAAATTAAAAACTTAAAAAAAACTGCAGTTTTTTGTTTCAATATCCTTTATAAAACCTTCAATTTGACAATTTTGATGAAGGTTTCATGCTGACTTTTTTTGCTGGGATATTCTCCTGATTTTATTAAAAAGAAAATAATAATGTTTTTATTTATTTATTTGTTTTTAAAGAGATACAAATGAGTTTTTTTTAATTTCAGTTACTGGTTAAAATGGTTACGTTAAATGTTTTTGATTTCCTATTTATAATTGGGAAATGTGTTAACCTTTTTTTAAACGATTCATCTTAACAATTGTTTTCGCGAAATGTTGGGTAAAATATTGTATTTAACTGAATGAATGATTTTAGGGAAAGTGATGTTAGTTTATTGTTTAATTTACAGGAATTAGTATAACTTAAAAAACAAGTTCGCTAATGAAGAATTAACTAGAAAATGTGCACATGGCGTTACCTGCTTTAAATGAACAAAAATATTCTTAATAACTTAATTCATAGAATGCAGAGTAAAATATTGTGTTTATCGGATTAATTGTTCCTTTTGGAGAAATAATAATTGTGTATAGTTTTGTTTATAGAAAGTAGCATAACTTAAAATTCAGTTCGTTATTAAAAGATAAACTTTAAATTAGTTCATTAACTAAATTAATTATATGCCCTTATAAATTATAAGTTAAATTTTTCTTTGCACTGTTTAAAAGTTGTTAAAGAAACAATTTTTTCACAATCCATTTATTATTAATTGAAAATGTTTTATTTAAGAAAAAAGTTTTCTATGTCATATGTTTTTTCATTTCAAACATGATTATTTTCGATATTTTGAACCGTATACTTTAAATAAATTACAAATAGCTAAATTGTAACTGATAAAAAAAACCTCTTTTAATTTAAAGTTAAGCTAATATAATAAAAAAACATTATTTTATGGTTTATGGTTATCCTGGAAAAAATGGAAATTTTATGTATATCGACGATATCATTTATAGATGATTTAGCCTCTCAAAATGTCTGAATATTGATACATAGTATGAATATTTTCTGAATAAGATAAAATATTTAAATATATAAAATATCTTCTAAAGAAAATATTTTTCGACAACTTTCAAAGTAGCATTCTTAAATGTTTCTTAAAGGATATATGAATATACAATAAACTTAAATAGGTGGTAAATGGTATTTAATTAAATATTTATATGTAGTTAAAAAGCATGTTAATTCAATGAGATGGTTCACAAAATATTATTATCAACTCTACGACAAATGGTATTATTTGGCAGCTTCATGTTAAATAAAAAATAAGTAATTTATATATAGGTTTTAATTCGTAGATATATTTTATAGTTATTTTTAAATTTTTAACATCAATGACTTCATTTATTTGAAAAATCATTACCTTATTTGGAACCATTGGGTACTGGCACACAGCCTTTATAGGACGGCTGGTTGATACTTTAAACAAAATCTCATGTTAAATCCAAATACCAGCCTTGCCTTCAAAAGGTTGTTCTATCAATCCCATACTTTTTTTAAATGGAAAATTTGTATTTATGATAAAAGACAAGTGTATGAAAATTATTGTTACTCACACACAACAACACGTATATATATATATATATATATATATATATATATATATATATATATATATATATATATATATATATATATATATATATATATATATATATATATATATATATATATATATATATATATATATATATATATATATATATATATATATATATATATATATATATATATATATATATATATATATATATATATACACATGCTTAAAAGTGTGAATGCGGTCAATTTGCAGATTGCATGATTAGTTCAGTCAAAGTGCGGAATTATCTGCGAAATTATTGTTTTCCGCACTTTTTCTAGGTAATGTGTACAGTGAAGTATTGGAAATAGTCATATTGTAAAAGTTTGTTATTCAAATATCGAATGGCATCTCCATTTTAAGAATCTCGCATCATAATAACTGTTCAAAAACAGCTGGTACCCCTTTGAAGCAGTCTTGAGGGGAATCTCAGAATCACCGAGCCGTCAGATTTGGCATCTGAATCCCTTTTCGAGCAGTCGATTTTAGAATATTGTGTCATTATAACTGTTTAAATACAGCTGGTACCCTCTTGGAGCTTGTTCAAATACCGCTGGTTTGGGGAGGCTCATTCACTCCGAGCAGTCAATTTGGCAACTAAACACAAAATATTACTCAATTTTTAATTTCAAAAATTATATAATATTGATTTAGGGGTCGAATGAGCAGTCAATTCTTGGACGCACGTGATTGCCTTTTATTTTTAAAAAGTTATAAACTTAGTGACCGATCAAAATTTTTTTTACATTATTTTAGAAAAAGTTTGGACAAACATACCTTTCGAAACTTTCTATATGCAAATATATATTTTAAATGCTTTATATCAGTACACAGCATGATATATTATGATGAAATTTTTGATTTTAAAATATAATTTTTAAGTCTATATTGTATTAAGTATTAAAATAAAATATTAAAAAATATTTTTTAAAAAATCCACTTTAATTGTTAGAGTTAACAAATCATTTGTAAATTTTATAATTAAAATAACTAAAATAATTAGGTGAAATAAATAAAAGTTATTAACACGATCTAAGTACTCTATGATGATAACCGAGGTACTTATTATAGAAGGGACACGAAGCACTTCAGGTGTAATATAAACTCACACTTGATCAATTCCAACTTCTCTTCTTGCATAAACAGCAATCAATTTTATATTTCTATCTTGAAAAACTGATCTCTGAGGCTTTATTGACACAAAAAATAAAGTCGGGAAAGTGAAAAATCAATTTACGGGCGAATGTTATTTTTAAATTCTTCGAAACGCATTCGATCTTTCTTTTTTTACCTTCCAGTTAATGATGAAGGTAATGTCTTAAAATTGATTTCCAAAGTTAATGAACCGTGAAATTCCAGTTTCACAGTTCTAGTTTGAAAGAATTCTCTCGGATCTTTACACTTTTTCT
Source organism: Troglohyphantes excavatus (assembly GCA_963932185.1). NCBI lineage: Eukaryota > Metazoa > Arthropoda > Arachnida > Araneae > Linyphiidae > Troglohyphantes > Troglohyphantes excavatus. The sequence goes on along the minus strand of OZ010672.1, from coordinate 52,976,288 downwards.
CGTAATCAATGAAAGAAGTAGAATTAAAGAATCACCGATTGGGTTTCAAATATGTGAAAGATACTACAAAAAACCTTTATCTTCGAAATTAGACTTTCTTAGTAGCTTTCTTTAAATAGACGCAATAAATTATTCCATTTAGAATAAAAATCAAAGAGTCAAAATCTGCTATTTTTTATCCGAATCCTTGCGATTTTTTTAAGTGAATGAGTGATTTTCGCTGTTTTTTACCGAATCTACTTCCATCATTTTGACGTGCACTTTTCAAAACGCATTGAAGCATACGTTCGTATATTTATTTTCCCATACGTGTTTTGTTACAATTATATGGTGAAGAGCAATGCATTTTAATCTCAGAATCACTGTACTACTTTGAATAATAACAAATGAACAGGAAGAGAAATTGTATAGTTTAAACGAAGTGAAAAAAAGATGACAGTTAAAATCTTTGAATGACTTGAGCGTGTTTCGAAGTTACTGTTTCAATTTGATTACTGCCAATTTATTAAAGTTTACGGAGTGAAATTATAGTTTCTTCTCAGCAACGAGGCTACATAAAGCGCATACATTGAAATAAAATAGTGAATTGAACAAATAAAAACGCTCTGTTACTGACTGTCACAAAATGAATAATCTGTATGTAAGTTTTCTAAGTTCCTTCAGTTTTTGAAGATTTTTTTATACTTAAAAAGGTGCAGCTCCATCTATAATAAACTTTGAAAATAAAATTTATATTTGCTTCGACACAAGTTTTCATCATGAAAAGCATTTTTGTCCAAAACGCACTCTATTACGCCAATTATGTGATTTTATATTAAATATTAAAATGTGTCCTGGACTTTTAGCCCAGCTTTTATATTGGTTATTTTTGTATATATGATTAATTTAATAAATTATATTTGTATTATATAGAAAACACGTAAAGAAAATTTAATTATGAATTATAAGATTATATTATGTGGTTCCTTAGTATTAGTACTTTTACATTAAAAAGAACTGTACTAATCTACAGAAATAAAAAATCTGATCAGATAAATAAAAAGAAAAGTTAATTAAAACCATATTAAATCATTAAAATATTTTTTTTTTCGATTTTAAGATACTTTGTGCTACTATAAATAAATTTGATTTTTTTGCATTAATCATAATTTTATTCTTGAAAGAAAATTTAAACTACTCAATTTCAGACTATTTATTTTAATTATTTTTTTAATTATTGCATTTATTCGTTTTTTTGGAGACTAGTTAAATCAATATACACTTATAAACGTCTTAAAAATGGAATAATTTTTTTTTCATTTCGTTTTTATGACTAGCTTTACAATTCTAAAAGTAACTTTATGAGATGAAAAAAATCCTATGAACTTCTTAATTAGTTTTTCAATTGAAGAATATACGTTGCTGGTATCACAAATAAAATTTGAGTCGAAATTAAATATTGACGTTTAGCGAGTATTAAATTATAACGAGCCTATTGAAATATCTTCTCTAATGCAGTACACACTTTTAATATCTTTCTCTTTGAAGTATTAGCATTTTAGATTCAATACTACGTCATAATTTAATATTAAAATTCCTATTAACTTACATTAAATATTTAATTATTTTTCCTAAGAAAGCATTTAGCGTTGAAGTTCTGTTCTTGGCATAGGAAGCTTTTAACTGAATAACAAGTATTTTTACGAAAAATAATTCAAATACTAAATCATTTTAATGTACATTTTAAAATTAATTTATTTCAGTTTTATTTATAACATTTCCTTGGAATTGTGGAGGAGAAATCTTGGTTTTCAAGGAAAACAGAATCTTAAAATCCTGAAATGGGCTATTGAAAACTTTATTTTAATGACGATTTTACTCGCATATTAGGCCTTAAGTACTTCCATAAATAAACGACTTTCTCTATTGAAAAATGTTGTCTTATCAATTTTATAATAGAACAAAAAAAAAATATCTAAACAAATGATTATAAAAATTCTTGAGTTTTGGCAGTTTCTTGTTGAGGACATGACATTCCAGTGATGTGACTAAACCCCTGAGTGCAACTAAAATTATACATGTAAATAATTTTTACACGAAAAACATGATTTCATGCACAATCCATTAATAATTTGTTTTGGTAATTTTATATGTATGTAAGGAACAAACGTTAAAAAAGTGTTTTGTAACACTTAACTGATTCGAGAGAAAAAGCAAGTGACTTTTATTAAAGGCATTAACTGTGCAGATTCCAATCTTTGAAAGTTAATTTTCAAGGGTCAAAACTTGCTTTTAAAAAATAAAATATTTTAATTCGATTAAAATATTCTCAGGCGAATTCAGTAATTTAATAATCAAATTTCTAAAACTTTTGTATAAAATAAGTTTTAATGTTTACTCCTCATATGATTTCATTGATATTTATAAGTGGTCAAAATTGGCCAATCTAAATTACGAGTGATGAGTATACATAGATGTCCGGAACTGGTAAGTCAAAATGCAGTCTATGAATACAAATCCATCACACCTTTCAAAATTGCATGTTAACGTTAAAGAAAATATAGAGAGTCGGCCATATTGGATTGCTTTACTGGCAAAATCACTACTATTGATGGTTTGATGGTGTTGATTTAATACTATGCGCATGCGCACGAGATGTTGTTCTATGCATTAGAAAAGCAGTGGAAGGCTTCGTTTATTATGTGGGTAGCCATTTATGGTCCGCCTATCTTTTTATATTAAAACTTAAATTGGTTTTATAATAAACCTTATCACATTGAAAACGGCGCATGGATAATTCATAAATGTGGGAATATGCCATTAAATAATATTTCATTAATTCTAACCTTTTGAAATATTCTGAGAACTATTGGATTGCAAATATTAGAGAGTGAATCGAGTTTTCAAAGGAAATCTCATAGAAGGAAATGCTAATGTAGAAGATGTTTGCGAACTTTGGGCTTTGTTGGAACCTCTTTCAAATGCTAAAGTTTCATGAGTTTCTGAATTTATAGTCGTTATAATGTCCATTTATCTAATTTTAAATGTTCCAGACTTTGCATATAGATTAGCATCTTATAATTTAGATAATATAGTTCCTATTTCGGAGATATTTTGCAATTAAATTTTGAATTTTAAAGAACTGTGATTTATTTTCTTAGTAATTAATTTTTTTTGACAAACATTTAGTTTTTAAGAGATATTTTAAGTTTAACGTGTTAAGATTGCGTTTTATATATAAAAGTAAGGGATTTTTCTTTGGATTCTACTATCTTTAAATATCAATTTTATTGATATTCTCTAATATTCTTTGACTTACTCATCCTTAGTCATGTTTTTAATCCTATAAAAATGAGAAATATTTTAAACAAAGTAAATTACCCTCACAATACAAATAAAAATGAATATTTCTTTTTGTAGAAAATTAAAACAATTTCACCAATACTGTAAGGGAAAACTTAACATTGCTTCAACAAAAATAGCCTTATCTTTTCAAATTCTTGATATTATCATTTATATAATCTCTTTTCTCTCAAATTCAATAAAACTGAGAAATTCCGCTCGAGAAATCTCCCACTCTCAATAACAATTGACAAGATGCAGCGAACGCTCTAAATAGGATATTATTTCCGAAATGACAAAGTGAATTTGTCTAAATCCTCGAATGAAGGGCTAAGTGGCGCAGAAACAGGCTTAAGACAACCCCCTTTCGGCAGACTGAAATGGGTATGACAGCACAAATATATTCAGACACGCATGCCTTAATTCACTGAGGCATCGTTTTACCTCGCTTACGAACGTTTCAGGAATCTGTTGTATTGAGTCTTACTCTGATGAGAGTGAAGCTGAATTCGTGAGATAATTTAGATTGAAAGTCCATTTTGAATTTCTTGAAAAGGTTTTTAGGGTAATACGTGTTGGAATATACAAATACGTCGTTTAGGAGTATTTTTTTAAATAAAAATTTCATGTGTTCAAGTCTGCTATAAATAGAAATAATAAAATATTTATTAAATTTATTTGTTTAATCAAACATATATAATTTTAATTATAAATAATATAATAATTTTAATTATAAATAATATAATAATTTTAATTATAAATAATATAATAATTTTAATTATAAATAATATAATAAGTTTAATTATAAATAATATAATAAGTTTAATTATAAATAATATAACAAGTTAAATTATAAATAATATAATAATTTTAATTATAAATAATATAATAATTTTAATTATAAATAATATAATAATTTTAATTATAAATAATATAATAATTTTAATTATAAATAATATAATAATTTTAATTATAAATAATATAATAATTTTAATTATAAATAATATAATAATTTTAATTATAAATAATATAATAATTTTAATTATAAATACTATAATAGTTTTAATTATAAATAATATAATAATTTTAATTATAAATAATATAATAATTTTAATTATAAATAATATAATAATTTTAATTATAAATAATACAATAATTTTAATTATAAATAATATAATAATTTTAATTATAAATACTATAATAGTTTTAATTATAAATAATATAATAATTTTAATTATAAATAATATAATAATTTTAATTATAAATAATATAATAATTTTAATTATAAATAATACAATAATTTTAATTATAAATAATATAATAATTTTAATTATAAATAACATAATAATTTTAATTATAAATAATATAATAATTTTAATTATAAATAATATAATAATTTTAATTATAAATAATATAATAATTTTAATTATAAATAATATAATAATTTTAATTATAAATAATATAATAATTTTAATTATAAATAATATAATAATTTTAATTATAAATAATATAATAATTTTAATTATAAATAATATAATAATTTTAATTATAAATAATATAATAATTTTAATTATAAATACTATAATAGTTTTAATTATAAATAATAATAATTTTAATTATAAATAATATAATAATTTTAATTATAAATAATATAATAATTTTAATTATAAATAATACAATAATTTTAATTATAAATAATATAATAATTTTAATTATAAATAACATAATAATTTTAATTATAAATAATATAATAATTTTAATTATAAATAATATAATAATTTTAATTATAAATAATATAATAATTTTAATTATAAATAATATAATAATTTTAATTATAAATAATATAATAATTTTAATTATAAATAATATAATAATTTTAATTATAAATAATATAATAATTTTAATTATAAATAATATAATAATTTTAATTATAAATAATATAATAATTTTAATTATAAATAATATAATAATTTTAATTATAAATAATATAATAATTTTAATTATAAATAATATAATAATTTTAATTATAAATAATATAATAATTTTAATTATAAATAATATAATAATTTTAATTATAAATAATATAATAATTTTAATTATAAATAATATAATAATTTTAATTATAAATAATATAATAATTTTAATTATAAATAATAATAATTTTAATTATAAATAATATAATAATTTTAATTATAAATTAGTATATTAGCTTTGTGTGTGGACAATATTGATAATTTTTATAAGGTTTATCTTAATATACTATTACTTTGAAATATTTAAATTTGTTAAATATACTATTTTTTTCGTAGAATACTTATTCGCTCAGCTGCACATAATACATTTTCTATGGGTAATAAAGAATATACTTTGTTAATATTGCTTCAAATACTATTATATTTAATACTGTTTTACTGTGAATGCAGCCAATTCAGTCAGGTACAATTGAACTTGCTCATCTACGGATTAAATGACAGAAATGCCTATAGTGAATTTTAAAATTGAATTGTTAATATTACTTTGAATAAATAAACCATAAAGTTCTTTTTGTATTAATACATAATTATGACTCTTGTCCATTCATTATCAATCATAATAATTATTTTATCCATACTTTTAATCATGTGATTAAAAATCATAACTCTATTAGAAATCTTCAAAGAGCAATAAGGAGGCCCAGCAAAAAAAGTCAGCCTAAAATCTTCATAAAATTTTTGAAATTGAAGGTTTTATGCAGGAAAACTGCAGTTTTTTTTAAGATCTATAAAATTAATGGTTTTTGTTTCAATGTCCTTTATAATAACTGCAAAAAAACTTCATAAAAACCTGCAAAAAACCTTCAATTTTTAATCATGAAGGGAAAATGCAGATATTTTAAAGGTTTTATGCAGAACAATTAAAAACTTCAAAAAAACTGCAGTTTTTTGTTTCAATATCCTTTATAAAACCTTCACAAAACCTTCAATTTGACAATTTTGAAGAAGGTTTCATGCTGATTTTTTTTGCTGGGGGATATTAGATGTATAAATAATTAAACAACCAGCCGGAGAAAATATACAAATAAGTGAATTTTCATTATCGAAATAGTAATGTTATTGAAATAGTAATCGAAAAATGTTACGTTTGTATGTCAATTCAATATGTTCTATTATGAACGGATTATATAAGGAATTCCCTTATCTAATTACCCCTTATAAAAAGGGGTCAACCTTCTTTATCGAAGATAAAACGTAAAATATAAATCCTAAAATTTTAAGAAGGGAATAAAGCCTTGGTTTATTCTCATCAAAGTGTTTTATGATGTGAATTACTTTACGTAATTGTATATAGGTAACGTGAAGACTTTTTATTATAAGCCATCGAATTGGTCAATTAAGTTATCAGAAACTGAAGAAAATTATGGGAAGGAAAGGAGTTTTTTTAATTGATGTTAACTCAAGAGTTAATATGCAGCGATAAAATAGTATGTGAATAACATTCTGTCTTACAATAATATGTATCTAACGGGAATCATTATAATATACTCGTTTTATTTATTCAGTCGTTTGCAAAATTGAAATCAATGTTTCACATATTAAATAAAATGAAACAATGATATTTTGGATAATTTAATGTATAAGGGTTTTAAATACAACTTTTTAATCTGTGAATTTCGCAAAAAATTGTAGTATACGAATATTTAAATAATCCGGTACTTAATTATTTAAATTTATTTAGTTACATTTTCCGCAACATGTTTAACTGGAAAGTGTCATTTGTTTTAGTAACTTAATAAAAATAATGTGCGACTGATTAATGAGATAATGCATCATCCTCATAAGTGCTTTAATTCTGATAAAAAAATATCACAATGATATGCATTTCAACTAAATGGGAAGATCAAATATATAAAAATTTCACGTTCATTACCTTAAATAACCTGTCTTAGAGAAGATTAATTCCTTCCCTTTAGAACCCATATAAATAAAAAAGTATAGTACGTGAGCTGAATTCTAATTAGATATAGTTATGCTGATAATATTTTTAAATCTTTCAAAAAAGAAATGCTGATACACAATGCGTGTATTCTGAATACTTTCTATATAACACTTATAGTGGTGATAAATTTGGATATATTGTTACAACTTCCAGTTATACAGCGGAATACTAAGTGTATACTTAAAAAAAATAAGTATAAGTTCAAGTAATACTATATATTATTCTTGAAAAATATTTTTTTAAAGTTTTATATATATATATATTTTAAATATTATTTTTGAAGAAAAGTAGTAAGAGTTTGCCACTGATAAAATACTCTTGTTATTTTATCTATTTTAAAAATGGATGAAAATAAATATTACACATATTTTAATTGTTTTAAATAAATGAACTTCAGTTTGTTCATTATTTTTCAAATAATTCTTTCAATTTAGTTGAAAAAAAATTTAAACGGACTTTTTTAAAACCTTGACTTGGAATTTGATCTAGAATTCTACCCAAATGAAAGAATTTTTTTAATCTAATTTTAAATTAAAAAGCATCCAGAGAAATTAAAAAAAATATATAAATATTTATATTTTATAACAAATAAAATGTGCTATTAAAAATAAAATATATTAGCTACAAAACAAAAATAGATTTTCTTACTTATGAAATTCCACAAAAAAATCTAATTTTTGCAGCATTACACATACAATAGCAAAATAAAACAAATTGATGGAAGCTGTTTTATATAAAACACTGTAAAAGCTTAAATTATATATAATTTTGGTTAGTCACGTTAAATAAACAAGTTAGCCACGGTTCACGTATTTTCTAAAAATAGATATATTACCTGAGAAAGATTAGCATTACCTACAAAACTAGAAAATTCAATCCGAAAACTTTCTTGTCTTGAAGATTTCGATTGTCCGTAGTTTCTCTAACTGGGATTTTATTCAGATAAATCAGAATGTTAATTATTCTTAGCTCTTCTCAAGCGAAAACATGCTTATTTCTTGAACTTAAAGAACATAAAAAACCTAATGCATCAATGTGGTGAAGTGTAGTCGCAAATTCAAAACTCAATTTAAACTTTCTTAGGGAGTTTGGCAAAACATTTCGTTAATACTACCAAGTGGGATGTAGACATTATAATGAAGTTTTACTGAATGTAAAAAAATCTGAATAACTAAATCAAGCATGTAATTGATTTTCTTTTTTTTATGTTGTTCACTTGCCGTAATGACTTGAAGATCTAATGTAAAGAGTTTTGGGTGTTTAATGTAATTCCCTTAAAGAAAAATCAAGAGGGTTTTAAAAAAGAATATAAACATTTTAATTTATTTTTAAGTTAATCATATTTATTACTTATTAGGTAAAGAAAAAACTTGAAGGATAAAGTTAGAAGTTAGGTATGGTACTCTGAGTCATTTTTTATTACACTTATTTCCAAAAGTTAAGCAACCGGCAGAAAATAAATTCAAGATAAATTAAAAAGTTTTGCTTGAATTGACTTCAAATTTAACAAGGATATAGTTAATTCTGTTATGTATTCGTTAGTGTAATAAAAAATGTTAAAGACAATTGTTTTAGGTATTTTTTGAGAATTGATGTTATGGTACATCACCTTTCGTACATTCAAAAAACTTTTTTATATGTTGTGCAATTAAACGAAACGTGTCTTAATAGGAGATAAGACCACTTTAGATTTTCAAACAAGTTAAGCAGCGATGTATCTTTAATTAGGCAATCAAGCAGAACTGGAGTAAAAAATGCTATTCTTCTAATTGAGCAGTTCATAGGTTTTTGAGAAATGATGAAGGTGTTTAAAGGACAGAGACAGTCGCGCAAGGGAAAAATAAAAAAATTCGATAGGTATGAGACAGGGCGAATATGGTGGTCATTTCACGAAAGCAATGCTTTCATTCGTCCAAAAGATTTTCTTCAAACAAACTTCTGTAGAATATGTTTCATATCTTTAATTAGGCAATCAAGCACAACTGGAGTAAAAAAAGCTATTCTTCTAATTGAGCAGTTCATAGCTTTTTGAGAGTTGATGAAGGTGTTTAAAGGACAGAGACAGTACGCGCAAGAGAAAAATATTTTTTTTATAGGAATGAGACAGGGCGAATATGATGGCCATTTCACGAAAGCAATGCTTTCATTCGTAATTCATTCGTCCAAAAGATTTTCTTCAAACAAACTTCTGTAGAATATAGATAGATAAGTTTATTGTAGTAGGCCGTAGCCCATTCACAAAGGTTGGCAACATAATTTAACAAAAGTTCATACAAAATTAGATAACACAAAATACAAGATAATACATTTAAATAAAAATTAAAACACAATTTGAAGAAATATGAAAAAAAAGACAAAAATAAATTACATGATCAATTAGAATTATGGTTTCAATCTGTTATTCCTGCACAAGTTCTCTGATCAAGTCCTCCCGGAATTTTAAAACAGAGTTTGCGTAATTATAGAAACAAAAATATTATTTTTTGTAAAATTTTAGGATGGTTGAAATGTTACTGGATTCAATTGATGATAAGCATTTTCGTCTGAATGCATCGTAAATTTGACAGACTAAAAATATATGATTCCAGGTTTAATTTTCTGCTGTGTTACAAAACTTACAGGAATTATTTGGAAAAATTTCGAAAGCAACTCTTTTAAAAAATATACGTGATTGATTGCAACGAATTTGTATAATAATTCTTTTTATAGTGATATCTATATTTGAAATTAAATAACTTTCGTAGTCCGTAGAATATAGTCACACAAAAGGGTCAAAGATTTTATCCTGATACATTACAACCGTTACAGTATCTCCCTCCTGTAAAGTGATGCAGGTCGATGTGATAGCTGCAAGAAATTCTAGACCACACCATTACCTTGTCAATACTAAAGATGTGGTGTTGCCTCTGATGGATAAGCAAAATTTCGAATCTGCAAGTTTGTTTTCACTGAAGGAAAGTTTAATTTATATTTCCAACACATTACTTTTGAATTTTTTTTATTATATCAGTAGGGAAGGTTCTCAAATGTCCTAGAAATGCATTAAATTTAAAAATAATTTAAAAAAAGAGATTTTCATCAACTCTTAGATTATATGTACTACTGGAAAAACTGGAGATACTGAAACAGATATACATGTCTGTATCCGTCAGGTGGTATGGTTTTAAGGGCCTTTTTCCGCGTTTCTTGTTCTCTTCATATTCTTACATACCTCTTATCGTATTATCCGTCTTATCAAGAGGAAATATTGACTCATCCCTGAACCCAATAGCTATGTCAACACTTGTGCTTTTAATCGCGCTTGACAGCATAGACATTAACAATTAACTAGAGTACGCATTTCCCCAAATCCACAATTACAATTCCCATTAGTTGTGCGTAAATAGTTATGTGCAATGGACCATTTTAATATCCTCCGTTTCGTATGTTTACGACGTCACTTCAAAAGTTTCCTTCTGGCTTTGATTTTTAAATGCACAAAAACCAATAATATACGACGAGCATTCAGTCCTTTCATATGTAGATTTCTATGCATAGAAGTAATTGACGTTCCAATTAATGGTGTAAACATTCCTCTTACAGTTGACACGGTTGCTCGTCGATTCCAATAGAGCCATAGAGAAATCATCAGAGGAGTGGAAACCCTTCGGAAACCTAGAACAAATGTTTGGGCAACCATTCCACTCCTTTGAAATTGTTTTTATAGGCGAGAAATCACAGGATTGTCTACAACAAAGAAAATAATGACGTCTTTAAATGGTGGTCCAGCATTCAGACTCCCAACCTCGAGGCCGCGATGAAAACATTCAGTTCCCTTTTTTGTGCTATAATTCCCCGTATCTATTCACAAATAACAAGAATCGTCTGTCAAAAATGTTTTATCAACATTTTAACTTATCCACTTGAAAGACTTCAGAAAGGCATCGTTTTTAAACTATGCCTAATTTGCATATTTCTTGAGACAAACTCTGATTTGACACATCATATTATTTGCATATTCCTTTATTCTACCACAATTACTTTTTTAACTAATGAAATCAAAGCACATACTTTTGTAAACTCAGAATTTGTTTCGCGTGCTTAACTTATGGAAAGCAGTTTAAAAAGCAACGTAGAAAATACGAATTAATCTATATATCCTTTCACACATATTTATTTAACCAGAGTTTAAGAAATTTCATTAATTGAATCGAATACGTTGCAAAATTTACAACATTGCATACCCGGTATCTTTTTTTAAAGTTTCAGTATTGTAATAAAGTATTTCACACACAATATTATTTCTTCAAAATTGACATATTTTTCTAACAGATATTTAAAATAATTAGCTACAGATAAGCATAAAAATTTGTCAAATATCTTCTAAGTTTATCAAGTAAAAATTTGAAAATTTAGAGCTTAAATTCTTTACATAAATTTTTTTGTCCAGGTACATAATTCATATTTTTGTAGCCACAATAAAACTATATTAATTAATCCCTATACTAGTTCTTTTCATTACATTTGTGGATAATCAGTTATAAAACACTAAAACCAAAATAAGAAAATAATGTAGAAATGTAGATAACAAACATAAATTTGTCATGTTATAACAATTACTAAAAAAATGTTTTGTAAGTGAAATTTCAATTTACCTTATATATTTTATTTATGTTATTTACTTTATCTATTCAATCTGGTGTTTTCAAACGTGAGTCATATTTATTCTCGGATTTTAGATTTAATAGTACATTTTTAGGGAATAATTTATTCTACATATTTTTTAAAGATCGTTTTATAGTCAACCTCTCTTTCAAATTGATGTTTTGCATGCTTGTAATAAAAAAGTTACGAGATTCTAATATTATGTTGCTTTCGTGACATTCATACTGAATTCTCAGAAAACAAAGAGATGCTTTTTAAGATTTTCTTTATTTGTTTGTGGATTTTGTATTACTTTTAGTGTTTGGAACTTTTTTCTTATTTTTTAATATTTTTACTTTGTTTTTCTTCTCCAATAATATTGTTATTTTCATGTACTTTAACATAAATAAAAAAGAAAGTTGGAAAATATTTTATACATTACGTTATAAAACATTAGTTATTCATACAATTTTTATAAAAATTTATTGTGTTCATATATTTTATTTTGAAGATTAAGGCTTAAAATTATATTAAATTAATTATAAGTTACTCAATATATCAAAGTTTGTATTATTTGTCAATTATCTTTATTGAATTTTGGACAGCATAATTTATATATTTCTTATAGTACTTAATCCAATAATCTACTAGAGAATATAATATTTAAAATGTTTTCATAGAGTACATAATTGTATTTTATGTGATACATTTATGTATTATTTAAAAATACATTTTTAATATATAGTGTACAAATCTGAAGAAACATTTATGTAATATATTTCTTAAGATATGTACGCTAAATATGAAAATAATTACATTATCAATAACAAAGACATGGCTTTTCAAAACTATTATTGAATATTTTTGTTTAAAGTGATGAATACAAATATTTCTATAAATTAAAAAGCTACTGAAGTATCCTTTTTTATTAAAATAATTATAGAATCGTGAAAAAAAATGCTTTTTTTTTATTTAAAACTGACAATAAAACGATCGACAGTAAACCTAAATGATAATAAAACGTAACAATTTTCGTTTTTAAATATTATATATTATTTATTTTACGTATTACGTAAGTTTATATTATTAAAATTCTTGGGTTTATTACAAAAACATTTTTAAAAAAATTATTTTGTAAAAAAATATAGTGTTTATTAAACATTTGAGAATGACCCATAAAGCATATGTTTTTTGTCAAAACAAAATAAAACAACGTCCCTCACCGTAAACAATGTCCTTTGCCATAAACAATGTCCCTCGTTATATAACACAGAAAACAGTGCATAAGGGAATTTTTATTTACTACACAATTTCTTGTTATGTGTTCTATTTTAAAGTTATAATAAAACCAAAATATATATATTTGTCAGACATTTCAAATGTTTCTTATGTATAAAGCCGCACGCTACTATTTCCTCTTAATCTCACTACCTATAATCATTTTCACAACTTATTTTACAAATGCATTATTCAAAATCAAACAATTAAACGCTTATCAAAAAGTTTTTAAAATATAAAACATAATAGAAGTTATTTATTAATCATATTTTTAAAACTTTGAACTCATTATAAATGAAAAGTTCAAATGACGAAAATAAATTTTTATATTTGTAATAATTTGCAATATAATTTGTAATAATTTGTAATATAATTTGTAATATAATTTGTAATAATTTGTAATATAATTTGTAATAATTTGTAATATAATTTGTAATAATTTGTAATATAATTTGTAATAATTTGTAATATAATTTGTAATATAATTTGTAATATAATTTGTAATATAATTTGTAATATAATTTGTAATAATTTGTAATATAATGTGTAATAATCGTAAAAGGTGATACTAATATAAAAATATCCTGAAAATATTATAATTAAATACTTTAAATCATATGAAATTGTATATAGTAATTGTTACGTAAAGTTTTATACAATTAAATTTCTAACCATTCAAATGTACATTTAATGAATGAAGTCTATTTGCTAAAAGTTTGTTCGTATATTTCAAATATTATTCCGTCTAGACATGAATGAAGTATGATCGATTGATATTGGTTATGAATTTCGAGACAAAGTCCATTCAATATACCAAACAACGAAATGCATTTCTATATTTGGAAGTTTTTGAATGAAATGATTTCAGAATTTTATGAGAAACATTGCGTTTTATGAAATGTCCTTATATAAAGATGTACTTTTATTCCGTGTTTGGGATAAATATTCAAATTCTTCCAGATATTTTTGGTTTAAGAAATTTTTATACATTTGTATTTATTTAATTGAATGTTTGAGAATCAAAATAATGCTATATAAAAATAGTGTATTGATAACCATTCTATTTTTTTGATAATAAAAAGGTTAATTTAAAATATTTAATATAATTATTAAAAGGAAGTTTAATACAAATAAAGCAAAGTTTATTTAAAAAAAAGTAACATAACGTAAGTAAGTATATCTAAAAGCAAAGTATATATAACATAGTTTGTGAGATATAACCACTAAATTCGGCAGATTGATGATGTGTCTCTTAAAGATTTCTAGCAAATATAAAACAAGTTACTTGTTTTATATTTACAAAGATTGTTCTCTGACATGATTCAAAATAAGAAGCCGTATTTAAAATATTATAAAATTGTAAATATGGCTATTATTTAAGGTTACAATTTGTATTATATTTCAGTTTTAGATTACCAAAACACATGCGACGTTTACCTATGTTTAGCGTTTTTTGAATTTATTAAATGATTGCATTTTTAAATATTTCATTAACCCATAGGGCAATGAATTTGATAATTAACAGTTTGATTCAGACTAATTTTATCTATAAAAACTATGCCTTAAAAATTATTCTTAACTGTATATTTGTATTGTAATGTTAATGTTTTTTAGGAGTCGGTCAATAAATATACGTATTTTTTCATGTGCGAGTCTTTTTTATTTATTTTACATTAAATATTGTATTAATAAAATTTAACGAAGACTTTATAGATGAATCAAATGTCATTAGTGCATATCTCTAAGAGCTTTAGAGATTAATGTTTATTTTTATAATAATATTCGATAATATATCTTATAATTTTATTCCCATTTGAATAAAACTTCGAAATATTATGTTAGAAAACAAGAACAAAACACATTTCAAGTCATTACAAAATTGTTAATATTTGCAAGGAATTTCAGTTCTAAATGCCGAAAGTTACATTCGATAAACAGATACATGATTTATTTTATATTTAAATATTGTAATTAATAAAATTTAACGAAGACTTTATAGATGAAGCAAATGTCATTAGTGCATATCTCTAAGAGCTTTAGAGATTAATGTTTATTTTTATAATAATATTCTATAATATATCGTATAATTTTATTCCCATTTGAATTAAACTTCGAATTGTTATGTTTGAAAACAAGAAAAAAAAAAGCGCATTTCAAGTCATTATATAATTGCTAATATTTGCTAGGAATTTCAGTTCTAATTGCCCAAAGTTACATTTGATAAACAGCAGATCTTAGGAAAGTTCCCCTGTTTCGCAAGTATATTTTCGCTTACTTCTATTGTTTTACAAACTACAAACGCTGACTCTATTTGTGAAGAAATGCTGATATCAGCATTTGGGAATAGATTGCTATAAATGTAGTTTCTCTCCCCAAGAAAATGAGCAACATTTGTTTCAAAGGGAGATCAATGCAATCAATCTTCTACAAACACTCTTTTTAAACTTCATTTCAAAAGTAATTTCAAACTTTTATCATTCTAAGGATAATGCAAATTCTTTAGAAGTTCCTACGCTTAAGTTAGTTTTTAACGTATATGATTAAACTGAGCATCTCCATTTCTATGTAATTAATACAAACTGTGTAATTAGCATTGTAATTATATAGAAAGCATTGTTTTTAAATTATAATAGATAATTGTTCATTATCGTAATTTTACGTCTTTCTACTGTTACGGCTTACGTAATTTTATGTATTTCCACCGTGAATCTTTTTCGCCGTTTGGACAATTATATAGGTGTTTCGAAATTTGATACTTGGTGCATGCACATTTCAAATAAACCCGTATCTCTATAATTCCTTTATAGATTATCTCATATATATATATATGCAATTTAATTTTTAGTTTACGAATTATTTCAAGTGCAATGGACGAATTTAATTTATCAAGATATTCAATAACCATTTTCGCTGCCGAAGTAAATTTCACAAGAACAAACTTAGTCATGCAGATAATTACTTCGCGATTTCATTTATGGGTTGTGAACATTATTTATAGGCAATTTGAATAGCACTTTATTCCGATACATAGCATTGGTATCGTTGTACAAATGTTTAGTCTTATCAATTCTTAAGTACTTGTAATATTATATCCAATGTAAGCAAATACCCAATAACCAATAAAATAAGAAAATGTAAATATCCAATATAGTTTATGTTTTCATTGAAAATACGTAAAGCATTTACCAGAAAAAACACCTATACCAAAATTTCACTATTCACAGGTCTTCCGAAGTATGAACTAAAAAAATAACTCAATTCAAACTTAATTTAAATATTCGTTTTCTGCACAATTACTCTTAATGGACATTCATCGTTCTCCCCATGGACTCTTCTATTAGAATTACTTGGATATGATTCAGTTGCTTTAAAATTAATGATGGAATTGTTTGAAAAACTAACCACTTCGCGCGAATTTATTTCAAATCTTGAAAATGAAAGTAACATTATTTGAGAATTGATCCATTTGAATTCGGTTGAATTAATAAATTTCGAAATAATTTTTAAAAAAATACTTTGAATTTTTTCAAAATTGACATATATATTGATATTTTAAGTACACGTTTATTAAGAAATGTGATATATTTTATGGTAAATTACAGTCTGTACATAAGGTGAGTAAGGCTTTTTTATTTTAAAAATATTTCTATACCTAATGGCCCAAACAATGACAAAAACGCATTTTAAAAATGAATAGATTCATTACTAAAAAAATATAAATATATAAACAAACATGTTTTTCTGGATTTCTAAGGAATGAAAGACACTGTTGACAAACCTTTTATACCTAAACGTATTGTGGAATATTCAGTTACATACAAAGGTCAGAGTATTTAAATGTGCTTCTGTAACTCTGAAAGAATGGCAGCATACATTCAAGAACAGAGTTATTGTGGTTAAAACGAGTAAAACCTTTTATTATGACGGTCAATAGAGAAAATACGAAGTGGCGCTCTTGGAAAAGAGTTAAAGTGGAAATTTCCTAACACCTTTACAATCGCGTACAAAAGGAGAAGGAATACATTTTATTTTGTTGTGTTGGAGAATTTAAAGTTACGTGATGTTCTTACTCAAGCAAAAGATGCAAAGCACTTACGGGAGTTTGGATTACGAGATTGTTTATTTTTAAATGTAAAGTAGTTCGTTTTTATAAGAAGTTAAGCGTGAAAAGAGTTGAGGCATCAGATTTGTTTACCGATCTTATAAAACGGGAATGTTTTTTATAATAATTAGATAACTATAATTTAATAACGTAAATATTGTTTTTTAGCATGTTATTTGTTAATGCAATGTGCCTTACTTTAAACCATACATGATGCTTAAAGTATCAAAATCTCGCTTTAAACTATTTTATTAAAGTAATTGGTGCAAAATAAGGTGGCGGTACATAATAATTTATCAGATAACTATAATTTAATAAGGTAGATATTGTTTTTTAACATGTTATTTGTTAATGAAATGTGCCTTATTTTAAAAGATACATGATGGTTAAAGTATAAAAATCTAGCTTTAAACTATTTTATTAAAATAATTGGTATAAAGCGGGGGCGGGGGATTTGGGTCATGAGATAGTGTGGATTTTTAAAATTAAATATTAAACTACACACTGTAAAATTTATGTTCTAATCTCGTTTTTTTTTTAATTATTTGGGTTAATGGAATTTGAATAAAAAAAACTTTTTAATACATTCCAATGAAAATATTAGAAACATTTATAATTTATTTAGCTTTGGGTGTTTAAAGTGTTGCAAAAGGGGAAAAGTAGGCGTTAGAATAATTAATGCTAAATAATACGAAAATCGTAAAAGTGTATCCATTTTCGTAAAAACTGCAATTATTTTACGAAAATGTGAATTTAGAAGTTTATAAATGACAAGATTCAACTGAAATATATTTAACAACGTTTATATGTTAACACCCGTAGTTAATATAATAAAATTACATAATCGTTTTTTTTTCAAATAGACAATCAACAAAAAGAACACATTTCTTTAAAGAAATAGACGCATTTGCTAGATTCATTAAAGAAAAAAAATAATACTTTAAATGAAATAAAAAATCGTCTGAGAAACAAATTTAAAATTACGTAAACACATAATAGGTCCCTGAATCAAAATAAACTAAGAATAATATTAGCAGGTGTTCTATTTCGAAGGAAATAAATAATAAAATAGTTGAATTTTCAAAATGGTAAAAGACGGATTGCAGATCGCTTTTAGAAAAAAAAACACCAATCTATTAATAATCAAAATGTATTGAGTTTTTAAAATTTGAAGATTGTTATTTATTTTATTTTATTCTAGTTACTAATTTGACTTAAAAGTTTGATATAATAATGCCATATTATATGAATCATTCGATAATTCCTACTGGTGACCAAATTTATCCCATCTATGAATCGTAGTAGCTTATTTTAGAAAAATAATTATTAAAAATATTTATGAGCCACATAATTAAATAAAAACATACGGTTATGTTTCCAATAAATAAGTGGGCGGTTTTGTAAAACAATCGCAATTTCAATTTTTTTTCATGAAAGAAATTGGACTTTAAACGAAAAAAATCAAGTTTTAAGACCCAAATTCCCTATTTTAAATTATTTATTAAAATCTTCCATTAAAATCTTCCATTTTGAAATAAATCTAAATTAAAGCAAAAATATTAAAATATATTTCATTTGAAGTTTAGAAATTCTTTACAAAAAATTCAATTAAAAATGAAAAGCAAACCGTTTATGTATTTGGTTTTCAAGATATATCAGAGTATTCATTTTGTATTTTGTTTAAAAAACTAAATATTTAATAGAAAACTGATTATCTCTATACAAACATAAATTTTCTGTAAAAAACTTGAGGTTTCTCGGAATTTTTAATGTATATATAATTTTTTCCCTGTATAATTAGTATTATTAAAAAAAATTGTTGACTCTAACCTGTTTTTCGCTATATCTACATTGCGAAAACCCATGTTTTAAATTTCCCCTTAATATTTGTGCAATATCTACCAATTTGTCAAAGTCAATATTTAATATATTTGAAATATCTCCCAGATTCTTATCTGCACTAAATTCCCTTTTAAGTCACCAGCATAGAACTTTTGAAAGTAATTCTTTAAAATATAATTAAAGACGTTAAACAGCATTATTGTTATCAGACATACTTTATTAATAGTAATATTATTTTCAATATTAGCTTTATTAAAACTTAATCGGATTTTTAGGAATTTTAATTACAATCCTTATGATTAAATTATCATTATCCATCTTTCCACTATTTAATATAAATTATGCATTAACGCCCATAAAAATGGAAAATCTGGTTTTTAAGTAAACAAATCTAGAAGAGTAATCAAAAATTTATTTCTTTACTCAAAAGTGGATTTCTAAAAGAATCCTTCATTGTCTTTGGTGAATAATCCCTATAGACTCATTACTCAATTAAAATAACGTGAAGTTATATCTTTTTTATTTTGCATAAAACTCTTTTCGTAATTTTTAATCTCCCATGAGAATTTTGAAAAGTTACTTATGTATACCTATTTCCATTTTCCATTATTATTTTATCGGTAACTTTTTTATAATCATTGTTACAAAATTTATGTTATAAAATATAGATTTCTGTTATAAAAATTCTATACTTATTGTTCAAAATATCTTGACTTTAAAAAAAAAATATTGACACTTTATGGAATTTTTTTATCTTATTTTTAAGAGGAGTAAGAACACCAAAATTTTCAAAATATCGTTTTTGTGATTTTTTCTTATTTTTATTCCCCAATTAACTACTTTTAAAATGGCATATTACTTTTGTTTTTACACCAATTGAAAGTTTTAAAATGTAATTAAATATATTTGTTTACTCTTGTCTATACAATATTGGTCTTCTTCAAATATTTTTTTTTCATAATGTGATTCTTTGTGTTCGATGTACCTTTTTACAGAAACTTTCCATTATATATGTGCAATTTTTTATAAATACATGCTCTACATATACCCAAGATTATACTGAAATGAGCTTTAAAAAATTATTGTATTATATATATATTTAAAAAAATATATTTGTAATAAAAAAAAGATTTTTTATGCAATTGAAGTGACTTTCAATAAAAAAATATTTAAAAATACCTATGAGGTTTTACTTTAAAATCTCATTTCAGTAGTAAATTAAGAAGTGTATCTATGTTTACACAGAGAAATTTCAAGTATATATCTATAGCATATTCTGAGAAAAGGTACATAAAAAATGGCAATTTAACATTGGTTGTATTGAAGGTTCTGACTTCTTTTAAAAAAATAAATACACAGTTAAATTAAGTATATAATATATAGAAGGGGATATATGAAATGACAAAATCTTAAGTGACCCAAAATATTTGTCTTAAAATTGATATTATTGTCACATTTTTATATCAGCTTACTTGTATTTGTTCAAAGTAAGAATTTTACATATATTTTTTACTTAATTGCAAGTTTATAAATTGCATTCTTCCTTTTATAACTAATATTAGATTAAATTTATGAAATTATATAGTTTAAAGTGCTTTTACCCTAAATATTAAATTAAAGTTTAATAATTAGTAAAAGTAATGATTATTTGTTTCCATAGAAAACTATTTTTTCCCCAATTGTGTAGAGAATACTTGAAAATGCTAGTATATTTTACAATAGAACATTTATTATTAAAAATAAAATTTATTTCCGTGGAAAACAAATAGTTGATATGAATGTCCAATAGTAAATATATGTACAAACATAAGTCAAATACATTTTATCGCAACTAGTCCCGTCGAAATGTTTGAAATTTTAGCCAATTCTAGAACAGTTATTACAGAAATATATATTATTTATGTAATGTAACAGTGTAATAGAAGTAAAATACTCTTTTATTTTATACATTAAAAAATATATAAAAAAAACACATTTGACAGAGAAAATGACTAATTTACACAACTTAAAAAAAATTAAATATGAGGGAAAATATTTTCTAAAGCTGTAAAAAGATTTATTATTTAAATACAAAGAGGTAAATATTCTATGGTGGCGGAAATTGCTGCCCATTGCATAGTTTGTGAAATAAATAAAATGTTCCAACCTGCACTTCCTACTTATGAATTTTTTTCATATAAAGTACCTAAGGTTTGTTAGAAGCATTTTGAAGAAAACAATTCTTATATTTATTAAGCTAGAGTTTCCGTAAAGAAGCTATGATAACCACCGTGACTCTTAGACTAATGAAATTCTAGATAGGAAACTTTTCGAGTAAGACTTAATGCTACTTGAAGCCAGAGGATATGTAACCGGAAATACCTTCAGATTTTGCATTAAAATGAGGAGAGAAAGTTTAAAATGGAAACATAATTTTTTATCTTATTCGCAAAGAATGCCATTGTAAAGTTGAAGTTACATTTTTTTGGCTGTTTTTAGTAATGTTAAAAAAAACTTGGGATTTAGAATTCTTAATGGAATTAAATTGTATTAAGAACGATGAGTTCATCGTTCTTAATACAATTTAATTTGTATTGTTTTGCTAATTTATTTTGCTATATTCTTAGTCAAATATTGATGTATTAGAAACGAGAAAGAATAATACTTAATTCTGAATTTAGTATTATTTGAACAGAAAAACAAATATGAATTTTTCAGGTCTGTTACTCATTAAAAGTAACAGACCAGACAAATTAATTTTTTTTTCTGTTATTATGTGTAAAAGTTTCAGACTTAGAATAAAATAGCTCAAATATACTTCCCACAGTGACTTTTGGTGGGCCAAGTAGACAATAGTCCTACATTCATTTAATTGAACGAAGTTGTGGTAACAGACCTGACAACATTTAAAAAATACATATCTTAAGGGGGTCCGATACCCAAAATTCGCAAAAAAAGTCATTTTTTTTTTATATTTAAAAAATAATATTCAAACTTATCTTAATAACTCACAAAAAACTGCTTGCTTCAAAAAATTCCTATTACTTTTTTAGTTATGAATGTTTTAATGATGTGTTCCTATAACATAGTTGTATCATATGTAAACTTTAAAAGCAAATATCTCTGTTCGTGGTTTTGAAATTTAATGAACACTAAAAATGCTAAGGCTTTTTTACTATTATACTTAAAATCATAATTTTTGTGTGTATAACAAGATAAATATATTTTAAATAGATGTATGCATTCAGATTTCCTATTTTTACCATAGTTTGTTTTTTAAAACCACTTAAAATGGAATTTTATTTTCTTTCGTCAATTTTTTTTCCAAAATTTCTAATATATTTTATTTTTTTAAAGTGATGTATCTGAATCAAAATTTGAATGCATACATCTATTTAAATATTATTCAAAATCTTAAATAAAAAAAATTGCTTCAAAATATTGAAAAACAAAAAAGGAGTAGGAATTTTAAAATTGTTAAAAAATTTACTAAAATTTTAATTTAAAAATAAATGTGCAATTTAAAAAAAAAATTGAGCGTCTTAAAATGGTTTTTTATTCATATTTAGAAAGGGAAAAAAAATTGGATTGTACAAGTATAAAAATAAAGAAAAAAATGTCGAAGGTATCGGACCCCCTTAAGAAAAACCAAAATTATTAATACTATCTTAGTTCAGCATGTGATTTCAAAATGGCTTCTACTACTTACTGAATCATGAAAACATTCTAAAAAAATTGTACAACCATTTACTGAGTAATTTGGACAACTATTTATATTGGTAGCAAACATGATGGTAACATACCTGATATTTTTCTCGGACAAAAAAATAAAAAAAAATCTTATACACTAAAACAATAACATAAATTTTAAACATATTTATAGATTTATTACATTACATTACACATTGTTAAATACACATGTTTTTGAACGTTATACTTAATTTGAAATAGGGGAAATTTGACCAAGAAATTTGACTTTATCGTTTCCTTTAGCCCATTTACTAGGTTTGCTCTTGGTTAAAAAAATATATAAAAATTATTTAAAGAATATTCTTACAGTAGCAAACATATATAACTTTTAATAGTATGAACTTTTTTAGAAAAACCAACATAATCCCTCATGTTATTTAATTTGAAATTAAAAAATAGTCTTTTGACGGAAATCAAAATTGTCTCAAATTCGAAAATGAACCATATAATAATTTTTTGCATGATATGAAAAGTATGTTTTCTATGGAAAATTGAATAGAACAGAAAAATATATTCTTAAATGACCAGATTAATAAGGAAATCAAACAACTCTATGTTTGATTTAACTGTAAGCTTTCAGATATTCACAATAATTTCTAATAAATATCCATTTATCTGGAACATATCACACAAAATCAGTTGACTAATTCTAAGTGGTGAAATAGGGGTATTTGAATTCATTACTGGTTACTGATTTGAATTCCCTGAAACATATTCTCGAATAGTACACACATAACTAAGTGCCATCAGCTTGATTAGTTGATAGTTGAATAATGTAAACTTCCATGTGTTACGAAGAGATAGATTATGATTATATGACAGACAAACGTGTATGATAATTAACAGGGTATAATATGCAACAGTCAATTACTAGTATGAAATCGAATGTCACTTCACGCGCCAATCATAACTTAATTTTGATGTACAACCTTCAGTGATGATTTCATGAAGGGTAACCCAGCACCATAACTTAGCGTCTATTATTTTTTAGCAATATCAATAAGTTTATACTGTGTATGAAACAGAAAAAAAACAACGGTTAGCAATATAATAAGTGTTTTTAATTATTACTTTCTGTTATTATGCCTGTTACACATATCATTTTTCGTATCGTAGTTATGATTTTATTTTTTCATTGAGTATTGCATACGTGTATGCATTGGTTGTGTGTCCATATGTCCATTGGCTGTATGTGCATGGATAATTGTGCATTGGATGCATGTACATGCATTGACTTTATATGCATCCGCTGTATTTGCATGTGCTGTATGTGCATGTGCTGTATAGGAATTGGATATGTGTGCAATGGTTGTACGTACGTTGGCTATATGTTCTTGGCTAGATGTGAATTAGCTGTGTGTGCATTGTCTGTATGTGTATTGATTGTATGTGTATTTTCTGTATGGGCATAAACTGTATGGGCATGCTATACTTCAACCAAGAAAGAAATATACAGAGCGTTTAATTTAACCCTAAAAAGTACAACGTTCTTCCTGACTGACATTACGTACTGTTGGTATGAGTCGTTATGTACCTGTGTCGTTATGTACTGTCGGTATACAACGTTCTTCCTAATTGCCGTTATGTACTGTCGTTATGTACTGTCGGTATACAACGTTCTTCCTAATTGCCGTTATGTACTGTCGTTATGTACTGTCGGTATACAACGTTCTTCCTAATTGCCGTTATGTACTGTCGTTATGTACTGTCGGTATACAACGTTCTTCCTAATTGCCGTTATGTACTATCGGTACGTCACCTTTACGATAGTATACAGATTTTTCCTTCCTTATAAAAAGGATGGAATTCTTTGAACCAGAAAGTTCTGAAAATTCTGAATTAGCAAAAAAAAAAGCTTAAAAATTCCAAATGTAGCATTTTTCACGTACAAAGTTGCTTTAGAAAGTCCTAATGGCTTGTACGTTTTAAGATTAAGTGTGTGACTTTAAATTATATATAATGATTATGCATTTATTACGGGCTACTTAAGCTATAACTTAACCTCACAATGGATTACGTAAGAAAACTTCTAAAATGTTATATATACTGGAGAGTTTATAGCACTTCCCTTACTGACTTCCAAGCACCATAAAGAGGCTTAAATTTACTGGAGCATCCAAATTCTGAAACTTTTGAAACTTTGCACATTCACACACATGGCTCATGGAAAATACAACGGTTGAAGGGTTTTTAAAGCCTTTTTCTTATTGTTTCTCCTGAAGCGAATTTTACAGCTTCGAAAGAGGCGCTTGAAGCAAGCACTTTCACACAGAAATAAACATCTTAGCAGATTACACGCGCTTAAATCCCTTCGGCTGGTGCTTACTACTGGGCATTATTCAATGAAAGATAAAGTATTAAGGCTGTTTTTGAGCTCTTGATGAAACTGTGATCTCAGAGGACAACCATAAAGAATGCTTTTCGTTATTTAAGTAATGAAAAGAAAGATGCTTTCCTGTCTAAATCACCCTTGGGAAAGTTCAAAAACAGATAATGCAAATGATGTGTGACGTCAATGAAAATAAATCTCTTAGTTCTATTCACATCACATTCCATAATGGTTGTCATTTTCATGGTTAAAATCTGTGCACTTAAATTATTATTTTATTTACAGGTTAGTTATATTATTTTCTCTCTGTCTAGTTATATAAAATTACATATTCATTCATTTTTGTAAATTTTTTGTGTTTTATTTTACTAATTGGGAAATAAAAAGTTGAGTTTGGCAAAAATTTTAAATGTATTAAAATATGAACATTTATTGTTATGTCTGGTTAATAGTGGGATGCGTTTTATACAACATACGAGATTACAATGAATACATTTAAATTTATTTATAAAAATAATCAACGCAGGAAATTAATATTTGCTTATATAAAATATATACAAATTGAAATAAGAAATTAATTAATTTAAGCTGATTGTAATAAAATAAATATATAGTTACAAATAACGTCACATTTTTTTTACCTTTTATATAAGATGATTATTACTCTTTGAGGCTCGCATTTTCAATTACCAGTAAAATAAAATTATTTTCTGTAATTAGGCCTAATTGTAGTCTAGACTAATATACATACATATTCACTAAAAATATATCTTAATTTTTAATGGTGCCATTTGGCATCTAATGGGGCATAATTAGACACATGAAACTTTCATAGTGCCATTGGGTATCACTTTAACTTAAAGTTCTGAAAAAGACTATTCAATGAAAAAAAAGACTATATATAACAGAAAAGTAGGGGTAATAATTATTTTTCGCAACTCTATTTTAATTTTTGCTTCACAGTGTGTTCATATTAAAAATTAATTTCCTAATATAGGTATATAGGTACCATTTATTATTAAATATAATTTTTTTTCTCGTGTATTGACAGATAAGGTACCTTTTTAATGATTCCAATTGGAAACTACGGGCATTTATGTTTCAATGCAAAAAAATGGTTAATGCTTTGGTGCCATTTAGTACCACTGAGTCCTAAAGGGTTAAAAATATCCGAACCGTACTTTTTCAATAACAAAACATAACTTTTTATTTGGGCGCCAACATTGAATAAATATTTTTGAAATTTTAATTTATAGAAACTGTTATTGCCTATCATCATTTCAGTTATTGCTTCATTGAAATTAATTTACATTTAAAGGAAATAACTGCAAATCTTAATAAATTAAATGAGTAAATTAATTGGACATATTTGTCCAATTAAGTATAATTTAATATAAGATAAGTATAATTTCTAAATACTTATTTCGTCATCTTACAAATAAATTATTGCATAAACATTTCAATTAGTTATCAATGAATATAAATTTAGATTTAATTTCTTGATTTCGTGGAAAATATTTTTTTTATTAGGAATTTTCTTTAAATGTATAATAATTTTGAAACTCTTATTTTGTGAAAAAAACATATTTCCTTTCTAACCCCTGTACTCAGAAGGCTCTTGTTCGATGGCAATAACCATGCAAGGTGAGGCTGTGGTTACTGATGACCCCCTTGTGATTCTAAGGTTATTTGTCGTCCAATTGCTTTTAATAAAACAGTTTCACCAAAACATATTGGTCAATTACTTTAAAAGCGGCACAAATCAAAATCACTGTGTTTTCAGTACCAAAAACTTTTTCGAAGACAATTACTCAGACTATAATTAAGAGGGACATTACTGCCCTCTACCGTCCTTTTTTCCATAAAATATTATTTTTTTTAGAATTGGCTGGTAAGTGTTTCTAGAACACATTAATTGAGATAACTCAAAACACATTACCTTTGAGTTATAATACTTTTGAAGCAAGAGTGCGATATGTACTTATTACAAGCTTTGATTTATCAAAAATATTTCTTCTTAAACTCTGGACTTACAAGGCTCTTGTTCGATGACAATAACAATTCATGATGAGGCCGTGGTTATGGGCGACCCCTTTGTGATTCCAAGATTAATATTTCGTCCAATTACTTTTAATAAAACTGTTTAACTAAAATATATCGGACTCTTACTTTAAAAGTGACACAAATCAAAATGAGTGTGTTTTCAGTACTAAAAACTATTTTCAAAGAAAATCTGACGACAATTAAGAGTGACTTTACTGCACTCTATCGTCCCCCAGCAAAAAAAGTCAGCAAAAAGTCAGCAGGTTTTATGCAGGAAAACTGCAGTTTTTTTGAAGATCTATAAAATTAAAAGTTTTTGTTTCAATATCCTTCATAAAAACTGTAAAAATCCTTCATAAAAACCTGTAAAAAACCTTCAATTTTTAATCATGAAGGGAAAATGCAGATATTTTAAAGGTTTTTATGAAGGAAAATTAAAAACTTCAAAAAAACTGCAGTTTTTTGTTTTAATATCCTTTATTAAACCTTCAAAAAACCTTTAATTTGACAATTTTGATGAAGGTTTCATGCTGACTTTTTTTTGCTGGGCCTTTTTTCAATAAAATATTAATTTTTTTTATGATTGGTAGGTAAGTGCTTCTGGAACACATTACTTGAGATAACTCAAAACACATTACTTTTGAGTAATAATAATTTGAAGCAAAAGTGCAATATGTGCTTATTACAATCTTTAATTTATCAAAAATATTTCTTCTTTTACCCTGGACTTACAAAGCTCTTGTTCGATGACAATAACAATTCAAAGTGAGACCGTGGTTACGGGCAACCCCCTTGTGATTCCAAGGTAAATTTGTCGCCCAATTCCTTTTAATAAAACTGTTTAACTAAAATATATCGGACACTTATTTTAAAAGTGACACAACTCAAAATCAGTGTATTTTCAGTACCAAAAACTGTTTACGAAGACAATCTGACGACAATTAAGAGTGACTTTACTGCACTCTACCGATCTTTTTTCAATAAATATTATACTTTTGATGATTGGCTGGTAAGTGTTTCTGGAACACATTATTTGAGATAACTCAAAACACATTACTTTTGAGTTATAATACTTTTGAAGCAAGAGTGCGATATGTACTTATTACAATCTTTTATTCGTAAAAAATATTTGTTCTTTGACCCTGGACTTACAAGGTTCTTGTTCGATGAAAATAACAGTAACAATACAAGGTGAGTTTTTTTTTACTGGTGACCCCCTTGTGATGCCAAGGTTAATTTGTCGCCCAATTTCTTTTAATAAAACTGTTTAACTAAAATATATCGGACACTTATTTTAAAAGTGACACAACTCAAAATCAGTGTATTTTCAGTACAAAAAATTGTTTTCGAAGACAATCTGACGACAATTAAGAGTGACATTACTGCACTCTACCGATCTTTTTTCAATAAATATACTTTTGATGATTGGCTGGTAAGTGTTTCTGGAACACATTATTTGAGATAACTCAAAACACATTACTTTTGAGTTATAATACTTTTGAAGCAAGAGTGCGATATGTACTTATTACAATCTTTTATTCGTAAAAAATATTTGTTCTTTGACCCTGGACTTACAAGGTTCTTGTTCGATGAAAATAACAGTAACAATACAAGGTGAGTTTTTTTTTACTGGTGACCCCCTTGTGATGCCAAGGTTAATTTGTCGCCCAATTTCTTTTAATAAAACTGTTTAACTAAAATATATCGGACACTTATTTTAAAAGTGACACAACTCAAAATCAGTGTATTTTCAGTACCAAAAATTGTTTTCGAAGACAATCTGACGACAATTAAGAGTGACATTACTGCACTCTACCGATCTTTTTT
The DNA here is from genome assembly GCA_963932185.1 of Troglohyphantes excavatus. Classification (NCBI taxonomy): domain Eukaryota; kingdom Metazoa; phylum Arthropoda; class Arachnida; order Araneae; family Linyphiidae; genus Troglohyphantes; species Troglohyphantes excavatus. The sequence goes on along the minus strand of OZ010672.1, from coordinate 52,947,219 downwards.
CAATAAATATTATACTTTTGATGATTGGCTGGTAAGTGTTTCTGGAACACATTATTTGAGATAACTCAAAACACATTACTTTTGAGTTAAATAACTGTTGAAGCAAGAGTGTGATATGTTCTTGTTACAATCTTTAATTCGTCAAGACACTTAAAAATAATTTTAAAAAAAACTAATGCTAGAAATGTTACATAATTATATTTTTAAAACTACGACATTCAGCTTTAAATCTGAGCGAAATTGAAAATATTTATACGTTTATCTGAACAGAAGATGTAACATTAGTTCACTGTTAAACGCGGAAATAAATCCGTTGCAAAACAATGACAATTATTGTTCAAACACTTTCCGTAATGACTTCACGATTCCGTGTTAATTAAGACTCAGAATAATCCGGATTCTCTTAATCGGCATTTTGTCACTTAAGACTATCCTAATGATTCCGTAGAATTACATTTAGCTCGAAACAATCTTAATTTAAGGTGATCATTAATTCCAGTTATTTTCACATAACACTTCTTCAAAGAGCAAAGGCTCAAATTTACTTATATTTATTAGAGAGATTCAGACTAAAAGTAATTTAAATAATTTTTGTAAACTCAGTAATTAATTATACATATTATTGAAAGTTAAAAGATATTACCTTTAATCCTGAAATGCATTTTATTTTTAAATTGTTAATATGGTGTAGCTTAGTCGTTTGGGTTTAATATTCCCGTCCAGCCATATCAACAGAAAATTAATTAAATTACCTTTCAATTTATAATGAAATTGTCCGCACTATTTTATAAATAAACAGTAATATTAAAAATAGCCCATACAAGAAGGAAACTAAACAATCTTCCAACATTCTAAAATATTATTCCATTAAATAATATTTAAAGCGCATAAAACAACCAGGAACAAATATCCAAATGTTCTAAATAAGATTATTTTTTAATTGAGCCGTGTTTAACTAGTTATCGTAGCATGTTTTTCCAGAATTATAAGAAATATTTAATAAACAAAATTAAAAATCGTTTGAACCAAACAAACAATTTACAAATCCCAAACACACATAATTTTCCCGAAAAATAAACTGAAACAGTACAACCAATCCGAGTTCGTTAAACACTTGCATATTCTAGCCAATAGACAAACGTTAAACAATTGCTGAATCACATTGTGACTACAAATCAAACGCGAGAGTCCACTAGATGCGCACGCAATCGTTGACAGAGAAAGATAAACATAGCTTTTCAATGCCACACATAGAAGTTAATCGCTTTGGCGAGAAATCAGCCCCAAACCCGGCATATCAGCCCCCTAGTAGTCATACACCATCTGCAGAACGGAAAGACGTTTCAAGTATCCCACTGCGGCTGTGTCACCGATACATCTTCTTTAATTTTCAAATTCAAGAAAATGTTGTTTATAAAAAAATTTAAGTACAAAGTAGTTAAAATGGTACAGTTTTTATTTGAATTGTTAAATTATTCTAACACTTCCCCTTGTTTCAAATTAAAAAAAATTGTATGATTTACTTTAAATATATTGACGTCTAAAGGAATAAATAATTTACGAATTTGTATAAATTAATCTTATTGATTAAATAAAGAACGCATATACAAATACAAATACTGTCGCCCAACTACTGGCTCTAGGCCCAGCAAGGTTGGTCATGTCAATCTATCCTCACGATTCCCCAATGCCGATCCAATTGCTTTTTAAAACTACCCACTCCTGAAGAATTAACAACATACTCAGGCAAACTATTCCATTTGTCTATAACCCTATTAAAAAAATAATACTTTCTAATGTCCCGATTAAGCTGTGATTTGTATAATTTGAATCCATTGCCTCTAGCATTAACGAAGTTCTTTAAAGTAGCGCAATACTATTAACACATGCACCATATTTTATTTCCAAACACATTTTTAGTTCTATCTTTGAAAAAATTTCACTTAGGTGTGATCGTCTCGGACTAAGCACCGAAAGAGCGCGGTTTCGATTCGCAAAATGTGTGATCTGGAAATCAGACGGTTTTCAGATTTGTTCTTTCTCTCTCCAAAAATAATCTGATTGTATAACGGACCGGTACCTGTTAAATCTGTCATGTTATAACGTTTTAACGCCTATTTCAGGTTACATTGGATGACAGTTAATTGCTGTCCTCGTCATCTCACCATGATTCAAAATTACAACACAGTGTTCCCGGGTTAAACTTTAAAGATATAACCTAAACTGTCGACAATATCCCAATGTGCTTAGTGCGACGTTTACTCAGTTGACAAGTTCTATCTTTCATCTAAAAAAACCCGATCCTTTACGGATTCCAACCAATAGAAAGCCAATAAACGCGACATTTGGACAAAACAACCCATTTACTAAATTGAAACAAAAACGACGGAACTTACCCGAAAAAATAGCCAGAAGATGACGATATAACTCTAAAGTCAACACTCAGTGTCTCAGTTCAAACGGAGAAAGAATGTCAAGGACAGCGGAAGAAAATGGGTGTTTATGGCTGAAAATAGCACCCCTTAATGTTTTCCTTGAACCTTTATTACGCCCCAATGGAAAAACGTGGCCATATTGTTTCCGAATAATGGAGTAAACAAAGTCACTTTGTTAAGACTAGCTGTCACTTTTGTTACGTGTTGTTTGTCCGGGTAGGGAAATTAAGGAAGTGTTTGAGAGAGACTTTGTCAAAGAAATTAATTCTGTTGTATAATTTCCGACTATTATGAGTCAGTTTTCAGATGCTCACTTTTATAGTACTACACTCTAAAAAAATTTTACTTAAAATTGAGTACCTGAACCTACTAATTTTTTTTAGAACAATTGCATCGTAAATGAGCGATGACGTATTAAAATTGAAGTAACCGTACTTTATCAAAAATGAGCAGTGTAATGTAATATTGTTAATATCAGCTCCCGTTCAAGCCATCTTAACAAAGCGACCTGGCAAATTCATAACAGTTGTTCAGAACTTGATTTTCCACATGATATGATGTCGATTGCTTGAATGGAAACTGAGTTATTACAACTCAATTATCTTACTTCCTATTCCTTTGGCACACCTTTTTAGCATTTCTTCTGTTTATAACTTCTTCACGTCGCCATGTCTTCACGTCGCAACGGTTAACGCACTGGGCTGCGATCCCTGAGGACCTGTGTTCGATTCCCCGTAAGTTTTAGATGAAATTGTAGCTATTTATTGCAAGTGATTTATGAGGGCAGCCTATGTAGGCAAGCAACTCTGCTCTTTTTATTTCATATTTACTCATTGTACTCATTTTTGAGTACATGTCTTTTTCAAAAATAAAACTTATGCATTCGGAGCTATGATAAACATCGAATGTAATCAAAAATGAGTACATTATACTTATTTTTGAGTATCTATTTTTAACAGTGTAGTGGTTAAGGTTAATGTCTATATTTGGTGTCTTTGTTGAATATTTCTAATGAAAGATATATGAAAATGAAACAAACTATCGATTATGAATTGATGTAACGTTTTAGTTATAGACGTGCAACATCCTTAACTTTAAAATAGGTTCCGGTAGGAGGGTACATGTAGAACGAAATGGACCATAACAAAAACATGACCGTAACGAAAGCATGCGTAACGAAAACATCTGTAACGAAAACCTCTGTATCAAAAACATCTATAACGAAAACATCTATAACGACAACATCTGTAACAAAAACATCTGCAATGAAAACATCTATAACGAAAACATCTGTAACCGAAACATCTGTAACACAACAGCTGTAACGAAAACATCTATAACGAATGCATCTGTAACAAAAACATCTGTAACAAAACATTTGTAACGAAAACATCTAAAACGAAAATCTCTGTAACAAAACATCTGTAACGAAAACATCTATAACGAATATCTCTGTAACGAAAACATAAGACACTGTGTTGTCGTTGTTAGTTTTGAATGTAGGTTCAAGTGAACAGTAAAGAGAATAAGAAATTTTAACTAACGTATAATTTTGTGACTAATAATATTTTTTATTAATTATTATCGTTGTTGACCTCATGAACGCAGCTACAAAAATAGCAATTATTTTGTCCGGAATCCAAAAAGAATCACTTGGAGTCAATAACTTGAGTTTGATGTTATGCGCCTTAAATCCTTCTGCCGTCGATAGGCTCGGCCTACTTAATGTTTCGATGTTAATTCAAGTTAAGCAATTTTGAACTGAAATAGGGGATTGTAACTTGCAAAATGCTACGGAATAAGGTAGATTTACCTAATTGTAGAGTTAATTAAAGTTCATGCAAGGATAATCCTGTAAGTAGGAATAAAAAAATGTAACTTTCCATGAAATGATGCATGTGAATGATATAATGCTATACGAATTAATTTCATACAATCATAGGAGTCATAAAATTAATTATTAATGAAGAATGAAAAAGAAATATTCGATAAAATTCTGTACCCTCTCTGATTTAAGAAAATATTGTTTTAATATTAGAAAACGTCAGTTTTATGCGTGAGAGATTTTGAATTAATTGAAAAGTGAGCAAACTTTTCTTTCACTTTAAGATTTAAATTCGGACAGAAAAGATTTGACAGTCTTTTATTCTTATTGAATAAAAGCCACCCTAATTAATTATACAAAAGAGAAATTTCACTCAAATGTTTGTTTAAGAACCTTAAAGTTAAGTTATAATTAGAATTAAATGACATAATTATTCAATGAAATTATTGAATTAAAATTTATTCAAAAGAAACATATCACAATGTATTTTAAGAATATTGAAATGATAAAACTAATTATTCTGCTTAGAAATACAGTTTGAATATATTTTAGTTCTAGACTTTTTGTTTCCATAAAACTTTTTTAAATTAAAGTATAACTACCCTATTCTTTACCGATAATTGGAGAAAATAAAGAATTAATATTTTAATAAGAAACAATTTTAAAAGAAAAAATAAAATTATTTAATTAATGTTTGTTATAAATAAAATTAAAGTCATTAAAATAATTTATATACGCGTTAGACAATTATAAATCTGTCAAAATTTAAATATTTTAATGATATCTAATTCTCTTTTTGTATATGTTCCAAGAAATTTTAGTATAAATGCAAATAAATTAATTTTATTTCAATAAAAAATTGCACTTGGTATTATTTTCTCCAATTTGCAATCACGTTTATTAAAATGCAGTTGGTTCCACTTTTAAAACCACTTACTAATTAAATATATTTTCTAACATCCCAATTATTTCTGGAAGTACTCAAAACTGTAATAATTACGATTTAAATATTCACATGTGTATTCAGGGGGGTAATTCTTATCTCCATGTGTTTATTAGTCAAGTAAAACTAAGAATTAAAAATTAAATTTCTTAAAATTTCGAAAAATGGACCCCAACTGATATGCCTAAAATTAGATAGATAATCAATCTCTACTCAAACTTTATACTTCACTTTTGTATTATATTTTCTTCCTTTTAATTGCAGTCAAGTTCTCTTTTTTGCATTTATTTAAAACCTAATAATTAAGATTTGTGATCATTGTATTTTAGAAAAAATGAGAAAGATATATTTAAATTTAGTTAACTAAAACTTAGTTTATCGTTCTATAATAATTTTCCAGCACACCCTTTTTGACAAGTTTTGAACACTGTTTACATAAAAGAAGTATAACTACATACAAATATTAAATTGTTGCAGAAATTACAACACATTTTCTTTTTTATAAATAATTTTAAACGTAATAGTTCGTTTATGTTTCAAAGTACTTATTTTCATTCTTTTAAAAACTATAAATCTAAATGCGAATAGCATACCCTTTTAGTCTACACTATTAAGGGCTTTAGGAGTTATGTTGATATTTTATAATAGCTTATAAAGATAAATTATTCCACATTCGGCTCCTTATCATGTTGATTTTGTGTTTGATGAGGCGTAACAAAGTTTTAGATGTATATATATGTCTTTCAAGGCCTAAAAATGATTACTCAATGTCCTCTTAATTAATTAAAATTTTAACTATTAATATATGAATGTTAAATAAATAATTTTTATTTAAAAACAGATGCTGCAATTTTCGTATTTGTATATGTAAGGGAAACTTTAACTTTCTGTGTCACAATTAATTTACCAAAAACAATAAATTTATGCATGAAGAAATTATTTCAAACACATGAATCTAAACTCTTTCCTCCACGTAATACATAATTTACAAAATAGGTGACATTAAATTATACAATTTTTTTACAATACAGTTAATTCGTAATATTTGTCCGATTTTTTTTTTAATATTCCATCAAATATGTACGAAAAAATAATTTAGAAAATTTTAGACTCAAAGACTAGGGAAAAATATCCTTATATATGCTGAGCTTTAAAAGAAATTAAATTAAGATATTTTTATTTTTTAGAAAATGATTTTAAACTTTGATTTATAATATAATCAATGGATATGTGAATTATAAAACTTATTAAAAAATGTTGTGCATTTGGCCAATATGAAACGCAAACAGCCCCTATTCTTTGAAATAACAGATTCTATTACTTTATATTTATACTTTGAAATAACTGATTCCATTACTTTATATTTGTAGATACTTTTGATTCCTATGATCTTAGAACTCCATTTTTCAAAAATCTGTTTAATCTCGAAACATTCCCGATACATTTTTTATAAAACTTTATGCTTTAAATAAAAACATAATTAGTTGGCTTTTCTTAAACCAAATATTAATTGTTTAACTGCCCAGTAGCAGAAATTTTTTGCTTCTCTACAACATGGTTTTGAATTAAAAAAAAAATTGCAAAGTAATTTTTTACATAAATATTGATATATCACGTTTATTAAAATGCAGTTGGTTCCGCTTTTTAAAACCACTTACTAATTAAATATATTTTCTAACATCCCAATTATTTCTAGCCCCTACATAAAAACAATAGATAATAGATAACCTAGGAATTTCTGAGTATATTTTCACTAGTGGGGAAAAATCTTTATTATATCGAAGGTGATACCCAAGCTCATCTTGTAATTGATAGATTAAAAAATATAATTACTACAGCTTCAAGTAACTTTGAATTGTGGAGTAATAACGTTTGCATATTGAAGGAAGTGTAAATTGGGTCTAGTGTAACATATAATATAAATGTTTCATTAGGAAGCTTAGGAAGAATCTTCAGATTATTTTCTAAACCCAATAAAAAGTACTTACAATCAACTTATGCAAAAATATGTCTACAGCTATTTGACCAAAATCTGAGATGGACGAAGCACGTCGCAGCTTTTCTGCTTCATACTATTAGGCATAAAATGTATTGTTCTTTGGTCTCCAGTACGATGATTTTAACTTAGAATTTACAGAAGGCAATTTCTAACGATTGAGCAATTCTATATTGGTAATAGTCATCCGACAAAACCTTTTCTTCCCGCATACAATGCCTACAAAAATATAGTCATTCCTCTTATAAGAATAAACAGACATAAGAGTTTGCTTGCAGAAACCATTGAAATACACGCTTTTATGAATAGAGAAGCCAATTTCAATTGAAGAGTTGAATGCATGTAGGTCGTACGTGACAACAGAATATATAGATGAAAGAATTATTTGGTGACTTTTATATATATGGATTGTAGACACTAGCTGTTGTATTCCCTTAGAAAAAGTATATTGGTATATAAAAAGAAGTTACCCACACTAATTAGTGAATATGAAGCTCTATAAATGTAATGGGGGATTTATGAAAACATCATTTCTTCACGTATTTGCTTGAATTGCGAGCTCTGCTAACTCACTCATTACATGTCTAAGGATTTAATGGAAGAACTAACGTTAAAGGCGAGTTGAACAACGAATGAAGGATGAGCATCCTACATTCTAAAATGAAGGATACTCAATACACTTAAAAATCTTATAAAACAAATGTTTGAAAAAATACACTTAAAATCTCATAAAACAAATGTTTGAAAAAATACACTTAAAATCTTATAAAACAAATGTTTGAAAAAATACACTTAAAATCTTATAAAACAAATGTTTGAAAAAATACACTTAAAATCTTACAAACAATCAACATTTTTGGAAAATGTGACTATTACTTTTAATGTTCTTCGAAATAATATTTTTTTTTATAATTATGGCAAAATTTCTTCATAGAAAAATACCTTAGTAAAAAAAATGGTCAACCTCAATTTCGCGGATGACTGTTTTTTTATTTTCAATTACAACTTTCTTAAAACAATTAAAGTTAGTCATGATAAAAAAATATAGTTTCATGTTTGGGGAATTTAAATGTTTTTTGTAAAAAATTCTATAACAATTAAAACAAACTTTCTTCGTAGAAAAAGGGCAAAGTCAATTTCGCTGAATTTGACTTTCGTTCTCAACTTTTTTTTAAAACAATTTTCTGGTTAACTATTGGGTTGTTTCAAATGAAATGGTATTGGTTTTTCTATTGGCCGAGATAACGCACGTGATTAGCTGATTCTGCAAATGTTTGGTTGTCATTGGACAGGATAAAAAAAATTATATCCAATACTGTTTAGTGTTGCTTACTGTTAACTGTAGAAGAGTGAATAATATGGTCGCAAAGTTAGCAATGGAGTCAAATAAATTAAGGTGAATATTTCTTTATGAGTTTAAATTGGTGAATTCTGCAAAAGCTAGATTTGCTTTTAATATACCACATAACAACGGCCATTTCATTTGCAACAAAATAATATATTATTATACAAATAGATTAATGTTGATTTCATAAATTATAAATTTTATAAAAGTTTAAATGCTACGAAAAGGAAATTAGCAATTCCTTTTTCCAATACATTAATCTAGAAATATTTTCAAAAATTTAAAATTTTTAGTACGAAATAAGTTCAATTTGTTTTATTATTAACTAAACTGTTTAGGGTAACATTTCCGATTTATATATATATATATATATATATATATATATATATATATATATATATATATATATATATATATATATATATATATATATATATATATATATATATATATATATATATATATATATATATATATATATATATATATATATATATATGTGTGTGTATGTGTGTGTACCAAGCCCTACATACCCGCAAGCCATTTTTAATTTACCAGCAAACTTAATGAAAAAACTATTATAAGTTTCTATTAGTTAAATAAGAGCTATTTAAAAAGTAATAATGGAAAATAATTTTAAAACTATTGAATTAAAAGCTATTAAATAAAACTGGCAGTTTTCTGTGATGAGAATTTATATTGGAAAATATTGATTTTTTAGTTCAGACGACCCATAATTATAATTAAAGAGAACTTTAACTTAACTAGAATTAACTTTTGCCATGCGTTCGTTAATCGTTAGTTTAATCAGGAAATATCATTCTGACAAAACTATAATTGCTATACTTTTATAAACTAAGCTGAATAAATATTTTATGTCGGCATTGCAATCAAAATAAAGTAGACCAATTTGGAAAGTGTTAAAATTAAAACTAAATTTTTTTAACTCTCAGTAAAAATAGAAATAGTTTAATTAATAGTATGGATTAAACAATAGAGATAAACACTTGTTTAAATATTTCCTGTAGTTTTTTTATGTATTTGCTTATTATATTTATATTATTCTTTGAACCATTACAAAACACAGCTCCGGGCTCAGCTTTTTCCGTATTTTATTTCTTATGGATACCTTAATCCATTGCAATTTTCCCGTTTGTCAGAGATATAGCTATATAAAAATCCAGATTTCAGAAATCATTTCATTTGGCATTTTAACAACAGTAATACACGAACAGCAAGTACTTTGAAATACGAATAAAGAGAGAGCAAGGAAGAGAGAGAGAGAGAGAGAGAGGGGTGGAAAGAGAGAGTGGGAGACGTTGGGAGAGGGGAGAGAGAGCTTTTCCGTATTTTATTTCTTATGGATACCTTAATCCATTGCAATTTTCCCGTTTGTCAGAGATATAGCTATATAAAAATCCAGATTTCAGAAATCATTTCATTTGGCATTTTAACAACAGTAATACACGAACAGCAAGTACTTTGAAATACGAATAAAGAGAGAGCAAGGAAGAGAGAGAGAGAGAGAGAGAGAGGGGGGGGGGAGGAATAGAGTTTATTATTTGGACAAACCAGGTGGTTCTAATAATGTCTGCTTTGAATAAAATCGCGCATTTTTTTTATTTTCTAGAGTTGCACGAAGTTTTCTATCATAAATATTAGAAATATGTACTCTGATAAAGGGGTTATTTTTAAAAATGCAATCAATCCTATAAATATTAACAAAACTAGCTATTCTTGGTAGCCTGGTAACTAATACATAAGTATATACGTGTGAAGTATCCGTGATTTCAAAGAAAACAGTATTTTCTTTATTATTTCAAAATGTTATATTTCTCACCATTAAACTCGTTTAATTAAAACTAAGTTCAAAATGTTTTATAATGGATCTGAAACTAGGCGCATTTTCGTAATCCAAATGACAGTCCAATGTTTACTTATAATATTTAGTAATTAATAATTTATACAAATCAATAATCAGTTTCATTTAATATTAGAAAATTAGACACCTTTACGATTCAAACTCGCTTTATCAGCACAATGCTCCAACCGTGTCCTCTACGGATTTGCATTTTCTGAGAGAATGGCTTTTTCGAGAGCATCGCAAATCAATAGCATGATAATATTTGATAAATATTGTTTAAAATCAGAAAAGTAATGTATTCACAAGAAAGCATTGAACTTAAAGGTAGTGTGTATTCTATCGTAGTATAAATTGAGTAATCTCGCGAGTGTATTGGGACGCAATTGGTCGATGGACACACGGTTTCGTCAGCGAAATTGACAGCAGGAGGACAAGCTAAATAATGATGGATGTTGAGGGAATGTGAACATAACGGCAGACTCAGCCATGAAAGGATCGCAAACTAGAAAGTAATGGAGATCAAGTATCGAGAATAGAGATAAAAGATCAGCAAATTCTGGATTCTAAAGATAGATTCTTTGGATCGGTGTGGTGGAACACTCTGGATGCTAGTTTTATTCCGATTTGATGTTTGAGATCTCAATTTTGAAAGATATTTCGGGATAAGTCAGAAACCAGAATAACTGATTAATTTCAGATTAAATGTTTGTAAGATAGCGAATAATGAAAAGTCGGAAAAAGCGACATTTTGAAGATAACGAGAGATGAAAAACAGCGTCGTATGAATAACAATAACCCTTCAACTAAAAAATTAAAATAAACACTTTTTAAACCATTCTAGTTCTAAACATAATTTTCAAAAAGTTGGAAAAGATATTTAATGTGTGCTCATCAAGTGAACCATTCTATCCTGATATCCGAACAAGAAGACCAATTGGCAGGAAATTATTTGATTGATTTGGAAAATATTTTAATTAAAATTTTTAAAACATTTAAACATAACTTTATTATACAAGTAGACATTTGAATTTTTTAATATAAATTATATATATTTATGTGTTATTAGCATTATATATACATGTAATCAAATAGAAAACAAAATAAATTATTGTTGCACGTCGAAACAAATAAGATTTTATTAGAATTTGTAAAAGTGGGCTTTTAATTACTAGCTGTAATTAATAGCTGATATGATATATATAATTATTTCAGTTATCTATATTCATTTGCTGTAATTACTTTCACTATTAGATGTGATTATTATTATTATTATTATCTATTACAATTTATAAGAAATATTAAAATGAAAGACATGTTTGGAAGTAATACACATTTTTTTGGAACGCTGATTGAACCATTGTTAAATGTGCCACATATTGAAGCATAGCCAATAAATTAAATTACTCTTTATAATAATAATATCTGTAAATAATTTATACCTATGCATTGTTAAACAAGAGTATCTGACTTAACATACTCAAAACTTTTAATACAAAAGTTTCATTATACAATGCTTAATATATTTTATTGTTGTCCAATTGGACATATTTTATCATTCTTCGATTCGTTATTAAATAAAAAAAATATTAAAAATAAAAAATTAAATTGGTTTAAGTTTTTTTTATTATTTTAAATTTTTATTTAACATATGTGAGGATTTTTTTCGATTTGCATGTGCTTAATAGCGTATAATCTACTTTAAAAATATAATTGATTTTTATATATGTTGTAATGTTAAACGAAATATTCAAAGACAAATTTTTATTATAAATTCAGTTTTTTGAATGTCAAAAAATAAAACGCGAAGCAACACATGCATAAATAAAATGGGAACTATACGTACGGCTATATACGTATTGCTTTATTTTATGCCCGTCCTTATATCTACAGAATTGAGGTTGTTTTTTGAAAGAGTGATAACGGTGATGCTAACATGAGAACATCTTCTGTATTTTTTATTCATTTTCTACAAGAAGTTCTAACATAAATAATTATTATATAGTCCTTATACGTCTCTCTCTCTATCTATCGATTTCTCTGTTTTTGTCTCTCTCTCTATCTATCGATTTCTCTGTTTTTGTCTCTCTCTCTCTCAGAAGTAAACTTTATTTTATCCATAAAATTTTAATTCGGAACAGAATGCGTTAGGGATTTGTAATATTTGTATGTTGTTATATCTATAAACTAAGTTAATTTTTGCTATATCATTACTATATAATTTAAAAGGACCACTTTAAACGACTAATTAAATTAATGATTTATTAACATTCAATTAATTAAAAATTGCTTGTTTTAATGAAATTTGTAATGGGTTTCTTTAAAAATATTACAAACGTTTTGTATTACGTCTAATATCGGGATATAAAAACTGCCAATTTATTGAATTTTAAAACATATTCATTGATATAAAACACATATTCGCAATATAAACTTTTTAGATGCAAAAACAAATATTGAATTTATAAATGAAAGTTTAAATATTTATATCGAATATTTGTAAATATCTTCCAATTATAGGTATTTAAATACTGTATCCGTTAATGTTAAGAATAATAGTCAACTTTATAAATGGGTAATGAACTATTCCGTAATTCTTATGTCTCGAGATTATAGGAAACATATCTCGGATCCATTTAAACTATGCATTGTAATTGATTATTACAACGAAGACGGGCAATTGATCTTATGTCAGTTTTACAACAACTCTACTCATCCTTACAACATGCAGGTGTACAATGTAAGTCAGGCGCGCTTGTAGGCATAGATCTTGTATAAAACCAATAATTGATTAATTAGATCTACTGAGTAGACGCCTTGATATTGGTTTTCAATTTAATGGTTATGCATCGTGATTAGAATTTATCAAGAATCAATATTTTGCCATCAGGATTGTATATAGGAATGTGGATACACTTGGGAAGATACGGAAACTCAAAATACGCATCCAAACTCACATTTTCATGAATCTGATATTGTCAATATTAAAATAAATAGGTTTAGTATTACATTTCCCTACTAAAAAAAGGAAAACAAACATGTTTATAAAATGCACTTTAGTATTTTGTGCGTGACAATATTTTTTAAATAAATATGAGCTGATATGCATACTTATCACGTTTAATTTAAATTACCAAAAATATACATATTAATATTACTTCTAAAAAGTTTCATATGTATAAAGTTTCCAAAAATTGCATTTGTGCAAATGTAATTAAATATAGAATATTGATTCTATTCTAAATGACTTAGTTACATTAAAAAACCGCTATTGTACTATAAAAGAAAATAAGTATGATATTAAAAATCTAACAACATCATCAATCATTCGCAAAATTATATCATAAATGTATATTTAAGAAAATCTATATTTTACTATGCAGTTTTACGATAATCTTTCAATGCAGTTTACGAGGTTTCCAGTATAACACAGCTTTTCAAATCCCCAAAAATGCGAAGTTTCATATCAGAAAAGATTTTATCATTTCATAAAACTGCTTTTTTCAAGATATGTCAGTCTGAATTTTTCTTTCGACCTTTCTTGTGAGATAAGAGTGGAACTGTAAGTTTTATTACTTTTTCAGTGGACAGGAAAGTTCCAGGACTAGATTAAGTTTTACAGCGCACGCAATAAAGTTTAGTTTAATATATTGAAAACTGCAATTTTTGTTGTTTGAAATTAAATATTTAGATTATTATTTTAAGGAATACTCTTCATGGCGCTTTGATATTTGTTATATATCTCTAATTCAAATATGTATAAAATTTTCGATATTTATTTGAATACTTTACCAGAATTATTAACTTTGTGAATTAGGCATGTAAAAATAATGTATATGAATAAGGTATTCCAATTAAGTATAAAAAATAAGGTAATTTCATATGGTAGTATGTGAATAATGTTTGTCAATGAGATAAGTTAATAAGGTATGTGATTACGGTATGTTAATAAGGTGTGTGATTACGGTATGTTAATAAAGTATGTGAATAAGTTATGTGGAAAATATATACGAAAATAAGGTGCGAGTATGTGTATAAAGTATGTGAAAATGTATATCAATAAGACTGCGGATAAGGTATGTGGATGAAGTATGTAAATAAGGTATCTTAATAATGTATGTGAATAAGGTTTTGAATAACGCATTGGAATAAAGAATACAAATAAATAAGGTATATCAATAAAGTATGTGAATAATGTATCTGAATAAGGTTTTGAATAAGGCATGTTAATAAGGTTTTGAATAAGGCATGTTAATAAAGTATGCTAATAAGGCATATAAATAATGTATGTGAATAAGGTTTTGAATAACGCATGGTAATAAAGAATGCAAATAAATAAGGTATATGAATAAAGTATGTTAATAATGTATATGAATAAAATTTTGAAAAAGACATTTAAAAAAATTATGCTAATAAGGCATATGAATAAGGTATATGAATAAGGTATATGAATAAGGTATATGAATAAGGTATGTGAATAAGGTATGTGAATAAGGTATGTGAATAAGGTATGTGAATAAGGTATGTGAATATAGTATGTGAATAAGGTATGTGAATATAGTATGTGAATAAAGTATGTGAATAAGGTATGTGAATACAATATGTGAATAAGGTATGTGAATAAGGTATGTGAATATAGTATGTGAATATAGTATGTGAATATAGTATGTGAATAAGGTATGTGAATATAGTATGTGAATAAGGTATGTGAATAAGGTATGTGAATAAGGTATGCGAATAATGTAGGTGAATATAGTATGTGAATAAGGTATGTGAATATAGTATGTGAATAAGGTATGTGAATAAGGTATGTGATTAAGGTATGTGAATATAGTATGTGAATTAGGTATGTGAATAAGGCATGTGAATAAGGTATATGATTAAGGTATGTGAATAAAGTATGTGAGAATAAAGTAAGTAAATTAGTAATGTACGTTACATTTCACTACACTTTAAAGGATAAGTGGATGGAGGTATGTAACAAAAAGTAAGTTTTTAGATATTTAACCTTAAAATGTTTATTTCATATTGCGTTGTGGTCACATACCTCCTTCACGGCACTAGTATCTCTGTTAATAAAGCTTTTACAGTGCTTCTGTCAGTGTTACAGTGCTGTAGTCAGTCCGTTAATAAGGCTTTTACAGTGTCAACAGGCAAACACATATCCTTTATACATGACAGCAAGCTAATTTTTGAAAAAAAAATTCATTCCTCCATTTAACTACTTACCTCAAAGCCTTAATGACAGTAAAGTTATAATTAACTTTAATATTACCATTAAGATTGGAGTGATCGTAATTAATAAGATTAACCATTTCGTTGCAACTTATCGATTGATTACGTATTTTTTCCTGTTGGTTTGATAGTATAAAATGCTTAACTCCTCTAACTTAATTACGCGTTCAGAACACTTAAATCAGACATTCATTAATTTGACAAATTTATTCAATGTGCGAGTAAATAAGGTTGATACAGACTCACCAGATCTGAACTTCGAAAGATTAAAAATAGATAATAGAGTTTTAAATTGCAATTATTGAATTAATACATCGTTAATTAAGACTTTACTCGTATATTTTGTTGGCTGAAACTTCAGTCAGAAAAAGAGACCAAGCTCTCCCAAAACAGTGTCTATCTTAGATGTAGTCTACGGTATATTCTGTCGGTTTGACCCTGATTCGACAATTTGTCTCAAGCCATCGATTGGAAACCAGTGAAACGAAAGGGCCACATACATTTGTTTATGGTCTTCAAAGTCTCCCAAAAGTCTGATTCTTTTGTTGAACCTTATATTCAACTATATTTTATGATAAGGCACAGAATAGGAAATTCTGGGACTTCTTGGCACCTGAGTAGGGGAACTTTCTTGGAAAAATGCACTGTTAAAATTTTTTACTCAAAAATAAGTAAAATGTACTCACTTTTGAGTACATTCTATGCTTATCATGACTCCCAATACATAAGTTTCAATTTTGAAAAAGACAAGTACTCAAAAATGAGTACAGTGAATAAAAAGAGCAGATTCTAGCCTATATATGCTGCTTTCATAAATCCCTCTCAATAAATACCGTCAATTACAATTAAGACTTATCGGGAATCGAACCCAGTCCCTCAGTCACCTCAGTCCAGAAACCGATCCTTTAAACTACCAGGGCGACTTGAAAAAGTTATAAACAGAAGAAATGCTAAAAATTTGTGCAAAAAGAATGGGAAGATAATTGAGTTGTAATAACTCCATTGTTTCCATTTAAGCAATAGACATCAAATGATGTGGAAAACCATCTTCTGAACAACTATTTTAAGAAAAACAGAAAAACAAACAAGATATTGCCTCAGCACACTGAAAGTATTTTATCAAAAAAGAAATGTAGTATACATTATTTTCTGTCCAGATATTGTGTTTTACATACAAACTCACAAATTATCTTTAATCAAACTGTTTTAAGTGTGTCAGGTCGCTTTGTTAAGATGGCTTGAACAGAAGTTAAAATTAGCAATTATTAATTACACTGACCATTTTTGAGAAAGCACGGTTACTTAAATCAAAAAAGAAAAGTAGTATACATTATTTTCTGTCCATATATTGTGTTTCACATACAAACTCACAAATCATCTTTAATCAAAATATTTTAAGTGTGTCAGGTCGTTTTGTTAAGATGGCTTGATCAAAAGCTGAAATTAGCAATATTTAATCACGCTGATCATTTTTGAGAAAGTACGGTTACTTAAATTTGAGTACATCATCGCTCATTAAATTGTACTCAAAGAAAAACAGACAATTAAGACCAAAGGTACTATTACGAATAAATTAAATTAAAATATTATATTGTATAGTTATCCGTACTTTGCTGGAAATTTAATATTAAATCCTAGTGTTTGGTAGTGAGTAATCTGGTAATTACAGGGTAATTTATTGAAGTGGAAAATTAGTTTAGTCCGATAGGAGAGTTCCGAAATTGATTTAGAATTTCGACCCTTTTGGTACACGGAGCAATCTAGAAAATTTAAAGGATAATAGACTTCGGATTTTCATTTCATTTAACGTTTCACTTGGTACAGTTTTGTGCATTTGCTATAAGTTTGTGTAAGGCTGTCAACTCGGTTTGGTAAATATTTTTTTAAACATATTCGTACCGATATTTCATTATATTTGTAAATAATTGATTTAACTGTTTTGCTAAATATTGTAAAGGATAAATTATTTATTTTTATTCAAAAAGGCATTAATAATTTTCTGATGTTTACTTAGGTTGGTTGGTTTGTGTAATAACGTCGCACTAGAGATGCACAGTGGGCTATTGGGGACGTTTCAGGGTCAATCTCGAAGGAAAGACCCGGGAACACATACACATTCACACACACACATTCATACACACATTCATACATGCACCTCGTTATTTTAGAACCATGGTCAGATGACGAGGAAACACCTGAAATGGCACCCAACGCCTTCAATAGACGTCGGGACTTTGGACCGCGATCAGATTTATCGTGCACCAGTCCCGTATACACGCCAGTATAATTTGTTGGAGATTCTGGACGACTTTCTAGTATTTTTGTAGCGAAGCTGTTAACCCTCCGATCGCAAGATCACTACTTTTTTACTTTTCTGTATCAAGTCCATTTCACGGATTCGAACCACCAATCCTCTGATTAGTAGCTGAACGCCTTACCAACTGAGCAACTAGGGCTCTTAAACTTTTATTTATATTTTATTTCGGAATATTATGAGAAGTATTTGACACCGTCCAATTAAGAACCCGGTACCTTTTGATTTACAGCCACATGTGTTAACCGATTGGCTACGGCGGCTATTGATGTTTATTTAGAATATAATAACTATAATATATTTTGTTTATTTTTAGCCGTTGGTGGAAGTAGATTGATTGTGTCTTTTCAACTAATATATATTTTTTATTTTATAATGTTTGAATCTGTTTAGGATGTATTAATTATAAAGTATTGTGTTAATTGCAAAATGGGATACCTACTTAAACATTTTGAAATGAGCGGTATCTGAGGATACGGATTCGATTCCCGAATTAATCGATCTGGGTTTGATTTAACGAATGTAATCAGAAATGAGTACATTTTACTTATTTTTAAGTGCCTATTTTTAACAGCGCAAGAAAGTAGATTTTTCAAAATGGCGGTTTGAAACTTGCTTTTTGAATGTTGTAACAAACAGCCTCGTAATAATCAAGTATACTGAATTTGTAAGAGTTATTATTGTTATTTATTATATATTATTAAAGTTACTAATTTGACTAGAAACACCTAAGACTAAAACAATTATTCCACTTAAATTTCATACCAAAAAAAAAATTCCCCACCTTTGAAAAAAAAGAAGTGAAGAGAAAATTATTACAAATATTTATAAATCTAAAAAATAAATAAAAATATACGACATTTGTTTCCAATAAATAAGTAAGCGTTTTATAAAACAATTGTAATTTTGCAATTTTTTTCTGAAAGAAATTGGAGTTTGAACGTCCAAAAAGTTTAAAATCCAATATCCCCATAGAACCTTATATATATACTTTTCCTCTCATTTAGATTAACCAAATTCGCAAATTACTCATTTATAATTATCTAAAATATATTTTTGAAGATAACCTTCATAGTTACGTAATGCGTTTTAGATAATAAATTTAAAGTGGGAAGCTTTTCTACTTTCTTTGTTGAATCTTTGTTTAAGAATAAAAGAGATATTCGCTTAGAGTTCTAAGTGATTCAGTGTTGTTCCGGTCCATTGAAAACAGAATGGAAGTTTTAAAAAGTGTCCATTCTTTAAGCGGTCTTGCAGTTTTCTTTAGAGGCTTCGAATAAAGACTGTATCATTCAGTAAGTTTGCAGTTTTGAAGAAGTTCTGTAAATAATCAATCTAAAATTTCAAGCAAAGGACTCAGCATTTTCTAGGTCGTAAAGATTTTCTGTGATGTTTATTTATAAGCAATAAAGTCACCTTTCTTCAATAATAAGCTGTTTATTTTAAGGTGGATACATAAAAAGTATTGTCAGCGAAACTTTAGAATAACATTTTTATAATATCAGTTTCCTAAAATGTATTATTTCGAGGGCTTTACTGTAAGACTTTGGATCTTTTTAATGTCAGTGTTACATTATCACACACTCTTATTTATATGCATGTAACGTGAACATTTAAATTTAATTAAAAATACTTTTAAGAAAGTTTAAAGTCTGCATAATACATACTAATATAGTAATAGTATAATTTTCAAATTTTAAACTTCACATTTAAAGATAGTTAAGTCTTCTAATTTGTAGATTACAAATATTATATGCAACCAAGAATTATATATATATATATATATATATATATATATATTTCTTGGTTGCATATAATATTTGTAATCTACAAATTAGAAGACTTAACTATCTTTAAATGTGAAGTTTAAAATTTGAAAATTATACTAATACTTTATTATTATGTATTATGCAGACTTTAAACTTTATTTAAAGAATTTATAATTAAATTTAAATGTTAACATTACATGCATATAAATAAGAGTGTGTGATAATGTAACTCGGACATTAAAAAGATCCAAAGTCTTACAGTAAAGCCCTTGAAATAATACCTTTTAGGAAACTTATATTATATATATATATATGTTTATATATATATATTATATATATATATATATATATATATATATATATATATATATATATATATATATATATATATATATATATATATATATATATATATATATATATATATATATATATATATATATATATATATATATATATATATATATATATATATATATATATATATATATATATATATATATATATATATATATATATATATATATATATATATATATATATATATATATATATTGGAAACTTCAATCTAATTAGTTTTGGTTCATTGTGATCAAAAACGCTTATTTTCTTAATAAATAAATAGTGTTGTAAATTTAATTGATAATCGCGCATAAATAATTATTCAAACCTTTTAATTCTAAATAACTTTCATATTAAATATTATAAACTATGATGCCTTTATAAGAAATGTTCATTTAGATTATAAACCACCAAATAAAAATAAGTCTAACAAAAGTGTTTGTCAGAAAGCATTTGTATTGATTGAAGGATTTTGATAAAAAAAAATGAAGATTTGTTGTGTGAGATTGTGTACAATATTTCATCGATTGTGTTGTCTAATGGTCATCCCATTTGATGAAAAAAACACAAAAATTATTCTGACAAAAACGATTTCAGATTATGAAAACAGATAACAAAGAAAGTTTTATTCCAAAAAAAAATCCCCAAATGCTATTTTACCAGGTATGAGTGAATATAAAAACCATTAGGTTTTTAGAACGTAAAATATTATTTGTCATTTAAAGTTTGTGAATACAAAAATATATAGGGATATTTAAATGCTTATGAATAGTTTAAAAATGTAAATTAAGAAATTATTACTTATAAAATGCGTTTTGCACGAAATAGTTTGTGCAAAAGTTCTAATATTTAATAAAAGGAAAATAAACTGTTCAAAATTTCTCAAATGAATTGCACTTTTAATGATAGAATATGATATAACTACATAAGTAAAAAGAAGGTTTTTTTATTAGTATTGGTCATTAATAGTAAGGCATATAGATAAATGATATTGTGTTATTCTGGAGGACGTTCCGGTACAACCGATACTTTTATTAAATACCCATAGTATCAATATTATTTCCCGATATTTAAACATATAGAGGCAAGAAAAATATTGTATATATCGGATTAGAAATACAATTATTTACAATTATTTTGTAATATATAACATCAATATATAAATTCAATAATAATTCTATTTTATAAATTTCAACGCAGACTTGATTTATACCAATAGTAAATACTTAAACAAAACGTTCTTCTGACACAAATTCGTTGAGCACTAGTAAAGAACCAGGGAATATCCACTTTAGAATATTTGATTTTGATGCTAATCTTGTTGTCAGTTTCCATGTCCGTCATAACTTGTATGCAAATTTTTCTTTTCGTATCTCGTTTACTTGGAAGAAGAATGTCACAATACGAATTAAAATGTTCCTTTCTTTTATTTTTTTGCTTGTCATCCCAATCGACTTGGTTGCGAACCACACTTTTCTTGGTAACTTAAAAAAAGTTAAAATTGTTGATTTGATAGTATATTAGTTATACGAGGAACTGTGATAAAAACCCCAAGTATTTTCTTCGAACAGTCACCATTGTACTAATTTTTGAGTACACGTCTTTTTCAAAAATGAAACTTATGTATATGGAGATGTGATACGCATCGCCTGTAATCAAAACTGAGTACATTTTACTAACAATTATTTATTAATACATATTATAACTAAAATTTTTTTTATTTCCGTATAATTAATAAGTATCAGGGTTATATGAATTTTTACCTTTTGTAGTTATTAGGCGGCCGCATAAATGTTTTTACTATCTTAGCTGAAATGATTATGGCATAGCATCAAATTATTATGACTTAGCATCAAATAATAATGATTCATAATCAGAAAAAGATTTGCAACTCTTGTACTAGGTTACTTTAACCAACTAACAACTTTTGTATTACCATTTATTAATAAGTATCAGGGTTATATGAATTTTTACTTTTGTATTTATTAATTGGCTGCATACATTTTTTACTATCTTATCTCAAATGATTATGGCGTAGCATCAAATTATTATGACTTAGCATCAAATAATAATGATTCATAATCAGAAAAAGATTTGCAACTCTAGTACGAGGTTACTTTAACCAACTAACAACTTTTGTATTACCATTTATTAATAAGTATCAGGGTTATATGAATTTTTACTTTTGTAGTTATTAATTTTCTGCATAATTCTTTTTACTATCTTATCTGAAATGATTATGGCATAGCATCAAATTATTATGACTTAGTATCAAATAATAATGATTCATAATCAGAAAAAATAGAAAACAAAATAAAACCTGATACGCGGGTGTAATATCAAGAATTTATACTCCTATAATATGTTTATCGTAAGATATATTCAATTATTATTCAAAAAGAAATGCAAAAGAATGATTCAGCAACTAAAATTGAAAATGACAGCAACAGTAATGTGATTTAAGAGTTACCTATTTTGCAAAGAGACAATTGGGTCATTTTGAAGAAAAGCATTTGTCATATTTAACTCGAAATTTATTGCATACAATGTTATTTTACTTTCAATTCTTTAAAAATGCAAGCGTCATAAATAACATTGTGTTTTTGATGGATATCCTTGGCTTTTGTCTTAAATTGAAAATCAAATAAATTCAAGTTGATATTAAATCGAATTCATATTAATTTTTTTTATTCTGGGTTAGAGAAAAAGGGGAATATTAAATTTAATAAGAAATATCTGTTTTCATTTGAATGCATTTACGGATGGGATAAACAATTTTTTAATATTTTTTTTTCATTTTACATGCTATTAGATTTAAAGCAGTATTTTTCTAAGAAAGGAAACATCACTGAAACAGTTTACACAAACAGATTTTCGTAATTTATCCTGATTCAGAATCAAGCATTTTTTAAAAAAAATATTTCGTTTATCTCCAAACATAAATATTTTTTTCAAACGTTTTGGCTTATTCTATCAATCATATGAGCAAAAATGATCAAGCATATATTTGTAAGAGAAAAATTGTTTATAAATGTTGTGTTAATCTCTCATATCCAAAAAAAACTAGTGTTATTAAAATAAAAAAATATTTGATCTATATAACACAATCAAATAATTTCACTTACACATTTTCAATTTAATTATATACTTAATTGTTTTTTAAGTATAATCTTAAAATAACACAACGTATATTTACTTACTTCTCATAATATTCACAATGTAGTTTCATCTTTTTTAACTAATAAATTAAATAATTTTGTTGAGATCAACATAAATAAAGGAATTTTTTAATATGTGTTCGATTATTTTATAAATTGGAAAAAATATCACTTTAATATATAACTTGAAGAAATATTATATCTCGCTATATTATATTTCTGCATTTTGTAAATATGTTGCTCGAAAACATAAACAACATTAAATCAAGTAAATTTTAGCAAAAAATTATAATTATACGTGTTTTAATTCAAGTCTGAATGTCAATGTGTTTGAGTATACAAAAAAGTTGTGATAGTTCGATACATGAAACTAGAAAAGTAGAATAATTTACGAATATTCCTGGGATTTGCATAGAATAGAATGCTTTTAATAGATACCAATGAAAAAATTAGAAAAAATTCTAATTTATTTAATCCCCCCCCCCCCCCTCCAATGTTTTACGAAGTGGGAAAAATTGATTTTTTGAATTATTAATGTTAAAGAATAGGAATTTCGTAAAAAATTAATCATCTTCGGCAAAAGTGCAATTTTCTACAAAAATATGAATTTCGAAGCTTATAAATGACAAAAATTAAATGCAATATATTTAACATTGTTTATATGTTAAGTTAATGAAGTTACATATCAGGTATTTTTCAAATAAACTATCAATAAACGAACATATTTCGATGTAAAAATGGCTGCCATTTGATTGATTGTTTTATACGAACTTAAATATAATTTTTTTAATTAAATAACTAATCGTTTGTGAAACAAATTAAAAATAACGTAAATACGTGACAGGTTCCTAAATCAAAACAAACCAATAATAATATTAGCAGATGTTTCATTTCGAAGGAAATAATAAATTACAATAGTGTGTTTTTCAAAATGGCGAATGTCAGTTTACAGTTGGCTTTTAAGAAAAAATACAATCCATTAATAATCAATATATTGACTTTTTTAATATTTAAAGGTTGTTATTTGTTTTATTTTATTCGAGTTAATAATTTGAATTTGACTGGTTTGTTCTAATAATGACTTTTTACACGGAAAATGCCATAATTCCCATAGGGTACTCATTTCACCCCACATATGAATTGTAGTAGGTTACCTTAGAAAAAATATTATTACAAATATTTGTAAACCTCAGAATTTAATAAGAATATACCATTATGTTTTCAATAAATGAATAAACAGTTTTATAAAACAATTGTAATTTTCCAATTTTTTCCAATGAGAAATCGAACTTTCAACATCAAAAATCGAGTTTTAAGACCCATTTTCCCCCACCTTTACCCTATTTTTGTTATTCATTAATAATATTACATTTAAAATTTCTTTTATGCCCTAAATTTTTATAAAAATATAGTAGATAATATCATAATATAAATATGTTTTACAGAATATATATCAGAAATTAAAGTAACCAAACGCTAAACCTTTTTTTATACTAAAGAATCCGAATAAGATTTTTTTACCAAATAAGATTTTTTCAAGTCATATTTCCTTTGTTATATTTTCCTTGTCATTTTATTGAAAACTCTCGTATGTGTATAGAATAGTTTTGCGTGTTATCGTTTTATAAACGCCTGGAAATGTTTTTCATAGTAGAAAACGAGAAAATAATGACAAGATTGTAGGAAACAGAAAAATTCTAGAATCGAAAAAAATTGAGATCTGCGGGATAAAAAACAATATTTGAAAATAAAGTTTTATCAAAGACTTTCAGACGTTCTGGTGCTCAAAGCGATCATCAACTAATGATTTGGTTTGAACTCAAGTTAAAATTGTATTTCGATCAAAATCAGATGCTTTGAAATGATAAATTTATTATTAAATCATATCTGTTTAATATAAATAACATTTATATTCACTCATCTATATTTAATATTTTTTTTTGTAAACATGTAAAAAGTTATTAATTCCAGATGATTCTACGAGCATAAATTCTCAAAAAGTATTGGTTTTCTCATAGGTTATTTTTAATAATAGTTATTTAGTGTAGTTATATTTTAATATTGTTTGTATTTTTAACTAGTGCCATTTTTATTAGTGTTAGACAATGATAAGTATTTGATAATATAATTGACAATAAAATAATCCCATGTTTCATTTCAATTACAATTTGTTAAATCTCTATAAAAGAACTAATTATATAATTATTAGGGAAATTGTTTTTGTTTAAGTAAATTTTTGTTACTTACGTAACTGGTATCTATTTCTTCTACACAAACAAAAATAAGTAATTTCCTTCCATTAAACCTCACTTAACTTTTACCGTACTGCGTTTGATTGTTCCTAACAATAAATGATAGTTATGATTATGTATGTATGCACAAATATATAAGATTCGATATTTAATGCTTTGAATGGTTTTATTGGGTTTTTTAATTTTATTTTTTTTCTATTACCTTTTTAAAGATAAATTTTACTTTACAAAATGCTAATACTACTAAGTTGAAATGTTTGTGTTTTTCAAAACTTTTACTAACACACACAATTTTTCAGGCACATTATGCATGTTCTCAGAGGTTTTATTACTCTTGAATGAATACGTTTTAGAAAAGCAATTCTAAACTGAGACTGTAAAATATAATTTTTTTGTAATTTTGCATTAATAAAGTTAATGTGTATACTATCATTTAACTCAAAAAATACTTTTTCTTTATAGAACAATATCTTAGAAAAGAAAAGAACAAGGTAGAATCTAGTTCACAGAACTCAAAGGGAATTGAGATGTAACAGTAAAATAGAAAAAACAATTTAATCCAAAAAATTGGAAAGATAAGCAGTAAAATAAGTATAAACTTAACTATATAAGACCTACAATATATAACATGAAAAATAAAATGATGTAAATTGAAAATTATTAGTACAGAATAACTCCTATGATCCACGAAGCCAATTTCGATAATTAAACAACAAATATTAATATATTTACATATTTATATCTCTATTTGAAAACATGACCCAAATGATATATTTTTATAATAAGGTTTTAATTTGATGTAGATAAATAAGAAATTTATTATTAATTGTTCAAACATTAGAAGCAAAAATAATAAGTCTACTATACTAAAAAATAAAAAGTCACTTGGTATTTTTTTCTTCGCACAAAACGTTTAAATCAAGTTAATAACTCGCAGTAGAGAAATAATACCCTTTTTTAAAAATATAAAACTCACACACTTTTAAGTTAAAGAACCGTTACTTTAGTATATTATTTTTTAACTTTATAAAATGATTTTTAAAGTAGACATGATATACAACAATAAAAGTGCACCTCAGTAACTTTCAAAGTATCTGTTTATATTTTAAAAGATGAGTAATACTTGTTCTATTTTTCATTTTTATTAATTCAAAATAACAATTTAATTGAAAATCCTTTGTTAAATATACTTAATTGAACAGTAAAGATAAATCTCTTAAAGTAATTTTGAAGTAGGCCTTTAAAATTTCGAAAAAATGTGTGTCTAGTTTCTTCATTATTTATCGTTAAACATTCTCCCTATATTATTTACTATCACATTTATATTCAGTCGAATGTAAATTAATGGCGTGTATTTTTTGATAAAGGGAATTGATTTTTTTTAACACAAAAACTATGTTTGAGCATATTACGGAAATTAACTTCGCCATATTAATTTCGCGTTAAAATAGTTATTTTTTACAAAATACAACAATTTTATACCCTTTTAAGCAACAACGAAGATTTTACCATTCAACACGTTTTATCAAATCCAATGGTGTCAGTTCTAGTGAATACAGTGAATGGTTACCAAAACCCACAATGGGTTCAATAATTGTTGACCCGATTCGTATTCAATACTTTTGAAAATCTTCAAACGAACCTTCAGTTTAATGACATCATTTAGTATTTAAGGCTACCAACTGTATAATATTCATTCATTATTAGGATCATTCGAACCAACAAAAAATAAATTAAATCTTCTAAATAGCGTTATTAGCCGCACAATCGTTTTACTCCATAGATGCTGTGTATCAAGTGAGGGTTCGCCAAAATGCTTTGTGATTGTAATTGTTGTATTTGATAAAGTTTTACTGTCTGTTACTATATATATATATATATATATATATATATATATATATATATATATATATATATATATATATATATATATATATATATATATATATATATATATATATATATATATATATATATATATATATATATATATATATATATATATATATATATATATATATATATATATATATATATATATATATATATATATATATATATATATATATATATATATATATATATATATATATATATATATATATATATATATATGTATATATATTTATATATTATAAGGACAAAATGGCAGAGATTTTTTTAAAGCGATAACACGCAAAACTGTTCTATACACATACTAGAGTTATCAATAAAATAAGAAGGAAAATATTACTTGAAAAAAATATTATTTGGTTTTGTTGCTATGAAAAACGTTTCTGCGTTTGGTTTCTTTAAATAGTGAAATATATTCTGTAAAACAAATTTTTATTATGCTATTATCTACTGTACTTCAATAAAATTTTAGGTCATAGAAGAAATTTTAAAATGTAATATGATTTACTGTGATTTATTTTTTATTGTGATAATCACATACTTAAGTGACATATATATTTTATTTGTTTTAAAATATTTTGACACTCCATTATAACAATTTTTTTGTTGTTGATCTTATGGTTCTTTAAGCCTTTTAGTAATAACCCGACAGTCAATGTATTTGTAATGACTTATGTAAAATCTAAAGTTTAAATATAGATGTTATAATATCGATGCATTTATTGTACGATTACTAATCTATAGTCTTTGCGATAGTAGCACACCTTTGAAATTAAACTAACAGAATAAATACTTTTGAGCATATTTTTATGCTTGTGTACGGTTTTGAAATAGTATTATTTGAACATTGAACACATTCTTGGTATCTTTAAAAGCAGCAATAAAATAAAAAAGACAACAAAATAAATTTCCAATTAAACTTCTGTACTTTAAAATCTGATAAAACCTTGTACCGACTTGTATGAAGCGAAATTAATATTTTATTAATAATACCATGTTTTTCATATGTAATTTCGCGAAACAACTATCTACATTACACACAATGTATTCCATATATCGCATATGTATATTATATGGTATATTTGAAAATAAAAACTACAAATATTATATTTCATCTCTCAAATCATGAATTCTGTATCTTAATAATTTATACAGTGGTTTTCAAAAATTTAAAAGTATACAAAATGTTAAAATATGTAATACTACATTTTTAAATCTAAATTATTTTTCAGCTTGCTGATTGTGTTTCGACTTTTCCGAATGAAATTTATTAATCTTTATCTTCTGTCGTCTATCTTATCTTCTATTATCTATCTTTTTTAAATTAATGTATTGGACAAAATATTTTTCCGTCCGAAAAATATAAAAATTTCATAAAATTAGAATAGTAATTAATGCTCAGACATAACAAATCTCAAGTAATTATAAATTACTTTATTAAATTGCATGTAATGATTAATTAGAATATTTCATATAAACATATTTCAATTTCTATTGGTATTCTAAAAAATATTAACAAGTTCTTAAAAATTGGGAAAGTAAATTTTAATTCACTTGACGCACCTGAGCCACAATAATCGGTAAATTAATTTAAAGAAATGTAATTATTCATTCTACTAATGACATTTTAGTATTATCATTGTATGGTTTTCATTGTGAATTAATTATGTTATGGTAGCTCGCAAAAATATAATTGAAAATAAAACCAATTTAAATGAACAAGAAGGCACGATT
Organism: Troglohyphantes excavatus; assembly: GCA_963932185.1. Classification (NCBI taxonomy): domain Eukaryota; kingdom Metazoa; phylum Arthropoda; class Arachnida; order Araneae; family Linyphiidae; genus Troglohyphantes; species Troglohyphantes excavatus. The sequence continues at coordinate 52,918,117 of OZ010672.1, read as the reverse complement.
TGCATGTTAACTTAAAAAAAAGAAATTGATTAGATAAATAAAATATAAAAAGAATCTGTTTGTAGAGTTATATATACTGTTTTTAAATAATTGAAAAATTTTATTTTCAATTAATTTGATTTTTCTATACTAAATTACTAGAATATCGTCAGTAATAATAAAGTCACACAAGTAAATAATTTGTTTCATAAACTTCAATTTAGCTTCAAATAGGATTAGTTGTTATATCGTTATATCTTGTAACTCAACTAACTAAAATATATCATAAAAGTATGAACAATATATATATATAAAAATACTATCCACTAATACAAATTTATAAGAATCCAGCAAAAAAGTCAGCATAAAACCTTCATAAAATGTTTGAAATTAAAGGTTTTATGCAGAAAAACTGTAGTTTGTTTGCAGATCTGTAAAATTAAAGGTTTTTGTTTCAATGTCCTTCATAAAAACTGCAAAAAAACCTTCATGAAAACCTGCAAAAAAACCTTCAATTTGACAATTTTGATGAAGGTTTCATGCTGATTTTTTTGCTGGGAATGAATATGTAAATTATCAAAATCGTCTTAACCTATATTTCTTTGTAACAACATTAATAACATTTCTATAATAACTATTATTATGAAAATATGTATATTATATAGTGTAAGAAAGATAAAAACACTTTTCCATCACTTCCTATTTGTTTTGTATGTACTTTTTGGAAAGTTCATACATTTAATTAGAAATTAAAAACAGTTCGTTAATAATAAAAAATACTTTTATCGAATCAGCAATTACAGCTTAACCCTCTGACGGAGCTGAACGACTTAAGTCGTCCATGGAAATCGAGTTGTTTTTAGCATTACACATAAGCTTCATAAAATTATTCAATATTAAAATATTTATAAAATCTAAAGTGAAGTGGTGTGTCACAGAATCTATATCTATAAAAATAATATAAATTAATAAATCAATATATATATATATATATATATATATATATATATATATATATATATATATATATATATATATATATATATATATATATATATATATATATATATATATATATATATATAAATCGAATAAGAATAATATATGATGTATTTAATTAGTTAATTGAATCTATTCGCGCATATATATTCGCAAAAAAGCACATTATGTCAAAAACAAAAAGTTAAAACCTAAGTATTTTACATAAAGCAATGTTGTGGATTAAAACGTAAAGAGGACTCATTAAATATAACAAGTTGCAATTTTTTAACAAAAACTGCCAAAATAAAAAAATACCAGTTACAAAACAAAAAAAATAGTGGAGATATAATTGTAAGTTAATTAAACACGTTAGTATGTAATTTTTTTCTTATGTCATTAAGTAACTTTAGAACTGAAGAAAATAGGGATATAAAAATTGGCTTAAAACATAAGAAAAATGTTTAATGGTTTTATTCTAAATAAATAAGCACTATATTAAATTCATACTCATATTAAATCTATAATATAATTTTTTATATAAAATATTTTAAAAGCTACAAAAAAGACAAGTGAATGTATCATTTTCGTATTCTGTGAGGGGTTTAAGTAAAACGAGTCTAGTTCTAAAGTAAATGTATTTTTAACTTGAAATCAATTTTTTAATTCATAAAAACTAAAATATAAACCAGAACGTATCGAAATAAAAAGATAAGATATCTCATACTGAGTATTCAGTCTTTTAACTCCTTTGGAGAATTCTTTCATTGAATTTTAAGGATTGAATTGTTCCTAATGGCCCCTCTGACACTTTATACAATATCTCTAACTGCAGGAATTAGGATTTCTTTTAAGTGAAGAAGTCCATATAACTTAGTCGTTTCCATTAAAACTTTTATATATGTTACTTATATATATTTTTGAGATCCGTTGTTTTTGTAAAATAAGATGTATTCTTTTTGAATTATGTTCGTAGAATTTTTAAATAGTATATACATAATTTAGTCAAAAAGTATAAGTTAATTCACTTATACTACTCGCCAAATTGTAACATGTTTTATGTTTTATTACTACATTGGTAAAAATTTCAGTTTAACGATGTGCCATAACAAAACAGATCTCTGCAGTAAATTACAACATAGTATGGTGGAATCTAGATTGAACCAAAATTCCTTTATCTGAGAAAAGGGAAGGCTGCACCGATAATTGGTTCAACTTCTTTTACTGCAACCGAAATTTTCGCTGTCGCTGCATCAACAAACCGAAGAATACCTTCCAGGAAAGACAACTATGAACAAGCGCAACCGTGGCCCAGTGGATAAAGGCGGTCAGCTTTGAATCAGAAGATTCCTAGTTCGAGCCCGATAGGTAGACTTAACAAAGAAAAGTAAAAAAGTTGTCATCTTGCAATAAGGAGGGTTGCCAGCTTCACTACTAAAATACTAAGAAAATTCGAATTTTTAGTTTTATCAACGTTATGAGTTTTGGTGCAACGTTTGACAACTAAATGGTATCCGTGGTAGTACCGTAAAATAGTGAAACTAAGCACCAAATGTTGGTTGCAGCTAAATAGGTACCAAATGTTGGTGCAAGGTCGTAATAGTTTTTAACAGTGTAAGTATATTGTTTTAATGGTAATTTAATTAATATATTTGAATTAAAATATTAAATTAAAATAACTTTAAGGAATAATACAGGTATATTTTAACTTTCCAAACAATTAAGCTATTACTCTTAGATTAATGTTTATCTTATTTTTCTAGGAATCAATTTCATCACCAGATCACCATTTATACTCAATTTGAAATAATTATATAAATATTATTTTTTATGATCTGAGGAACATAGCACTAGGCATAACACTGCTTATGCTTCTTAAATTTATGTTTCAAGTATAATTTAAGAATTTAATATTTTCAAATTGAGAATTTACGAATATGACAAATATTTGTAGATAACAACAAAGTTCAAGAATCGGCAAACTTTGTAGCTAGAACCCTGGATGAATATCGTAGTTTAAAGCCATAAACTTCGAGTATCCAAAGTTCATTATCCACTCATTTGCATTGTACTCGTGTAGTGATATTACCATAAACGCTTTAGATTCATTAACAAGGACACCATTTGCTCGTAAAGTGAATCATACCGAGCATTAACGACTTTGCTAAGTTGGGTTTTATTTACGAGCTCGCGTTAGTGAAATAATCTGTGCTGAACATGTATTGTGATTGTGAGGGTGCTTTGGTATTAGATTTCATTGAAAATGACCCTGCAAAGCGTTAAATAAAAACGATAAAGTAATAAAATCGTTAACAATAGATTTTTACGATGTGGATGAGGGTTATATTAAATCAAAATCAGTATTGATTAAATTTTAATTCGATATAAGTAAAGAAACTGCAGTTTTTAAGCAAAATATTGATGTATTTTATGCTAACATTGAAGGAAAGGCTAGAGAAAAACAATATTTATATGATAATTATTTTCGAGCAAAATGCAATTTTGTATAAAAATGATTAATAATTATCATTATAATAGTATTTGAAATAATTTTATTTCTTTCAGACATTAGTTATGAGCTTCGTCCCTATTTAATTTAATTCATACATTTTAATGTTAGCTGTAACTATTTACACAAGCCAAATTTTCTAAGCGAAATTTAATTTTGTATTAATTTGTTTTTATTTTCATTTACTAATCTTTAGGCGTAAAGTAAATTTCGGCCATACAACTATAAACAGAATCAAACTGAATCTGAAAAATATTCCGTTGTTTAGTAGAACTTGATTAAAATGAACCCATCTCTTAAAATAAGCAAACGAGCTAACAAAGTCGAGTCCGATTCTTTCTCAAACAAAACAAAAAAAATTAAGGTTCACTGCAGACGGTGAATCTTTGGTTGGGGTTACGAGGTTCTATTTTACAAAATCATGATCATGAGCTCTTTTATGCTTTTTATATGGTCATTAGTGATCTAATAATGGAATTTCTAAAAGGAGTGCAGATTGTTGTAATGAAAGATTTGATTTTGTCACACGATCACCTTGGCTATACCTACATTAAGGAGTATACTATGATTATGTAAGTAATAAAAGATTACCTAATTACCAATAACATAAATTTAGTGAAATATATTCATTGCAAAAATAAAACTATACTTAGGATAAGAATATATGATAAAATTTAAAGGGCAATTGGTATTCAAATGGCTTTATAAAGGCATTAATATACATTACAATAATAAAAATTATATTTCCTGTAAAGATTACTCTTTAATTTTAGTGTTCTAATTTTTCTAAAGTATGCAACAAAAAAAAACTTAAGTGAGATTGAACTGGTGACTTAAAAAATAAGATTAAAAAAATATTCGTTGTGGTTCATAAAATGGGTACGGGATAACGTTCCTTTAGTATAAAAAGCTGTTTATTTTATAAAAATCATCAATCATATCTGACATACTGAACAAGACTCTTGGCATATAAATAGGGATATAATCTTGTGATTATATCACTAAAGGTTGGAGACAGGTGGGATAAAAGAGAATGTGAAAGGAAGGATTATTGGGTTTAACTATAAGATGCAGCTTGAGAATTTATTGATGATGCTGCTGTAGTCTATTACTTGTGCAATCTATGCATAATTTGGGGTAATTGAGATAGATTTATATTGGGATAAGCGCTAATATAAGTACCTTGCAAATGCACCCGCATTACCAAATTTAAGGGTACAATCATATTTAAAAGCCTATTAAAGTTTTTGTTTTACAGTTAATAATTAATGGTTTTAAAAATACATCAATTTATTATATAATATAGTTTTAAATTCTTAAACTCTGAAATGTTTAGCTATCAACATATGAATTGTTAAAAGTTTAACGTAGGATGAAATGTTTTAATTAATCAAACTGCTATTGTATTTGCTGAATATTTAAGTTACTTGCTTGTTCATATTAGTTGCATTTTAGTTGAAATTTGATTTCATTTTTAAAAGTATTGTGGAAGTATATCACTATTGAATTTATACTTAAATCCGTTAAAAAATATATTTAGGGTAATACTTATTTATGAAAAGTTGAAACAAATATCATATTGGATAAAATTAACAAGAAATATTTTTTTTAAAGCAATAATCTTTTTTACTGTCCAAATCTTTGTACTTCCAAAAAACTGTTGTTTTTTTACTTCCAAAATATTGTTTTAAAAGAGCCTATATTAAAATGTTTTTAAGGATATAAGTGTTTTGAAATTTATTATTAATTACAACTAATATCACGTAGAAAATTATATATAAATCAAAATTTATTTGACGGAATTACTAAAGAAACTAGCATTAACAAACAACCCACGTACCTACAACAAAATTCTTTTAAAGTATTCACAAATGGAAATAAACAGTTGAATATCATATTAGTATATAATAACCACTTACAGCATCACTATTTTAAAAATAAGTGTTTTATATGCATCATGATAAGTATTTTGCTTTATGTTATAAGCAATGCAATACACAAGTATCTTTAGAAATCAATTTAGAATTCTGAAAATATACACTGATGTCGATTTGAACCAGATGAGTAATGTCAGCTTTTAACGATTTACTGCACGTGCCATTTTATTTCAAGCAATTTACTTGAGATATATTAGCCCATTTCAAATGGATTACATAAATGGACTGCTACTTTAATATAAATCTTCTATTTTTATTAAATTGCTTCCTGAGACTTGTAAGCACTAAGCGAAAATATTTTTAACAAGTTTAGGATTTGTATGGTCATATATTTTAGCTTCAAACAAGATGTATTTTCGTAATGCAACCAGTGTAAATTCCATTTGTCTAGACAAACTTTTATTAAGGTTGTCATCAATTTCTAAAAATGAAAATGCAATTGTATTATCTTACGTAAAAGCAGAATTGTTTAAATGGGCTATTACATACGTCTAAATGTAAAATGGTTTAAAGACTATATGAAAATCTACTTACATTTCTATAGCTATAAGCCTTGTAAAATGCATCCATTATTATTTATCTATTGTTGTTATTACCATTTGCGAAATAACACATATAGCTAAATAATTTCCATTAACTATTTCAACATTTTAAGAAATAATGGAATTGTAAGCCAGAGAATAATTTAAAATAAAACAAATAATAGGTGCTAAAATATTTTGGGCAAAAAAATTATAAATCTGAGTTGGTTATTCTTGTATAAATAAACATGCAATGCCTTTATCGGCTATTCTCAGGAATTATTTGCTATGGATTCACCTTTATTTATTTATAAATGTCAAATATATATTTTCACAGTTTAATCCTCTGACAGAGCCGAACGACTTAAGTCGTCCATGGATTTCCAGTTTTTCTAGCACTTAACTTTAACTTTAAAATGTACATTTAAACTTTAATTCATAAAAATATTTAATGTAGAAATACTTTTTTAAATCTAAACTGTTGGGGTGTTTTGTGGAAGCTAAATCTATCAAAATAATAAAAAATTTATAATGTACATGTATTGGAATTATTAACTAAAAATATTTTAAGGAGAAAAAATCTTTACAATTTTGCTTCCTTTTTCTAACCGCTCAGATTCGAAAGAAAGCCTAACAATCAAATATCACCACCTGTTTCTCATATGATGCCTGTTATGCTAAACCACGATAAGTAAAAGTGGACTAAACTGGGTTCATATATCAACTTAATAGCACTTAATGACTACGCTTTTTCTTTTAGAAAAAGCTACAACTCAGGGTCTTTCGACGTAAAACGTCTTTCAGTTAGGTTACTACGGTGTCGCTACGTAAAACCGCGTGAAATAGAAGAATTTTGCTGATTATGCTGGATTATCTTAATAGGACTTAATGACTAGGCTTTTTCTTTTAGAAAAAGCTACAACTCAGTGTCTTTCGACGTAAAACGTCTTTCAGTTTGGTTACTACGGTGTCTCTACGTAAAACCGCGTGAAGTAGAGGAATTTTGCTGATTATGCTGGATTATCTTAATAGCACTTAATGACTACGCTTTTTTTGTTAGAAAAAGCTACAACTCAGTGTCTTTCGACATACTACGTAAAACCGCGTGAAATAGAAGACAGTTATGGAAGTGTATAATGCGCTTAACAGTACGCATTTAACAGTAGAGTTATCCTGAGCGATCAGTTTACGGAGCGTGAATGCTAAAATTCGCCATTGAAGAAATTCGAATCCATTAAATAATATCTAAAACGCATAAAAGAACTCAGAACCAGTATCCAAACGTTTTAAATAAATTTCTTTTTGAATTGCGCTGTATTTAACTAGTTAACGTAGCCATCAAATATGTTGTCAAAATTATAAAATAAACTGAATATTTCGCGAAATCGTACAACTATTAAAGTGTGTTAAACAAGTGCATATTCTAATAAATCGACAACCGTAAAGCAATTGCTCCGAGCAATCGCGTCCAAAAAGCAGACGCAAGAGTTCAGCAGACGCGCTCGCAACCGCTGACCGAGAAAGACAAACAAAACTTTAGAATGCCACATTTAGAAGTTAATCCCCTTGGCGAAATATCCGCCTCAAATATCCGACATATCAGCTTCCAATATCAGCTTCCAGTACACCCTCTGACTCACGCACAAGACATTTCACGCGGCTATATCCCCGATACAGCCCCTTTAATTTTTTGTTTCAGGCTTTTTATTTATCTATATGAATATTATTTTTACCGTAACAATGCATTTAGCACCAAACATAGAATATTTTTGAAATATTTTTAGTGAAACAAAGTTATGCTTAATATTTGCATTATTAGATTTATGCTTAAAGTACATGGCATAATCATACTTGAAAAGTCACAAGTGTTATTTCTATTCTTATTTTCCTAGCTTTGATGAAGTATTTAAGGCTGTACAGAAATATAACGAATAGCACCGTTACATACTGGAAAAATACATCTACACTCTTTCTGGCACTATCGGGTATTGAAACATATGTATCACATTTGTTGTATTTAAAATCAATCGCAATAAAGAGTGTACATTAAAAATTAATGCAGATATTTAAAAATAAAAATATTGGTAAAATGGTAGAAGAGACTTTGTCACTTCCCAGTGACCCCAGGTTATATTAGATGAGTGATTATGCCGCAATAATAACATAACTAAGAATAGAACTGATCTAGACTTTAATCAACAATTTCCTTGAATACACTTAATTCAGTACACGTCAAAACCATTAAAACAAGTTAAATTGGGTGGCAAAAAGGGAGGAAGTCTTACCCGGATTTGTACATTCCATCGCAACTCTCGTCATTCTCTCTCGGGCCTGGCGTTATAACAAACTCCTCTGCATTCCGTCTCCTGGCATCCGTTCACTATCGCTCTCAGGTCTTCTCTCTAAAACCCCTCTCGCAAAACCCTCAGTCAACAACTTCATAAATACACCCCCTAGATCGCCATACGCTAAGATGTCCGAATGCTTTAGTGGGCACTCAGGCCTCCGATTTGTTTAACCCGAAGTCATTCACTCCATTGGTCAAAAGTCCCCCCTGGAGAATAGCCACGCCTAAGACTATGCAAATTTCTGCACGCTTCTTCCCCGCTCTTGGGGTCGTCTCCAAGTTTACAAGAGGCAGGGTACCTCCCCTCATTGCATTAGGGAAAAGCATAGGTCACGAATGTGACAGACTTAAACTTTTCCATCCCACAAACAGAAAAAAGTTGAACCGCGAGTTGAAAATACCATTTTTTTTAAATAATCCTTTATAAATTTCTTCACAATAACGTTCAATATCAAAGAGTATTTTCAATTATTTCCCTTCTCAATACCCGATGTAGTGCCTGAATTTGGAAAATTGAAAATTCTTTACAGTGGGACACGTAAGAATAAATTACGTATTACTAGATTTGCATTTCTTTCGAACTGAATATCTTTTACTTATAAAATATTTCTTATAAAAAAATCTTCAAAGGGAACAATGAATTCATAAATTTATAAGTAAAATATATTTTCAAAAGCATTGGTGCACTTTTAAAACCAATTATACCTTAGATCCTTCTGAATATATGTTGCAATTTTTATCAAGTTAGACGTTTTTAGGCGATTGAAAACGGTTTTATAAGAAACGTCTTGTTCTGTGAATATTGAAAATACGTTCTTTTAACTGAATGTTAATAAAACTAGTGTCATATCAAAAAAAAATGTAACCCTTTTCACAACAAGTACGTATATCATATTTATAATACTTTAATAAACAGCTGTCTTCATTTCTGTTATTTCCCCCACATTTTGATGATGTTTAAGTTGACAAAAATAATAATCTATTTTAGAATTAATGAGATAATGAAATAACGAAGAGTTAAAAATAGACAAAATGATATTTTTCTCGTTCTGTTTGAATACCAGGGTGCATTTCAATGGTTAAGGCGACTCGATACCCTAAAATCGACGAAAATTTCAATTTTTTTTATAGGTTTAAAATAATGCATGTATTTAAAAAAAATTAAATTAAATTTAAATTATTAGAAATTTTTTTTTTGACACCTAATCATATGTGCCACATTTAATACTGAAATCTTTAAATCTAATTTTCTCGGCTTGTAGTTTTATGATCATTAAAATGCTAAAACTCAAACAAATATTTAGGAATCACCGTTAGGTTTTTTTACATGAACATATATGTATATGGAATAGAATTAGGGATGAAATTAGAAAAATATTAAAAACAATTCGTTTATAAAATAAAATGTTTAAGAATTTGTTTGAAAAATATAGCTGGGATTTCATTTATTATTTTTTTTCTTCTCCTAAACTAAATCACTTATATAAAATATGATCCCCAAAGTTATTAAGAATAAATAAATACTGCTTACAAAAAATTAGATGAAAAAAAATAAAAAGCGTTAAACCTTTGAAAAATTTAATAAAAAGTTAATTTTGGGAAAATGTTTGAAGGCATTTGACAATTTGTTCCTCTAAATTTTCTTTCTTGGATCATTTACATCTAATCATCACAAAAATATTTATTTTTATATCAAATTATAGAAGATATTTTTTGTGTACCATTTCACCTTATTAAAAAGCAAAATTAGAATATTGAAGAGCGTTTTACACGGAAACAATTTTGATGATAGGTATTTTTTTGTTAGGGGAAAGAGAGAGAGAGAAAATTATTCTACACATTTTCATCAAGTATAATCTTAATAATTTGTCATTTTTTAATGACTTGGGAATCTTCGAATACCACAAAAATATATTGAATAAAATCTTATAATAATAATAAATATTTCGCTAAATATAACTTTTCGAAATGTGATACAATCATTAATTTCTTATCAATATAAAGAGCATCACTATGGTATATAAAATTCTTTAATAAAATGTTTAGTAAAAATTTCGATTTGCGTCATAATTTCAAAACCATTTTCTAATATGTTTCGCATACATTTTAAACAGAAACAAATGACACGGCATTTTCTCATTACCTTAAATAAACTCAAAACAAAAAAAATGACAAGAAACGAATAAAAATATTACGGTGAAACGGTAAAAATGCATTAAAAATATAGTTTGCACCAAACATATAGAAGCTACAAAACGTTTTTTATCACGCGCTCTCCTTAAAAAAGGAAAAGAAATTGCTTTTGAATGTTGAATAGCACATACTATCTTTCATACTACTTGAAGATTTTTCATAAAGTTTTCTTCGTCTCATGATTCAATCTCAGATATTTTTTTCCAATTATTTCGCAATCCATTATTTGGCGTTGTAAATGAAAAAATAAACTGAAAAGCATGCTTTGCAAAAAGAAAAATTATGAGTTCAGATATTTGTATTTCTTTAAAAATGAGTAGTAGGTAAATATCTGTAGGGGGCAAGGAACTCTGACATTTCATAAAGATAAATGTTGAATTAAAAACAAAGATGAACCTTCAAATAAATCATGTGTTTTAACTTTTTTTAACAGTATAACTCTTGGAATTTAATTTGATAATTAAGATTAGTTAAGCAAAGTTTCTGGAAAAAAACCTGATAACAATTAAATGAGTTGTTGAACATTAACATTAAAATGTTAATTAATATTTTATACAATTAAAAATTTTAATGTAAATGTCGAGTTTGCGTTTATTAGTTTAAAAATTTTAAATATAATTATTTTGACTAAAAATAACAACTTTTATACATTTCATTAATTATTTTCAAGTGGCAATAGTTAGACTCACAAAATATTCCTAGTTTATTAAATGTGCATGGTAAATATTTATTCGAATAAATATTCATGAGTTAGGATAAAAAGGCATTTTTATTAAAGACTAACGAAAATTCTCCAAACGATAAATTTTATTTAAAAGAGGAAGTAAAAAAAATAACAACTCCAGAACATAGTTTATAGTCAAAACCATCCAATTATATAGAAAGATTTATGGGATTATGAGTATATAAAATTTCATTGTTTTTAACTATGATATCTTACTACCACAAATTGAGAAATCACAAGTTTTCTTCAGACTACTTTGTTATTTCGCCGAAAATCCGAATCCCTCATTAGTTTTTTTGAGTTCCTCCTACTTAAATTTAAACACTTAACTTGATGTCAATGTCATTGGATAAATAAAATACTTCTAAAACATACAAAAAAACTACATGGCTTAAATATAAATCAAGGGAAATAAGATATTCAAACATAAACTCTTAAAGGTTTATGTGTCAGAGGCAAAGGTTTAAAGCTCATTAAGGAAGAAACAATTTTTTTTAAGTACTTGCTTGGCATTACTGAAGAAAATGGCATCATTTGGAGATACAAAAGACTTATGTTTAAAAGGTTGTGAAATATAACCGCGCTATATTCGGATAATCGAAGAGCCCTTAAGGTGAAATATAAAGAAAGGATAGTTTAAACTGTTTTTTTTTAAATAATATACTTTTAATACTAAAACAATATATAAATCATAATGAACTATTTTAATTAGATTCTAAATATTTTTTAATAAAAAATACGCGTATTTTTAAGATGAGGTTTTAATATTCTGTTATTGTGTTATGTGAATACTATACTATTTTGCTATAACTATAAGCTTATTGCAGAAGGAACAGATATTGTTTTGGCGACAGCCATTGTATGGCTGTATCACATTTAGCTGTTTTAGTATAATAAATTGTGAAATACTTTTGTGAAATTACTTCGCTTATGTTTTAAACAAGTCCTTTAAATTTAGTAGCAACAAACAAAATAGTTACAGAAAAGCAAAATAATGAATGATTTATTATACGTAGTTAAACAGCCAAACAATGACCATCGCCCAACAATTTGTACGTGTTAGATAGATAGATAGATAGATAGATAGATAGATAGATAGATAGATAGATAGATAGATAGATAGATAGATAGATAGATAGATAGATAGATAGATAGATAGATAGATAGATAGATAGATAGATAGATAGATAGATAGATAGATAGATAGATAGATAGATAGATAGATAGATAGATAGATAGATAGATAGATAGATAGATAGATAGATAGATAGATAGATAGATAGATAGATAGATAGATAGATAGATAGATAGATAGATAGATAGATAGATAGATAGATAGATAGATAGATAGATAGATAGATAGATAGATGGATGGATGGATGGATGGATGGATATTTATTATTTTAAGCAATTTGCCAAGACAATGAATTTAAGAAGAATTGAAGGTTTTACAATTACAGGATTTATTAACTAGATTCAGGTCGCTTAACACTTCCAGTTATAAATTGTTATTAGTGCATGTAAACATCGTATTTGTTATGATTGAAATTGGCTTCACTAGAACTGAAAAGGTTAAGTACAATTCTTATTATTTCGGTGGGAAAAATATTTTGATCAATATTAAAGTTAATAATATCTTAATCGCTAACTACCATTTATTCTGCGTTAGCGACTGCACTGTTAAAAATAGGTACTTGAAAATAAGTAAAATGTACTCCTTTTTAAGTACATTCGATTCTTATAATGGATCCGAATGCATAAGTTACAATTTTGTTAAAGACATGTACTTAAAAATGGGTATAGTGGGTAAAAATTAATAAAAAAAAGCATATGCTTGTCTACATAGGCTGCCTTCATAAATCACTTTCAATAAATATAAACAATTACAACAAATACTTACCGGGAATCAAACCCAGATCCTCAGACACCGCAGTTATGTGCATTATCCGTTAAACTACCATGGCGACTTGAAGAAATTATAAACAAAAGACATGTTAAAAAGGTGTGCCAAAAGAATGGAAAGTAAGATAATTGAGTTGCAATAACTCAGTTTCCATTTAAGCAATCGACATCTAATGAAATGAAAATCCATCTGCTGAACAACTATTTTAAGTTTGCCAGGTCGCTTTGCTTGAACAGAAGCTGCGATTAGCAATATTCAGTTACACTGCTACTTTTTGAGAAAATACGGTTACTTCAATTTGAGTACGCCATCGTTTATTTAGGATGAAATTGTACTCAAAGAAAAACGAGTAGGTTCAGGTACTCATTTTTTAGCATATTTTTTACAGTGTGATAAATAATTTACTTAATATAATATATTTATATTTAAAAAAAACTATTCCCCTATGTACATTCCATGACTTAGTCCCATCCCAGTAATAAAGTACATAAGTCACCTTTTTATGTAAACCTCGCATATTTCAATGCAATCATAAAATAAGCAACTATTTTCAGCTTACGGATAACGTAGCATGTTGCGTTGCTTATAAATCCACGGATGAATAGACATTCTCGCTACATTGGTTTTGACGCTATTTTACGAATAAAATCTCACGTTTGGGATTAAATTTTGGAAGGTACCTTATATATGAAAAATGACATATTTGAAAAGGAAAACAGCAGTTGATCCGATTTTTCTTTGGATAAAAGAGAAAATGCGGGATTTTCTCAGGGGGCGGATGTTTTAGAAGCGAAAATTTTGTCACGATTTTTGGGGTATTTTTTTAATGTAATATTTCTTGTTGTGAAAGTTGAGTCTTTTGGTTTTACTGTTGAGAAAAATAAATATTCAATTACTATTTGTGTATTATAAGAAAAAATGTATTGTAAAATATAAATGCATTTTTAAAATATTATGTTCAAGACAGGATTGTATGTGGAAATTAAACATTTATAAAGCAGGTTGAATCAAGAAACTACTCATGTTTTATGTGAAAAAAATTAAGTTACATCTCAATGAAATTTAAGACTGAAATGATTTTTTTTAATCTGTCGAAATTATTCTATTGTAGATTCGGCATTTGTGAAATTGTAATTGTAGATTCAACAAAGAAATAAGATTAAATAAGTTTTCACTTTGCTTTGAATTATTTTTGTTTGGCAATAAAAAGTACCTATTTTTAAAAATACGACGCATTATGTATGGTGCCTTTACTAGGCAAAAATCCTTGCTGGCGTTTCAAATTGAATTAGCATTTATTATATTTTATTATTTGTCCTATATTAATTATTATTCCTCATTTTCTTTTAAAGGGACACTGTAGCCAAAATATTGGAAAATAAAATACGCTTATTTGCTGGATAACTTATTAAGTTTTTCAAAAGGTTTTTTTCTGTGTTATGTTTTTTTTTAAATTAGTTTTTTTGAAACGCTAAGACTTTTTTTTTTATTATTAACGGAGAAATGCATAATTTTTTAAGGAAATTTCAAAATAAATGCGAATTATTTCTATGAATAGCCGTTTTTTTTAATCATTAAAATAAAAAAAATTGAGTTTTAATGAATTATTTTGCGTTATTATGAATAACTATTTAGATAAAAATCAAATCGATACAGTATACAAAATTTTAATGCCAATTCTTAATGTTAAAAGTAACCTGAGAAAAAAATATAAATATTTAAAAAAGCCTTAGCGTTTAAATTTGAATTTGATTGAAATTGAAAAAGTTTAAAGTAAAAAAAAACATTTATGGAATTTTTTGTGGGAAATATTGTTTTTTTATATAAATTTAAATATTATACCTAAAAATTTTTTTCAAAACGTCAAAAAATAAAAAATGACTATAATTGGTACCATGTTTACTTAAATTAGGTGTACCTAAAGAAAGGTATTTTAATAATATTAATTAATATAATTTTTTTTAATTACTCAAATAAAAATTGAGTTTTAAAGAAATATTTTGCGTTATTATGAATAACTATTTAGATAAAAATCAAATCGATACAGTATACAAAATTTTAACGCCAATTCTTAATAATCAAAGAATATTAGAAAAAATATAATTATTTAAAAAAAGCCTTAGCGTTTAAATTTATTTTTTAAAATTGAAAAATTTAAAGTAAAAAAAAATTATGGAATTTTTTGTGGGAAGTTGTTGTGGGAAGAAATATTGTCTTCTTATATGAATTTAAATAATATACATTACAATTTTTATTCAAAATATCAAAAATAAAAAAGACTATAAATGGTACCATGTCCACTTAAATTAGGTCTACCCAAAGAAAGATATTTTAATAATATTAATTAATTAATCTAATTGAAATATCAAAACTATAATATGCCCTTAAATTTTTTCCCATTAACCCTAATGGTTCTTTTTACAAATAGTGACTGCATGTGAAAATTCTACAAATACCTTCACGAAGCTACTCGTATATATGTCATAAAATCGAACATTTGCATTTTTATCGAACACATTCATCGAAATGGTATGGGAATGTCTGTAAAGTGCAGTAACAAACTATCGGTAGTTTGCTGCAGATGGGTTCAAGGTGGGTAGAATGCATTTTTCCATCTTCTAAGAAACGAAATCCGATGAGCGCATTTCAAAGGAAATGTCTTTGCAGCCTACTGATGCCCCTCGTATGTTTAGATCAAGGCGGGGGACTTCGGGAAATCAATCCCTTCAGAGTTTGTATGCGCATGAATGCAATTTTGGTTGATGTGTGGGTTAGAAATATGAAATATTTAAAATGGTTTTTATTGAAATGGAGCTCAATTTCATGTATTCGGAGATTTTAAGAATCGTATAAAGTATACATTTACTCAAAACTAATTAATTAAAAAGACAATTTTTGAATCGGAAGATAACCTAATTTCATTTTCAATTTGATACAACCAATCGGGACAACTTTGCATTTTTGTAAAAGGTTATATTTGGCTCCCTGCCATGTTCCTGAATCAACCAATCATTTAAATGTCTTCTCTGAGAGATGAAAACTTTGGCGTCTCTATTGCTAGGTTTGTGGCGACTGGTCGGAACTCTTGTAAGCGGACCACCTGCCTGACCACAGCGGGCCACATCTGTTCCATAGCCCAGGTCATTTCTGTCCATCGTGGACCACATTTGTTCTATTGCCCAAGTAATTTCTGTCCACCGCGGGCCACATATGGTCCATAGCCCAGGTCACTTCTGTCCACCGCGGACCACATCTGTTCCACAGCTCAGGTCATTTCTATCCACCGTCGACCACATTTGTTCTATTGCTCAAGTCATTTCTGTTCCCCACCTGTCCACCGCGGGCAACATCTGTTCCATAGTCCAGGTCATTTCTGTCCACCGCGGGCCACATTTGTTCCATAGCCCAGGTCATTTCTGTCCATCGTGGACCACATTTGTTCTATTGCCCAAGTAATTTCTGTCCACCGCGGGCCACATATGGTCCATAGCCCAGGTCACTTCTGTCCACCGCGGACCACATCTGTTCCACAGCTCAGGTCATTTCTATCCACCGTCGACCACATTTGTTCTATTGGTCAAGTCATTTCTGTTCCCCACCTGTCCACCGCGGGCAACATCTGTTCCATAGCCCAGGTCATTTCTGTCCACCGCGGGCCACATTTGTTCCATAGCCCAGGTCATTTCTGTCCACCGCGGACCACATCTGTTCCACAGCTCAGGTCACTTCTGTCCACCGCAGACCACATCTGTTCCACAGCTCAGGTCATTTCTATCCACCGTGGACCACATTTGTTCTATTGCTTAAGTCATTTCTGTCCCCCACCGCGGGCAACATCTGTTCCATAGCCCAGGTCATTTCTGTCCACCGCGGGCCACATTTGTTTCATAGTCCAGGTTATTTTTGTCGTCATCTGGTCATGGTTCTGAAATAACGAGTTGCATGTATGAATGTGTGTGTGAAAGTGTATGTGATGTGTTCCCGGGTCTTTCCTTCGACATAGACCCCGAACCGTCGCCAATAGCCCACTGTGTAGCTCTATTGCGACGTTTATTAACCAAACCAAACCAGGTTATTTTGCCCATTTCACCACATGCCACTCTCGCCGAGCGGTACGAAACTGTGCGTCGTGCGAACTCAACTGATGTCCTGGCGCTTGTCCTGGAGCTTCCGAGTACCGAGATCGGTACTCGGAAGCTGACTGTATAAAATCGGAGGTGATGCCGATTGTCCTAAGTTTTAGTAAACAATTTATTAAATTAAGTTGTTAATGCCTTGTTTTTTTTTCATATGGATTTATCCAAAGTCCCTTGGTATAGTGGCAGTGCCTCGTGGAGTCTGATGGGTGCCGATAAGCAGACGTATTTTGAATTTGGCGTGAAACATAATAGTTTAAACAATCACGCAAAGTTGCCCAGGTTGACGGTACAACTTATTAGAAAAAAATTAAAAACTTTTTTTCATTTGTACAATTTAAAAAAAAATTACATTATTACAAAGAGGAATTTTTTTAATAAAATATACTGGTTGACGATCAATTGACGATCGTGTATTTATATGCAGGGTGGTCACAAATTATTGCGCGATTGTCATTGTTTATATATTTACCTACATACAACAAACCATTATTTTTGCAATGCTTTCTACTTTGTTTATTACTACCAAAGCTAAGCGACTTGCGACTTGTTTAGAATTTAAACGAAATAGTAAAGAAAAAATAATGTTATATTATGCCGTTGTAGCTTATTGTGATACATTCAAACAATGAACAATGGCCATCTCCTAACAATTTTTGACCACCCTGTAGTTTGTTTAAGATAGTTTTAAAAACGTACTTTGAATAAATTAGTATTAAACATAATAAGTAATATTAAAAAGAGTTTAATAATATTAACAAAAAAGTCACATTTTTGTGAAATCTTTGAAATATATAAGTTATCATTATGGATTTAGGAAATTTTTTAGATAAATAAAAAAAATTAAGAAAATTCACAGAAAAGCAAAAATATAATAATATTTAATTGCAATTATTATTTACGAGATTTCATGTAAATAACATATAATTATAAAATTAATAAATTAACAATTAAATACACATTAAAACAATAGCAATGGCTCGAATAACTAACAAAAACTGAAGTTCGGCACATCACATAATTTACAGTAAATAAAAATTTTACTTTAATAAATTAGAAGTACAGAGACAATAGTACATTAAAAATGTCAGATTTGACAAGTAAATATATAAAAAAAAGTATTCATTTGACAGATTTATTAGTAAACCGCTTTACGTTACGAAATATCCTATCTAGATTAATAAACCCTTAAAACTTAACATTTATCTTTCAAGCTTTTCATTAGCCATCCGAACTATCTTGTTTGCACATTTTATTAAAATACGAACATTTAAAATGGAGTCGAATCACACGAGTTTTTTTAAGTAGCGAGCTTTTCCCGGACACCAAGAAAAAGTCTTCGGAAATAATAAACTGCTCTCAGGAAAATCCACGGGAAAAGTTCCAGCGGCTCCGTATATAAACCAGGAATATTAAGTGCTCCCGATTTTCAAAGTCAACGCCACATACTCACATTTTGATGGGTCCGGGAACTAATATTTGCTTCCCGGATCAGGCCGTGGGAGCAAATGATTCGTCTTAAGGCAATTTAGTGTCAGGGGACGTGTGCAAATTGACTATTTTTTCCTATTTTTTTAAAAGTAGGAAGGGAAATTTGAAATGCTACATTCATATTTGCTACTTTAGTTTTTTTCATTGTTACACAGATACTTTTTTATAATAAAATATTATTTTTTTTTAAATTTACCACACCAGATGTTTTTATCATTCATACATTATTCATGATTAGATGATTTGGTAGTATGGAAACACCTATATATTTTTTTATATTTTTAAGTAGTACAATTGCGCCGATAAATATGTAGTACTACCTTGCACCAATATTTGGTACCTATTTGGTTGGAACCATTATTTGGTGCTTAGTTTCACCATTTTATGGTGCTACCACGGATACCATTTAGTGGTAAAACGTTGCACAAATGGGAAGGAAAATTTGAAATGCTACATTCATATTCGCTACTTAATTTTTTTAAATTGTTACACATATACTTTTTTTATAATAAAATATTAGTTTTTTTTTTAATTTACCAGGACCAGACGTTTTTATCATTCATACATTATTCATGGTTATATGATTTGGTAGTATGGAAATACCTATATATTTTTTTATATTTTTAAGTAGTACAAGGGCACCGTTAAAAATGTAGTACTACCTTGCACCAAAATTTGGTATCCATTTGGTTGCAACCATTATTTGGTGCTTAGTTTCACCATTTTATGGCGCTACCACGGATACCATTTAGTGGTGAAACGTTGCACCAAAACTCATATTTTCCCTATCCCATGTTGTGGTGAAACACCGGTATAATTTGTTGGATGTTTTGCACGATTTTTTAGTATTTTTTGTATCGAAGCTGGCAACCCTCCGATCGCAAGATTACTACTTTTTTAATTATTTTGTCAGATTTACCGCACGGGCTCGAACTAGTGATCCTCTGATTACCAGCTAAACGCCTTTATAATAGCATATATACTCATTAAGATATATTTAAATAAATATTAATAAATTATAAATGCAATATAACAATTTAAAAAATTTCGAGTTTTAATATTGAATTTTTTTTTGTTAATTTATGAAATACTGATGTGTGAAGTTGTTGGGTTTTTCATATTTAGTTGTTCCTGACAGAAGCAATTAAATAGCTAAGAAGTTTATAATATGTTTAGTAAGAGAACCTTAAAAACAATAATGCTAGTCGCATTTATGAATATTAAATTTCAATCTAATAAATTCAACACAAAATAAAATATTTTCACATTAAAACTTATTTTAACAATAACCATAATTATAACATATAGATATATGATTCATTTCTTATTACAAAACCGTTTTAAATTGAAAATTTAAAGTGACAAAACTTGACATTCATAACAAAAAAAATGTATTTCAAGCGCTGAATTTCCTTATACATGTATTCAAATCCGAAAACATCTGCAACACCACAATCGTAAATTCTGTTTCTTACCAGCTAGAATAACTGAATATATTATTCTATCTTTTCACTGATCTTATGCAAGATATTTATCAACTCTTGTTATTTCTTTTCATTGGAACTTATAACCCTGACACCGTACATTTTTTGCTTAGATTTGGGTTGTTTATTCCTTTCAAGACATTGATTGAATTTTTCTTCTTCTTTTTTTATCATTTATTGATATTCCCCTATCTAAAAGAATAGTTTTTTCAGGATTTGATATTTTTTTGTCATACCATTTCCCCAAAAGAATCGGTATTTGCATCTTTAAATCTCGTGGATATATTTAATCAATACCTTTTTCAAAGGAATATGCGTGTAATTCAATTATTTTTTCGGTTAAATTGGATATTTGAAGATAGAATTTAAGGACGGATTTGAAATTGGATCGTTTTCTTGAAATTTTTTTCCTACATGTATTAAATACTTGTATTACGTTATAGCATTGTGTTTGAGTATTTTTAAAAAAAATATCCAAAAAATCTCACACCGATTTTTATTACTTCACTTTTAAAAATAGGTACTCAAATATAAATAATATGTATTCATTTTTGAATACATTCTATGCTTATCATGCCACCAAATACATAAGTTTCAATTAAAAAATATATATGTACTCAAAAATAAATACAATGAATAAAAAGAGTAAATGCTACTACATAGGCTACCTTCAGAAATAAATTTCAATAAATATCGATAATTACAACCAAAACTTACCTGGAACCGAACTCAGATCCTCATACAACGCAGTCCAAAGACTTATACGTTTAACTACCAGGGCGACTGGAATAAGTTATACAGAAGAAGTGTTAAAAAGGTGTGCCAAAAAATGGGAAGTAATCAAATTTAATTGTAATAACTCTGGTTATATATAAGCAATTGACATCTAATAATGTGAAAAACCATCTTCTGAGCAACTATTTTTAGTTTACCAGGTCGCTTTGTTAAGATGGCTTGAAAAGAATTTGATATTAGCAATATTAAATCACACTGCTCATTTTGAGAAAGTAACAGTAACTTTAAAGGTTACTGAAATTTTACATCGTCGTTATTTTAGGATGCAATTGTCCTCAAAGAAAAGCGAGTCGATTCATGTACTCATTTTTAAGTACTTTTTTTTACAGTGTAGATCTATCATTTTGACAAGTTGTGTGGGTACTAGTTAAATAGTTTGCCTAATAATGAGTTGTAAGTCATTTCACTTAACATTTTATCCAACGCGAGTTGCCAACTTGAAACGCTCTTACCTTGTATCTCTGTATTGGGACATAATTCACTTGACAAACAATCCGACCATACATAAAATTTAATATCTTTTAAATTATTGAAAAAACTGCATCCTTTTTATATATTAGCAAATATGCAAAATGTTTGTCTCATTATATTTTCAAAAATACAGGATTATGGGGAAATGAATTACCAACAGTATATCGTTTATATATTTTGTTATTGAAATTTGAGCAATTGCTGCTAAACTTATGCTATTGGAGAAATTGTCATGTCTTACTGGACTACTTGCGTTGTATCAAGCGATCCAATAATAATGTTGCACTAAAAGAGTAAAAATAACGTCGAAAACAAATTTATCAATACGAATTTATTGAATATTAATAAACATGCTGTTACATGCACAAGCTACAATGTAAAATAAGGTACTTAAAAATGTGTACCTGAACCTACTTATTTTTCTTTGAGTACAATTGCATCGTAAATCAGCGATGCCGTACTCAAATTTAAGTAATCGTACTGTCTTAAAAAATAGCAGTGTGTTTTAATATTGCTAATCTCTGCTTCTGTTTAAGCCTTCTTAACAATCCGACCTGACAAACTTAAAATAGTTGTCCAGAAGATTTTTTTCCACATTATTTGATGCCAATTGCTTAAATAGAAACTGAGTTATTACAACCCAATTATCTTACTTCCCATTCTTTTGGCACACCTTAAAAAACTAGACATTATAACTTTCTTTTAAATTAAAATTATTATTTTGAAAAAGTAATTAAATTTGATCATTTTGTAGTTTTCGAAATATGCACCAACTAATAACCTCCTGGTTTTTATTACTACTTATTAAACGAAATATCTATGAAAACAAGTTTAAACCAAACCGCTTATCATCCAGTTTTTTATTTATTGCATAATAAACTGGTATTATTGTTTTTAATACAATTTTATACAAATATTTTCCATATAAACTTTATAATCTACATACTGAACAACATAAGTTCCCTTGTTAACGAAACTTTTTAAGTGCGTCTTTCTACATCAATATTGCTTGTTAGCTTTCCATAAATAACTTTTTTCGGAATTTATGGTATTTTTATAGCGTATGAGGAAACCCAATTTACGTTCTTTCAAGCTCTTCTTAGGTCTTTTTGACACCCTTTATTACACCCATATTTGATAACACCTTCCTAACTTATATTACGCATGGTGTTTTGAATCTAATGATGCCTAGATTAACAGTCTAACAGCACCTTCATACTACACAAATGCATTTTTTTGTCGTAAATGATTAAAAAATTATTTTCATCATAGTGCTTTCATCCAATAATAATTTTAAATATTATATAATATTTTTTATTATGTTCTTACTTGTAAAATTTCTTAAGCTTATTATCCAGCTAAAATTGATCGTCTACGTGCATTCCCTTATGCATAAAACCAAAAGTTACCTTGTTAATCAAACTTCTGAAGTGAGTAATTCTACAAACTCTTTCTTTTTGACCTTTATAAAAACAACTTTTTTGGATATATTCAACATAATCAATTTAGTTTTTAATCATTCAAGTACTTATCAAGTTTCTTTGATACCCCTTGCTACTCATATATTCAATTGCATTTTCCCACCTTAAATAATATTACGCATGGTTTTTTGAATGTAAGGGCACCTAAAGCATCAATCTTACAGTACATATAGTTATTCAAATAAATGTTTTGCAAACCGAGTTAGTAAAATAATTTTTCAAAAATTTTATTCAATATGATTTAAACTTATTGTATGTATTACGATAATCAATAAAATTTCTTGAAAGCTAATAATTTAGTTTCTGGATAATACAAACGGTTCCCTTGTTAAACGTCAATAAAATTATTCAAAAATAACATAAATTAATGTATCTTAATTGATAAATGTAAATGATTTATGTCTTAAGGGAACACTTAAATAACGATATTTACAACAGAAATTAGCAATTGAATAAATTGTTTTTTTGACGAAGTTTGCATGTCAATTTTAGTCATCTGACATATGAGTGTTGGTTATTGTATACTATTTGAAACCATGTTTTTTATAGAAGTTAATTATATCAATGTTAATTATATTAAAATTTTTAATCTATTGTGTTAATAGATTACAAATTTTAATATAATTATTTTTCAGATTTTATTGACTTTCACTAAGCTTGCAGAAGTACTTGAATTTCATACAAATCTCAGTTGTCAAAATAATCCTTCTTAATTTTAGGAATGCTTTTATTAACTGATACTGAAAAGGAATTTCACATAAGAAGTTTAAATTAAAATTTATTACTTAAGGACATTTTGTAATTTTTGGCATATTTGTCGCATAAGGATACTAATTTTGTTAAGTTTTAAAAATTATCTATAGCGTTTTGTGAATTATTTAAAGTAACACATTAATTTACACCCTGCATTACTGACTCCTCATAAACATTATGAGAAAATAAATATATACTATACTTGTTTCTTTTTATTCCCAAAGAATCTGTTCTCAATCCAAGGATACTTACAGAAAATCTCTCGCTAATACTTTAAAGATAAAAGATAGAAAGTTTTAATATACCACCAATTGAATTTTTTAAATAACTGGAAGGATGACGCATTTCAGTAATGTTATAAATTTTATACAATTAATTATCTCCCTATGGAGCATAAAAGAGAAAAATTATTTTACAAATGGTTCTCTAGTGTGTTTTCAATCATCTGAGTTGTCAGAAAACGTAATTTTTTTCGGAGACCATGTGCTAATGTAACTAGAGATTAAGGCATACGCATGTGTGGCGTGATATTTTAAATTAAAGTGTAAAATATTGTTACTTAGAAAAGTAGAAGAAAGTGTAAGGAGAAGGTGCAGTCATTATAATCATTTAAGGAGATTGGAAAAGCAAAAAAATACCGGTACAGCCCATTTTCATTATTTTAGGGAGTAGTTATAGCGAATAATTACCATCTTTAAGTTGTAATCTTGTATTAATCGTTAAAAAAATGTAAACCTTTTTTTTTGCAATCTTTTACAAACACAATTAGATTTAAAATGTAATTTTTTTTTGTATTTTATGAATTGCATTTTTTTTTAATACTGATAAATTAAGATTTGCTCTTTGATTTTTAAAATATTTTATAGTTTTTAAAAGTTTGTAAAATGAATTTTGAAATTATATTAAAAAAAAAATTATATAGTATTGGTATGCCATACAAATTAATTACGTTAAAGTTAAATAAAGATTTTAAATTATAAAAACTAACCTAAAATATTAAAAAAAAAATCTAAATTTTCTGGAAATTTTTTTAGTAGCAATATTTTTAAGAATTATAATTGTCTTAAGCAAATTATACAAATTATTTATAAATAAAAGCATAAAAATAAGAATAAATTTGTTTCTTTGATATTCTTATGCAATCGACAGTATGCTAACTGTCTGAAAATATTTAAAATGAAAAGTTTTCACTTAATTAGAATTTAATTATTTTTACAGTAATGTTTTTTTTGAAAACCATATAATTTTTTTAAAAGATAGTTATGAAATTATACCACAAATCAATACTGTTAAAATTATTGTAAAATTAAGTAATTTTTATTAATTAAAAATGTTAACGCATTTCCGGAATTTTTTTAATATATGTAAGTGATATCAAGTTCACGAACGTCAGTGAGTTTAATTAAAAAATACATGAATATTTATTTTTCTTTACTTATCAGTTCTAAAACCACTCATTTTGAAATATGAGTTCCTTTGATATTGTTATATGACATGTTCCGCAGTCATCCTTGACACCGTAAGTTTAATAACCGAAGCTTTCTGTGAACGTGGACTCTGATGGAGAATATTTACATTATACATATAAATTTGTATAAATTAACATGTAAATTTTTCTTGTATATGCTTCCTTGTAACTATAACCTATGTGGATGTTGTTTACATTGATTTCCCGAAGGTATTTGACAAAAGTTCCGCCCTAAGCATTATTGTATAAATTATGTAGGATAAGGATTTAGGCACCCTGTTAAAAATTATTATGATCTTGCAACAAAATTTTACATCCATTTAGCTGCAACTAGCATTTGGTGTTTAGTTTCACCATTTTATGGTGCTACAACAGATACCATTTAGTGGTGAAACGTTGCACTAAAAATCATAACGTTGCATAAAACTCAAAATTCGATTTTTCTTAGTAGTTTAGTAGCAGTATTTTTGTACCGAAGCTGGCAACTCTAGATCAAATATTTACTTTTCTTTGTCAAGTTCACAGACCGGGCTCGAACTAGGAATCTTCTGATTCATAGCTGAACGCCTTTATCCACTGGGCCACGGAGGCCCTTGCTCGTCGTTGTCTTTCATGGTGGGTTTTCCGGTGGGCTTGTTGGTGTAAAAAATTTTAGCAAAAATTTTGGTTGCAGTTAAAGAGGTTGAACCAATTATCGGTGAAACCTCCGTTTTTTTTGGATAAAGAATTTTTGGTTCAACCTAGATTCTACCATAACATGGCGTAATTTGCTGCAAACCTCTGTTTTGCACCAAGATATGGTATATCGTTGAACTGAAATTTTTAACAGTGTAGATGTTATTGAATGTATAAGACTAACTAGAGTACAAATTAAGGCTTAGTATTCTAAAATTTATACAAGTTCCTAAATCTATGTTCTTTATATAATACTGTCTATAATCAAAAAGTTTTGTGATGTTGCACAACAGATTTTCTGCAGTGGCTTTTGTGGTGTACTAAATTATACTGTCTCATATCAAAAAGAGTTGGCAGTATTACTTATTCCTTTGCATTTGAAGAAATTTTAATAAAAAAATTGCATAGGGTTATTTAACACTGAAAGCTCACTAGTGTTATAAGACAAGTGTGTCTTACAAAGTAGTAAATTTATAGGAAAACTTTTCGGCAGGACGAATCTCTTGTTCCGAAGCTTATGGGACTTCATCAAAAACATGAAGTCAAGAAAAATGTAGCAATAAAAACCTTTTGAAGACTGAAACTTACTCAAATTGATGAAACATTCAGGGATCTTCGAAAGTAATGCAGTCTGCTCTTTAATCTCCTCAAAAACATCTTTTAAAATGTTGGGTCTCAAACATACTGAAAGCCACTTAGGAATTCAAGACTTGAATGCTTTCTGTAAAGTTGTGGATGAAGCACTTCAATTCAGATTTACTGAATTTCTTTGATGTTTATTTAGGGTTTTATGGAAGATTTCTTTCTCAAAATAGTTCATGTAAATGAGATTTGGAATTCAGGAATTTTATTGAAGCTGAAGTTTATGATGATGAAACACACATGTAAGTAAAATTTAGCTCTGCTCTAAATTCTGTGTTGCATGGCATCTTGAAAGTTTGCTGAACCCAAGAAAAGCAGCGCTTCGTCTATTAAACAACTAAACAACGATTCACAACCTTTCTCCGGTTAAAGTGAATTTAAAATTTAGATGCGGTAAAAATAATGCGGGAGTACTAAAAATGAAAATGTTAATGCTATTTTCAGTTTAATTGTTTGAAAATTTCACAATAGAAGTAATCAAGAAGGTTTAGAATCAATTTGTATATTCGTGACAATAGTTCCCTTATATACTGTATTCTTTACTGAATATAATAATAAATAAGTTAATGTGTTTTTTTTAATGAAACAAACCCCAATATACAAATCTCGTCTTTTCCGTGCTCCGTTTTTTTTTACAAAAAGTTTTAGTACTTGTTTTTTAGCTGCACAGAAATATCACTAAAACATAAAATATGAAGTTAATATTGGAAATATAATGAATTTCATCAAGAAAAAGCCTTTTGCCCCGTTTAATCCCACATACGAAGCAAAACGGGGTATTCTAACTTTTCGCTCTAAATCCTAGAAGTAAAAATTGTGAAAAACATTAAAATTAAATAAAAAAAATACTATTAAAAAAATTTGTTTTAATTTGCATAAGTCATTACTTTTCACACAATACAAACACATGAATAGCAGAACCTTCATCTTTACTCTCAATATCCACACAAGAGTTATGAGCCAACCTACCACAATCATTGCACCTAATCTACCCCTTCTCTGCATAATCATGACATTAGCAGCACTGCTCATCTTATTTAAGTTCTTCACCGTAACTGGACACCCCGTCTTGCTCCCAAAACCACGTTCATGAGTGAGTTAGTTAGGCTTTAGTTTGTATTGAACAAAAAAAAAATAGGATTTTTGAACTTACAAATACTACAAGATTATATGAACGACAGTTATGAATAATAAACATACAATTAAAACACCAAATATTAACTTGAAATACTATTAAACAGTTTAAAAAAAGCAACTATCTTTAGTTAATATTAAAACAACGCATAAGAAAGATGTTCATTCATTGTTCAAAGAACAAGATGAATTCAGAGAAAGATGTTCAGAGAACATTCCGAGTCTACTGATAAAGTTATGAAAATAATAGGATAGGCAGCACCATTTACTAGGGGAAAATACCCCTTTCCAGTCTTGCCCCGCTACCCCGTCTTGCCCCTGGTTCTCAAATGAATGACATATTTTACAATTATTATTGTTTATAATTATAATTTATAAATCTTTTATTTTAAAAAGACGAAGATATTATGTGTCTTAAAAAGTAGTGTTAACTAGTATAAGCGCTCGAATACTTTTATATACTTCACAATATAAGGATTGCAAGCTTAGCATCTGCATTGTATAAATCCTCTTGTGGATTGCTTGCGAATATGCATAACTTGCTTGGATATCGAAATTTAAATGCGCTTTCGTTTAAATTTTGTACTTTAATTATACCTAATTAACTCTTCAACTCCTGTATTTTTTAAGACAAGTGGTAGTTTTTTTACGAGGGCCGTCTAAAATGTATTATTTAAAATCACTGGGGAGGAACATTTTTTATATATATATTTCTTCCAGCTGCAATTTTGTGCGCTACAGAATATACTTAATGAGGTTTTCATGGCTAGAAAATAGAACGTTTAAAACAAAAAATATGTGATTCATGTTTTCAATTTAAGTTAAACTTTGTTGATGTTAAAAGTTAAATGTAGAAGAATATTTTAATTTCCCTGTAGATTTTAACTACATAATAACTGTATATTTTTAATTTTTAATTGTTTATTTATAAGACCTTTATTCAATTTAAATAGATATTACAACTTTAAAATTCGCATAGATTCCCAAATCGCTGCTAGAGTTCCCAACTTATATACATTTGCTTGTTTTTGAAATGTTGTGGTTTATTATTATTTGGAGTAATTGGAATAATAAAACCTCAGTATACATCTTGTGAAAAAAACAATGTTGTCTTATATCCACACACAGTCGCAATAACAAGGAAATAGAAGAGTAGAAAATAGTTCAAATACAAAAGTTTAAATAAACTGACACATCAACAAGCTGAAAGATGGCGATCCCTCCGGGATACTTATAAAAAAAACTAAAAACAAAGTTAAATGCCAAATAGAAATATTACAAAACTTTCAACCTTCTTTTTGTGACGAACTTTCAACGGTAAGTACTTGATGCAAAGAAAGTACACTGTTAAAAATAGGTACTCAAAAATAAGTAAAATGTAGACATTTTTGAGTACGTTTGATGCTTATCATATCTCCGAATACGTAAGTTTCAATTTTGAAAAATACATGTTCTCAAAAAATCAGTACAATGAATAAAAAGTACAGTTGCTTGCCTACGTAGACTGCCTTAATAAATAACTTTCCATGAATATCGACAATTACAACCAAGACGTACCCATATCCTAAGGCACAGCAGTCCAGTTTTTTTAATTTTTTTAATTTATAAACAGAAGACGTGTTAAAAAGGTGTGCCAAAAGAATGGGAAGTAAAATTAATTGAATTGTAATAACTCAGTTTCCATTTAAGCAATCGAAGTCAAATAATGTAGAAAACTATCTTCTGTACAACTATTTTTATTTTGCCAGGTCGATTTGTTAAGGTAGCTTGAACAGAAGCTAACATTAGCAATATTAAAGCACACTACTCATTTTTGAGAAAGTACGATTACCTAAATTTGAGTGCGTCATCGCTCATTTACAATGCAATTGTACTCAAATAAAAACGAGTATGTTCAGGTACTCATTTTAAAGTACTTTTTTTACAGTGTAAAACCTTATAGCTAACATAAAGGTGACATCTTATTTGCAACACTATGTGGATCATTGTTTTTCGCTCTGAAGCCTTTAACTTCTATTACTGTATAATTATAAAGTTTATCTTAATATATATTTATATTCCTTTTTCAGATAATTTTTAATATAACAAACTTTAAACGTTTTTAAAAATAATTCATAAAGCTAGATTACAATAACGAAAAAAATAAGTTTTATTCTTTATATTTTCTTTTATTCTGGTGAGAGTCTAAAAAAATCCATAATTTTTATGTTCCAGTATGGCAATAAACAAATAAATTTAAGGTACTATTTTATTTGTTCTTTCAGCAATTTTCTTCTTCTCTTTAGCTGTTTTCTTTTTATGAATCTTATGTGACTTTACGCTTCGCTTTGCAAATTCATTTCGTCCAAATCTGTGTTTAATTACGCATAAAATTGGACACGTTTCAGCATATTTCATTAATGACTTGATTTTATTGCAGAAGAAAGTAACAGTCAAAACTTTTACGAGCAGTTGGGGAATTGAAGGTTGACAAAATTCTTACTCATTGAAATGTTTAGATTAGACCAAGTGAAAAACTTTCATTACTTTTTTTTAGAAATGCGACAAAGTTTCAATATTGTAATCCAGCGATTATTAAAAGTTTTTTACACTTTTTTACAAGTATATTTGCAGACTTTTTTAATAATATTAAAAACCTTTTTACAGCGTGACTTTATATTATAAACACATGTAAAATAGTAACATTCGAACCAAAATGCAGTTTGCGCTAAAATATTTGAAAAACGTTGTATTTACTATTTTCAGGTGGTGTATTTATTATCAGACCACCATCAAGATATATTAAAATTGAAATGATTTTTCCATGTTGTTTCGATCATCTTTAAATAAAAATATCAAATTATAGTAGACAAATTTAAGATATTTTTATTATTATAATACATATTTCCTATTTAATATATTCTGCATACCACATTCTGATTTTAAAAAAATATAGATATTTCTGTACAATAAGTTTTGATATGTATATGGGTTTTTGGATAACTCTTTTATTTTATTCTAAAAGAAAATATTTCCCTAAATTTCCTTAAAATCCATGCTGTTTGGAAAAAAATACCTATAAAATTATTATGCATTTTTAATTTCATATTCCGTAACTTTGGTATGAATTAAAGACCCGGTGTGTAACATTTATTCACGCAGTGTTGGGAGAGAAAGAAGGATTCAGCAAAGGTTTAACAATGAAATACATCCAGTAATATCTAATATCCATCTAAATTCATAATATATGTTTACAATTATCAAATTTACAACATATTTACTAGATAACTTTATTAATGGTTACTAATTATTTCATTTCATTAATTTTTTAACTTCACTTAATAATTAATTTTAATTGGTATAATTAGTATTCAATTTTGACTAAACACATAAGGGTGTCCTTATATTGTGACTAACCAGCCCACAAACGCTCAAACTATTTTTGGACTTGTGTAGTTGTTTTTACTGCTTGTAGGTTTCAGTAATTTTTTCGTGTACATTATTTTTAAATTATTAAAAAAAAAATCCTATGGAATTTTTAGTGAGTTAGTTTTTAATATTTACCATAAAACATTCTATAAAAAAATATTGTAAGATGAAAAATAATTTTATGAATTCAAATATAGAAATTAACATTGAAAAAAATATATAAAAAGCCATGATATCACGGTTTTGAAAGCAGTGGTCTGGACTTCTACGTTATAACCAAACACTAATATTTTAATTAACATTTAAATGAACTTCTTATACCCTTATATTTTTATATAAATTGTTGTATTTAATAAATACTGTTTCTAATACGTATTCGCAAAACTTTTCCCTCCCTAAAAAATCCGCAAATACAATAGCACCCATATAAAATTCGAAAAAAATCCCCACTGCTATTGTATTTTGATTCAACAAGAGGCTCTTATCACAATCACATCGCTACACAATCTTCCAATGGAAAAGCCGAGTGACCTCGAGAATCGCGGACAATCTCGTAAGAGGCACATGAGGGAAGCCATTACACCTTTGTACGAAAGGGCGACGAAAGAAAAGCTACGAGAAATTGCGGCATTATGTGGGTAAGTAGGCTCATTTAGAAGTGCCCGACTTACTTTCCTGATGGTGGTATTTCCATGCTTGGACCAAACAGTAATATTTTAATTAACATTTAAATTAACTTCTTGCATGTTTTTAACCAACAATCCTAAGAGCTGCGACAACATTTTCCCTCACATTCCTCTAAAGAATAAACAATATACCCTTATTTTTTTGTATAAATTGTTGTCCTTAATAAATACTCTTTCTAATATGTATTTACAAAACTTATCACCCCCTAAAAAATCCGCAATATCATTCACAAGGCAACCAGATAAAATCCCAAAAAAATCCCCATTACTATTGTATTTCGATTCAACGAAAGGCTCTTATCACAATCACATCGCTACACAATCTTCCAATGGAAAAGCCGAGTGTCCTCGAGAATCGAGAACAATCTCGTAAGAGACACATGAGGGAAGCCATTACACCTTTGTACGAAACGGCGACGAAAGAAAAGCTGCGAGAAATTGCGGCATTATGTGGGTAAGTAGGCTCATTTAGAAGTACCCGACTTACTTTCCTGAGGGTGGTATTTCCATATTTGGATATAAAAATGAAAAAAGATGTGGGTTATGGAGAGAAGGGAGCCAATGATTGTTCTTTTGTAATGCATTGGAATGTTGTACTTAAAAAGAGGGAATTGATCCGTTACTAAATAGATTTTTCACAAAAACTAACCTTTTCTTTTTAATGACAATCTTTATTTTCTTCCATTTTTTTTTATGTAATATATTTATGTGATATTTTATTATTTTTCAACCAGTTTCTTTATTATTTCAATATAGAAACATATAACATTATTAATCCACTGACACTTACTCTATTTTAGCAATTGTAAAGTTGCTTTCACTATTTGTAAGTTTAAATATTTGTTCCTAGGAATGCAGTTATATATATTTACCGGAATTTTATGTCATTATAAAGACGTCGCTATTAAATTATACATAAAAAATTAGATTTCAAAAATATTTTAAAATAAAGTAATTTTCGAAGTTAAAAAACTGGATTCAGTGATGACAAAAACTGGAGATTCCTGGACGTGATATGAGGCGTTCGGAGCTAAAGTGAATCAAGTCCATAAATTATAGTTTTGAGATAATCAAGGTTAAAGTTTATTAACACTAGTTGAATACTGAAGTGATTTATAGGATAATTTTCTTTTTATTGCTGTAGTACGAATACTAACTTAAATAGGGGTCATAATTTGAAAATATACACCATTAATAAGTATTAATCTGCAACAAATTCTTTTTTTTATACTTTTGGACTTGACCCACTTTTGCTCTGAACGCTTCATCTCACGTCCTTGAGCGTTTAAGGGTTAATTATTTTTTCATTAAATTCATATTCAGGGTGTCCTGTGAAAACCCCACATAATCATTATAAAGCGAGAATCCTGATTCCAAATATATAAATAACCTAATAACTATACCTCTGAGACTCATAGGCCCAAATAGAATTGCGACGTCACATCTTGTGTACGAAAAAGGAAACGTTATTGCAAACATAAGAAAGTGAAATGAGAATATTAATTTGACTTCTTACAAGTACAAATGTTTTAACATTTGTACAACATCAGTTACAATTTCATGGAATAACATGCTTTTCGGCATGCTCATGTTATCTACAACTATAAGTTATAA
Organism: Troglohyphantes excavatus; assembly: GCA_963932185.1. NCBI lineage: Eukaryota > Metazoa > Arthropoda > Arachnida > Araneae > Linyphiidae > Troglohyphantes > Troglohyphantes excavatus. The sequence goes on along the minus strand of OZ010672.1, from coordinate 52,884,788 downwards.
ATATCTTTAAATAACACTAGTTGATAACTTTGTAAACTGAAAAGTAGTTAAATAATCTAATCGGGGAAATTTACTACTGTTGTGACTAGTAGAGTTAATTAATAAAACAAATTTAACATAAGAATAAGAGTTTTTTTTGTATTCCAAAACGTTTCTTGCTATTTTTATTATATTAACGAGAAATTTACAAAGTTAAAATGTTGATTAATTACTTAATTTATATTTTTAAAAATGTAAAAATTGGAAAGAACAAGATGATATTCTTACATTTTTGTATTAAGAATATATGTGCACAGTTAAGTAAAGTTTTTAAAAAATTCATTAGTCTAAGAGTTTTAAATCATTAAATAATTTCTTTAATTTTCCACTTTTGAAGACTTCACTGTAAAAAAGATACTCAAAAATGAGCACCTAAACATACTCGTTTTTTTAGAACAATTGCATCGTTAATAACGATAACGTACTCAAATTTAAGCAACCCTACTTTCTAAAAAATAAGCAGTGGGATTTAATATTGCTAATTTCAGCTTCTGTTCAAGCCATCTTAACAAAGCGACAGCAAACTAAAAATGGTTGTTCAGAAGATAGTTTTCCACATTATTTGATGTCGATTGCTTAAATGGAAATTGAGTTATTACAATTCACTGATCTTACTTTTCATTCTTTTAGCACACCTTTTCAACATTTCTTCTGTTTATAACTTCATACATCTCCCTGGCAATAACAACAGATAAGTAACTGGACTGCGGTGCCTTAGGATACGGGTTCGATTCCCGGTAAGTCTTGGTTGTAATTGTCGATATATATTGAAAGGGATTTATGAAGAGAACCTGTGTTGGCAAGCTACTGCTATTCTTATTTATTGTTACTCATTACACTCATTTATGAGTACATATTTTTTTCAAAATGAAACTTATGTATTCGGGGCTATAATAAGCATTGAATGTAATAAAAAATGAGTACATCTTACTTATTTTTGAGTACCTATTTTTAACGGTGTTGTTTTACAATTTTATTAAATGTGTTCATTTTTTTTTAGTTTTGTTCTATTATCTTTAAAATGACAAATTATTGGAGATTTTAAAAACTGTTATCGTTAAAAAAAGATTGAAAAGTTTAAAACAAGTTTTAGAAAATAGCTAGAAGTCCAAAATAAATCAGTTTCATCGTGTCATACGGGCCAATGATTTAGATAAAAATCTTAGAAACTTCTCAGGAATTTGTCACCATGTCTTTTTTTACCCTTACACATAGTTGTACTTCTTTTATGAGTATTGATCTCGAAGAAACTGTGAAATCTCAATCACGTAGAGTAATAAAAAGAAATTAGATTCGGGGAGATTTGGGATGATTCAGATTTATCTCCAGTCTCAATCTATTTCGCCATATTAACGGAATCGGATAAAGGAAAATTCCATAATTGAAACTTGCTCGTATAAAAGAAAGAATTACTGCTATTTGTGGTAATAAAAGTAAAAAGGAGAATTTTCTACTTAAGTATTCAATGTAAAAGCTCAAACAAATAGTTTAACAAACAAAATAAGAAATTCAAATGTGTGCGCATTTTCCCTTAAACTAACCTTATGAAAGAAAATTAATGTTAATGGTTTCTGTAACATAATTAGTTAAATAGCATAACTTTATCTTTATCACTTTGTTAGTAATTTATAATAATAAGTAATTGGGCAAGGAAGAGAATCGGAATGTGAAAATTAATTTATTTAAACGTAATTTTGGTGAATGAAGTATAATTTTGATATAATATTGTCTTTTTGCATACCAGAATATAAAGGATGATTTGGATTTAATTAGTAAACTTACTTATTTTTGTAACACATATAACGTTGTTATTTTAAGAGTAAATAGGAAAATAATTGCTTTAATAACTTTGTTGTTAGTAGACTGTAAAACGAAGATGATTACAACTCAGTACATAAACATACTCGTTTTGTTTTAGTACAATTACATCGTAAATGAACGATGACGAATTCAGTGAGCAGTGTGATTTAAAATTGCTAATCTCATCTTTTGTTCAAACCATCTTAACAAAGCAGCCTGACAATTTAAAATATTTGTTCCGAAGATGGTTTTCTACATTATTTGAAGTCGATTGCTTAAATGGAAACTGAGTTATTACAACTCAATTATCTTACTTTCCATTCTTTTGGACACATTCTTTGGCATACTTTTTAAACGAGTCTTCTGTTTATAACTTTTTCATGTCGCCCTGATGGTACAATGGGTAAGGAACTGAACTGCGGTGTTTTAGGATCGGGGTTCGATTCCCGGTAAGTTTTGATTGTACTGGTTGATATTTATTGAAAGGGATTTATGAAGGCAGTCTATATAGGCTAGCATATGCTCTTCTTTTTTATGCTAATATCAGCTGCTGCTCAAGCCATCTTACCAAAGCAACCTGGTAAACTTAAAATACGTGTTCAGAAGATGGTTTTCCGTCGCCCTGGTAGTACAACAGATAAGGCACTGGGCTGCGATCCCTGAGGACCTGGGTTCGATTATAGGTAAATCTTAGTTGTAATTGCCGATATTTATTGAAAGTGATTTATGTAGGCAGCCTAAGTAGGTAAGCAACTGCTCCTTTTTACTCATTGTACTTATTTTTGAGTATATATATATTTTTTAAAATTGCACCTAATGTATTCGGATCCATGATAAACATCGAATGTAATCAAAAATGTGTACATTTTACTTATTTTTGAGTACCTATTTTTAACAGTGTATGCAGGAAAAATTGGTTTGTTTGGTTTGGTTTGTTTAAAAAACGGTCGCACTAGAGCTGCTCAGTGGGTTATTGGCGACGGTTCGGGGCCTATCTCGAAGGAAAAGCCCGGGAACGATGCCTCGTATTTTTTAACCATGGTCAGATGACGGGGACAACATCTGAACTGGCACCCAAAGCCTTCAATAGACGTCGGGACTTTGGACCCCGATCAGATTTATCGTGCACCAGTCCCGTATACACGCCGTTAATTTTTTGTGGATGTTCTGGACGACCTTCTAGTATTTTGGTAGCGAAGTTGGCAACCCTCCGATCGCAATATCACTACTTTTTACTATTCTTTAGTCTAGTCCATCGCAAGGTTTGAACCGGGGACCCTTGGATTCCCAGCTGACGCCTTAATTCACTCGGCCACGGAGGCCTCTGCGGGGAAAAAAAGCCCTCGCGTTCTCAATTAAATATAATATCAGATAAATTTTATACCAATGCATAAATAAAATATGAAAATTGGTTTTTTGATTAATATATAATTAAATTTCTATAAATCAAAGAGCAAAATCCTTAAACATACATTAAAGCTTTTTTATATAATAAATAACCTTCTTTAAAATATAATATTTATGTTTAACTTATTTTTGTAGTGGTGACAATACCACTGTACATAATACTTCTGCAGTGATAAATGTTGTAGTATCGTATTGATTAGAAAGAGGTGTTGATCTATTCTGTCCAATCCAGCTGCCCAGAAGCACAAACCCTCTCTACTAATATGGGGATTCTCCTTATATCAACTACAGGGCAACTTCTCAAGTACAATAACATAATTTACATTTTAATCACAACTGGACTGTCTTTCTCGTTCGCAATTGTTATATATTCTCGGAAAATAGGGCTTAATCGGGTACTTAAGTGTGATAGGATAGCATCCGCACATGCATTTCATTCAGCGCAAATCGCACTTGCTTAATTGGTTTGTAAATTCTGTGTCTGATGGAGTATATTGTCATTGAAATGAATTCCCAGTTGGATTTGTAAATTAACTTTCTTTATTAACTGGCTAGAGAAGTTTTATAGAATCATGTTATGGAAATCGAAAAAATATTGTAGTTTTCTGATTCTGAAATATTATTTTAAAAATTCATATAAATTGGATATTTTTGTTGTATTTTTACTTATGATACTATTTCTTCCAATTATTTATAAAGATAATTAGTTCATTTAAAACAACAGCATATTTTTATTGTACAGGTCGGAACAGAAGCCATTAACGTAATTTAAAACTTTATATAAAACCAAATAATCGGCGTAAGTTTGGACTAAATATTTCTAGAGCTGAAAAGTTTTTTTAAGTAAATAAAAAATTTAGTTTCAAGTTTCTCCCATAGATGGGGTTGCACATTAAAAACATCTTAAAAAACTCAAAATACAAATACGCGGATTGAATTGGGATATCTTTGGATGTGGATAGAGATACAATGGGAGCGCACAATGAAATGTGGTAGTGGATTGATAAAAAAAAATCTGTAACGGCTTGTGACAAAATAAATTATCTGTAACTGATTATCTCCAGTTTTAAACGATTTTTATGTGCGTTTTTATGTTTACGAAATGTGGAACTAAAAGTTTTATTTACTTAAAATAATTTCATTATGAGAAGCATTTTAGTTTTAATCACACTCTCGTATGCCAAGTACTTTATTTTATGTAAAATTTTAAAATTTGTCAGGAGCTTTTAGTTCACCTCGTACACAGCTCTAATTAAATTAATTACCTCATTCAGAAATAACTGTTAATAAAAATGGTTACATTTAGTTTTCTTTATCCTTTTATTGGATTTTGCATTAGGAATTTGTGAGAAGTTATTTTTTTTTATTTTTTTTACAGTTTAAATCTTAATCCCAGCTGACGAATGATCACAACCATCAAAATTAAAATTGATCAAAGAGCTCAACTTATTATAAAATAAAATTCAATACATCAACTGAATATAATTTAGCTATTACATATAATTAAGCAATTAAGTAACGTATTTATTTTCTAAAGAAGAGTTTGATAATTAAAATTGTTGTAGCATTTATCCTAAATTATTCTAATCGCTTACGGCACCATTTCAAAGCAACACAATTATATGTTATGCGTCTATGTTTTGTTTCAAAAAATCAAAATCACTGATATATTTGATATTGCATCACTTTCGCTATTCTTGAGTACAACAATACATATTATGTAAAAGTAAAAGAAACGTCCATTTTAAGCTGCAAGTAAAAATATCAAGAACAGTATACATCTGCAAACCTGACAAAGTAAAAGTCTCAAAATATAATTTATGTTTAATTTTTGCATTTATCAAAGTAAACATAGATCAAAGCAAAACACATAGAGATGTATTATATTTCATGCCTTGAATTTTTAAATTGATTACATATTTTATTAAATCCAATTATATTCGTTCTTTCAACAATGAAGCATTTTTAAAGACTCTACTAATCAATTTTCATAGTTTTAATTCACATAACATCATAATCAGCAAATTACTATAAAAGTATTTATCAATAAAATATTCTTTTATCATTGTCAGTAATTTAATGGCATACTAAAAAATACGAATGACTCATAAAATTCATCAATAAAATACAATTCTTAGCTTTCTATGTCGTAACATTTACTTTTAATTGAAATTAATAATTTATATCTTCTTTACACGTACATAAAAATACAATTAAAGAAAATATATGAAAATAAAAGCAGTGCCAACGTTATTATATTCTTTGTAATCTGGCTTTCTATGACAATAAACAATAATAAAATTTTATTCAATTATCCTAATATCTTTACAGGTCAATAAATATTCTAATTAGAAAACAAAATATAATGACTTTGAAAATAGAGGTTATAATGCAAAGAACACGATCTGTAATTATTAACGATACTTTTTTGTTTGGTAAATAAATTATTTTAGTGATTGTTTGTAAATGATATATGATACATTATTAAACATAAAAAATACATTTATAAAACATGATTTTTTTACAGAATAGAAAAAGTATCCTTTAATTTAATGATAAAATAATTGCTAATGTTTAAGAAATAATATAAAATAATTATGTTGAAATATATTTTCAATATAATGTTATTAAATATATATATATATATATATATATATATATATATATATATATATATATATATATATATATATATATATATATATATATATATATATATATATATATTAAATCTAACTTTAACGGGTTGAGAAAGTCAAAAGTTTTGCGGATTCTAAATTCAATTCTTTGTTAAACACAATACAATTTGATCACAAATATTAAAACGAAATATTTAATAAATGAATTTTTAAATAGTTTAACTGTTAGGTGTTTTCATAAAAGGTACGCCAATACATATGCTTTTGATTTGGTATTTAAAATATATGTTTTAAGTTGGTATTCAAATTATATGTTTTAGATTTGTTTTTTATTAATTTAGAATCGGTGTTATATATTTTTTATGATAAAACTCTCGAAACTTTTCGACCCATCATGATTTTTTATTGAATTAATTAATTCACTGATCTTAAATTACCTCTATTCTAATAATAAACAGGAAGTAGAAATTACTAACTGTTCCATCATTGGCTGTTCACGAACAAATAATTATAATATGTTTTTATGTGAATAAATAAAATGAAGCTATACGAAAACGTTCTCAAATTCCGTTGCAGATAAGACAAACTAAAATAAACTCCTTTTGATATCTTCATTCGATACCTTTATTTTTACACAATTTATTTTCCACAGGAACGGATACCTGACAACACTAACGATGTACCCAATTATTTACAATGATATCGTGTAATTAAAAAATAAAAATATATTCAAATTATCTTTTTAAATTTGTAATTAACTTCATATAAGATCGTATTTCATTTTTTTATTCCTTTTCCTTTAATTATATTTATTGTTAAATTATGATATATAACTAAATAATTTCTAAGTGCAAATTTAGTTAACGAATTCGGAAAACTTTTATGACTTGGAGATTTAATTAATTAAAATCGAATATCTTCGCAAATGGAAGTTGTTTAATCAATATATCTCCTATTAACAAATATATTTGTAAATCTATAAGAAATTAATATATACCTGACAACACAAACGATGTACCCAATTATTTACAATGATATCGTGTAATTAAAAAATAAAAATATATTCAAATTATCTTTTTAAATTTGTAATTAACTTCATATAAGATCGTATTTCATTTTTTTATTCCTTTTCCTTTAATTATATTTATTGTTAAATTATGATATATAACTAAATAATTTCTAAGTGCAAATTTAGTTAACGAATTCGGAAAACTTTTATGACTTGGAGATTTAATTAATTAAAATCGAATATCTCCGCAAATGGAAGTTGTTTAATCAATATATCTCCTATTAACAAATATATTTGCAAATCTATAAGAAATTAATATATACCTGACAACACAAACGATGTACCCAATTATTTACAATGATATCGTGTAATTAAAAAATAAAAATATATTCAAATTATCTTTTTAAATTTGTAATTAACTTCATATAAGATCGTATTTCATTTTTTTATTCCTTTTCCTTTAATTATATTTATTGTTAAATTATGATATATAACTAAATAATTTCTAAGTGCAAATTTAGTTAACGAATTCGGAAAACTTTTATGACTTGGAGATTTAATTAATTAAAATCGAATATCTTCGCAAATGGAAGTTGTTTAATCAATATATCTCCTATTAACAAATATATTTGTAAATCTATAAGAAATTAATATATACCTGACAACACAAACGATGTACCCAATTACTTACACTGATATCGTGTAATTAAAAAATAAAAATATATTCAAATTATTTTTTTTAATTTGTAATTAACGTCATATAAGATCGTATTTTATTTATTTATTCCGTTTCCTTTAATTACATTTATTTTTAAAGTATGATATATAACTAAACAATATCTAAGTGCAAATTTAGTTAACGAATTCGGAACACTTTTATGACTTGGAGATTAATTAATTAAAATCGAATATCTTCGCAAATAGAAGTTGTTTAATCAATATCTCCCCTATAAACAAATATATTTGTAAATCTATAAGAAATTAATATAACTGCACAGTCTTAAAAAGTCATATGATTTGGTTTTACGAAAGAAGTCGCTTTTGCTAAATATTTAGAAGAGAGTGTAGGTTAAATGTACTCGATCAAGAGTTAAATTCTAATGTGTTTGACGGTGATGTGAATAATTTTGCAATGTATTCCATGATCCAATTTTGTCATAAAACAATCTCGAAATTTGTTAGATAATATACGAGATCAAATTTTTTCGATATCTTGTAAAGCTCCATTTATTGAGTTCGCCTGGGGAAATTAATAATTAATTTCACCCATATCATAAATGGGTATTTTTTATATTTTTTTTTAAGTCTTCACGATGCAATAATAAATAAGAAAATAATTTCCTAGTAATAATTTTTTAAAAATATTTAAATATTTGTAACTTATGAGTTACAAATATTATATTTAAAAACAATAATTTGCTAGGTGCTTAGCAAACCTCTCTTAATTATATTTGAAAACAATTTGAAATTCATAAAGTGTATCGTATTAACTAAATAACACACGTACTTTAAATATAATCAATTAAATATATAGCAACATTAAAATTACTTAAAGTGATTATATAGATATACTATGCATTGAAGAATTAACACTTTTAAAATAGAATATTGATAGCTAAATTGGTTATCAATCAATCAATGTATGTCCAATGATTAAGGTAAAGTGTGGTAAAATGGATAGGAAAGGTGCCATTTCTTCATTCAAAGCTATTTTTCACTTTTAAAAGGTTATTAATATGGAAATGCTTTTGGGTGTATTTATGCAATGGGTTCCTTGATATCGTCTTTGAATATGTTTCATATATATATATTTTAAATTTATAATTTTTTGTGTTTTTTTTAATATATTTTTTCGACCACAGGTGGGGTAAAATGGGTAGTCAGTAATAATTCAGGGAATTTTACGTATAAAAAAGCATTATTAAAACGGATTTTTTAATCAAATAAGTAAATTGAATAAAATAGAATGAATAGCAGCCATCAATTTTGAAAAAGTTAATATATTTAACTCGTATATAAAAACTCAGTGAACTCAGTAACAGTCTTTCAAAAAAAAGTGCTAGAATAATTTTCAGTTTATTTCGATTTCGGAAATATGCTGTATTTACTTTATTTTGAACTTATTTCGCAGACGTTTTTTTAATCGATTTAAAACATTTTGTTTTCTGTTTTATCACAGTTCCCATTTCAACCCACCTTCAGCCTATGCATTGGACATACAATAATAGTGCTTTTAGTCATCAATATACATTTTTTAAAAAACTTTTTTAAGAAAATCAATTCTACAGAAAACTTTATAAAGCGCAAATAAGCCCCTATGTGCGCCATATTCGTATCCCAGATCAACAAACTTCAAAAGACCAATGCCAAGAAATTGCAAACATCTTCCCCGAACTATATGAGTTGTCTGGAAGAATACTAGACAAATCTAATATCCCAAAATGTCAATTCGTGCATCGTATGTATCATCCTTTGCATCGTATGAATTTCAGTCAGGTTGACAATACATCCGTTTGCGTGACAACCATTCTTTTCGCCCTTTATTTTATCTTATAAAAGGAGCGAAAAAGATATCTCAATCTTATATTTATGAAAGAGAAACACTTTAGCTGGAACTAGTATTCCCGAGTAAAATAATTTCTTATATTGCTTATTTAAGTAACGTGATGAATTAAGACCCGAACCCCAAATCCTAATATTTGTATTAATTAATTCAGAAATACCATTTTTTTGCATTATTAGAACTCTTTCTGTACAATAACGAAAGAAAAAAAATAATATTTAAAAAAAAATTGTTTTCGTTTTTTAAGACTAAATATGTTATTTTTTTAAAACCCTACTCCTCCTTCAATTTTTAATAATTAAAACAAAATTAATTTAATAAATAACGGCAAAGTATATACTATAGTCGTATGAACAGGTTTTTGAAAAATTTTGTTTTAATCGTTTTCAAAAACTTATTTTAAGTTCAGAACCTAAAAAATATTCACATATTTATGTTTATTAATTCTCAAAAAAATAATTTATTACTTAATTTAAAAAAGAATATTCATACGTTTATAAAACAAATATTAAAATTTCAAATTCCGAACAATAATGAAAGAAAAAAAAATAATATTAAAAAAAATGTTTTTGTTTTTAACACGAAATATGTTTTTTTAACCCTACTCCTCCTTCAATTTTTAATATTTAAAACAAAATTGATTTAATGAATAACGTCAAAGTATATACTATAGTCGTATGAACAGGTTTTTGAAAATTTTTGTTTTAATCGTTTTCAAAAACTTATTTTAAGTTCAGAACCTAAAAAATATTCACATATTTATGTTTATTAATTCTCAAAAAAATAATTTATTACTTAATTTAAAAAAGAATATTCATACGTTTATAAAACAAATATTAAAATTTAAAATTCCGAACAATAATGGAAGAAAAAATATAATATTTTTAAAAAAAATGTTTTTGTTTTAAGACGAAATATGTTTTTTTAACCCTACTCCTCCTTCAATTTTTAATATTTAAAACAAAATTGATTTAATGAATAACGTCAAAGTATATACTATAGACGTATGAACAGGTTTTTGCAAATTTGTGTTTTAATCGTTTTCAAAAACTTATTTTAAGTTCAAAAAATATTCACATATTTATGTTAATTAATTATTAAAAACATAATTTATAACTTAATTTAAAAAAGATTATTCATACGTTTATAAAAAAAAAATATTTAAATTAAAAAAAATATTAACAGTTTAGTTTTAAGCATTACAAAGACTTAGCATTTTAAACGTAACCAAAACTCATAAAATTTATTTTGAGTGAATTATGAATGTTGCATGTCTGTCTTCTACTACTTTAAAATTTTGTACACATCTTTTAAAATATGTATGGAATCGTTTTATGGCAAACAAAATTTTTGGGGGGCTTGGGTCTCCCTTAATATTATTTAGAACCCTTTATTTATATGGGTTTGGATTAATAAGGTTTTTTATACCAAGGTAGATGAACTAATATCCTAATGACAATGATTCGGAATTTTTTTACTTTAAACATGCATGAAGATAGTTATTTTCTTCGTTGAATTTATTTTCTATAAAATATTTATAATTACTATTAATTGATGTCACTATTGGGTACAGAAAATTTAAAAGATTATTTTTGTGTAACCGTGAAAATTAAATAGAAAATAAAATGTGTTACTATAATTAGTTTTTGCGAATTTAAAAAAAAAATACTTTATGAAAATCTATTAGAAAATATCTGACAAGGGCATCTTGCAAGTTCAAAATAATATACCTAATTTTAGGATTATGAAACTTCCGTGGCGAATACTTTAAGAATGCGAGTTTTTTAAATGTACAAAGTTTTGCAAAATATTATTACGATGATAGTAGCGATTAATTTACACTAAAATATAATATCGTTTTCATAGATATTACAATTTAATACTTTTATTGGTAACGGGAACTTTTACAATAAATAAAATTATGTGAAAAAATATATCCAAGCAATGCAAATATAGTAAGTTTGCACGAACTTTTGAACTAATAACGAGAAATATTTTTTAGTATTTTGATAATTATTAAAACAGTGATTATAACATGAGTAAATTTTTTAAATATAATTTTTTCGCTAAAGCTCAAACATTTACTATCATATGGCAAACTATTTAATTTCATTTCCAGTCCCCATGAACTTTTTAATCTAGTTTCTATTGCGTTGTACACCATTCTAAACAAAAAATATTTTCAATTGACTTTAAAAAATAATAGACTTTTGCAAGAAAAATAACTGATTAAAAATTAACAAAAAACTTTGAAAGGTAATTTGCACCGTTTTTGCTTCATCAAACAACTTCGATTCGCTTTCCACGGAATGAAATAAAACGTACCGAAACATCATCTTATAAGAAGGATATGTTGAAAAGAAAACACTGAAAGCGGGTTATTGGGGTGGAAAGTAATCTTTTTTGAGTTTTTCTCTGTTATATGTGATAGAGTTTTATATGTATGATTTTTGCGAAAGGTGAATTAAATCTGACTAAAGTTGTCCGAATTCGAGCTTGATTCCGAAACAAAACTAGAAATAGATTTAAAAATCCGTTACTGAGAACTGAAAAATATCTTAACGTGATTTTTCTTGATATTAGCTGCGATTTATTTTTAAAAATATTGTACTGGAAACATCGTTTTAAAATTTTTAAATGTTATATTTATTGTCACTTATTTTGAGGAATCGTTTAATCAATTGTCAGAGAAATATGGATGTTTTATTACAACTTTAACTACGTATTTGGAAGACTGACTCAAAATCAGCTTAACAAAAATAGCTCAAACCAGTTTAACAAATCAATGTTTTCTTCTGAAATATTCCAAGAATGCTGTTGAAAAAATAATTTGCCAAATTATAAATTATATTACAAATTAACTATTCAAAACTAGAACCTCATAAACGCGCATATTTAGTCATACTGTTTTAAATTCAGTATTTTGTACATTGAAATCAACAGCTTGACGCATATTATTTGCGATTTTTTGTTGTTGGATTTTGATCATAGATTTTTTTTATTTTCTGTAAAACGTTATTAGATAAAAAAAAAGAAATGAAAATTATATCTTAAATTATTTTAAGATAAATGGTATATTCTTCATTTTTTATATATACAATAATTATTTATTATAAAAATTATGTATTGTTATTTTTAACATATTTTTATTCTTTAACTAATAGGGCATATTCTTCATTCCTTCTATGTACAATAATTATTTATTATAAAAGTTATTTATTGTTATTATTAAAATAATTTTGTTCCTTAACTAACAGGGTATATTCTTCACTTTTATATGTGCAATAATTATTTATCATAAAAATTACGTATTGTCATGTTAAACATATTTTTATTCCTTACCTAATTTCAATCACATACTAGCGTAAAATCTGCAATTTTAATCAACTGAATCTATAAACAAAGTTTTTCCTTACAAAATTAATAGCGTAAAAGTATATTTTTATAATTTTATTTTTTATTAAATAAATACATTCTCATTAAACCTAAGAGCACATTCATAAAAAAGGGACATTTTTTAAATGAAATTCTTTATTATTGCTTTTTTTCTATAATCGCATTTACTTCACTTAAAGCATCTTCGACAAAAGAAGCTCTTAGAAGCAATTAGACAACAGAAAGTTTTCATTACCCCCTCCCTACAACCAATAACAGTGTCCCAAATCTCGGAGAAAGGTTCCACAAGCACTACAAATGCTTTTTAACTTAAAACGAAAAATGCTCTTTAAAAACAGTCCTTCTACATCATTCGCTAATCAAGTTACACAAAAAAAAAATTCGACGACCAAGCTTCCAAGGTGAGTATAGAGAGACAAATATTTCTTGAAGTTGTTTGTGTGTGCTGCAAGTTTTTTTTATATTTATTTTCCGTTTTCTTTCAATGATGGACACACAAAGATGTTTTTCTCTTTGCTGTTTTTTGGGGTTCTTAATTTCCTCCTTTTTCCTTTGTAGATTCGGGAATTAATGAGAGTTAGTTCCGTTTGTTAAAAAATTTACTTTTTGACGTTATTTTTAAATTATTTTTTTAGAATTACTAAGGGGTAAAATACTTAAATAGTTATTATTCAAGAAACTGAAAAAAAAGACTAAAATTTAGATATTCAGCATCTTTGAAAAGTTTCGGAAACTAGTTTTTTCCCAATCAATGAATAAGATAAGATTTATTTCAAACACAACTTTTTTAAATATATGTCGTTTTATTTTTTATATCAGACCACTGGTGTTGTTTGTCTAATGTAACAATGTAGCCAACATTTACCCGTTTTCAAGGGTACTTTTCCATGGATAGTACTGTAATATTCGTTCTGTTATTTGTAAATGTATCCTAAAAATAAGTTTAATATTTCTCCAATATCTAGTTTAAAAAAGTTATTTGCTTAAAAGCTATTAACTATTCCTTAAATAATCTCAAATATTTATACGATATTTAAAAAATTTATTAGTTCTAAAAGTAAAATAAAATTACTCAAGTGGTCTTCCACAGTTTTAATTATGCAATTTTACTTCTCAATACAATGCTATAATATTTTTTTTACTTTACTTTCTTTTTCAAATGTGTCACAAAAAATTCTAGGCTGGTAAAAGCCCTATGTAAAAACAAAAAATTCAATAAAGAAGAACTTTCAAAAGACTTTTGAAATTATTCTTCAAGTCACGGTTAAGTGTTTTTATTCTTCAAATGCCACTTACGTTTCGATGGCAGCATAAAAAGTTGTCGCTCTTGTATTTTTTTTACTTTGAAAAACACGCAGTCAAAAATTGATTGCTTTTCCATCGACTATTTTCACGACAAACTTTAGACATTTTAGGTCAAGTGTTCTCCTTTCTATGCGAACAATTATTAAGCAAAGATTTAAAATTGGAGCTGGTTCGGTTGACAGAGCACTTAAAAAGATATTAAAGTAAAAATTAATTATTTAATGATTTTTAAACGTGTTTTCATTAGCTATATATAAAAAAGAACTTATGCAAAATAGATATTGTTTATTAAGGACTGTATTTGAAGTTTCTTAGAAATAATTGATTTTGCTGTTTATTTTTATATTAAAGTATTTAATTTAAATGCCAAAGTACATAGTAAGTACAAAGTACAAGTATACGGCTTGGTAGAAACACTAACTAATTCATATGTTCATGTTTTTTTATGTGCCTGTATAGTAACTAAAGTAAACTGTTCTTAGAAAAAATCCAAACTAAGTCAATAGTGAGTGTGGTTGAGAAATAAAACACTTGAACACTGTTAAAAACAGGTACTCAAAAATAAGTAAAATGTACTCATTTTTAAATACATTCGTTGCTTATCATAGCTCCGAATACATGTTTCATTTTTGAAAAAGACATGTACTCAAAAATGAGTACAATGTGTAAAAATGAATAAAAAAGAGCAGTTGCTTACCGACATAGGCTGACTTCATAAATCACTTTCAATAAATATCGGCAATTACAACTGAGATTTACCGATAATCGAACCCAGGTCCTCAGAGATCGCAGCCCAATGTCTTATCTGTTGTACTACCAGGGCGACGTGAAGAGGTTATAAACAGAAGAAATATTAAAAAGGTATGCCAAAAGAATAAGAAGTATAATAATTGAGTTGTAATAACTGAGTTTCTATTTACGCAATTGAGATCAAATAATGTGGTAAACCATTTTCTAAACACCTATTTTAAGTTTGTCAAGTCGCTTTGTTAAGATGGCTTGCAAAGAAGCTAATATTAGTAATATGAAATCAGACTGCTCACTTTTGAGGAAGTACATGTAATTAAATTTGAGTACGTCATCGATCATTTGCGATGCAATTGTACTCAAAGAAAAATAAGTAGGATACTCATTTTAAGTACGTCATCGATCATTTACGATGCAATTGTACTCAAAGAAAAAATAAGTACTAATACTCATTTTTCATAAGGTACTCATTTTTAAGTAAAATTTTTTTACAGTGTAAATATTGAAACAACTCAGTTTTCTATGACTCCGTTACCAAAACCCTAATATCACAAAACCGTAGTTTGTGACTTAGTAAGTTTTCCCACCAAGTCTACGAAATAAATACATTAATATACAAATATAGTACAAATATACAAATATAGTACAAATATACAAATATAGTACAAATATACAAATATAGTACAAATATACAAATATAGTACAAATATACAAATATAGTACAAATATACAAATATAGTACAAATATACAAATATAGTACAAATATACAAATATAGTACAAATATACAAATATAGTACAAATATACAAATATAGTACAAATATACAAATATAGTAACAATTCAATTACGAGTTTTTAAATTTATAGGATAATGTGAACTGTAATTATATAATAAAGTGATTGTGAAATCATTGAATACTTATCCTAATTGTTTATAACAAATCAGGATTAATAAAAACAAATCAGGATTTTCTTATAGTCTATAGTCCGTTGCCTCTTTCATTGAAGAAAAAATCCCCAAAAGTAGTGACAACAAGAAACTGTTTCGGTCCTAACTAGATCTCGACATAAAATACGAATTCAGAGGGAACTTTTGTGAAACAAACTAAAGCAATAAATCGAAAAGTGTTTGTGACATGATAGGAAAGAACGTTTTTTAAACATTGCGAGCCAGTGCCAAAAAAGGAAAATATATATACAGCTACTAAACATAATACTAAACGCCCAAACAGAATTGTTTCACGAAATTTCCCATTAATTTTAGATCATCGTTTTAAATTTGTATTTATACTTAATATACGACTGAATTCAGAGGGAACTTTCGTGAAACAAACTAAAGCAACATATTTAAAAGTGTTTGTGACATGATAGGAAAAACTTTTTTAAAATATTACGAGATTATGGCAAAAAAGGAAACTATATATACAGCTACTAAATATAATACTAAACGCCTAAACAGAATTGCTTCACGAAATTTCACATTAGTTTTAGATAATCGTTTTAAACTTGTATTTATATTAATAAAACTATGGGAATGAAGCTTAGCGTTATTTTTTTTATTAATAATATGTAACAAATATGCCATGGATAAATTATAAAAAAACTTTTAAAGCCCAAAAAATTCCATAGGCGTAAAAATATTATTGCTTCAGACATGGTTTCTGGTATACCGGACATCGACTTTGACCTCTATACTTTAAAAACAGCTTAAAGTAATTTTCTACTTTTGTACAAATTGATTCTCTACTTTCTGTAGTATAATCTTTTATAAAAAAATATTTAGCTTAGAATATGGCAACGTTGCGATATTGTAGATGTTTTGCAAGCAATAGACGAAGAGAAAAAAATTTATACATACTGTATAAATTTTAATAAATAAATAGTTTTTCCTGATTTTTGGAAGTGTGTGTGTTTTTTCGTAAAAATATAATTATCTTTAAAGCTTCAAAAATAAAAAAAATTAAGTTAGATTTAACGGATTCAATACTACGTACAATATATTTTTACGATATATTTCGTCTTATTGTTGTTTCTCCTTTTATATAAAAACAACCACTAATTAATATAAACTACTTTCAATCAATTTATTTATTAAATAATCTTTACTAAGCTTATTAAAGACGTTCTCCGCGTAATCCATAGCAGAAAAATCATTAGATCTTTCATTAATCTACTTATATTAATTCTTTACCTTTTATTTATATTATACTGTTGGGATTGTTTGTTTATCGTCATAATAACAATCATATTTCTACCTTTGTACGAACTGTAGCAATGAAATAAAATATATAATAAGTCTAGTGCAATCTTAATGCTTCGAACGGCTAGTAATATAGCGAAATTGTAAGATTACTTTTTATGATATAGTGTAATAAATAATTGCATACACGGATTTTATTTTTTTTAAATTATGATTTACTTTAAATCAGATATTTTTAAAATTATACAAGCTGTTTAAGAAATATCTTTACAAATCTAGCACGCAATAAAATCTAAAAGAAATAAGATAGCCAAGTTTTATTGCTTGTACATGTAATAACAACACATGGAGTTTTATTTGTACTCGGTTTTATTCCTAAACCACTAACAAACCATTCAAAGTACCATTCCAAAACCATTAACCCACCAATAAAACATCAATGCACTGAGCTTTCGTCTAAGGATAGGTGTATGAAAATTAGCTTTGCAACTGTTGGCACACAATAAAACCTATAGGAAATAATATAGGTAAGTTAATTTGCTTGTACATGTTACAGTAATACAAAAAGTGTTCTTTTATTAAAAAGTTTTTGTAACTGCACACAAATAAAACTTCATGTGTTGCTATTACACGTACAAGAAACATAACTTAACTATCCTATTTATTTTAAGTTTTATTGTAAGCCAAATTTGTAAAGATAGTTATTATACACCATGTACTTAATAAAACGTATTTGAAAAATATTGTAGTATACAATTATAATTTTTAAAATTAAACTCCCGGATTTCAAAAATATTCTTTAAAATGTTTTATTTGATAACTAAGGTAGTACTTTCGTCAAATATGAATAGCCTCTTTAACACACTAAACATACTTTATACACTATCACAACTGTCTTCAAATTCAAAATAAAGAAATTTAGCATACTATCGAAAAAGTAGAACATGAAAATCTGTTACCTTTCTGTCTTTTGTAAATTGTTAAATTACAAAAGTGGTTTACAAGATAATTAACAAAATATTTGCGCACCAGACCTCTGGTGGTCAAATGTGATTGCAATTACAACTTTACTCAAACTAATTCAATGTTAATTTTATATTTAATGTAACTCGACAATGGGCAATAAAGATTCTGCACCGTTACTACCTTAAGTAGCCGCAAGTGCCGTAAAAGCAAATGAAGAGTCTTAGCACCTTACACTGCGACTGTGTAAAAAAAGGGTTTACTTTCTTCATATACATAATTTATTTGAGAATAAAGAAATTCATCCTACCATCTAATAAGTAGAACATGAAAATCTGTTACCTTTCTGTCTTTTGTAAATTGTAAATTCCAGAAGTGGTTCACAAGATAATTAACGAAATATTTGCGCACCAGACCTCCGGTGGTCAAATGTGATTGTAATTACAACTTTACTCAAAGTCAAAGTTAAATTTATATTTAATGTAACTCGACTATGGACAATAAAGTTTCTGGACCGTTACTACCTTAAGCAAGTGCCGTAACTGCAAATGAAGAGTCTTAACACCTTACACTGCGACTCTGGCAAAAAAGCATACTTTCTTTATATACATAATTTATTTGGGAATAAATAAATTTATCTTACTATCCAATAAGTAAAACATGAAAATCTGTTACCTTTCTGTCTTTTTTAAATTGTTAAATTACAAAAGTTGTTTAGAAGATAATTAACAAAATATTTGTTCAGCATGAAACAGCCGCTAATTTAATTATTGGTAATGTATCTGACTTATTAAAATGCTATCAGAAACACAATTTTAATTTCCGCACATAAACCTACACTTTCAACGTTTCATAGAATGTTACTTGCACGTCAACAGTAAATGGTGCAACATGTTAAAAGGTTTAGGAAATGGTGAATCTGACGATTAAACGAGACACAAAAATCGAAATTATAACATAAATTTGATGGAAATGAAATCAATAAAACTTCATTAAAACTTTCATTCATCATAAATGATATCTTGTTTGGCGTATTTACAACGCTAGGAATCATTGAAAAGTTTTACTTTCTCCATCAATCAATAGTTGTAAAGCAATTCTTGATATAAATCCTTTTTACCTTTAATCGCAGTATACTTCTTTTTCTGAGAGATAATTGCTTTCCCCTCTCGGAGGATTTCTTTTGTTGGCTAATTAATGCACTTAATTAAGAACTTATCGATTACTATTTTTACACTTAAATTGCCTTTGATAAGAGTAGCTGGTTTAAGTCAATTTTTGTGGAGTCTTTTGCTCTTTTTCCTTATACCAGAAGAGTAAAGCTATCATGGAAATAATTTCAGATACATGTAATAGAATTTGAGATTCCATTTTTTCATATCAAAATAGTCAGATTTATTTAAAATAAAATTAATAAATTATTTGGTTTCTGAATAGTGCAAACCTTAACCTCAATTGTTTATCTATGCATTTGGTTTGATACTAAGATTATATATATTAACAAAAGGGATTCCTTAATAATCCAATTTCAAAAGTTTGTGAAATATTTTTTTCTATGGCTGCTTGTAATTCATATTTTTTTTAATAATTAAATTGTAACAGATAGAAGACAACTTTTATTCCATAAGTTTTATAAAGTATTTTGTGTTTATTAATTAAATAGTTCCAATCCTGTAGATAATAAAATATTAATAATCGTATTAATAGTAAATTAATTGAAATGAATCGCATTAATATAACTCTATGTCAAATAATCTTTTAAAATGCACTCACAAAATTAAAAAGTTTATAAAACGCTTCAAAATTAATTGGACTTTTAGTAAATTTAATTAGTAATCATACAATTTATCTAAAGTAAAATATTAAAATTTTTAGCAGAACCCCCTCTACACACTGTTAAAAAAGGTGCTTAAAAATGAGCACATGAACGTATTCGTTTGTTTTAGTACAATTGCATCTTAAATGCGCGATGACGAACTCAAATTTAAGTAATCGTACTTTCACAAAAATGAGCAGTGTGATTTAATATTGCTCATCTCAGCTGCTGTTCAAGCCATCTTAAAAAAGCGATCTGACAAATTTAAAATAGTTGTTCAGAAGATGGTTTTCCCCATTATTTGATGTCGATTGCTTAAATGGAAACATAGTTATTACAACTCAACTATCTTACTTCCCATTCTTTTGGCACACCTTTTAACGTGTCTTCTGTTTATAACTTCTTCACGTCGTCCTGGTAGCATAAATGATAAGGCTCTGGGATGCGGTGCCTACAGATATCGGTTAAATTCCCAATAAGTCTCGGTTTTACTGGTCGATATTTATTGAAAGTGATTTATAAAGGCAGCCTATGTAGGCTAGCATCTGCTCTTTTTATTCATTTTTTACCCATTGTACTCATTTTTAAGAACATGCCTTTTTCAAAATTGAAACTTATGTATTCGGAGCCATGATAAGCATTGAATGTATTAAAGAAATGAATAAAGTTTACTTATTTTTGAGTATCTATTTTTAACAGTGCATGCTGTAATATTAACGTGCTGTTCTTGTATAATTTTCAGATAAACTCGTAGGTTATATTTACCGACATTCTATATTACTTTACCAAAAACGAAAAAATTACTTATTATTTAGATCTTACATAAATGGCTTTATTATGAGTGACAATAATTATCAACCTTAGAAAATATAAAAAGTAAAATTTATCCTAAGGTTAACTGAGTATCAATTTTTACCAAGTCAATGGTGAGCATTGACCTCCATCATGTCTAATTCCAGTTAGCTTGTGGACATTTGTCCCCCCATCTGTGCTTTCGTCAGCGCTTTTCTTGTTTCAGGTTTGGACTTTCGATTAAAAAAGAATGATAAAGTAATCAAACCTAAAAGAAGGCCCGAGGGAAATTAATCTAAAAGAGAAAAGTCCGTCTTGGAAGTGATACGAGGAGTAACAATTGAATTATACTGGAGTGCATAGAGACACGGCCCGCCAATACATTTGCGAATCGATTTTGTAAAATAAGACGCGATCACGTGGAAAGGAGGAGGCGACGTTTACTAAGCTGTCTTTCTAACCTTTTTTGTCAAGTAAAAAATTTATATTTTTTTATTTTAAATGTCAAGTTGGTTTGGTTTGG
The DNA here is from genome assembly GCA_963932185.1 of Troglohyphantes excavatus. Classification (NCBI taxonomy): domain Eukaryota; kingdom Metazoa; phylum Arthropoda; class Arachnida; order Araneae; family Linyphiidae; genus Troglohyphantes; species Troglohyphantes excavatus. The sequence continues at coordinate 52,863,589 of OZ010672.1, read as the reverse complement.
TTAATTAACCTCGCACTAGAGCTGCACAGTGGGCTATTGGCGATGGTTCGGGGTCAATCTCGAAGGAAAGACCCGGGAACACATACACATTCACACACACATTCATACATGCACCTTGTTATTTTAGAACCATGGTCAGATGACGAGGAAACACCTGAACTGGCACCCAACGCCTTCAACAGACGTCGGGACTTTGGACCCCGATCAGATTTATCGTGCACCAGTCCCGTATACACGCCAGTATAATTTGTTGGATATTCTGGACGACTTTCTACTATTTTTGTAGCGAAGCTGGCAACCCTCCGATCGCAAGATCACTACTTTTTTACTTTTCTATGTCAAGTCCATTTCACGGATTCGAACCACCAATCATCTGATTAGTAGCTGAACGCCTTACCAACTGAGCAACTGGGGCTCCTTTAAATGTCAAGTAAAATGTTATTGAAATTAATATATGTAATATATTTAAAGAAGAAATTCGAATTAATTAAGACATACATTAGCTAAAGACAGTCATAAAATGACTGTTAAAAAGTGTACGGTGTATACACTGCAAAACAAATAATACTAAAAAATGAGTACCTGAACATACTCGTTTTTCTTTCAGTACAATTGAATCGTAAATGAGCGATGGCGTACTCAAATTTAAGTAATCGTACTTTCGCAAAAATGAGCAGTGTGATTTAATATTGCTAATCTCAGCTTCTGTTCAAGCCATCTTAACAAAGCGACCTGACAAACTTAAAATAGTTGTTCTTACGATGGGTTTGTGCATTATTTGATGTCGATCGCTTATATGGAAACTGAGTTATTATAACTCAATTATTTTACATCCCATTCTTTGGGCACACCTTTTTGACATGTCTTCTGTTTTTAACTTCTTCACATCGTCCTGGTAGTATCAGATACGGCACTGGACTGTGGTGCATTAATACATGGGTACGATTCCAGGTAAGTCTTGTTTGTAATTGTTAATATTTATTGAAAGTGATTAATGAAGGCAGCTTACTTAGGCAAGCAGCTGCTTTTTTTATTCATTTTTACTCATTGTTCTCTATGTAGGTTAACATATGCTTTTTTATTTATTTATTGTGCTTATTTTTGAGTACATGTGTTTTTCAAAAATGAAACTTATGTATTCGGATCTATGATAAGCATCGAATATACTCAAAAATGAGTATACTTTACTTATTTTGGAGTGCCTATTTTAACAGTGTACATACAGTAAACAGAATGGAGATAAAAAAAAATTTATAGAATGCTTCGCTTCTTAGATTTTGGGTAGCTTTGGGATGTATAATAAAACATCAGCTCGTATCTTATTTTGTTTTAACATTTTTGTTTTTTGGATGGGGACATGTGATATATAATATGGTTTATAAATCTATAATATAACTATTAAAAGCATTTGAAGAGTAAAGGGGAAAAAACCTGCCATTGCATGAAAATCGATTTCTAGGAAAACGCCATTTAAAGTTTATCAGTGAATAGAAATGCATGATAAATCAAATATTCAAGCATACTTTGGAGTGCAATAATGGGTGTTTTCACCGATTAGACAGAGATATTCAGAATATACTCCTTAAAGTCTAACTAATGGCTCTCTCATCTAGTTTCGACTACAAATGCAATGACGGATATTTCCCCTTGTACCCTTAATTGCTGTTTCATAAACCAAATTATAAAATAAAGATTTTTGAATAATATGCTGTGGAACACTGTAAATAACAATAAGGTCTAACAAATTAATGTAAAAAATAATATCATATAAGTTTTATAAGCTCTAATGTCCATGCATTGTTATAATCTTAATAGGCGTTTTCGAAAACAGTTGTATATGCTGCTATATGAGATGGGTGGTACTAAACAGTGAAGAAAGTAATTACTTCAAAAATGAACTATCCGAACTATTCTAACAATGGATTGGACATTATTGGTAGTGGACAGTACTTAACAGATTGATGGTAGTAGACAATACATAAAAATAAAAACAACTACTGAAAACAACCAGAAACTGATATTGCATGGAATAAACGTATGTGGAAAACGCCCAATACTTATGAAAATTTGTCTGATTTTCCAGAAAATGGCGTCGCGTTTGCCATATCCTCTTACCTTCTCTAATCTTCGCTAATGGATGCAATACAATTGAATCGTGTTTTGTTTGTGGTACGAAAAGTTTGTTTATTATGTAAATGGCATCACAATAGAAAAGTTTGTTTTCCATTGTTGTATGAAAAACAATTAAATACCAGAAGCATATTAAAAATCTTATTCTTTGGATTCAATAACGAAATAAGAGACCACACCTGTTTCGTCATTAGTATAATGCATATTTCCTAAATATATATTGATTTTTCTATCTTTTCATTAAATGAGAAAGTGTTAGCGGTTCAAGTTTCAGGAATGATGTGAAGTAAATGAAGGCTTCAGTTATATTTACTAAGCTGTATAATTCTGTACATAAACTGATATTCCATTTATATTCTATATAATCCCAAATTTTAATTTGGCAATGTTTATATCCTTTAAGAAAATTGATGAAAAATTGCTTTTGAAGAGCTCAAAATTACAGCAGTTTTACACTTAAATATCAACATAAATGTAAGCAATACAACTATACAATCAGAAACAAACGATCTTAGCGATCCTCAATATACGAAGCCATTGATTAATGGCCTTAATCTGTAGACTACTGAACATCTAGTGTTACTCCCAAAAGAAATAACAGTTGAAGTATTCTTCAATTAATCTCGGAGCTTTGGAACTATTTCCTTCCGCTAGATTCTGCTGTTTTCACCGGCAAATGATCGTCTTTAGGGAGTGACCGGCCTACTGATGCCCCATTTATCAATCGAAACACGGCGACAATTGCAAGAGCAACTGTCAAGCTGCGGTGTTTGAGGCGACCTAGATAGAAGGTGGAATATATTTCAGGAGCTGAGACGCATAACAGACGGGGCAAAATTGCTTCTTTTCGTATATATTTCCTGTTTGTTTTTTGTGTCGGAGTTAAGGTAAACGTAGTTTAATAAGAACGAATTACTATACCGATGCCTTAGTACACATATGGGGTAAGTGACAATTTATTTATTTTATAGACAAGTGGAACGTAGAACGTTTGAAAGTGTCGCGTTTTTATGAGGAATACTAAGCAACAACCGTCTGCATTTATGAAAATTAAAATAATTTTAGGATTAAAATAAGCTTTTAACGAACAAAAGTTAATCAAACTACACTGCTAAAAATAGGTACTTAAAAATAGGTAAAATGGAATCATTTTTAGTGAATTTGATGCTTATTATAGCTCCAAATACATAAGTTTCATTTTTGAAAAAGATATGTACTCATAAATGAACAAAAAGGTCAGTTGCTTCCCTAAATAGGCTGCCTTCATAAATCCCTCTCAATAAATATCAACCAAGACTTATCGGTAATCGAACCCAGATCCTCAATCAATCGCAGTCTTACCAGAGTAAGGTGAAAAAGTTATAAACATAAGAAATGTTAAAAAGGTGAGCCAAAAAAATGGGAAGTGAGATAATTGAGTTGTAATAACTCAGTTTCCAATTAAGCAATCGACATCAAATAATGTGGGAAACCATCGTCTTATCAACTATTTTTAGTTTATCAGGTCGCTTCGTTAAGATGGCTTGAACAGAAGCTGAGGTCAGCAATATTAAATCACAATATTCATTTTTGAGAATGTAAGTTTACTTAACTTAAATTTGAATACGTCATCGCTCATTTACGATGGAATTGTACTGAAAAAAAAACGAGTATGTTCAGGTACTCATTTTTAAGTACCTTTTACAGTATATCTTCACTTAACATATATGTAAACCGTGGCATCTATATATAGTGAATTGATAATAAAAAAGCATAATTCATTCTCTCGCTCTATCTCTCTTTATTTTCTCTCTTTCTCTTTTGCAATGCTCTCTGTGTAAAGCCCTCTTCTTAAAATATGCGTTTCAATAGCACATGTGATTAAATTATTGTGCTGATAACGCGGGTTTCAAATTTTCCGTCGTTCAATTAATCATTATTAATTAGTATAATTTATTATTTACTAATTAATGAAATTAAATATCCATATTTCTTATTAGGATTAAATAATTCAAGCCGATAGAAGGGATTAAAATTGAATTCAAAATTTGATGTTAGAAACGACAACATAATGAAATATATATTAAAGCGTAAAATAACAAAAACTTTTCGTTTTCTTTTAAATATAACGCTATGAGTTTATAAGGAATATATTAAATACAGAGAAGAATACATATATTACACAGAAAAATAGGTGAAGGGAAAGAGGGATTAGTAAAAATGATTAAATTAATATGAAGTATTATGTACACATATTTATTGTCGTTTAATATTTTTTACAAAGGTCGATTCAATATCCATTTGGTTAACCCATTTCCGAAATTTAGATTTAATAATTTTTTAATCTTTTATATTTTCGTTATGCATTAATTAAAAAAAATATTTGAAATACCTACCGTATAAATAAATTCCATAATTCTAAGATTAAAATTCACTAAATATATACGTTTATGAAGGACATTTACCAATATTTAATAGGTATTTTATTCATATTATTTAAATAAACATATAAATTTATTGTAGTTTAAATTCTACATTACTTCTAAAGTTACCTTTGCCTATCCTCAGACGTTATTTTTTAAATATGCTCAGTGTTTTAACAATTTTTTGTTTTTAAAAATTAATCATTTTATTTTTAATATCTTGCCTACAATGTAAACTTTTCTCCTCTTAAAGGACTGTTTGTAAAAAGAAACATAAAATGATGAATTTTCTACGAAGTCAAAATAGATATACTATATGAGCAAAAAGTTTGTCTATTATATACTAACTCTTATATGGAAGCCGTCAAAGTTTATAATATAGTTTTGAAAATACAGACAAATTTAAGTGTACATTTTACAGATATGTTTAATAATTTGATAACGATACAGCTTCGTGTCATATTATCATCGATTTTATAAATGTCTTTATCATCGATTCTGTAAAATATTTTCCATCCATACGAAATTGTCTGATCCATTTTGTAATAAACTTTAGAGATATAGAGTGAAATATATCGATTGGGTTAACCATTCTTCTTAGATAAAGTAATAAATAACAGTACTAAATCTAAACTGAAACGTTTGTAATATAGGATTTAATAGAATTAATGACTTTCTACAAAATTAGTTGTGACAAATAACTCTCACTATTAATTCGCTAGAACTTACTATACATCAAATATAAATACAGCATTAATTATAAATGTAATTTGTTTTAGCTGTAACTACTTTCTCAAATATATTTGCATTCGTGTCCACTTATTCATTTATCTGAAATTTTGACAATATGAACTATTGATAAAGGACTGTTGTTCAATTGATAAAGTACAACACAGTTCTTACATAAAGTATTTGTTGAGCATTCAACTGACAGAAGTGTTACAGCTGAGAAGCCAGTTGCATGGCCAGGTTGAATTGATATAATCTAGAACTAATATAGTTTAAGTAGTATTAGTACAATTTAAAAGCTCTAATTTCAAATATAAGATTTAATACTGGTTGAAAAGAACTAGTTAATATTACACTACATTTTTTTAATTACATTTTTGTGCTAGTATTTACCAGTTTAATACAATTTAATGGATCTCAAATATATTTAGTCTTTCATAATGGGTTTGTCAAAAAATGCTGAAGATCAGCTTTGACGACTAGAAATATGACAACTGATGTCAGAAGCTAGTCTATTGTAGAAAAATAGCATAAATTGTGCCCATTATTTTTCTAATTATGGCTGCCGTATAATGAATATATGTTTATATAACACAATATGTATCTATACTGTTAAAAATAGGTATTCATAAATAAGTAAAATGTACTCATGTTTGATTGCATTCGATGATTATCATGGCTCCGAATACATGTTTCAATTTTTGAAAAAGACATATTCTCAAAAATAAGCACAATTAATAAAAAAAGCAGATGCTAACATACATAGGCTGCCTTCGAAAATCACTTTAAATAAATATCGACAATTACAACTAATACTAACCGGGAATCGAACCTAGGTCATCAGGCACCGCAGCCCAGTGCCTTATCCGTTGTAATACCAGGACGCTTTGAAGAAGTTATAAGCAGAAGAAATGTTAAAAAAGTGTGCCAAAAGAATGGGATGTAAAATAAATGAGTTGTAATAACTCAGTTTGTATTTAAGCAATCGACCTAAAATAATGTGGGAAACCATCTTCTCGACGCCTATTTTAAGTGTGTCAGGTCGCTTTGTTAAGATGGCTTAAACGGAAGTTGATATTAGCAATATTAAATCCCACTTCTCATTTTTGAGGAAGTACGGTTATTTAAATTTGAATACGTCATCGCTGATTTACGATGCAATTGTACTCAAAGAAAAACAAGTATGTTCATGTACTCATTTTTAAGTCCTTTTTTTACAATGAAGCTTTGACGACTTGAGATATGGCGACTGATCTCAGAAGCCATCCTATTATGGAAAAATAGTTTAAATTATGCACATTATTTTTTTGATTATGACTGCCACACAATGAATATATGTTTATCCAGCAAAATATTTATCTGTAAACAATATATACCCCATAAAAATTTCGATTCCGTTACTTAAATCTCACACGTTTCAAAACGAACGAGTATATATTTCAAATAACGCAAACACCAACTCGATGCATTTTCGGTACCCAAGTACATTGACAAGATGCATCCCCTTTAAACAAATACACCACCTTTTGCACCATTTATGAGCGATTATTCCTTTGCAACTCTATCTCTGGGGTCACTTCCCGGAGAATCGTTAGTGTTCTATCGAGTCATTCAACCATCCTTTTGTGCTCGATAAACGAGCATTTGACACAATGAAAAATTGCCCGTCTTTGCTCACAGAACGATGAATGGTTTCGATGAATGGCGGACTAATCACATCGCGCGAATATTTATTTTTGTTGGAGATTTTATCAAACAAATCGAAATCACGTGTTTGAAGAAGCATTCATTTTGTCAGATGCACTCAATTACCCGCCCGGGGCGATCGATAATAACAGATGGGGGCAATATTTTCTACATTGTGAGAATTCGGAGGGGGGGGGGGATTTTTGATGCGTGCCTGAACCGTTTAAGTTGATTTCGTGTATAGTTTAATAGTTTTAGCGCGTTCAAGTTTTAAAATTGGAAATTATTAGTTTTTCTAGTTCAGAGTCTCAGATATGGGCTAAAAGATACAGAGTTTCACAAAAAGTGAATTCATGTATTAATTATTCATAATTTGAAAAATAGTTAATAATGGACATTTAAAAAAATGTTCAAATTAAAGTGAGATATGAAAATGATATACACATATGTTGTAAGGAAATTAATTTCGTGTATAGTTTAATAGTTTTAGCGCGTTCAAGTTTTAAAATTGGAAATTATTAGTTTTTCTAGTTCAGAGTCTCAGATATGGGCTAAAAAATACAGAATTTCACAAAAAGTGAATTCATGTATTAATTATTCATAATTTGAAAAATATTTAATAATGGAAATTTAAAAAAATGTTCAAATTAAAGTGAGATATGAAAATGATATACACATATGTTGTAAGGAAATTAATTTCGTGTATAGTTTAATAGTTTTAGCGCGTTCAAGTTTTAAAATTGGAAATTATTAGTTTTTCTAGTTCAGAGTCTCAGATATGGGCTAAAAAATACAGAATTTCACAAAAAGTGAATTCATGTATTAATTATTCATAATTTGAAAAATATTTAATAATGGAAATTTAAAAAAATGTTCAAATTAAAGTGAGATATGAAAATGATATACACATATGTTGTAAGGAAATTAATTTCGTGTATAGTTTAATAGTTTTAGCGCGTTCAAGTTTTAAAATTGGAAATTATTAGTTTTTCTAGTTCAGAGTCTCAGATACGGGCTAAAAGATACAGAGTTTCACAAAAAGTGAATTCATGTATTAATTATTCATAAATTGAAAAATAGTTAATAATGGAAATTTAAAAAAATGTTCAAATTAAAGTGAGATATGAAAATGATATACACATATGTTGTAAGGAAATTAATTTCGTGTATAGTTTAATAGTTTTAGCGCGTTCAAGTTTTAAAATTGGAAATTATTAGTTTTTCTAGTTCAGAGTCTCAGATATGGGCTAAAAGATACAGAGTTTCACAAAAAGTGAATACATGTATTAATTATTCATAATTTGAAAAATAGTTAATAATGGAAATTTAAAAAAATGTTCAAATTAAAGTGAGATATGAAAATGATATACACATATGTTGTAAGGAAATTAATTTCGTGTATAGTTTAATAGTTTTAGCGCGTTCAAGTTTTAAAATTGGAAATTATTAGTTTTTCTAGTTCAGAGTCTCAGATATGGGCTAAAAGATACAGAGTTTCACAAAAAGTGAATTCATGTATTAATTATTCATAATTTAAAAAATAGTTAATAATGGAAATTTAAAAAAATGTTCAAATTAAAGTGAGATATGAAAATGATATACACATATGTTGTAAGGAAATTAATTTCGTGTATAGTTTAATAGTTTTAGCGCGTTCAAGTTTTAAAATTGGAAATTATTAGTTTTTCTAGTTCAGAGTCTCAGATATGGGCTAAAAGATACAGAATTTCACAAAAAGTGAATTCATGTATTAATTATTCATAATTTGAAAAATAGTTAATAATGGAAATTTAAAAAAAATTTCAAATTAAAGTGAGATATGAAAATGATATACACATATGTTGTAAGGAAATTAATTTCGTGTACAGTTTAATAGTTTTAGCGCGTTCAAGTTTTAAAATTGGAAATTATTAGTTTTTCTAGTTCAAAGTCCCAGATATTAAAAGATACAGAATTTCACAAAAAGGGAATTCATGTATTAATTATTCATAATTTGAAAAATAGTTAATAATGGAAATTTAAAAAAATGTTCAAATTAAAGTGAGATATGAAAATGATATACACATATGTAGTAAGGAATTTTTTTTAATATATGTTTTCTATTAAAAAATAACCAATTTTTTAAAAAAAGTTGCACCTGTAGTTATAAAATTTAATAGCGTTGGGCTTAGTCAAAATTATTAAGATGACATATTGAAGAGTTTTTCTTATTTTCAGATAAGTTGTCTTTTAATTTGTATCCCAAAGCGTGTTCGAATGTAAATATTTAGGAGTTGAAGTTTTATTATAAACTATCAAACAATATATAAAATTGTATTTTTAATCTAATATGACGGATTTCAATAGATGTATAAATGTGCATTATAATGAATGCTATATATATTTACTACTCTTGATTTTTGAAATAGATAAATCATGTTTTTAATATGAATTGACTAATATGAATTTAATCTACTAATATATCAAATGAATTTAATCTACTAATATGTCATATAAATAATAATTTACTAATTTTTGATATCTTGTTGAGTATTGCTGGTTCATAGACAAATTTTACGGATTAAAATTATTATTTGCTGCAACTTATGTTCCTTTAGGATTTATTTTTCATTAATTTAAAACATTTGACAAAAATGTATACGTTAAAAGTGTTATACTTCATTAATTTTATTCAATATCAATGTTAATTTCAAACTTTCCTTTAGAATATATTGCAGAACATTAATTTTTTACAAAATCTCTAATAACGTGCGAGTAATTATTTCCTCTTAATGTAGATATATTTGAGAAATTTTACAGATAATTGATAACATTTTCCTTAACATATCATGCCATTAGAAAGACGTTTGAAAGGTAATATTCTGGGATAATATGCTAGTCAGCATAAAGTAAACACCCTATACAATAAACCCTTTAAGTCTTATAGGACATATATAGGTCTATTAGAAGCCTATCTATTATTTCTGTAGAGATATCTGAGGAGGAAGTATTAGAAGACTTAGTTATTCCCTACTCTAACGGAAGAGGGTTTCCAATGCTGAATCCGTAGCAAGAAGATTAATCGTTTCCTTTAATAAAAAATGTTAAACGAAATATCAATATTATTTTTAGTCATCCAAAATCAATATTTATTACAAAATATATATTAATATGTTGATATATATTAATATTTATATAATAATATATTGATATATATATATATATATATATATATATATATATATATATATATATATATATATATATATATATTAATATTTATATAATAATATATTGATATATATATATATATATATATATATATATATATATATATATATATATATATATATATATATATATATATATATATATATATATATATATATATATATATATATATATATATATATATATATATATATATATATATATATATATATATATATATATATATATATATATATATATATATATATATATATATATATATATATATATATATATATATATATATATATATATATATATATATATATATATATATATATATATATATATATATATATATATATATATATATATATATATATATATATATATATATATATATATATATATATATATATATATATATATATATATATATATATATATATATATATATATATATATATATATATATATATATATATATATATATATATATATATATATATCAATATATTATTATATAAATATTAATATATATCAACATATTAATATATATTTTGTAATAAATATTGATTTTGGATGACTAAAAATAATATTGATATTTCGTTTAACATTTTTTATTAAAGGAAACGATTAATCTTCTTGCTACGGATTCAGCATTGGAAACCCTCTTCCGTTAGAGTAGGGAATAACTAAGTCTTCTAATACTTCCTCCTCAGATATCTCTACAGAAATAATTGATAGGCTTCTAATAGACCTATATATGTCCTATAAGACTTAAAGGGTTTATTGTATAGGGTGTTTACTTTATGCTGACTAGCATATTATCCCAGAATATTACCTTTCAAACGTCTTTCTAATGGCCTGATATGTTAAGGAAAATGTTATCAATTATTTATATATATATATATATATATATTAAAGTATATATGTAAATATGTTGGCATCAGTTAAATATATGCGTTAATAATTTGATGTCTATAAAAATATATGTATTAATATTTTGATATATTGTAAAGTATTTATGATAATTTTGATAATTATTAAAATATTATCTATTTATATTTTTATATTTATTAACATTGTTATATTTATTAATATTTTGATATATATATTAACATTTGTATATTTATCAGAAATAAAATATATCTAATAATGTATATTTATAAATATTTTAATGTATATTTAAATATACCGTACAATCACTCAGATAAACTAATAAAAGAGAAAGAATGTGTGGTAAGCTTTTCGCTAAAAAAGTAACGAACTTGTAGTAGAAATAAGTAGTTTTGTTCCATGGTACTAATTTGTAATTTAATTATTTAAATTATCTGGGTAATGAATTTCTAATTTAAAATCCCAGAATTGTAATCAAAAATACATAAAGTTTTTCTGTGAAGAACTCGCAAAGAGGATGATTAAATTGTTATTCGTATTCTTCCGTATTATTGTAAGTAATTATTCATCTAATTAAAATACAGTTGTTAGATACTGTTGCTAAATAAAAATAGTACTCAGTGCATTGTTTTGTTAATTAGTTTACTTTATAAACAAATTTGAAGATATTTGTCCATCTGTCAATTAAACAAGCTAAATATACATAAGGATTAAAGAAAGATTACAATTTAACGTTGTTACACAAAATTACATTAGGAAATTAGAGTAATTTTTTAAATAATTATTCTATGAAAAAATTACAATACTTTTTGAAACCCATGATAAGGAGATTCTAAAATTACATTTTATATTAAATTATTCTACAAATTAACTCGACATTTAACAAAATCTTATATAACTAATTTTTAATTATCTTACAAAGAATCCGAGCAAAAACTCATTTTTAATTATCGTACAAAGAATCCAAGCAAAATTTTTTAAGTGATCTTTTTTGTTAAAGATACTATACAATATTATCTAAATATATAATCTGAAAATTAATTATATAAAATTGTAATGAAATTATCTGATTAATTACATTATATTGTGTATTTGTATTTTTGCCAGTTATATTAAATCTAGCATTTAAAAAGGAGTAAAATTCTTCGGATCTTTTGGATAAATCTTGTATTGTAATTTCTGATTTGTGTATTTTTGAAAGTTGAATTGTTAACTTAACATTAACAGTTAACAAAAAGTAAAGCTCTTAACAATCTTTTAGATAAATCTTATATTTTGATTCTAGTACTAAACGATCTTTGATATATTAGAATTAATAAACTTATCTTTAAATATGTATCATTATTAAAATTTTACATGATTTTCAATAGGACAAATAGTAACAATTATTAGATTAGCTAGACATTCCATAAATATAGTTCTTACACTTGTTTAATAAAGTTAAAATATTCTTTTATCACACGCACAAAACCTTCTTTTATTATTAAAAGTAATTCAATTAATGTATATTCACTTGAAAACCATTATTTTAAAATATTTCTTGAATTCCTTTCCCACATTTATCAGAAATGCTTTTAAAATTATTAAATTAAAGATAGTAAAAATCTCAGGCTTTATTTTTACTGAACCTTTAAAAGAAGAAATATTATCATACATTAAAATTTTTCATTTTATCATTGCATTTAGTAAATTAAAGTACTAAACATTTTACATTTTCTGACTATTTCGTTTTACATTTTTTTATTACATAACAAAGTTTTGGGGAAAGTAATAGTTCAAGTTTATTTAATTTTTTGATTTATTATAACTAAACAGATTTTTAATGAAATTTTATAAATAATTTTACTGATTTTTTTTATCTGTAATTCCTCAATATTAAATTCGTTTGAAATTATGTAGCCAACTTTACTTTTCTACAAACAAACTATAATTCAAGCTAGGTAATGTTTTGCATTCTTATTTAAATTAGATTGACGTATCTATATAAACTTAAAATTAAAAAGTACAGGGTGGTCACAAATTGTTGGGCGATGGTCATTGTTTGGCTATTTAACTGCACAAAATTAACCATTATTTTTGCTATATTTTAATTACTTTGTTTGTAGCTACTAATACAAAGTAACTTTTTAAAATATAAGCGAAGTAGTTGAGCAGAATAATGTTTTATTATGCAAATACAGTTAAATATTATACAGACAAACTATGACCATCTTCCAGCAATTTGTAAACACCCTATACTTGATTTAACACTTCTTTCACGCCACTAACTGTCATAGAAATTATATATGAAGTTATTTTCATAATAATTTTCACCAGGTTCGTAATTTGGATGCATTTAGAATTTGTTGAGCACTTTTTACTTTAAGTCTATGTTTTTGAAACTAAGGATTCTTTTAGAATAAAATATTTATTTAAAAATAGTATGCTATTTCCAAATCATATATCTTCAATAAATATTAAAGAGTATAAGACACTTGTTACCTTTTTTTTAATTTTTCAGATTTCATTATAATTTTTCTTTTCTTTAATATGTGTAAAACATATTAAGATAATCACATTTTAAAACATTAAAAAAAATTGTTTAAAAAAATAAAATTACAAAAAGTTACCTTTCTTATTTTTTATACAAGTCAAGAAAATATTTTTTTAATAACTTTAATTTTGCATTTTTAAAAACAAAAAAATGCCGTTAACAAACTGTCTTTACAGATGTTTGTTATTTACCAAGCATTTATTTTTTAAAAATAAGTGAAAAAAAATTGCTAAATTCACTGTTTAAACTATTTTTAAAAAATTACTTAACAAATATAATCTATATATTACTAATCCTTGAAGAAAAATATTAAATTAATATGTTTGAAAATGCGTTGTAGCAAATTTTAGGAATTTCTTCAAACAAATCTGAACTTATATCAGTTTAAACGTAATCAAAGGTGAATAAAGTCATCACGAAGAAAAATGAGTTCAAACTTACATATTCAGGAATTTTGTACCAAAGATTAATATTGTTTTGCAAAAAATAATTAGTTATACTTAACAAAGAAATATAATTTGGTGTCGTTAAATTCAAAATAAAATTAACTATTTTTAAAATAATAAAATTGTTTTGGGTATTTTTGAGGATTTTGTGTCACATTTGAAAATATTGGTATCAAAGGTTTATTCACTGTGTAATTTCTGACATTTTTCTACATAATAAACAAATTACTGTCAAATATATTAAAATTACAGTCTTGATAAATTTTAAGAGGACCGTAGCAGAAAAAATTTCATTTAAAAAAAGTTGACGCATTTGCCGATAAAAAAGGGAAGCAAACATATGTATTTATCAGAAACACATAAACATTTAAACAGAATAAAACTATTAAAATCATTTTGCTGTTTAGCCTACAGTTTATAAGAAATACCAAAAAAATATAATGCATTTTTTAAAACTCCATATAACTTTTGTTTTGAAATAAAAACCATTTTTCCATTACTTGGAAAAAACCTCAGCATAAGAGAGTTTCTAACTTGAAATGTAACTTTAGCAGTTCAATGCAATTTCGATTATTGTAGCAGAAAGTTACAGATTCAAGCAAAAGGACCTTGACGAAAATATTATATAACAGAAAAATGTCTTTCATTCTCTCCGAGTGAAACTTAATATTATCTGTTGTAAATTTTTAAGTATACGTGTTTCAGATTACTTTTTGTTTTAAATATTATTCGCGAAAAAAATTTAGACATAAAGTTAAGTTTCCTCAAAAAAATCATATAATATCCAGAATATTTTGTATTAGAATAAGGTATGCTTCAAAAAGTTTGACAGAAACTTTTGAGGCTTATGATAAAAAAAAATTTACTGATAGGCAGCGTGTTTAATATTAAATAGAATAAATACACCATAAAATGGCTTTTGTCGCTTTTTTTTATTTTCTGATAATAAAACCCCTGCCTAGTAAACGATAATATGCACTATTTTTTCTTAAGATAGATGAAATACAACTTTTTAACAAACTCGGAAAAAAATTCTTGATATTAAAGAATTTTTTTAATTTATGTAGATATTTTAATCATTATGTATATGGATGAATAAACACCTTAGATTATACCTTAGATATCACCTTTTCTTGTAGATTGAATAAGACAATTTTTTTAAAAATAATCAACACGTTTTTAGTCACCAATTTTTTTTAACTAATTAACAAATTTTTAGTCACAATTTTTTTAAAAAAAATTCTTTGATTCCAAATTACTATGGTTTGAAACAGTCCAGTTTTAAAAACTTATTTTTTATTTAATCCAAGATTAAATTAAACCTAGACACTTACTAATTTATTTCAATTTAATCATAAGCATTTCAGTGATATTCAATTTCTTATTGACAAGAGAAACAAAGGTTCAGCGCTGAAAATAAAATTCATTGATGAATGACTAGTACAAAAAATATCTGGTCATGGATCCTTTTAATAAACTCGTATTAACCTGGTGACTCTCATGGGCGTGATATCACGTCCAGGTATCTAAATTTTTTTTATTGTTAAAAATTCTTCATTTTACAATATATTTTCGCGTGATCTTAAAGTCGCGTAAGAGTCAGTGGGTTAAAGACCTCTAAACAAAGGTTCACGACACATTTACATTTTTTAACTCAATTATACGTTCATTTTTTTTCAGTTTTATGAAATCTAACTTTTAATTATAAAATTTATTTTTCGAGATAGATTTTGTTTATTATAATATAGTTTTACCAATATTTTTATATATAATTCATTGTTCCCAATGAAACCAAATAACACACCATAGTTGCACAAAAGTTTCGTATGTCAACTTTCCAAATAAATGGATATTATTTTAAAAAGGCATTCTCAAATACGTTCAAAAACATTCTGTTGCAGTTATTAAATCTTTAATGTATAGGTTAAAATACAGCCTTCCTTTCAAAGTGTTAGCAATGTTCCAATATAAATATGTATTTTCTTAAAAAAGAAAGCATACAAAATAAATGATCAAACCAATACGGAACAATATAAAAAATATTTGATTTATACAATTCCACCTTATTATTTACTTACTCTACTTTTATAACTAACTTTCTCGTCGTTTATTAAGTACACTATCTTTACACTCTGCTGCGAAATAACTTGTTTAGGCACCTAGAGTCCCTAATTTGCATATATATGAAAGAATCCGACGTTACTAAAAGCGAGAAAAAGAATGTTGTAAATAGAAATACATTCTATGCAACGTATAAAGCTCCAAACTTTAAAGCAACATAGAAACACGAAGGTATTACACGTGTTAAAAAGTGTTCAATCTGTTTTTCATTCAATTCAAGTTATTCGTATTATAAGAGATCGAAAGTGATTTTAATACGCTTATTTGGAACACACAAAAAAAGAATTTAGTATGTGAGGAATTTAGTATAATTGAATTCTCACACATTATATGACATTGAAGTTCAATATTTTTTTTAAAGAATTTGTTGTTCGATTAAGTAATGTTTTATAATTTTTTTTATATTTGATGTATGTCATTATTAGATGGGCAGGTTCGCCCATTTAATAATGACATAATTTGCTAAGTTGTGCAAAAATTTCGCCAAGTGGTGTAAAAAATCCCGCCACGTAATGTAACGAATCATGCCTAGTGGTGCAAAAATCATGCCAAGTTGTGTAAAGAATCCCGCCAAGTAATATAACGAATCATTCCAAGGGGTCATGTAATGTTACGAATCATGCCTAGTGGTGCAAAAGTCAGGCTAAGTGGTGCAAAAATCATGCTAAGTGGTGTAAAAAATTCCTGTCAAGTAATATAACGAATCATGCCAAAGGGTCATGTAATGTAACGAATCATGCCAAGTGGTGCAAAAATCATGCTAAGTTGTGTAAAGAATCCCGCCAAGTAATGTAACAAATCATACCAAGTGGTTCAAAAATCATGCTAAGTGGTGTAAAGAATCCCGCCAAGTAATATAACGAAACGTGCCAAGGGGTGTAACTCTTAAGAAGAAAAGTTTCGAGATAAAAGCGTTTAAAGTTTGCAAATTGGATTGGTTATAATTGCAAGTGGTATGGTATCCATTCATTATTGAGCAATCTATTAGACTAAGATCAACACCACTTAACAAAATGATAGGTGTATGTGCTTAGTATAAAAAAAAATTGTGCTTGTTCATTTTAGGATTTGCGTGACACTATTTGGTAAACAACTCAACCCGCCCAAATATCCAAAATACATCAGAAAATTAAAGAAGCCAAAACTTTTGGGCTTACATTTTATGCAGAAGATTAAGAAAAGTAAAATATGAATGAATTTTATTTTAGGAAGAAAATGCATATACTCTTTATAATGAATAACATATAAAAGCGATAGATTTAAGAAATTACAATGAACCATTACAATTTAAGAAACAATAAACAATTCATCCAAATATAAAAAAAGACTTTACATCAAACGTTCAAGATTTGAATTGATTTGTTTGTGTCTAACATTGATAACTATTAAGGTTCTTACATAGAAATATTCCTTGAAAAATAAACACTGCATCTCTTTTTTTAAATGTTTTAAATATAAACTAAGAATATTTGTGTTGAAAATATACAATACGTTATTTAAATCCTAGTTTTTGTACTCCATGTTATTTGTTTATGAAAACAATAAAAATACTTACACAAAGTTACATAAAGGTTTTTTGTGTCGATTATACTGAAGTGGTGAAATGCAGCTTTATGTAAGTCAGTAAATAAAAGAACGGTTATTTATTTCGATTTCAAGTTGTCTGGTTTTGAATGACGAATAACTATATGTCCTTGCCAATTGCATTCAAATTTGGGAACTCGGCTTTATTCAAATTATCTCGTGACTGGATGTTTTGATCTCTGGTCTTTTATGTCAAACTCGATAGGTTAACATTTCAGTTGAGAATTGATGAATATTGTATTTATTCCACTTTATATAGCTATTTCGAAGATACGTTACATAAATTCTATTAAAGATAATCATATAAATATCATATAAAGTTATTTAACAAATAATACCTAAAAATCAGCCATTTAATAACTTAAATTTTCTCAATATAATTGGTTAAGAATTTTTATTGAAAGCAAAACTATTATACGTTAAAAAATAGTAATTTTTTTAATATCATTGTGTCTAAACACAAAAGATTTCAGCTCTTAAAAGAAGAATGTAACTTGTATAAGTTAGTTTTGAGATCCAATTTGAAAATGCTCAAAAAAACCTACTGCTATACGTTCAAGACCTAGTATAAAAAAATATTTTAGCAATTATAAACTTTTTCTAGTTATATTTCAATGTAACTAATAAAATAATTTTAAACTATTTTTCCAATGCTTTAAAAAAATCCTTACGGTTAATTTTCATGAACTGTAAACTTCACTATCTAAAAATATTATTTTTTTTACTTTAGTTAGTAAAAGGTGTCAAACGTTTGACTATTAGCAAATCATTGTTTTATATATCAGTTATCAAACAAGATACAAATACCTGCTAAGTTATATAATTATCATAATCTATATATAGTTTTAAATGTATATTCGAAAAACGATATGAATGATATTTTTGGAATAAATCATGTTGTACCGAAAAGTAATAGTTATATTTATTTAATATCTAAAATATAATTTATTTATTTTTAATATTTTTTTTATTTATTTTTATTTCTAATAAATTTGCGTAACATACATTACATATTTATCCTTTAAACTTTTAGATCGCTGTTTATAAATAAAGTTTTAAAAGAGTTCTTGAAATGTTTTTGAAGCTAAGAAAATATTTCACCAACGAATCTTATTTTTGAAAAATAACTTCTATTTTTTTACATTTATTTCCTATTTCTTAAAATACTCTGAAACTAAGCAATGAATAAAAATATTTCGAATGCTATCACATAAAAGCGGAAAAATGTCAAGAGGAATTTTAAAATCTCTACGTAAAAACCCTTTATATGTAAAACTACAAGAATATTCGGAATTTCCTTAATAAACTATGTTTCTTAAAACGTATAAGTTTAATATTATTAAATAATGGTCATAACATAATTGTCTTATAGTAAATTATATATTACATGTTAATAAGTCTTATTTTATATTTGAAATAAACTTATGCTTTTTTTTATTTTCTTTCACTCATTTATATAAGATATTTTATTATTTTAACTTCGCCTATTAAGACGAAGAGTGATATCAGTGCGTTTAAATTAGTAATTTAAAAATAATCGCCAAATAGTAATTGAAAATAACGTCCTTAAAATTGCCTACTGTAACATACACACCTAAAATTTATAAACAAATATAGTACAATTACTCAAAATTTTAAACAAAACAACACAAATAACAAAAACAAAAAAAATTCACTCATTTATATAAGATATTTCATTATTTTAACTTCGTCTATTAAGACGAAGAGTTGATATCAGTACGTTTGAATTAGTAATTTAAAAATAATCGTCAAATAGTAATTGGAAAAAACGTCTTTAAAATTGCATACTATAACATACACACCTAAAATTTATAAACAAATATAGTACAATTACTCAAACTTTTAAACAAAACAGCACAAAACAACACAAATAACAAAATATTTTTTTTTCTTTCACTCATTTATACAAGATATTTCATTATTTTAACTTCGCCTATTAAGACGAAGAGTTGATATCAGTGCGTTTGAATTTGTAATTTAAAAATAATCGTCAAATAGTAATTGGAAATAACGTCCTTAAAATTGCATACTATAACATACACACCTGAAATTTATAAACAAATAAAGTACAATTACTCAAAATTTTAAACAAATATCGTACTTTAACCCATTGCAGCTCACACTATTTTTGCAATTGTAAAGTTGTTTTCTTCGCTTAAATATTTAAATATATTTTCATGTGCATGCTTTTCTTATATTATTTTTTAAATTTTAATTAATCGTAAAAATGTAGCTTGCAACCTCAAACCTATAAATTTAAAAAATATTGTAAAATGAAGTATTTTTATAAATTTTAAAATTTGATTCACTGCTGGAAAAACGAGATATCCGACGCGATATCACGCCCATGAGCGTTAGGGGTTAATAATGAAGAATAACTCAAAATATTACATTTATAAGTACGTGTCATATCTAATTTGATATGCACTAAGCCACGTATTTATCCACTCTCAAATACTTTCGAAATAACTTGAGTAATTGAAAACGTTAAAACAAAATTGCATCGTAGTTTATGATTAAGAATCAAACAAAGTCAATAATATGATAATTGTTAAATTTGAAAATCATAATTAAAATTTGTACCAGAATGCTGGAAAGATTACAGATCCGACGTGATATCACGTCCATGAGCGTCAGGGGGTCAATAATATAAGAACTCAAAATATTAAATTTAGCCGTACGTACTTTTCTGATATGGACTGAGCCATTTATTTATCTCCTCTCAAATACTTTCGAAATAACTTGAGTAATTGAAAACGTTAAAACAAAATTTCATCGTAGTTTATGATTAAGAATCAAACAAAGTCAATAAGATGATAATTGTTAAATTTGAAAATCATAATTAAAATTTGTACCAAAATGCTGGAAAACTTACAGATCTGACGTGATATCCCGTCCATGAGCGTCAGGGGATTAATAAGATAAGAACTCAAAATATTACATTTATAAGTACGTTTCTTATCTAATTTGATATGCACTAAGCCACTTATTTATCCACTCTCAAATACTTTCAAAACAACTTTAGTAATTAAAATCGGTAAAATAAATTTCATCGTAATTTAGATTCGTAGTTCATTCGCAGTTCGTAGTTCATGATCAAGAATCAAACAAAGTCAATAAGATGACAATTGTTAAATTTAAAAATCATAATTAAAATTTGTACCAGAATGCTGGAAAGATGACAGATCCGACGTGATATCACGTCCATGAGCGTCAGGGGGTCAATAATATAAGAAGTCAAAATATTAAATTTAGCCATACGTACTTTTCTTATCTAATCTGATATGGACTGAGCCATTTATTTATCCCCTCTCAAATACTTTCAAAACAACTTGAGTAATTGAAAACGTTAAAACAAAATTTCCTCGTAACTTAGATTCGTATTTTATGATTAAGAATCAAACAAAGTCAATGAGATGATAATTGTTAAATTTGAAAATCATTATTAAAATGTGTACCAGAATTCTGAAAAGACGACAAATTCGACGTGATATCACGTCCATGAGCGTCAGGTGGTTAATAATATAAGAATTCAAAATATTAAATTTAGCCGTACGTACGCTTCTTATCTAATTTGATATACTGTGAGCCACTTATTTATCCACTATCCAATACTTTCAGTAATTTAAAACGGTAAAAGAAATTTTAGTTGTAAGTTAGATTCGAAGTATATGATTAAGAATCAAACAAAATCAATAAGAAGATTGGTAAGTTTGTAAAAATAAAAGTAAGATTATTGGTAAGAATGGAAGTAAGATTATTGGTAAATTTGAAAAGAATAAAATCGACAGACAAAAATATTACTTTGAAAAAACCTTCCTACAACTGTGTGTTCGGTAGTTCTTACAAATGCAAAAAATATTGATTAAAATAAATAAAGAAATGAAAGCAACCATCATTAAACATTTGAATTTATGAAAACAAATTTTTTTCTTTTCTTTCAGTAAATAATTTATTCCGAAATTGGATAATCAATTGATAATTGGATAATCAATTGACTGCATTGGACAAGCAATTGACATTAAATATTTTTCTCGTCACAATTATTGATTTTACTTGGAAAAATGTTTTAATCATTACAATTTCGGTCAAACTTTTTAAAAAACATACCTTTATTTCCGCAATTAAATTCAAGACATCCGAAACTATTATAGTAACTGTTTAGCACTAAAAATATTTAAAAATAAAAATACAAAATAATTACCTTTTTCAATATTTAATGTACCCATTTATTAAATAGGTCCATTAAATTATATATAAATGACATTTCATGTAAAATATAATTAGTGGTTATTAAAAAAAAAAGAGTAAGTCATTTTATATATTTTTATTTTAAACACATTTTTAAATAAATTGCTATATTTTAGTCTTTTGAACTTCATTTCGTGATGTAAATAGAAACTATGTATAACATAAAAATGCAAGTTCAAATATTTTAAGTTAAGATAAATACATATTTCAAGTTAACTTTAAACCGAACAAAGGACAACATTTTATGAACAACGCCCCAATCCTGTACTTGCTTATAATAAAGGAAAATTTATGGAATTTTACATTTTTCAATGGAATAAACATAGCATGGTAATTCTCAGAAGTTATTTAATTTTTAACGGCAGATGTTTCATTAATGTTTTATTATCGCGTATCACTTAATTTTGTAAATAGTATTTATTGTGTACACATAAAATTTTCCGACCATCCTATCTAAAGCTAACCTACTTAAATATTAAGTAAATTTTATTGTATAGTAAAAGCTCACAACCATAAATAATTATTTTAGAGTGAACTAATAACAAAGACGTTCAGTTAAGTAAAACCTAAAATTAAGAGTAGGGGAAGGAATAACTGTACCCTAATGACTGTATTATCAAAGTTATAAAACTGGACAATATTTTATTTGTGTACTCAAATGGGAAGACACTGTTATCGTTCTATCCAGCGAAGAATTCAATGAACTTTATACGAGAAAATCCTCTTAAAGAACTGACATAATAATCACACAAATACATTTGGTACTTCTATATTTTAAAGTAAATTAAAAGTATATTGCAGGCTAATAAAAGAGTAAACTGGCGTAGATGACAATTCTTAAAAATATGTTTCTTATTTAATGTTAATTAATATCTATATAAAAATTTTATTTAAAGGTTAAAAATTTGGTATTATGTGGTTATTTTCAAAAAAAGGATATCAGGTTGCAATAAGCATAAGACTTTTAATTATCAATTATAAAGCAGTTAATTTGCAATGTTCTCTGTGAAGCCGTCTCCACAGAAAACGCATTTTCATTGGTGCTGATGTGGTCAAAAATTGTGCTGATCTAAATTTGTATCCAATATTTCAATGTAAAATTAAACTCATTATTAATTACTAATTATGTGACTAAATATTGTATCACTAAAATTTCAAGTTTATATGACCTTTGATAGGTGGTTAATGTTGAGTTCAAATATAAAGACAACAAAGTTATTTAACTTAACAGGTTTAATAATAGAAAATAACTTTTATTTTTATTTTCAGACACTAGTTAACTTTATACTTATGTGGTTAAATTTCAGGCAACACCGGTTTTTTAAAAGTAATTATAGAAATTGAAATTAATCATACCAAAAAATAACAGTATTTTCTTGAATTTTATAATGAAATATTCAACATAATACTTAACATTTTGCAAAAAAAAAATTTTTAGTAGAAGCCAGTTAAGGTTTTTCATAACATATCACTTTGTGTTAAATATTAATGGGAGTTTGCTTTCTCTGTAAAAAAGCTTACTCACTGAAGAAGACAGATTGCTGTCAAGAACTTTGTAATAAAATGAAACTACTCACCTAGATGTTTTATAATTCTTAGCATTTAATGTTTATACTGTAACATACCTTAAGCAATATATATATTTTTTTATCACATCTGCGAACGGTAAAGTTTAAAAATATCAAATCTGTTTTCTAGTAAAAATATTGATATGCAAGATATTGAGAAATTGAAGTCACTGTCTTTTGTTAATATGATAATATAAAATATTTAACAGCAATACAAAATAACATTAAATAAAACTTGATTCAGCACAATATAGTATTTAATACTTTGATTAATTTCTATTATCAACTCCCTACAAATTAAGCATTTTAGGAAACATAGACCATTATGTTAATTATTCAGATCAGATATCTATCAGTTTAACTTTTAAAAGAATGATCAATAATATCATAATCGCGTAATCATATGATATAATTGCTTTTCAATTATTTGTTTGTTTAGTATACTCATATAAACTTGACAATTTTTAGAGTTACATTCATCAAAGTTTATAAGGCGTAACAGTAATGAGTCCTGTACTTTTAACAATTTCTTTTTCATAGCAATGGGCTAAATTGAATAACATTTGGAGTGCATACATTCTAAAATTATGCATTTCCGAAGCCAATTTTAAAAAAAAATCTACAAAACAAACTTTTATTTTCCATTATAATTTATTGATGGTGCAAAACAATATATAATATTTTTGCGTACAATAAATTACCTAAAAGTACACAAAATAATAATTCGAAATGCCTAGAAATATTTGTTTGCAAATAATGAAAAAGTTGATAATGAAAAACTATATAACTAAAAATAGACATTCCATACAAATTCTTTGTTGGCAAAGGTAAATTTTTTTTTATTTTATACAGTGATTAAATATTTTTATAGGTGATTTCATATATGTATAAGATGCTCTAAAAAGTTGAGAAATAGTTGAAATGGGAAAATCTAAAACAATCCTTGAAAAAAATTCGTTGCTTCTATTCGTTTTTAAATTAAACTGAAAGTTGGCTTGTTCATCGAAGCACAGATTGATTAAAAAAAATCTGAAGTTTGTGATGATTTTTTTTTCTATAAAGATGAAAAGGGCCAAAATTCTAGAAAACATTTCACAGAGGAAATCATATCAATTTGATATTAAAAATATTTTATCTCACAAATGCGAAGTCAAAGGAATTTTCGCGAATGTGTTGACAGAAGCATTTGAAGGTTTAATACGTACTCTTATTTCCATTTAATTACGAATAATGGTAATATTATAAGTGAAAAGATGGAAAATCGTGCATCTGCCTATATTTGGTATTTTTTTTAAAAGGTAAAGAGAATAAAATCTGTTTAAAGTAAATTCTGAAAAACAGTTTTTTTATTTATTATTTTTACAATACGTGTCGACGGATTAAATTGTCTTTATAATTCTCCTTTAACAACAAAAAAGTTTCATTTTTATTTCTAATACATTCTTCCTAATAAATTATATTTTTTTAAAGTCCCCCCAATGCTTTATATTTGATTGATACTGTAGTGATTTTTTAAATAAACAATTATATTATTAGCATACGGATATTTGTGTCACCTTATCAGAAACTAATAAAAATACTTATTCAGAAAATAGCAAACTTACAGTAAAACAACTAATTATAAACTTTTCTTTCGGATTTAAATTACCTGGTTCTTATATAATTTAAATTGGAAAGTCTAAACAGAACCCCTTAAATTCTCCTTACGTTTCTCAATAATACGAGCTCTTCTAAATTTACATGTTTTCAATAAAAAAAACCTATTTCTCGTACAACTCCTTTAAATAGCAATTAAGAATACCTCTTACGAGAAACTTCCTATTTCAGGAGGAGACACTATTTCCCTCACATAATCACCAGATCATCAAATCGCTAATGAATAATACCTAATTATAATAGATTAATGACTATGCAAAAGAAAGGGGAAATGTAAAGAGAAACTTCGGTTTCAAACGAATAGATTTCTATTTAATACTCATTGAATAATTAAACCTTATAAAAGAGAACAAGAATTTAAATATTTCGTGGTACAAATTCAAAGAGTTTTAGGGCGTGTTATGTGCAAGTATTTATTTTTAATTTAGCCTCTCTTTCAGCTAGCTAATTTTTACTAATAAATTTATATCATATCTTTTAATAATAGTTAAGATATAAATAATAATAAAGTTTAAATCATACCTTTTAATAATAGTTAAGATATAAATAATAATAAAGTTTAAATCATATATTTTATTAATAGTTATTTAAACCTATATATATATATATATATATATATATATATATATATATATATATATATATATATATATATATATATATATATATATATATATATATATATATATATATATATATATATATATATATATATATATATATATATATATATATATATATATATATATATATATATATATATATATATATATATATATATATATATATATATATAATTTTTATTTTAAATGTTTGATCAAAGGGATTGTGTGTTTTGATATAAGTTGTGAATGCAAATTTGTTTCTTTGCAATATAAATTTTATTTTTCAAGAATTAAAGACTTGCTTTTCAAAAAAAATATATGATAAAAAATTCACGAATTCAGTAATATATTGAAAACAAAGATTATTTTATCTTTTCTAAAACAAATTTTATTATTTAACAATTTTTGTAATAGACTTAAAATGAAAAACTATTATCTTCAATTTGCATAATCATTTTTCTTAAGAAATTGTTGTCTGGAAGTTATATTCTTTTTCTTTTGGTAGGATTTACAAAAATGTTATTTCGCAAGAAAGCAGATATCTCCCGAAAGGGCAATTGTTAAAATATTTGTTTTGTGTCACTTTAAAGAATATGTCACTGTAGAGAGCTGAAAAGCGAAGCTCGTAGGAATATGTAAATTTTCTCCCTTTTTATATTTTTCCCACGTTTGAATTAAATAAATATGAAAAACTTATAACATTTTGTTTCCTAAAACTAAAAAATCAGGTTGGCATTTAACTACCACTTCTGTATATTAGATGTAACAATTGTTTAAAACATATAAAAAAAACTAGCTCGGTTAATATATATATTTACATTAATTCTCACAATAGAAATTGGAACTTGTTGACTATTTAAAGTTAAGTTTAAAGGAAAGTCAATCCATTTTTATAAACATAACTTTTATTGTTAGTTAAATATTATGGGAATAAACTGCTATTGTTAGAGTTAATATAAATATTGACTAATATTTTGTAAAGTATAAAACGTTTCTGTAGAAAAATCTGTCAGTAGAAAAATGTGATATACATGGTATATGAGAATTATCTTTACAACTTGACACTCAATAACGTATTTCGCTGTGGTGGTTCACTACAAGGCCAAGTTGGCCAGCTAGTTGTAAATATAATTATCATATACCCTGTATTTTATGTTGCTCTAAATAAAAAATGTTGCACTAATGTACACTAAAATATATGTTTAGTTTTTTACTCAATATTTTCGCTTAATAATTACAGTTTAGTTCTTATGATATTGATAACTTAATTAAAGTAGTTAGTTTTTAGTTCATTTAATCGGACATGATATTCTTTTGCATTCCCTTCTTTGAATTTACCTCAAAGGTACATACTATTTTCAAGAAACAATGCAATGAGACTGTAAATACTGGGGAAATCTAATATTTTTTCATGTTTATGTTATTTTTCTCAGCTCCTTTTGAACGTTTCTAATTTTTTTTTAAATTTCTTATTCGATAGTAATGAGTAATGTGTTTGATTCTTGTAATTACTAAATGATTTGACAATTTTTGAAAAAAAAGCTGAAAACTATCACCTTTTTCGAAATTTCAAATAATTTTAATTTTGTCACAGTACATTCATATTAGTGAAGGCAGATCAACTAAAATATTCTCATTTATAAATATGAAAAAATGCATATTAAATTACTCGTTTATATGAAAAAATATATTTCTGTACAATACGTTAATTAAACAGGAGAGCTTAAAAAAGTTGAACCTTTTTTAAAAAAAATTTAAAAGTTTAAATAAAGTAAAATAATATTTAAAAAAGTAATTTTTAACGTTTTTCTTTTCCTAGAGGTTCCAATTATACATAAATAAAAAAGTTTATTTCTAGTAAATTTTTTTTGAAATGTAAATAATATTTGTTTTAAATTTTTATTATATTTATTAGGGACTTAGATTTTTCCACTGGGAACAAATAATAAAATATCAGTTATAAACCTACAATATTAAATGTATAGTGCAGTGGGGAATACAAATCAGAAGAATAAGATTACAAATATTATTTTCACACATAGCTGTGTGCGATTGTTATTTAAAATGCGAGTAATATAAGATATATTATTAATAATAATTCAGATATTTAATATTGATTCTATTTGATACTCCAGCTATTTATTATTGTAATAAATTAATAAATGAATAATACATTTTAAAAAGTACTCATCAGCTTTTTAAACCATGGGTCACATAAATTAGCACTTCAAGAAAGTACAGATAACATAATGTGAATTTTATGTATTTATAAAAATGAATTTAATGACATTTCTCTTTAATATATATGAGAAAATACAAGATAAAATCACAGGGAAAAAATCCAACCTTTTTAGGCGATGGGGGTCGTTAGTTATTAAGGGTACCTTTACAAATAATAAATCCCGTAAATTTTAAGATAACACTGTTAAAAATAGTTACTCAAAAATAAGAAAATTTACTCAAAATTATCATAGCCGCAGTCCAGTGCTTTATCCGTTGTACTACCAGGAAGACGTGCAAAAGTTATAAACAGAAGAAATGTTAAAAAGTTGGGCCAAAAGAATAGGAAGTAAGATAAATGAGTTGTAATAAGAAATGTTGAATCAAATAATGTAGAAAACCATCTTCTGAACAAATATTTTCAGTCTGTACGGTCGCTTTGTTAAGATAGCTTGAACAGAAGCTGATATTAGCAATACCAAATCATACAGATTATTTTTTTGAAAGTACGATTACTTAAATTTGAGTACTTCATCTCTTTTTTATGATTCAATTGTACTCAAAGAAAAACAAGCATGTTCAGGTAGTCCTTTTTAAGTACTTTTTACAGTGAATATTGAACAGAAACATCTTGTAATAAATGGAATGTATCTTATTTCACACAAACTTTTAATATTTATTTTGCTCGAAAAACTGAAAAACATGTCGGATTGAAATGATTAATTGCCCCATTATGGAACTTTTTTCCCAACATATCGTCTTACAAGAGTTTTTCAAAACGAACATAAATCTCGGAATAATTATTGGGTGAATGGAAAATTTGTATTTGGTTATGCAACAAAACAATTCCCTATTATATATATATTATTTTCCATTCCTTTAAAAACGATCAACTACTCAAAAAATCACACACAGTTAGAAAATATCAAAATAATAATAATAATAAATGACGAGCAGAAAGACGAGCAGAAATCGCAAAAATTAATTCATAAGAAAATAAAACGAAAAGACAAAAGCTGAATAACTAAAATAAAAACAAAACGAATCCATCTGTTAAAATGCAAAACAGAATAAAATCCAGTTTTTTCATTAACAAACTGAAAACTAAACTTTTAATCAAATGCCAAGCTAATTAATTAAAATAAGTTTTAGATATCTCTTTCATTCTGAATTTTAAACTACGCTGAGAAAAGGTGTCGGAAATGTGTTCCTAATTAATCATTTTAATTAGAAGTTTATGGATTTAAAGTAAAAAATGTAAAATGATATGCAAAAAAGCAAAAACATAGTGGTACACTTGTTTCCCAATAAAAATATAATTATAATTTAAAATCAATATCAATAAATTTCTTTATATTTTCTTTAAAGGACAAGATACCATGTAAATTTCTTTTTGTATTTTTGACTTTTTTTTTTAATTTTTAATGTATATTTTTTTTAATTTATATTAGAGAAATATAGTTTACACAAAAATAGCATAATTGTTTGTATTGTTTCAAAATGTACACTTTTTAAATTTTTTTAAAGATTTTTTAAAAACGCTAAAAGATTTTTTTAATTATTTAAAATTTTCACCAAAATTTTTGCTCAGATCCTTTGAATTATAATACATAAGAATTAGTATTAAAATGTTATATAATACATGTATTTGTTTGTTATATAAATATTTATTCATAATAACACAACATTTTTCCTTAAACCCACATTTTTTTTTACTTTAGTAATTTTTTCTTAAACAACTATTAGTCATAGAGATAATTCACATGCAAATTTATAATATACACATATTTTACAATACGCTTCAAATATTATATATATATTTCTCCATTAATAATAAAAAAGCATTTGCGTTTCGAAAAGGTTAATATCAAGAAAAAACAAACATCCTAAAATAACGATTTAAAGTTTTCGTTTCTGGAAAAACGTAATGCATCATCCAACATAAAATCTCAAATAACACATTAAAAAACATATTTACAATTCTAGAATTTTGCAAGCAAATATAGAAGATTCCAAAGTATAACTTTATCAAATAAACAATTGAATTTTTTTTAATATTTTTGGGTATTGTGTAACCTTAAAGTTAATTAATGTAATTTTACATATTTTTGAGTGTTTTTTTTAAATAATTTTGAGTGTTTGCATTTTTGAGTAGGTGTAATGCAGTTTTTTGTATTTTAATGATTATTTTAGAATTTAATTAAAGAAAGTTTGAGTTATGAGTCCCGTACTCTTAACAACTTAATTTGTATAGCAGTTGACTAAATTGAATAAACTTCGGAATTATTTTATTTGTTGTATTTTATTTAAGATAGCCTACAAGGTTCATAACTATAAGTTTAATGAGATTTAGTTTTTTTTATATATTTTAAGTATGTATTGCAATTTCAAATCTCAATCAAATGTATCATAAATATTTTTACAGGACAATATATATTTTAAGAAAATATTACATTTTAGCTACAGTATCAAACTGTAAAGTTCAAAATTAATTTTACAACAATAAAAATTATAAACTTAATATGGTTTGTTTTAATTGCTACATAAACCTTTACACTTTCAAAATCTTTTTATCAACTCTACATTAATAGTTATATGCGCATGTTACTTAACTTAATATAAATATTATTTATACACATTAAACGTGATTATTCTTTTTAAAATTTAAGTTTAATGTACATAACATGGTTCAAAGCAATTAATTTTATTCCAATATCTTATATGTCAATATTATTAATACATAAAAAATTTTATACTTCGAAATTCTTAGTTCTATGCATATGTTTTTTTTTATGAAACATAAAATACTATTTAAATTCAAAATTTCAAATATTATTCTTGTCGTCTAAACTTAACGAACATAACATTTTTAGAAGCACATTAATGTAATAACACTATTTAATACTTCGTCATCTTTGCGCAAATACAAACCTACTACATAATCAGATGCACCCCTTATATACAAATAATACTGATAATAGAAAACTTATCATTTCATCAGTAATACATATTCAAGAATTACAGCAATAACATTTGCAAAATGCTCGTCTAGTACTTTTAGGCAAGCGATTCTAATAGTACGCGTATTATATTCAAACAGTGAATCCGAAACTACCTATTGAGAAAGGCAAGTAACTTCTCAGCCCATCAATCAATTTCTACCACCATAGTTAATCACATACACTATGACTAGATGCAAAAGTCATGTAGTGAACAGTCGTACAATGGAGTAAATAGTTAGGATCACATAAATCATGCGCGTAACGCTTCGAATACCATTATATAAGGTAGCATTTGAAATATGATCAAAGCAGCATTTGAAATATGTTTCGCTGATACATTTCCAAATGCAGATCCAGTAGAGATATGAATTCTAATCTTTGTTCTTAAATTTCTTTGAATTTATAAAAAATTATCCAGTGTGCTATAATATTGACTCTATTTTGAACTTAGACAACAATCTTCTACTTCAACTGTTAGTTTAATTGTATTGCATTGATTTAATCCGAATTCGGGGATATAAGAGTATTTTATATAGGTGTAGTTATAGGTGGTGAATAACCATCTCATTCGAAAACCGCAGCTTAAATATAAATAAAATGTTTAATATAAATATGAAACATAAGAAATTTATACACATATTTCCCTTATATCAATCATAAGAACACTTAAAAACACGTTACAATAGTAATTTTGAAAAAATGGATGGAGGTGTTTTAGAGTTTTTAGCAAAGACCATAACGAATTAATTGCAGATACACTTTTGAAAAGTTTGATTTTATCGCTAAACATTCTATGACGCCCAATGTACAACGGTAACTTATATGCCAAGTTTAGTTGTTTTGAAATTATCGTTCTTAAAGTATTGTAAGTAAACTTTAAACCACACATTTTGGATTGTAACCTTAAATTGTGTATAAACCTCAAAAAACTCAGATCGAAATTTCAACGATAAAACTAATACTTTATATTCTAAAATATATTAGAAAATAAGAAACTTTTAGCAATAGTAATATAATAAAAAATAAAACTATATTTAAGCCCCTATTTAAAATTACTAAAAAACAATGACAAATTTTATATAGTAAGAATATATTTTATTTATTTAAGCTATTCGTAAAAGTAAATAAAAGTTCATTACTATTTAACATGAAAAATAATTTAAAACATTATTTTAAAGCAGTTAAATTTTTTTAATTAATTTGTAACATCATGCTTTTCCCATTATTATTTACTAACCGTTATTAGGAAGCAATTTTTTTTATATTCACCAACTATTTAAAGTTACTATAAGATATTAAATAATTTATTAATCCTAACTATATTTATAGTTAGCAATAATGTATTATTTAAATTCTCCAATCGCAAATAATCTATAAGCAAACTTACAAAATAACTACGATCCTGAAACAAGTTTCGCAGTTTATTTTACAAACAATTAGACTCCATAGTAGAGTAACATTTGATACTTCGTTCAAAATATCCTTTGTATCATGGCAGCATAGTATATTTTGAGCTATTCAACTAATAAACTCTAATTAGTTGATGTGCGCATATAATGGATGTAATGGGTGAAGCAGAATGAGCGACTAAATTGAAAACGGTACATGCGTCAGTTATGTGCCTTTGTTCTAGAGATTTGTATCATCAACGTCAGAGGGCTTATGATATAGTTTTCGGAAATGTAATTTTATGAAATGCGACGCGTAAAACTATTTTAGTGCATAAAAATTAAAATAATGTATCATATCATTCGGGATTTATATTCAAAGTGTTATATAGGTACATAAATTTATAAACGGGATTAGTCTTTGTTGTGGATGTTTGTATATTATACATGCATAGTATTGTATATCATATTGTATATCTATATCTATTGTATTTGTATCATCAACGTCAGAGGGCTTATGCTATAGTTTTCGGAAATGTAACTATACGAAATGTGACGCGTAAAACTATTTTAGTGTATAAAAATTAAAATAATGTACAATATGATTCGGTATTTGTATTCAAAGTGTTATATAGGTACATACATTTATAAATGGGATACGATTTGTTGTGGGTGTTTGTATATTATAACCATGTATAGAATATATTGTATATCTATATCTATTGTATTTATATCATCAGCGTCAGAGGGCTTATGCTATAGTTTTCGGAAATGTAACTTTATGAAATGCGACGCGTAAAACTACTTTAGTGCATAAAAATTAAAATAATGTATTATATAATTCGGGATTTATATTCAAAGTGTTATATATGTACATAAATTTATAAAAGGGATAGTCTTTGTTGTGGATGTTTGTATATTATACATGCATAGTATCTATTGTATATCTATATCTATTGTATTTGTATCATCAACGTCAGAGGGCTTATGCTATAGTTTTCGGAAATGTAACTTTATGAAATGTGACGCGTAAAACTATTTTAGTGCATAAAAATTAAAATAATGTACACTATGATTCGGTATTTATATTCAAAATGTTATATAGGTACATAAATTTATAAATGGGATACGTATTTGTTGTGGGTGTTTGTATATTATAACCATGCATAGTATCTATTGTATATCTATATCTATTGTATATATATCATCAGCGTCAGAGGGCTTGTGATATAATTTTCGGAAATATAACTTTATGAAATACTATGCGTAAAAATATGTTAGTGTATAAAACTAAAATAATGTAAAATATGGCTTGGGATTTATATTCAAAGTGTTATATAGATACATAAATTTAAATATGAGATAAACCTTTGTTGTGGATGTTTGTATGTTATAACCATGCACAGTATCTACTGTAATAAAAGAAAAAAAATACGTCCTGAACCTGAATACAGAAGTATGAAACTTTATGAACAGTATCATTCACGGTATTTATATTCAAAGTGTTATATAGGTACATAAATTTATAAATGGGATACGTATTTGTTGTGGGTGTTTGTATATTATAACCATGCATAGTATCTATTGTATATCTATATCTATTGTATATATATCATCAGCGTCAGAGGGCTTATGATATAATTTTCGGAAATATAACTTTATGAAATACTATGCGTAAAAATATGTTAGTGTATAAAACTAAAATAATGTAAAATATGGCTTGGGATTTATATTCAAAGTGTTATATAGATACATAAATTTAAATATGAGATAAACCTTTGTTGTGGATGTTTGTATGTTATAACCATGCACAGTATCTACTGTAATAAAAGAAAGAAAAAAATACGGCCTGAACCTGAATACAGAAGTATGAAACTTTATGAACAGTATCATGTCTATTTCTGTAAATGATAAACATAATTTTAAAATGTTAGTATTTTTAATTAAAGAAACAAAATTCAAAAAATTTCGAAAGATTTTCTCGACCAATTAAACCGGTTGAAACGGCTCCTGATGAACACATGCGCATGCGCATATTTTAATTTTACTGTTGAGTGTCAACCATGTGGGTTAAACATAATTTTAATTGTTTTGATAATAACAAAATAACAATACATATATATATTAAGAAAATAATATATAAACTTTGGTGGTTTCAATCGGCACACAAATACAAAGTTAGTTATTTTATTATAAGATACTAGTAAATTGTTTTCATAAATATAAATGTATAAAATTTAATGCATCGCATATATTAATATATAACTTTAATCAAAATAAAATATAAAAGTAACCTTTGATTTATAAACAAAATGTCAACTATGATCTAATAAAAGTCTATTTTAAATTAGATCATTATATTATCTAATTTTGCAAAACAAAATAAACGTTTTGTAGGTCTGTAAAAAAAGTGCACACTCATTCTTTCACATAAATAACAACACGAGCTCATAATATAAATAATGAAAATATTTCAGAAACAGTGAATATAAATAAACACAGTAAAATAGCATGGCGATGCATTTTTACTCAGAAAAAAAATATTATGCCTTTTAGGTAAATGCATTTCTTTAGTAAGGAGAATAAATTTATAACTCAGACGTCAACCGAAAGATACTTTATTTTATTAATTAATTTGTCAGGTAATAATTTATGCGAGAGTAGAAATTATTCAAATTAACATAACATTAATATATTCTATACAAGTCAAAATTAGATTAGTGAATAATGAAAGTTATGTCATTTAAAAAGGTTGATGAAATCTCTAAATAATTGTCTTTTTAGCAAATACATATAAGTTTAATTGCATTTTCAAATTTTTTATTTATTTTATGAAGAGAGAGGATAATTCACGGAAACGAATTTATAAGAAATAAAAAAAGCTTTTTCATAATCTATGATGCAACTTTTTTACAAACGACATAAAATATTTTAAATAAATTTACAGTATTCTTTTATGTTCAGATATTGTAAAAATTATATTTTTCATAGGGTCTTAAAAATTTGTTTCTAAACTTATAATAAGTTTTCAAACGAGAACTTTACATTTTAACAATTGTAATTAGTGTATCATAGGTGATAATTATGTGTAAACTAAAATTATTATTTTATTTTATTTAGGTTAGTGTAAAATATTTTTATAATTAATTATTATTATATTTATTATTATAATTAAAATATTATTAAAATAATATTAGTATTGTATTTTAGTAATATTATTGGGCAGTGTTTATATAACATATGCAATATTTTTTGTTTAAGTAATCACTCTTCGCAAAAGATAATTTATGATATGCTTTTATCGCATATATCACTAAACATACATAACATTGTTTGGTTATTTTTTTTACCAAAACTATGTATGAATTTAAATGATGGATATGTTTCAAAGGGTATTTTTTAAAAATATTTTGAGAAGAAATACAAGTTTGACACTGTCAATAATCTTGCAAAGGCATTGTAATAAGCTAAACATAGTAATATATCAAAACAAAAACATATTAAATTTAATATTGAATGAATACTGATATTTAGTTTGAGTGAACCATTGGTTATAAGATTAAAGGACTTCTTTTGAATGACTTCATATGCTATTTTACAAAAACTTTTAAAATATAAAATATTTTTGTAACTAAGAAAGACTAAATTAAATGGGTTTCATTCAACTTTTATAATTGAATACTACAATTGGAAGAAAACATTACGAGGACTTGCTAACGTGGATAACATACAGTACATATAAATCATGTACATATATTTTTTTGTAAACGATGCATTTTACTTAAAATGTTCAGTAGAGAGTTTTAGATGACTTGAAAGAACATTAATTTCTTTTATTATGTAAATTTTTTATACATAAGAAACATTTCTTAACAGTTTTATTTATATTATATTAACAAAAAATAAGTAATTTAAATTAGGGGAGACTTGTTCCTCGATCACAGTGTACCTCGGATCCTAGTTATTCAGTTAACACTGCTCAAGTAACCAAAACTTAAACTAGTTCAAGAAATTTACACTAGAGAGCAGTTATCCCCAACTACTTTGCTACTGCATGTTTGTTTGATTTAAGATTTCAATGTGTATTTTCAACAGCTTAGGTGTTCAGTTTAGGGATTGCTCAGTGTTCAGTGATACAAGTTGAAGACTCTTCACTGAACTTTGAAGGGTGGGTAGGTAGATATG
Source organism: Troglohyphantes excavatus (assembly GCA_963932185.1). Taxonomy (NCBI): domain Eukaryota; kingdom Metazoa; phylum Arthropoda; class Arachnida; order Araneae; family Linyphiidae; genus Troglohyphantes; species Troglohyphantes excavatus. The sequence continues at coordinate 52,826,973 of OZ010672.1, read as the reverse complement.
AGAATAGATGTCTTTTCCTAAAATATCCTTAAATAAAATTGTAAATGTGCAAGAGATGTAGAAGTATAGTGCTATAAGAAAAGGTCCTAGACTGTGGCGTACTTTTATAAGGAAAAGTTTAAAAGGAAACTTTTCACTTTTTCACACAGAAAATCCTTTATAACTGTATACTATTGATCGTATCGACATGGTTCTGGTTTTTGGTTTTACTCGATTCAGCGCGAAATAATACATATAAAACAATACCTCACTTGCCCAGATATCTGAGTTAAAGTCCCCCCCCCCATTTCCCCCTTCTCCCCCCCCCCCCAAATAGTGAGAAAGCGTACAGAAAAGAGTCGGGTACTTTTCAGGTATCATTTAAAATGACACAACAGAGCTCTGTGTGAAAAAATTATTTCAAAGAAACACCTTTTTTACTAAAGTTACTGGACTGTAAGTGGTAAGTAAAACGGCATGTTATTTAAGTGACTCATTCATAACCTAAAGAAAGAATTATCTAGTTTCTTTCAAGCGGAATGCTTTTGTACCTTCGATTACATAACATCATGTACCATGGATGGTACTTTATGTTATATTATTTGTACTTTTCTTTTCACAGGAGAATACCGAAAAGCAAAACAGAGGGCGAAAAGAGATCCTATTGATCCTGAATCCACGAAAAAGGCCATAGAAGCTGTAACAGCATCGCCTAAGAAAAGAATTTCTATTAGAGATGTGTGTGTAAAGTTTTTAAAGTAAAATTTTCTACTTTAGTGCAACAAATTAAATAATTCAAAGCATCTGAAGTCAACCGTGTAGGCCAAATAATAAGCAAAATGTTGTTTTTCTTACTATTTAAGAGGGATTCGATGTACATTAGGTTGTTCTCCAAGGTTCCTTCGTATGTAGTTTTTTTTTTAAATTCACAAATATTTAAGAACTAAAAATATATATTATTAATACTATTAAATTAAGTAAAAAAAAGTAGAATGAGATTTTGTGAAGTTTTTAAATGAAATGTTTTTAATGGGTTAAAACTGAAAAACACATATAAATAAGTACTTTCCGATGCGATTTTTAAAAAGTGACTTAGTATGATTAGTAGGCAGCTTATTGTATGTTTAGTATATATTTTAAATCGTAACATACAATAAGGTTTGTATCCAATAATAGCGTGGTTCTGTTGAGTTTTTATAACCTCTTCACTCGAGGTAAGACGGGGTACACTTATCTTTGCAAGACCGGATAACATCTGGTCTTGCCCAACACCCAATCATGTAAGGCAGAATTTTTTTTATTAATATTATTTAAGCTCCTTCAATACCACTGATAGGCCTGTTCCACCAGAATCAACTACTCTTCCAGATTAAAATCTATTTCCAGAAGCAAATCCTGTTCAAGAAGAGAATCCACCTGCCAAGAGTAAGTATAATTCCAGAAGAGGTTCCAGCTACATAAGCAAATATAGAGAAAGTATGAAGCTATAACTAAGACTCCTTTACTAGCCAAGAATACTGAAAACTTTCCAAATGAGCACTGCTGTTTTAAAAGTTTTGAATCAAAGTCGCATCCAAAACACCTGAATCTTTGATTGATGATTCTTCCGATGAAGACGATTATAAACACATTAAACGTTGTTTATTTATATTGTAATGATGTATTTTCTAACTACAAAAAGGGGAGGGTGGATCCAATGTGGAGTGTATCTTGACTGAGCCCACGAAATCTGTAATGGAGAGCAAGAAGAGGACAACTACTTTACTTGTGTATTTCGTAAATAATATTCTTAAATTGTCATGAAAATCAAAAAAATTTCTACGTTTTCACTGAATATCTAGGTTTTTTTTCTAATGTCTTATTATGTTAACATGCGCACCTGGTCTTACCTCACTAGAGGAGTAAAAGCGGGTGAATTGACTTTTTTCAGAAAAATGTATTAATAAAAAATTTAATGAAACTATTACTTTTGAAAAATTATATATTGTACTTCGTTACACAAAGAATATCTAAATTAAATCTGACCATCTCTAAGTCCAATAGTTTGGCTGAAAGCAAGCTATTGAGTGTTAGCTACCCAGTCTAACATCGCTTTCCCGTATTATAGGGTTTATTAATAAATATTATTTATATTTTTATTAACATAATGTAATATTTTAATTAACATAGCCTAAAAATTTCTTTAATATAATTGTAATTTCATACGGATTTTAAGGGATTTTAAATATACATTAAGACTGTATCTCGCACTTCCATAATTTGTATATTAAATAGATGTTTTATTGATTATTTAAAATAATCCTTTAAAAAACAATTTTTTGCTACCAGGTATTGTAACAGATCTCCTTATATAATTATATAACAGTATAAAATTGTGTAAATCGAGAAGCATTCAATGAAAAATGAAATATTCCACATTTACATTTCTTTCATGTATGTTCATTCACAGAACTTTGTATATCACCATATTTCATGTGTCAAAACTTTCGTTTCATAATTTATTCCCGAGTCAACCACGGATTTGCATGCATGTGTTCGGATTCCATGTTGCAAAGTTTCCAGGAATTCAAAATTATGTTACTGTGAAATCCATCTGAACAATTCTGTGCGTAGTATTCACTCTCAGTCACGTTTCTCTCATCTGAATAGAAAATTTTTCGTCTTTTAAGCAGATGTTGGATAAAATATAGAATTCTGTCACTTTATAAACTTTTGTTTTAAAGTGCCTCCAGCATTATTTTGGGTAGTAACATAGTTCTTTCTAAAAGTGTATTACTTTGCACGGTAAGTTTTTAAAACATCCAGTATAAATATACGTTAAACCTCAGAAACATTTTGTTAAGTATATATTTGTGCTTAAAATAAATTATTTTATTTAAAGACATAAAATTTTGTGAGAGATTTATTTTTTTATTTTTGTTATTTTTCAAACTGTAATAAGAGAGAATATTTTCATATTTAGTGAAAATGAATTTAAATTCAATATTTTAATTTACCTGCAAATTTGAAGTAGTTTGTTAATTAATTTTTTTGTAACTTTGCTGTAAAGGTTTTGTGATATTTTGAACAAAAAATAATATTTATAGATTTTTAGAATTCTATACATTTACTGTAACTTTAAAAAACTTAAATTAACTTATTCAATATTTCAAAATGTAAATTCCATATGTTTCTGTAGTAAGAATTTAAATCTCTTATGGTCTTATTAAATAAAAATCATTATATAACTCCAAGCTTTATAAGAGGATTATAAAAAGAGAAATTTTAGACGTTATACTTTTACTTAAAAATTATGCTTAAGCATCCGGCTTAAAATAAATTGAAATTTTTTATATTACTGAAATCAGCATATAATAAAACGTAAAACGCAATCACAGAAATACAAAGCCATATCTTACTTTACAGTTTACAAGAAAATAAAGAATTCCAAAAATACCCACTTTTCAATTGTTAAAATGATATATATTTTTTAATTTGATGAATCCTGAAAAACACACATGTGAAACTAAAATTTTAGTATCAACCCTTACAAAAAGTTGAATGTGTTTTTATTATCAATAAACACATACATTTACTAAATATTAGTTATATTTATTTTTTAAAGCTCTAGTGTAAATGTAATCAACAATGCAGTCATCGTCAATGTATCGCTTTAATTGACTACATTCATACATTACTAATTGTTATAAACAAAAGAAAAATATTTATTTTTCAAACACTATAATTAGATCTTTATGTATTATTATTATATAGTTGTTTCTGTGATTTTCATGTAAATTTATTACAGCCATTAACAATATAGATTTCGCTAATTTATCACTTTATTGGTAATATTCGCAAGCTATTAATTGTCATAATCGATATGAAGACATTTTTGAGTTTAGATACTTCAATGGGTAAATTATATCTATTTTTTATCTTTCATTTTGGAAGTAAAATTATTAACCCTCAACTATATATGTATCGATAACTTATTCCTTAATAAGCTATATTCACGCACTATTAATAGATATAATCAATAACGAGATTTTTTTAAAAATCATGTGGATACTTCAATCGATTAATTAACCTTGTTTTTCCTTTAAACTTGGGTGTAAACAATTTATACCTTAATTTGACTATATTTACTCGCAATAAATTGCCATGATCGATAAGGAAAGTGTTTTTCAGAGTTAAGATATATACTTATAAACATTTATCTTTCAGTTTTAAAAGTGAAACATATATTTTAAAATAAAAGTCCAATCTCACTGCGAAAGACGAAATCAATATCCTTTAAAAGTTTTGCTTTTGGACTTTAGATACCGACAAATGTCATTTTATGTGGACCAAGTATAACCAGTTTACAGTGGCGACACAGAGCAATCTTTTTTAAGTATGAAAGAGCGCATCGTCTAAATGTAACTATTTCTCACGTTGAAACGTGGATAGTCTCATAACAATACTTTTTTCTGACAAGCTTTTATCCCGACTTATCAAATAAATAAGTTTGGCGATTGTCCAGAATTGCTTACGCTTTACCAAACTCCATTCTCTTCAGCAGACGACACAATAACTTTCTGTGAAGCGTGTGATTTGGCGACTTTTGTTTATATTTAATAATCTCTTTGACTCAAAATTACTAGACAGACACTAGTATTCGCCAAAATAAAAATAGTTTACTCGCAGAGTTATCTTTGCATTAAAAATATAAAAAGATTTATATTTCTTGGAATTTCTCGATCTTTTCCCTGAAGTTATGTGCGTTCAGATTGCACTTTTCAAAGGTTAAATGGTTTAAATTCTTACTATATTAATTGTTTTGGAGTAACTATTTTAAATTTATGGAACGGAAGTTTGTTGGTTAATAAAGTGTGAAATGTTTCAGTTATAAAGATTTCTATTTCTTGGAATAACTTGATCTTTTCCTCGAAGTCATGTGCGTTAAGATTACACTTATCAAAAGCTAAATGGTTCAAATTCTGATTATATTAACTGTTTTGAAGTAACTATTTTAAATTTATGGAACTGAAGTTTGTTGGTCAGTAAAGTGGGATTTTTTTTAGTTATAAAAATAAAAAAATATTTCTATTTCTTGGAATAATTTGATCTTTTCCCCGAAGTTATGTGGGTTAAGATTACAAGGCTAAATGGTTTAAATTCTTACTATATTAATTGTTTTGAAGTAACTATTTTAAATGTATAGAACGGAAGTTTGTTGGCCAATAAAATGTGAAATATTTCAGTTATAAAAATATAAACGATTTCTATTTCTTGGAATAACTTGATATTTCTTATGTGGGTTAAGATTATACTTATTAAAATCTAAATGGTTTAAATTCTTATTATATTATTTGTTTTAAGTAATTATTTTAAATGTATGGAACAAAATTTGTTGGTCAACAAAGATTGAAATATTTCAGTTATAAATTGTGTTTCAATTTAAGTCATAACTTTTAACCGGTAATATTTAAACTAAGCATTTACATATTATATGTTGGAATATATTTTAATTTTATTCTAACATTAGGCATTGTCGGTTTCAAAGCGTTTTAAGCTAAATAAGTTTATTTACATACTCAATTAATATTTAAATGAGATGATCAATTTGAATTTTGTGGTATACATTAAATATAATGATTCAAACTGCATAACAAAGTATTAATGTAATACTAAATATGCCAAATGTTCGTAAAAAGTTAGGAAATACATTTTTTTTTCAAATACGTTAAACATATAATAAAGAAAATACATAAGAAAAATAAGGCATACACATTTCCGAATAAGATTTATTTTGGATTTAATGTATTCAATATCAAATATTATTTGCTCATCAACTAACATTAAAAATATTGAAAAAAGAATAGTTTCTATTAATCTAAAAATGATATTGTGACTAGCACACAATATAGATATAACGGAGAATGGAATGTTATGGAATTGTAAACACTAAGTTATTTCCAACATTAGTTGTACTTATTGCACAATAAAAAAATTAGGCGGCATAGATTTTTAGATCAAAGGCGACATTAACTTTTATTACGAACCTTCATTTTCCAACTTTTTTTTTTTCATATTATCAAAGTATTTTAATATGTATGTGAAAAATGTGGGTTTGGATTTAATATAACTGTCAGACTGGACAATCGAAATTTGTAGTTCAACTCCATGCAAGCACTAAACCATAAGTTAAAAAAAAACAAGATTCGAAAATGCATTTAAAGTTTCTTGGTAAATGTAACAGTCGATTTTTGCCCCATTAAAAGAAAAAAAAAACATTGTAGATAAAATGGATTTTTAATAATGTCCATGTTTATGAAGCTTACGTTATCGTCTTTGTTCCGCTATTAAAAAATAGTCAAAATTAAAATAACGTAATTTATTTTAATAAACAATTACAACAATTAAAGCCTATAACGATTCAAAAATATCAAATCAAAGAAAATGTAGAAAACTTTCCTTAATGGTTATGCAAATGTAAACGATGTTATATCTACTAGGTTGCTTTTGTTCACTTTTAGATTTGAGATGTTTATCAACTTCAAATGTATTTAAAAAATAACCCTTTTCGGACTCCCCCCCCCCCCCTTTTTATAATTATTTTTTATTCAAGATTTATTACATCATAGAGATTGGATATAAACTAAAGCAGAAATAAGATCGAAATTTTTAATATATATAATAATTTAGAAATGTACAAGTAATTATGTACAATACTAAATTAAATAAACTTGTTTAAATATGTGTCTAACTCTCAAATACTTAACTCATAAATACTTAATAAAATTATTAATCTAAATTGGTTCTGAATGCAAACTTTAATGCACACTATTCATCTAAACAGTTTCATATAAGAACACTTTGACTAGAGATACATTTGCGGAAATAAAAATATTATTGGTAATTTAATGCACAAGTGGAATTAAAAATGAAGAAATCATATTTTTTCATAAACAGTTGAAATGTTTTATAATAATTTATAAAAATAAATGAGGAAGTAATTACAAGTTGGAAGTTTTTGTAGTAGTAAAAAATGAACTGATTTAAATATTTTCAAATGAACTAAATCCTCCCCCAAAAATAATTTTCTAAAAAATGAATATGATTTTTTCCTAAATCACTGAAAAGTAATGAAAAAAACATTACTTTTTATTTAAAATTATAGTTATATATAGTTATATATAGTTAGTTATATATAGTTGAAATTATAGCTGAACATCATCTTTAAACCTTCCACGATGAACTTAATTTGAATTTTCTACTGCATAAAAACTATGTGAAAATTCTACGGCTAAAAACCAAAGAATATTACTACTCAGTATAAATATACTTGTTTGTTTGATTAATAGTTTAACTAATCTCTGTTTCACTAATAAGAAGTACACTGTTAAAAAAGCATTCTCATATTTGACGAAACTTTTGTCTTCTTCGACGAAACAGACGTCTGCTCGGATAAAATATTTCGTCAAATTGGGGAAATTCATTTTGTCGTTTTTTAACGAAATTTATTTCGTCAAAAATGAGGACGATTTTAAATAATTTAATACCGACCAGCTGACTCGAACTGCGGACTTGTCGGTCCATAGTCCAACGCTCTATCCCCTCGCCCAAGAAGACTCACTTGAATTCGGATAATATAAGAAAAATAATCAAACAAGAGATGATGAACCAGCAAAAGGCCGAAACGGAATCTGAGTAAATGAATTTCGATCAAGATTTGAGGATTCTTGTTTCGTCAAAAGTTAAGTGATTCATTGACGAATCGATCGCAAATATAACGAAAGTAGTTTGACGATCGCCGAATTCTCAAAAGTGATAGTGTTAATTCTGAGTATGCGTATTCAACACAACTTCAATCTTTTCTTTATAAGATATTAACAATGCCAAATGTAAATATGTAATTAAATTAAACTCAAACCTATTTAAATTATTGAGAAGTTAAGTACGCTACATTATACACGCTCAATTAAACCTTTGTCCATTACAATCTCAAAAATCTTACTTATATTTTTAAAAACTTATTTACTTTCCTCAAAACGTACTGAGTTGTACAAAAGAACATCTCATAGAAAAGCGGTTGATTTTCACGTGCAAAGTTCTTTCCTTCACTATTTTACTATTAAAAAAATTTGCTTAAAAATAAAACAAAGTTTTATATATTATAAAGTTAACATATTCAATCAAAGACATCAGTTTAAGTTTTCCGTATCGAAAACACAAAACAATAGCTTGTTAATTTACAAAACAACCCAACTAATTAAAACAATCTCGCTATTTTAAATTTCCCCCAAACCCACAATCAACCCTAAAACTTTCCGTTTTTATCAAAAAACTTTCCACTTTAAGAAAAAACTCCTTGAGTTCAAGAAACTTTTGAAAAAACTTTAAAAGAGACACTTCCCACACAATTCTCTTTGCATTTCCCTAAAAAAAATGCATGCAGCAAAAAACCATAAATTCAATGCACTGACCAAAGTATATGTCCCACAGGCATAGCTCCCGCTCTTCACTGTTTTCCAACAGCAACAAGTATCTGCAGCCGGCATCTTCAAAAGGTCTGCTCGCTCTCCCACTCTTCTCCCAACTCTTTTCGCTCTTGCCTCTAACAGTCCTTTTAGTGACCAGGAGCTCTTCTCTCATTGGTTGAAATCCCTTCTCTCGCGCGCTCGCTCAGAAGCGCTTTCTTTTGAGAGCCATTTCGGCCGCAGAATTCTCTGAATTCAAGGAACTTAGGGGAAAAAGTCTTTGAAGTTGAAGTTGAAAATTTACTTTTTGCCCTTTGGTGGGCGGCATTAGAGGACCTTTGTGCCTTTTCAAATTCTAAAAGGTCTGTTCTATCTTAACTGCACTACACACAAACACCTTTTCGTTTTATTATCACCTGTGGTTTACGACAAAAAACGACCCTAGACGACTTCGTTAACAATTGGTACCACTTCATTCCCGACATTTTTTAGGTGTCTAATTAATTTATTTTTGTTGAAATACAAATGCAACGTTAAAACTACGCAATAAAAATACATAAAATACAGACATGTTTCGGGAAATACAGTTCCTTTCATTAGCAGAAACACTTTATTAAAACTACGCAATTAAAAATACATAAAATCTAGACATGTTTCGGGAAATACATTTCCCTTCATTAGCAGAAACACTTTCTTCTACTGATGTATCTATCGAAACATTTATAGATTTTATGTATTTTTATTGAGTAGTTTTGACGTTGCATTTGTATTTTAATATTAACAGCCCAATGTTCTATAAGACTAGCTTTTATATTAACTGTACATTTGTTAAATCGAAATACACGTGATCAGCCATATTGCCAACTCTGATAATATATATATATATATATATATATATATATATATATATATATATATATATATATATATATATATATATATATATATATATATATATATATATATATATATATATATATATATATATATATATATATATATATATATATATATATATATATATATATAAAGTGGTGATATCTTTTTTAAAAAGGGCTTGAAAAGCGAAATTGCTTTCAACAAAATCACAGAATCATTCATGCTTTACCTATGTTTTGAGCCAAATGGACCCGCATTTGGACTACAATGGATTCAAAGCGTCTCAACTTAACAATTTTCTTGTTGAAATACCTTTCTATATAAGTGAATAGATAAATTTCCAAAACAGATCTCTTTAAATTTTTTTTTTTTTTGAAAATGAGATATTTTTATCATTGTATTCTGCATTTATTCATGTATTGAAGAATTTTTTTGGTTTAAAAAACGTCCATATAGCTACTAAAATCTAGTTTATGAGTTTCGAAGCGAAGCTCCTGCTAATTTTACTGTATATATGTTCACCAAGCCCCTATCATCGATAATTTTCGTCATATAAGCAAAAAGTCATTAAACTCGTCTTCGCCAATCAGAATCAAAAGCAAAAAAGTTGTTCACTAAGAAATTGTCGAATGTAATTTGACCAAGATTCTGGAAGTGAAGTTTCTGATACACGTCTAAATAATTTGATTTTCGTAATTTCGAGTTATTTTTGGAAAATGAACTAGGAACGTTTTTAAATTGAGATGAGAGCATGATATTACTTTAGATTAATAAACTGAAATGTAATTGGCCGTCTTGTAAAAGGCAAACTTATGATTAGGTCTTCATATTCTGCACAGTCTTTTTCAGTAAAATTTTTAGCAATATAAAATGTATATTAAGTTGTATAGGTTGAAATAATTTAGTAATTTTTTTCTTTTTTAATTTTTGTAAAAATATTTGCTGATATGTATTTTTATTAACAATTATATTCTTTGTATTATCTTTATTAGAAAAATCTCAGCATAAATAGAATTCAAAATGATTACCTACATATCAAATAAATGTAAAACATTAAAAACCAAATAATTACAATCCATTTTAAGTTTTAAGTAATAAAAAATCTGAAATGCACAAGAATTTGAATTCCTAATTAATTCCTATATTAATTGGAAAGAAAACTTGTAAACCCTCTAAGTCAACGAAACCTAAATCAATTTTCTTATACGGGATTGACAACTCAATTGATATATTCGGTTTTTAAATATCGGTTTTTGCTACTTAATTATGCTATGGATTTCAAATCCGTTAAAACAAATAGAGCGTAATCGTATTAGTCCCAATAACATAATAAAGATCGTGGTTGATAATGTATACCTCAACTAATAAAATCTTCACCGTCATGAATAATAAATTTTTCTTTCTTGAATAATATTTGGTATTCAAACCAGTGGAGTATCTAATCAAATATGTTCCAATACCATCAGCAAACACGTTCAAGGAGAAAATTAACTCATGAATCTTCTGCTCAAACAATTTAGAATTTGATAGCACTGTTTCCCCTATTAAAGTAGTTGGAATGTATGCTTAGTGAGTGTTCGGGTTACGTAAAACTGATTTCAAGTTGATGATCAATTCAGAATTTGAAGTGATTAAGTTTTTTTATTTACGTTCCAAAGACTTTTAGATTTTATGATTTTTTTTATTTTATAAAGGTTTGTATCTGGTTTGTCTCTGGAAAAAAGTAATTTCGAAATTACTTTTTTCTTTGAAAGATTTTTTACTATACACCGATTCCAATAGCACCTATTTGCACTTAATTTTCGTAATCTTATTGTTTGTATCGATTTAATATAAAAATGCTATTTAAGATATCCTTGTTTAAGCCGTGTTACCACATAACTCCTAACCACGTATTTAGCTTAACTCCTAACCACATATTTGCCTAAGAAGCTTGGTGAAAAAAAGTAAGTGATTTACTTCTAAAAATAGACAAATGTAGCATTGCCGGAAGAAAATTTCAGAAAAGTCAATTCACAAGTAATTATATATTCCATTTTTTTTAAGTTCCAAGTCAAATTTTTTTGTGTTAAAAATATGTGAATTCACAAATGTTTTATAACAATGTTCACTTTTCCATTAAGAACAGAATTCTTTATTTTTATTTAATTCGGAGATTTATAAATATTTTTTATAATTGTTTTTCTTTTCATTATTTCTTCAATTCACATGTGAAAAAATGGGTCACCAGTGGGAATCATGGAATATTTGTACAAAAGAAAGAGCATTATTAAAACCATTTTTTAGCCAAATTAATAACTTGAATGAAATAGAACGATAAACAATATACAACTCATAAGAACGCAATGTGTTAAAAAATTAAATAATTGTTTAGTAATAGTTCTTCTGAAAACAAGTTGTATTCGCCATTTTGGAAAAACCGAATGTGTTATTTTTTTATTTTATTTAATAGAAATCACCTACTATTATAAACTGTTATTTTAAAATGGGAATCCATTTTCTCTGTATGCTATTTTTAATTAGTTTCACATACGATTTTTATTACTTTTAAAATATATCTTCCAACAGATACAAAAAAATTGTGTGCATTTTGAAATAACAAATAATTTCTTTTTAACAGTTTATTTAAAAAAAGAAGTATATAATTATATTATATTAACATATAAACAGTGTTGACTATTATACTGTAGGGAATTCTTGTTATTTATATTATAGTTAGAAATTTATATGAAGTAGAATATCAGAATTTTTTCGAAAATAGTTGTTTTGCATTCGAATCCCTTATACTTTAACCCTCTAAGTGGTTAAAAAAAGAGAAGAAAAAATTTAATTGTTTTTTCTCAAAAATAGTTTACTTTATATATGCAATGCATGTATATTAAATATATTTGTTTAATTTTTATTATTATTTTAATAAATATAGATTCCACGAAACACAATCAATATTCTACATCGAATATTTTATGAATTTAAAGTTTATGTGTACCAGGATGAATATGAAAGATTCAATTTCAAAGCTGCAAGGAATTTACATCAAATTATTTTCTATTCAAAAATATAGTTTTAATTCAAAAATGTATTAGCACGTTCAAAAAATTTGTAAGAAGTAAATCGCTTAAATTTTTTCGCCACGCTTCTTAGGAAACGGATGCTGAATACATGATTGGGAGTTGAGTTGTATCACGATTTAAGCGGTGGTACGCTATTTTAACAATCATTATCCTATTGCAATGTTAAAATACACAACGTGAACTTACTTGGATAAAACGCCCGACAGTTTATTTTGGGTGTGTAGAAAATACAAGATAATTTTCATCGAGAAAGTCACAGCAATTTTTCATAATAAGTTGAGGTAATATTTTGGTTAATTTGAGCCATTATGTTAAGGGGGACCCGAGCCCCAAAATCCGGAAAAATTGCTAAATTGTTTTTTCTTCGTAAAACGATGCTAAACGTACTTAAGAAGGTGTGTACAAAATTTCAAAACGGTAAAAGAAACATAACATATGTTTGTTTAGATGTTTATATACCATTTATCATCTCTCTACATACTTTTCGTCTGCAACAATCGTCATTTACTCAAAATATTTTTTTTAAATTTTGGTCACGTTTAAAATACTAAGGCTTTGTTAATAATTAATTTAAAACTAAACTGTTAATAGTTTTTGAAGCTCTAATATTTGTTTTATAAACGTATGTATAGCTTTTTTAAATTAAGTTATAAATTATTTTTTTACAAATTATTAAACTTAAAAAATTGAATATTTTTTGGGTTTTGAACTTAAAATAAATTTTTGAAGACAATTAAAACACAAATCTGCAAAAGTCTATACATACGTTTATAGTATGTACCGTGACATTATTTAATCAATTAAAAAAATTTAAAAACATTTAAAATTAAAAGAGGAGTAGTGTTTTTAAAAAAAGTCTTTTTAAGCTTAAAAAATACAAAAAATAACAAAAATAATTTTTTTAAATATATTTTTGTTTTTGATTATTGTTTAGAAAAAGATGTTCGAATAATATAAAAAAAATTGTATGCCTGAATTCATTAATAAACAAATTAGGATTTGGGGCTCGGGTCTCCCTTAATAATCTAATGCATTATACTAATGAGATTTATTTTATTGAATTTTGTATAAGTAAACGTTCTAATCAACTAAAGAAGTTAAATCCCTAAATTATGCAAAACTTTAACCGATAATATTTCAGCATTATAATAATATTTTTTACCTTTGTTTTTATGAATAAAACTATGTCTTCTTATGTCCATTTAGTTAAAAATGTTTTTTTTAAATGTAATGTGTATAAATATTCAATGCAGAAAAAGTATTCAGTTATATTACGTAACTTAAGTGAGAGGTAAAATATACCAATTAGGCTTACTGATTAACAAAATAATTCAATATTTAATTTATTTACTTTTATTTTAAAGCATCAAATATTAAAAAGGATAATACAATCAGTTAATTATTTATTTAAAACGTTTTATTTTTTTTGTTATTTTCGTGGATTATCCGTTATTTAGCATTAGAAGAGCATTTGAAAATTGGATAAATACCTTTTTAAATATATTTTAATTTTTTTTTTATAATTGTAAGTCAGTTATAAATCAAAAATATAGAGCACGCCATTTCTTCCCTGTTCTTATGTTTCAATATTTTTATATGATTTCTTCATTTCTATTTATTGATATAAAGTTAATATTGGGATGTTGAGGCAAAGAATGATTAAAGGAATCTGTTGGCAAGACTTATTACCAAAAAATAAGCTTGGGAAATAAGCCAAAACAATGTTCAACGCCCAAAAAAATTTTAACAACTTTTATATATAACATACCGAAATTAATTGATTTTAAAAATCATAAAATCGTTAAATGGTTGCTAATTTTCAAAACGTTTAAGGTATCAAATTAATAGCTCTTGTTCCTAAAATACGACTACATTTTTAAAATTTCAATTCACTTTAAAAACGACACGAAAAGGTATCAAAATCATTAAATTAAACCACTTCTCAAAATATTTCAAATATAAAAATGTATAATGCATAGTTATTATCGAATATAAGAAAATAACTAAAATAGTGTATGATATATAGCTAATAATATTCGAAAGTTCCTGATGAGCCTGTCCTATGAAAACTTGAAGTAGCTGTAATGTGAAATACTATATATTTTTTTAATTTAAGCATAACACAGGATTTTGACAAGCATTTGATATATATGACTCAAAACAAAAGAAAATCATTTAAATATTCAAAGTTGCTTTTAAATTGTCGTCAATCGAAGTAACAATCAATATCGTTAAATAAAACTTTACAATGATTATGAAGTATTTAGCTCTACGTAGAAAATATGTATTTTTTTCTTTTTATAATTGTAATTCAGTTATAAATCAAAAATATAGAGTACGCCATTTCCTCCCTGTTCTTATGTTTCAATATTTTTATATTATTTCTTTATTTCTATTTATTGATATAAAGTTAATATTGGGATGTTGAGGCAAAGAATGATTAAAGGGATCTGTTGGCAAGACTTATTACCAAGAAATCAGCTCGGGAATCCTAACATCTGACCACTGAGCAACTGCAATAGCCATATGTATACTGCCTTTAGTAAAGGTGCTACAACTTTATATTTTAAAGAACAATCTAAAAATGTGTTTCTCTAATAAAGCCTTATCTATTCCATCAATTAATTTTTCAAATGTTACCAGGCGATTCCAACAACAGATGACTGTAGAAATATAATACAACTTTTACTTTATTTAATTATAAATATTTGATATCTTTAAATAATATAAAAACTACTATTCATTGAATTTAATTTAATTTCTTGAATTAATTTATTTTCAAAACTTGGCAAAACTGCCCGAAGTATTGGTAAACTTTCGTATCGTATTATATCATACCCTCTTTGCAGGGTTGTATTTTTTATAATTATTACTAAATCGTGATGGTGAATCACTACACTGTAACAAAAGGCACTTAAAAATGAGTACCTGAACCTACTCGTTTTTTTTAGTACAATTGCATCGGAAATGATCGACGACATACTCAAATTTAAACAACCGTACTTTTGCAAAAAATAGCAGTGTGATTTAATATTGCTAATATCAGCTTCTGTTACAGCCATCTTAACAAAGCGACCCGACAAACTTAATATAGTTGTTCAGAAAATGCTTTTTCCCATTATTTGATGTCGATTTCTTAAATGGAAACTGAGTTATTACAATTCAATTATCTTACTTCTCATTCTTTACCTTTTTTACCTTTTAAAAAAAAAATTGTGTTGATAACTTCTTCATGTCGCCATGGTAGTACAACGGATAAAGAACTGGACTGCGGTGCCTTAGTATCTGGGTTCGATACCCTGTAAGTCTTGGTTGTAATTGTTGATATTTATTGAAAGTAATTTATAAAGGCAGCTTATGTAGGCTAACGTCTGCTCTTTTTAATCATTGTACTTATTTTTGAGTACATGTCTTTTTCAAAATTGAAACTTATATATCTGGAGCCATGATAAGCATCGAATGTAATCAAAAATTAGTACATTTTACTTATCTTTGAGTACCTATTTTTAACAGTGCACATCTTTATAGCGTTTCAAGTATTCGAAGCCATGATAAGCATCGAATGTAATCAAAAATTAGTACATTTTACTTATCTTTAAGTACCTATTTTTAACAGAGCAAATCTATATAGCGTTTCAAAACTCTCAGAACCATGTCAAATGATAAGATAACACATTCTTTCCAAATTAAATAATTTTCAAGATTCTTACAATGCTAAAAACTACTTATATAAGTCTCTTATTTAAAAATACTGTTTTAATAATATTAAATGTGAGCATATCAACTGCTCCCATATCTTTGAAATATATCAATATCACGCACACACGGAATTCGAAAATAACGTAGATGGATGTCTAAAAAATTGCTTAGATATGAATAAAAAGCAACAACAAAACAGCATTTCGTGGATTTCCATATGGTTGTAATATTAGAGCGGAAAATATGTATATTGGAAACAAAGCTCAGAACAAAAGATTTTTAAGGAAAAGTAATAAATTCTTTCCTTCACGAGTCTTCTTAAAATCTTTTGGTTATGCAAATGATACGAATTTGAGCCTTGGAAGTAGTGGACCTAAAAATAGCATACCTTAAGTTCACAAGAAAGTAGAGTATTCCCCATTTTTATAAAAAAGGAATGCACTTTACTTTTTTAATGCACTTTGCTATTTTCTAGAGAATATATTAATATCTACTTTTTAAACTATGTAACACAAAAGTTTATAAAGATTGAAAGGACTAAGATGTATATGCGAATGTGTTTAAATACCGTTTGAAAAAATACAATGGGTGTTATAATTCTATTGGAGGTTAGGCTAGAAATTTAAAAGAAAATTCAAATGGAATTTCATCTATCTACAATATTATGGTAAAAAGAAAGAAATGTAGAAAAAATGTTTTTTTTATAGCTGGCAGAAACTATAATATTTTAATACTCATTATTTTTCAACAGTATTAACAATAGAAAGGTCCAAAGAAAAAATGATAAAGGTTCATCCGAAGTGCTTTGTAGATAACGAAAAACATAGTTTCATGTATGATAGATATCATTTTGATTTTTTATGGCCTATCATCGTTCTTCCTGTCTCACAACTTACTTGGAACAATAAAAGTACGACAGACTCCGTAGTTAATATTAGGCAAATAGGCGTTGAGAAGTACGATTTCAACGAAAGTGGACCCTCATCACTTTAACTCATGGACCCTAAATTGCATTTTACTATCCAGATTCCCTCACTCGAATATATATATATATATATATATATATATATATATACCCAGCAAAAAAAGTCAGCATGAAACCTTCATCAAAATTGTCAAATTGAAGGTTTCTTGAAGGTTTTATAAAGGATATTGAAACAAAAAACTGCAGTTTTTTTGAAGTTTTTAATTTTCCTGCATAAAACCTTTAAAATATCTGCATTTTCTCTTCATGATTAAAAATTGAAGGTTTTTTGCAGTTTTTATGAAGTACATTGAAACAAAAACCTTTAATTTTATAGATCTTCAGTAAACCTGCAGTTTTCCGGCATAAAACCTTCAATTAAAAAAATTTTATGAAGGTTTTATGCTGACTTTTTTTGCTGGGTATATATATATATATATATATATATATATATATATATATATATATATATATATATATATATATATATATATATATATATATATATATATATATATATATATATATATATATATATATATATATATATATATATATATATATATATATATATATAATTTTTTGATATTTCTTATTTTATTACACAAGTGTTTTAGACTTCCCCCATGCATGCCTTAAGTTACACTCAAGAAATATATTTTAAGAAGTCATAAAAAATTATTTTGAATCACAGTATTTAATACCAATACATTTGCTAATGCAAGCTTTTATTTATTTACCTAATGCACTTTAAGATAATACTGTGCAATAATCAAACTTTTAAACTAAATATTATTCACTTTCTGAATATCTTAACGTTTGTGCACTGAAAACTATAAACATGCAAAATAAATTAATTACTTAAAGGAAAGAAAATTAAGTCTAATAATCTACTGCCAGCGTATATGATGACATTTAACTACGGAGAAACGTAGAAGAAATAATCTTTCAGATATAACTGATTAAAACACACAGAAAATATAGAAAAGTTCAAAACAATCAAAGCTTTAGCACTCTTTCGCTTGGCTTCGTTACATCTTTCTTTCGTTCTTTATAGAATTGCTAGATATAGTTGTATTCGTTTGTGAAATTCAATGGAAGGAAATTCTTTTGATTCACGCACATTTACTGCAGAAGAAAAATCCATTTTGATTTTCGGTTTCAAAACTCTTTTCATGAACTTTTTTATGGATTCTTTTGGAAATACAAAACAAATGAACGCTTGCTCAATCTTTCTGCCACGTATAAATCCTTAATATTTTTTTGGAATGGAAAGATATATTTTTAATTTATACTTTTGATTTTGTTTCCTGGTCTATAAAGATTTTTTTTCGTTAGATAATTAAAGATTATTTGCTTTATTTCGCTATTCTAGTGATAAATTACATAATGGAAAATACAAATTGTTGGGCGATGGTCATTGTTTGGATGTATCAGATTTAGCTGTTTTGGTATGATAAAAAAAAAAATTTGCCCAACCATTTCGCTTTATATTTTAAAACTTTAGTTGCAACAAACAAAGTAGATAACGTATAACAAATACACTGTTAAAAATTTCAATTCAACAATGTACCATATCTTGGTGTAAAACAGAGGTCTACACTTAATATTTTTCTTGGAATGGAAAGATATATTTTTAATTTATACTTTTGATTTTTTTTCCTGGTCTATAAAGATTTTTTTTCGTTAGATAATTAAAGATTATTTGCTTTATTTCGCTATTCTAGTGATAAATTACATAATGGAAAATACAAATTGTTGGGCGATGGTCATTGTTTGGATGTATCAGATTTAGCTGTTTTGGTATGATAAAATAAAAATTTGCCCAACCATTTCGCTTTATATTTTAAAACTTTAGTTGCAACAAACAAAGTAGATAACGTATAACAAATACACTGCTAAAAATTTTAATTTAACAATGTAACATATCTTGGTGCAAAACAAAGGTCTACACCATATTATGGTAGAATCTAGGTTGAACCAAAAATCCATTATCGAAAAAAAAAACGGACGTTTCACCGATAATTGGTTTAAACTCTTTAACTGCAACCGAAATTTTTGCTGTCACTACATCAACAAGCACCTCCAAGAAAAGCAACGATGGACATGATCCTCCGTGGTCCAGTGGATATAAATGCGTTCATCTATGTATCAGAGGATTCCTAGTTCGAGCCCGGTCGGTGACAAGTTGTCAATCGGAGGGTTGCCAGCTTCGCCACAAAAATGCTACAACTGCAATACTAAGAAAACTCGAATTTTGAGTTAGTTATATGCAACGTTATGATTTTTGGTGCAACAATTCAACACTAACAGTAAAATGGTGATACTAAGCACCAAATGTCGGTTGCAGCTAAATGGGTATCGAAGTTTTGTGCAATGTCATAATAATTTTTAACAGTGTAGAATAGTTTATTATGTGTAATTTAATAGTTAAACAGCCAAAACAACGTTGATCGCCTAAAAATTTGTGAACATTCTGTAAATATAACATACTAAAAATATTTTTTTTAAACATTATGGGATCGCAAAATGGTTGATACTTTTCAAAATGTTTAAGGTATCAAATTAACAGCTCTTATTCATAAAATACGACTAATTTTTTCTACGTACATTTAGGGAATTTTTTTTAATTTCAATTCACTTCAAAAACAACACGAAAGTGTATCAAAATCAGTAAGTTAAACTACATCTCAAAATATTTAAATTATAAAAATGTATAATGCAGAGTTATTATCGAATAAAAGAAAATAGCTAAAATAGCAAATGATATATAGCTAATAATATTCGAAAGTTTCTGATGAGCCTGTCCTATGAAAACTTAAAGCAGCTGTAATGTGAAATATGATAAAATTTTTGAATTTAAGCATAACACAGTATTTTGACAAGCATTTGATATATATGACTCAAAACAAAAGATAAACATTTAAATATTCAAAGTTGTTTTGAAATAGTTGTCAATCGAAGTAATAATTAATATCGTTAAATAAAACTTTCCGATGATTCTGAAGTATATAACTCTATGTAGAAAATATACGTATTATTTCAGTCTAAATTAAAGCAGAAGACCTATGATTTTTAACAATTTACATTAATTGTTTTTAACAATTTACATTAATTGTTTTTAACATTTTACATTAATTGTTTTTAACAATTTACAATAATTGTTTTTAACAATTTACAATAATTGTTTTTAACAATTTACATTTAGAATTTTTTTTTATCAATTTACATTTAGGATTTTTTTTTACAATTTACATTTAGAACATTTTTATAACAACGTGTATTTAGAAAACAACTTTTAACCATTTACATGTATAAAAAAACTTTCCACAATTTATATTTAGGAAAAACTTTTAGAAATTTACATTTAGAAAAACTTTTACGAATTTACATTTAGAACATTTTTTTAACAATTTGCATTTATAATTTTTTTTTAACGATTTACATTTAGAAATTTTTTTAACAATTTATATTTAGAAAAAACTTATAAAAATTTACATTTGGAAAAAAACTTTTAACAATTTACATTTAGGAAAACTTTTTAATTTTACAGTTGAAGATAGTGAAAACCACATTAGATTTAATAAAATCTTGAATAATTATTTTTCAATTACAGTATAAATGGTCATTGATATAATTTTTTGTAGTAACATTAATGGACGAAAACCTTATGGTAATGCAATAAACTAAACAATGCGTCAAAAACAGATAAAGAAGAAAATTCAACGAATTTTTTTTAAATAAATACATCATCAGTTTCTGCAAAAACTTGCGTCTGAGACAAAGACAAATGATCTTCTTTTCATGATAATTTCATCCTTCTTAGCTTCTTTGCATAAATCAATAGTTGAGAACCCGTTCCAAGTAAAGAAATCAAGCCAGGGTGCATTTTTTACGATAATTGTATAAAGCTATTGGTTACTGCCGCTATGTTTTATTGGAAATTTCTCTGATGACATTTTCGG
Source organism: Troglohyphantes excavatus (assembly GCA_963932185.1). Taxonomy (NCBI): domain Eukaryota; kingdom Metazoa; phylum Arthropoda; class Arachnida; order Araneae; family Linyphiidae; genus Troglohyphantes; species Troglohyphantes excavatus. Next base: position 52,805,972 of record OZ010672.1, on the reverse strand, counting down.
AAAATAATTAAATTATTGTTGGTGATCCCGTTATTGCCACTGAAATTTTTTGTTTTATACGGTATAATAAAATATATATCGCAACTTTTTTTAAGAAATCCGATAAAAATATTTCAAATTGTAAGGAAAAACAATTTAGGTGTATATGAAGGTATAATTCTTACTTGTATCAAGTTGTGTTTTATCGTAAATATAAAGTAATATTTGCTTGCTATGGATTAGGGAGCCTCCACTACTGATATTGTTGCAGCAATAAAATTAAAAAATTGCTTTTATTATTAAAAAAAAATACGGCGAAAAAAAGATTCGGTTAAAAAACGGATTACTAGTTCAATATTTAAATGCAATTAATCAAATGTAACTATTGAAAAATAATTAAATATGAAAATATACTTAGAAAAATTATCAAATGGTTAACGTCAGTTATTTTAAAGGATAATTGTAATTCTTTTCAATTTTATTTTTTTTGCTTTCACTTTATTACATAAGAAAAGCACAAAATTCTTATTTTAAAATATTCGAAAACAATCTTTGAAGTTAAGTTCAATTTTCTCTTAAATTTTAATAACACTAAGTAGTGAAGCATTGCAGCTGTACCAAAGATTTATACTAACTAGTATACTAGCTTTATTAATAGTCGTCTCTTTCATTCATGGTATATTTTAAAAAATTATATAATTGCTCAAATATTGTATATTTTATTATTTATCACAGACAAAAATTTAATAATATTTTTTACATTTATGATATTACCTTCTGGTTAAATGATAGGTATATGCAAGCAAAGATTGATATACCTGATTAAAAAGTGCTGTCAAAAAATCCTGACAATCATTAAAATGATCAAAAGTGTAGATTGGTTATCTTCACCCTTCTACAAAAATACCATACATTTCCGAAGAAGTCACTAATGTAAAGATAACAAGGAAGATGAATGTTAAAAGACCCACTTAAAAATTTGGGTTCCACTTAAAAAGTTAGACTTATTTGAAAAGTTTGGGTAACGAAGGAATGGGTTGTTCAGCATGTGAAATACATCCAGAAGATCAAATTTACCTAGATAATAGACTCGTAAAATTGTTATAAGTAAGAAAACATTACTAGAACTCGAGTCGTCTTCCAAACTGGATGACATCGGTTTGATTGAGAGTTGTTTTTTAAGATATTCCCCGTAGCGCTTAGTAATAAAATTATAAGGGGACTGACTTTTAAGATACCTAGAAAACTAATGATCCAAATTTATGACTCTTGTTAAAATAATAGTTTGCACTCGAAAGAAAGTTTTACCACATATTTTTGAGCTATCTTAAGAGTTGGTTCTAAAAGTAAACTAAACCTTTTCCTTGTGTATTTTTAATGGACGTAAAATTTATATTTTGTTCGTGATAATATCGGCATTAGGTGGACCGGTATCAACGAAACTTAGCAAATTTAAATGGTAGTTTCGAAGAAGATTTGAAACTTTAATTAGTGTTTACATCTAAAAAACGTACGAAATTAGTGCGACTTACATTGTTAAAAATATTTACTCAAAAATAATTCAAATATACACATTTTTGGGTACATTCGATGCTTATCATGACTCCGAATATACAAGTTCCATTTTTAAAAAAGACATGTACTTAAAAATGAGTACATTGATAAATGAGTACAGAGCAGTTGCTAGCCTACATAGGTTGCCTTCATAAATCTCTTTCAATAAATATCGACAATTACAACCAAGATTTACCAGGAATCGAACCCAAATCCTGTGGCACCACAGTCCAGCGCCTTAGCCGTTGTACTATCAGGGCGACGTGAAGAAGTTATAAACAACACAAATGTTAAAAAGATGTGTCAAAATAATGGGAAATAAGATAATCGAATTATAATAAATCAGTTTCCATTAAGCAATCGACATCAAATAATGTGAAAAACCATCTTCTGTACAACTATTTTAAGTTTGTCAGGTCGTTTTTTAAAGATGAATTGAACAAAAGCTGAGATTAGTAATATGAAATCACACTGCTCATTTTTGAGAAAGTACGATTACTTAAATTTCAGTAAATCATCGCTCATTTACGATGCAATTGTAAAAACGAGAATGTTCAAGTACTCATTTTTAAATAACTTTTTTTACAGTGTACGTATCCACTTCCCATTATTTGACACGCCATTTTTATGTTTGTTAGGAAAAAACTGTTTAGTGCTTATATCTGTTTTGACATTTTGAAATGATATAGGACTATTAACTAGAAGAAATATTTTTTATTATTGGTAATTATTAGGTTTTTTTTATTAAATTAGGGCGTAGGTTATTTATTTCCATAGTGCAACGTTTTAATTAAACCTGTGTAAAGAACGGGAATGTTAGCCATTTTTATAAACGGAAATCATAAACAATCTTTCTATCAGTTTCTCTTTATAATAAATACTCATAATGTAAGTTTTACTTTGAAAGTACCTTATGATTTTGAATACCATTTAGAAAAGCTAATTCGGTTCTTAAATTTCGATTATCATTGTTAGCGTTAGATAAAAATTAACAACGCTCGCTATCTAGCAGAAAATACGCACCATTCGATTCCAATCTGAAAGCGAACAGAATAATAATAATAGCAGTAATTACTTTTGCGAGTTCACTAAACGAAATCTCACACAGACAGCGGAAAATAAAACAATAAAAGAGGAACGAAAGCAATTGAGTGGTAAACTTTAGCAGCGTCTGGTGGTAAAATACTAATCACTGCAGGCGGGTTTTTTTTCAAATAGAAGAGTGTAAATCTTTATGGCTTCCGTTAACGCCACTACAAAGAGAGAAAATTGGTTTTACTTTTAGCGTCTCTTAGGGATATTTTAAATTTATTTGCTCTTTTATTGATAAATTTGGGAGAAGAAATCGTAAAACTGTGATTTTTTTAAATAAACGTTTACTTTTTTTATTAAGATATATGAAATGGTGAGAATTTCCCTTGCGAGCTATGTTTTCTTTTCGTGTCTTTAGATGAAGTGCTAAAATGCGTTTGTGTGATATATTTTATATATAAATATGATTAAAACACACAATATTTGTTTCTTATATAGAAAAACTCAATCATTTCGGTTAGTTTTTAAGATATAAGTTTTGTTGTTGAGATATGGTTAATTATTATAGAGGTTGTGTTATTCTAAATATCTAATAGCGTTTTATTTCTCTTTAACACTTATTACTAACTTGATTTTTTCTAACAATAAAATTACTTACCAATACTCTGAAACAATAATAATAAATATTTCTTTTAAAAAAAATACGCGTTGATTTGTTTTCTTTGGCCAAAATGTATTCGCTTAAATTTTTGACTTAATAATATTTCCTGCTTATTTGACTTTAGGTAAATAGCTCATTTTATTAACTTAATTTACTAAGAGAAATTGAAAAGTCATCGTAATTGTAAGTGAAAAGCTTAGAAATATATATTATACATTTGTGACACACAAAATATGATACCTCTAAGTCATACTTTGCATTTAAATATTCCAAAAATTATGTTAAATGTTATATGTTATAAAAATAAGTAAATTTAATATAACAATTGAATATGAAAACGCTGAATATAGTGAGTTAATAACATGTTTATTAAAGTTTGAATTTTATTATACAGTTATCTCTTAAAACTGTTAAATATGAATTCTATAATATTACTATAATAAAAGTTTAAAGTTGTATTATTTTTTCAGAGTACATTTTTTTTATTTTTAGAATTTTTATACCCAGCATCTATATTTTAATTAGCAGTAATTTAAAAATAGTTTTGACAGTATCTCAATATTTGAGAAAAAATTAAGATTATTCTAAATAGCAATTAATAAACCCAAACTCTGAAAATATCGTAAAGTTTTAATGAGATTTTCTAATTTTTTCCCCTTATTTGAATATTATTTACAAAACTTTTCATTTCATTAATTTGTAATTTTAATTGATTATATTACTATTTTTGCTCACAGAAATGAGTAGGTACATTAAATTTACATCATAAAATGTCCAATAATGAATTAACGACTATTTGTTCTCTAAAAAATATTTATGTTAAAATAGTAATGTTAGTTTCCTCAGCTAGACATACTCAATCGAATTAAAAATCGGCATTCTATAATTTTATAAAATAATGCGATTTAATATAACAAACATAAATGTTTAATAGTATTGATTTAATTTAAAATCTTTAAAAACATTAATTTAATTAATAAATATATTAGTTAATATACGAAAGTATTGAATAAATTTAGTAACTCTTTTAATGATCTAACTAAATATTATCTCTTAGATCTTTCACCCATAAAGTACAGCACACTCCAAAATAACAGGTATAGAAGCCAATGGGTACTTAGGTTTTATATAAACTTGAATGTCTTAAGTTTATAGGTTATAAATCCATGTTAATCTGTAAATGTCGTAGTAATTAGTATTCAAAGTGAACTTTTTTTTATATTCAATACATTCCAAAATCAGCTTAAAAAGCTGTAGAACTACGGGCATGCCCGAAAGAGAACAAAATAATATATATGAAACAGAAACAACTCAACGCCCTCCTGGGTTAAGAAAATAAATACTGCTCCTCACAATAGAGGACAATTACTAACAATTGAAAACGTTCTATATGCAAATGAACAGCGCAGTGGAAAAAATTAATACACAAATTACAATTGACAAAACCTAAACATAAATACAGAGAAAAGTTAATACGATAAGGCTTAAACTAGTAAAAAGCATAAAATAAATGAAATGAGTAAAATACATAAACACAATTTTAAAACAAAAATATGACAGAGACATACAAAAAGAATTTCGAAAAAAATACACAAAAACACAAGTGCTAAACCGGACAAAAGAAGCACGCCCCTTTTTATCCAATTGATTTAATCTGTAAATACCGTACTAATTTGTATTCAGAGAAATTGATCAGTATACGATAAGGCTTAAACAAGTAAAATTATTAAAATAAATTAAATGAGTAAAATACATAAACACAATTTTAAAACAAAAAGATGACAAAGACATACAAAAAGAATCTCGAAAAATAAAATACACAAAAATACAAGTGCTAAACCGGATAAAGGAAGTATGCCCTTTTTTATCCAATTGATATAATCAGTAAATACCGTACTAATTTGTATTCAGAGAAATTGATCAGTATACAATCTGTATACTGATCCATTGTTTTGTAGAGCGTTGTCCCGCCAGGCCTGAGCATTGACTGTAGAGGGTCTGGTTAATTGAATAATTGTGGTAAATTTGCATTCAAAAACATAATGGTCAGGATCGCCAACAGGAGCGCGTATTCCTCTAATAGATATCGTCTCTATCGATTTGCACTCTAATAGATATCGTCAAATAATCAATCAGCAACTTCAAAGTAATTTGTAATATTCAAGTTTTTTTTTTTACAGAGTCGTTGTATTAAATGTATTTAAATGTTGTTTTTAAAGAACTGTAAGTAAAATTTTTAATTACTTTAAACAATGCCATACACGTGAAACCGAAAACCATTTAACGTAAAGGGAACCATTTAACGCAAGATTTGAATTAAATAAAAAAAATCTTTAAATTGTTATTATTTTATTGAATTGTTAAGTATACAGGATAAGATTGTGTATGGAATAACACATCGGGCAAATGGCCTCCACGGCTTTGCTGGCACGTACGCACTCTTTTGTCGAAATTTTCCATGACCATTTTGCATAAATGGGGCTGAATTTCGTTGATGCAGCGTTAAATTTCCTCCTTCAATGCACGCCTGCTTGTGGGCTTGACCTTTGACTTTAAATAACCCCATAAAAATAAATCCAATTGTGTTAAATCACACGATCTAGGGGGCCAATTCTTATAGCCAAAATGAGAGAGTACACGGCCAGGAAATGTCTCAAGCAGTTATTGAATTGTTTCACGGGCTGTATGGCATGTGGCACCGTTTTGTTGAAACCATTTTTACTAACCCTAAACTATCAGCTGTTAAATGGGTTTTTTTATAGGGTTGCCAACACTTTACTGCACAATTGGTGGCAAATTCGAATCTCGCGTTAATTTTGGGACACCCTTTATATATAATCAAAGAGAATTGAATACAAAAGTGCATAAATGTAATAAGCAAAAATTAATGTTAGAAAAAACGTTAATATAAAGCACTCAAAAAGTATTAATCAAAGTTTTAAATAAACTAACCCTGTATTTAAAATTGTGTTCGTAAATCAAACATAAGTTCTTAGTGCCATGAAAAGTATTTTCTATGAAATATTTTAATTACCTCGCAAAATTGAATTTTTTTAAAAAAAGAAAATATCCGAAACTCCTTAGATTAATGTTGTGTCCTAGTTGTAATTTTTTTCTCAATTATACAACACTTTATTCAATTAGAAATATTCTCATATAATTACTAGCGATCAGGAATCCTATTTTAAAATTAAAATGTAATTTTACTAAAATTAATTTATACAGCTTATGGAAGTGTAAGTTTAAAAGAAAATCAATGGACTAATTAGATTGTTTTGTCCGGAAAAACTTTCAGCTGTTTACTTACAGATGCTATTTGTAGAAAAGAATGCGTTTATGAAGCGTAAAACTTCGGGAAATTATTTTGACGCAGAAGCTAACAAGCTAATTTTGGTATCGTTATTTTAAATAAATAAGAAAATAATTAGTTTTTAAGACACATAATTCAAATTTCCATACTATATATTTTTTAACTAACTGTGATATCCTCTTAAATACGCAGCAAAATTGAAAGAGTTTTAGTTAGAAAATATGGAAAATCTTTAACTAGGAAATATTCTCTGGGAAAAATATTCAAAGATGCTTTGTGTTTTTCTATACAGTAATTACTACGCTTATAATAACGTAAAACTTGGGATTATGTTCTTACTAGTGACACCTAGTACAAAAAAAATATCTGCTTATTATAGTAATTTTTCTTATTTAAAAAGATGAAGCCACCTTAAAAAATATATAATTTTTTTCAATTCAAGTTTTAAACAAACAATGCATTCTTTCCATACAGGGTACTTATAATTAACTCCTTAAGAGGCTGATAGGGAATAATGTGACAAGAAATTTCTAGATTTAATTTTATGTTAAATTGATTTGTTGCTACTCTACTAAAGTGGGGAATTTAATGAATCAATTAAAATATAAATTAGTAATTGAATAATTATTGTATTATTGGGATGGAGAAAGTTTGTCAAGTTTTAAATCTATGTATATTGAAAATGTGTTGATGCAATAGGCACTATGAGTTAAATAAAAGAGGATTAGAAATATCAGTCTTACTGCAAATAAGTAACCGATCAGCACATTTGTATATTAAGATTCTCCTTTCTATTCACACTCCAATAAAAGAATAAATAGATGTGTAATGTTAAAGTCTTTGAAACTATAGCGATATCGTAGTAGCGTTCCAAAGTCATAGGGGTGCCTAAAGCTCGGATTCAGATATTCCGCTATTTCCGAGAAACTTTTTTTCTCTTCAGAGTTACATTCGATTTAAGCGCGAAGGTTCCATACAAAAAGGTAGCGCACATTTTTCCTTATTTAACATAAGTATAAATAGATTAAAAATAATTTTTACATCAGTACTTAGGTGATATTAATTCTAAACTTGGATAATTATAAATGTCGCACAGCAAATTGAATATCGATTGCTAAAAGCGTTTTTTAAACTTTCGGTAAACATAAAGAGAATATTTCGAGCTAGATAAAAAACTATAAGGATTTTTTTTAAACTTGAACCACAAATGTTTTATTTGGAATTCACATATAATGTTTGTGCAAGAAGAAAGAACTAGACTCCACTTTTACATTGATACTAATATCTTAATTTTGCTAAAAATGGGCATGCAAAAATTGCACTTTTAGACATAGATATAATGATTGGTTGGTTGAATTAACGTCGCACCAAAATTTACACAATAGGCTGTTGGCAACGGTTCAGAACCTACCTCGAAGGAAAGTCCCGGGAACATTATCTCGTAATTTTTAACCATTGTCAGATGACGAGGATAACATATGAGCTGGCATCCCACGCACCTGACATATATATGAGGACGTTTGGACCACGACAGATTTAACATACACCAGTTCCTTATAAATGGTGAATATGTTTGTGTAAGACGAAAGAACTAGACTACACTTTTAAGTTGATAATAATATCTTAATTTTGCTAAATATGGGCATGCAGCGATTGCACTTTTAGCCATAGATATAATGATTGGTTGGTTGAATTAACGTCGCACTAAATTTACATAATAGGCTGTTGGCAACGGTTCAGAACCTACCTCGAAGGAAAGTCCCGGGAACATTATCTCGTAATTTTTAACCATTGTCAGATGACGAGAATAACATATGAGCTGGCATCCCACGCACCTGACATATGTATGAGGACGTTTGGATCCCGACAGATTTAACATACACCAGTTCCTTATAAATGGTGAATATGTTTGTGTAAGACGAAAGAACTAGACTCCACTTTTACATTGATACTAATTTCTTAATTTTGCTAAAACTGGGCATGCAACAATTGCACTTTTAGCCGTAGATATAATGATTGGTTGGTTTAATTAACGTCTCACAAAATTTTACACAATAGGCTATTGGCAACGGTTCGGAACCTATCTCGAAGGAAAGTTCCGGGAACATTATCTTGTAAATTTTAAACATTGTCAGATGACGAGGATAACATATGAGCTGGCATCCCACGCACCTGACATATGTATGAGGATGTTTGGACCACGACAGATTTAACATACACCAGTTCCTTATAAATGGTGAAGATGTTTGTGTAGGACGAAAGAACTAGACTCCACTTTTACATTGATACTAATATCTTAATTTTGCTAAAAATGGGCATGCAACGATTGCACTTTTAGCCATAAATATAATGATTGGTTGGTTGAATTAACGTCGCACAAAATTTACACAATAGGCTGTTGGCAACGGTTAGGAATCTATTTTGATGGAAAGTCCTGTGAACATTATCTCGTAATTTTTAACCATTGTCAGATGACGAGGATAACAAATGAGCTGGCATCCCAAGCACCTGACATATGTATGAGGACGTTTGAATCCCGACAGTTTCAATATACACTAGTTCCTTATAAATGGTGAATATTTTTTTTTACAAACAACAATGCACGAAACTGGCAACCCTACGATCACGGATTTCGTACGCGGATCACGGATTTTTCCACTACATCGTTAAAGTCGATATTCGATTTGACAACCCACCGATTATGATCGGAATACTTTAGCGTTGGGCCACTGGTGGCCTGGATAAGTAGAAATAAACGACCTAGTTTACCAACAGACCGCCTATTTATATTTTCATCTTATACATTGATTCCTTATGCTTAGTCCACAGACCTTTGTTAGTTTGCGAGAGGTTTTCAAGTGGTCCGTGGAACTTATCCCTATAAAGATGTTTTTGTTTTGCTTTTAAAAAAATATATTCAAGCATTATTTGAGAATGTATTCCTTTTTTATGCCAAAACAATTTAATGGGGAAAGCACAACTTTTTTCCCCTTAAGGTATCCGAACACGTTCGAAGCACTTTTTTTAAAATGTGTCAGATAAAAACTATTTAATGCAATTTTTAGATTATTTGTTAGTTAAAACTAATTATATATCATGAATATTTAAATTTTATTATTTTAATTATTAAAAAAAGTTCAATAATCATTGAAAATTTTACGTTTTTTTTCAAAAACTTGAAAACTTATACAAGACATACAAATCAGTTTATATTGAAAATTTTACTTTTAAAATAAACTACATGTTATTATCTAGTGTTCCAAGTAAAATTAAACATATATATAAAAAATTAAATTTTTGGTGACACACCGAAAATTTATTATAAGATTTTTGACAATTTTACAACCTTATAGTTCAAAATTTAGTCCATAAATAAAAATATATTAATGATTTTCAAACAATTTTAGTACATGAACTAGAATACACTCTACTGAATATGGACACAAAATTTAAAGACAATATAACAATAATATTTTGAGTTATGATTTTTGAAATTTGATGTTTTTGAATAAAAATCAATTCTGAGAAAAATGCGTTTAAAGTATAAATTTGTCTATTATTAATATTAAGAAAGTTTCAACACACTTAAAATCACCCTAATTTATATGTTATACACTCCTCTTGCTTATCTTTAGCCAAATTTCCTTTTTTAGCTAATCTATTTTTTTTCTGACAACTTTAACATTAGGTAAATTAGGATTTCAGCAGCATTGGCAAGTTTTGTCTCCAGTGTTCTGAATGCAGACTTGGACAGTGTGCCAATATCAATTGAAGAACATAGTTTTTTAGCAGCCGAATTCCCTTTCCCAATGAGTCTTAGCCCAAATACAAATGAAATATTTACAGAACGCAATTTGTTTGATTTTTCAGAGGTGCAAAATGTATTTTTGTATTCGCAGTTTTGACATTTCAGCGTCATATTTGATGCCAGTCCAAATACAGACTCTTGTAGAAGACACAGTCTACTGCTTAGGCAATCAAGGCAGCACAAACACTTTATCACATTGGAGAGAATTTGAATATTAATTATTTAATTTCCACTTATTTCAGTTCGAGAATAATTGTCTAAATAAGAAGTCATAGTGAGCTTCTTTTCACTTGCTGTAGGCACGTTGTTCGACGCAGATGGATCAGTTTCAGTGGAACATACATATTTATTTCCTCGGAATTTTTTCTTACGAATAAAGCTTTGGTTTCTCGAATTCCCCAAGGTGTATTAACATATATGAAAGAAAATTTGGAGAGTTAATTAAGTTAGGTCTTTAAAAAAATGATTAAACAGATTATACAAAAATAAACATTGCTGCTTGTAAAGAAATAAACAAGAGAGTAAAGTTGTTGACATTTTTAATACTGTGTCTTTAAGTAAGACTTTTATAAATGGGTTAGAACAGTCAAATATTGAGGATCAATGGGTAGAGTTTAAAGATAAATTGCATAGGGCTGTAAAGAAACATATTTCATTTAGGCAAAAAAGTATAGCTAAAAAATTATTTCCTATGTGGTTTTCTAAGGACTGTAAGAGAGCTCTTAAGAACAAACAGAAAGCTTATAAGAATTTTAAGCGGACAGGTATGGTATCTGATCAGGTTATTTACGAAAAGTCTAGACGGGATTTCAAATATATCAGTAGGGAACGGAAAAGGTCATTGGAGGAAAAGCTAGCTAGGGATATTAATAAAAATCCAAAGGAATTTTTTGCGTATGCCAATGGGAATAATAAGGTAAACACCTATCTGGGTCCATTAAAAGATAATCAGGGTAATTTTGTTCAAGATGATGAAGAAATGGCAAATATTTTAAATGAGTTTTTTATGGATGTTTTCAACAGAGATTTCAACGGAAGTCACTTAACCATGGGAGATAACTTATGCCAGGAAATACAGGAATGCAAATTTTCTAGGGATGATATTGTTCATTGTTTGAAGAGTATTAAACCTTTTAAGGCCCCTGGGCCAGATGATATTTATCCAAAAGTTCTGGTTGAATGTGCAGAGGAGTTGGGGGATGTTTTGATGATAATATTTAATTCTTCATATTGTTATGGTAGAATACCGTTAGACTGGAAGTTAGCAAATATTACTCCACTTTTTAAAAAGGGCTTAAAATGTGAACCGGGGAATTATCGACCAGTTAGCTTGACTTCCGTCATTTGCAAGATATTTGAAACTTTATTAAAAAATCATGTAATGAACTTTCTAGAGACAGGGGGATTGCTCTCAAGTATACAGTATGGGTTTAGAAAGAATAAATCTTGTGTTACTAATCTATTACAATTTTATGATGGAGTTACTAAAGATTTGGATGGTGGAAACAGTGTGGATATAGTTTATATCGATTTTCAGAAAGCTTTTGACAAGGTTCCGCATGAAGCTCTGCTGTATAAGTTAAATAGGATTGGGATTCGGGGCAATATTCTTGAATGGATAAGAAACTGGCTAACAGGTAGAAAGCAAAGAGTACAAATTAAGGGAAAATACTCTCGATGGGTAGAAGTCAAAAGCGGAGTTCCACAGGGTTCTGTATTGGGGCCATTGTTGTTCATTATTTTTATTGATGATATTAGTAAGAACGTTACAAGTAGAGTTAGCATCTTTGCAGATGGACTTAAAAATCATGGGCACCGTAAATAGCATAGAACAGGTAGAGCAATTGCAGGTCAATTTAACTAAAATTTCCGAATGGGCTGTTTGTTGGGGTATGTCATTTAATATTAAAAAATGTCAGGTCTTGCACATGGGACTTAAAAATAAAAAGGCTTCTTATTATCTGCAAAGTTCTGAGATTAGTGCCAGTGACATTGTTAGTGATCTTGGCGTTTCAGTAAGTAGGGATTTTAAATGGGGACACCATTGTGGGACAGCCAGTAAGAAGGCGAATAGAATGCTGGGATTTATTAAAAGAAATGTATCATCTAAATCGAAGGACGTAATTTTACCACTATATAGGAGTTTGACTAGGCCCCATCTAGAGTATGCAGTACAATTCTGCTCACCTTATCTCAAAAAGGATATTGATTTATTAGAACGGGTTCAACATAGAGCTACAAAATTGATTCAGGGTACTTCAGGAATGAATTATGAAGAAAGGCTTAGAACTTTAAATATGTATACACTCGAGGAGAGAAGGATTAGAGGGGATCTTATTCAGTTATTCAAATTTATCAAATTGGGAGATGTGGCGGGATTAGAATTTAATATTGCCAATGTGACTAGAGGTCATGGATTTAAATTATACAAGTCACAGCTTAATCGGGATGTTAGAAAGCATTATTTTTTTAATAGGGTTATTGACAAATGGAATGGTTTGCCTGAGTATGTTGTTAATTCTTCAGGGGTGAGTGGTTTTAAAAAACAATTGGATCGGCATTGGGGAATCGTGAGGATGATGGATTGACAGGACCAACCTTGCTGGGCCTAGAGCCTGTAGTTGGTCGACATTATTTGTATTTGTATTGTATTTGTATTTGTAATACAAAAACTTCTGATATAAATGAAAATATTAGGTGGCTAGATTATAGCAAAATTAAAATAATAAATATTGCAATTAAAAAAGGTTGAAAATTAAGAAAAAAACGATGTTTCTGCTTCATTTCCGGTTTCGGAATGCTACTTCCTGTTCCATTTAATACGTTTCCACTTGGATTTTAAATTACTATAACTTTTGTTCTAATTGACGCACAACTAAAGTAAAAACTGTTTTGGAAACTTAAAAGTGCAGAAAATCGTATTTTTTAAAAAAAAAAAATTTGGTAATTTCAGTCAAAATCACCTTATTCAACGTGTGCGGATACCTTAAATAAATTAAATTTTGTGCATTGGTACCCTATTTTTATAGTTACTTCTTTATTTTAATTCTTATGGATCTCTACCTAAAATTAATAATTTTTCATATTTTGAAGTAATATTTTCTGCTATCGTTATTGTGAATTGGCTAACTAATATATTGTATGGTATAAACATGTATTTATGAAAAGAAAAATGGAAGTGGAATTCTTCTATTTTCATCCTTGAAAATGTATCTTTAATGTTTACCCGCATTTTTAAAAGTGTGTCGTATTGCCCAAGAATATTAAAATTGATGAAATATCATCATTAATATTTTAAATCACATGATTATTAAAAAGCTCCAAATCAAATCAGAAATTTTATAAATGACGTTAAAAGTTTATTGGTTAGTTAACGTAAACACATAGTACTTAAATTCTTAGTTACATTTAATATATGAAATACATGCATTTAGTACCTGAATATTTTTTTACTTTTAATAAAAAGTGGTGGTCCTCCTAACTTTCAACTAGATGGTCCACGACCACCTAAAGATTAGGAACCACCGATCTAATAAAACCTTAATTTGACTTATATCTCAAAATATTTTTTTATACTTTACAACTAATACTCTATTGTTTAATCTAAAAGATTCCAGATTAAATATATGACTTTTTTATTATTTAACAAGCATGAAAATATAATAAAAAAAGGCCTCACCTTTCGGATCAATACACTAGCTGATGGTATGTCAATGGATTTATGCACTGTTGCTCAAACCAAACAGCTGTGGTGAGCACTTAACGTCCTCATAAGTCTCATGTCTAGATAGGCTCTTCAGAGGCAATTTATTAAAAATATCGCTTCGCTTGTGACTAGTCTAGGAGATCTTATCCATTTACGTGGCCATTTTTCTTTTAAAGAGGGTAATTATTAGTTTTTCTTTTAAAAATTGCTTTGTTCCTTGAGAAAAATTATTTTACTTAGAATTACCGAATTATAATTTTGTGGCGTTATAGAGCCATTATTTGATGAAATATGGTCTGTTTTGAATGAGATTGGATGTGCGTTTTTGTTGAAGAAAATCATTAATTGAGTTGTTATAAAAGCAATTACAGTTGAATCAAGAGAAAAATATGGGTATTAGGTTTGATAATTGTGAAAGTTTTTGCGATTAATCTCGTGCTGATGGTTTTATTTTTCTAAGTAAGCGCACAGGAAAGTCGTACACTTTAATTTCTAAAACTATTTAGGTTAAAAAAAATTAGGAATCGTTTAATGAACATATCAACAATTGTAATTTATAGTACATGTAACAATTGTATTGAAACAGATAAATGTTGATGATATTTTGGATTTTATTCAGGCATATTATCTTGTTGAGGTCAAATTTAATTAAATATTTATAAAATACAGCATTTAAAAGAAATACCAATGCTTTTTAATCAACTTTCCATTAAGATATTGTTGTAATGGTACTTTTTATGACGTGCAAAAATTTCAAAAATATCAAACGTTATATGTGATTTGATCGTAACGTCTAATTAAATTTATGAGTAGGGTAAGGTGGGGGAAAATGGGTATTAAAACTCGATTTTTGACGTTCAAAGTCCAATTTCCGGTTGCTAAAATTTTAAAAATTGCAATGGTTTTATAAAATGTTCGCTTATTTATAGGAAACATAATCGTTTATTGTTATTGAATTCTGAGATTTATAAATATTTTTAATAATTATTTTTCTAAGGTAACCTACTACGGTTTATAGCTGAGATAAAATGAGTACCGCTGTGGGAATTATGGTGATAAAATGGTGAGATTAATTATGGTGATATTTTAGTATAAAAAGGGATTATTAGAGCAAAATTTTAAGTCAAATTTAATAACTTGAATAAATTAAAATAAATAACAGCCTTAAAATCTTAAAAATTAAATACATTTTATTATAAGCAAACTCCAAGCTGTAATCCGCCAATCGCCATTTTGAAAAATAAACTATATTGTATACTTTATTTCCTGCAAAATAGAACGCCTGCTAATATTAATCCTGGTTTATTTTGATTCGAGAACCTATGATGTTACTTTATTTTTAATTTGTTCTGCAGACGATTTTTTATTTCATTTAAAACACTATATTTAACTTTGAATAAAACAAGCGATTGGTGGCCATTTTTGTATCGACATATCTTCTTCTTTTGACAGTTTGTTTGAAAAAAAATGTATGTTACTTTCTTATATTAAAATATAAAAACATAAACAGTATTAAATATATTGCATTTAGATCTTGTCATTTTTAGTTCTTGTCATTTCAAGCATCTAAATTCATATTTTTGTAGAATAATTGCACTTTTGCCGATGATTGTTACATTTTTGCGAAATTTTTATTCTTTGATATTAATAATTCGAAAACTCATTTTCCTACTTTACAAAACATTAAAAAAACCTAAGTAAATTAGATTTTTTTATTGGAATGAATTAAAAGGATTCCATTCTCTACAAATCCCAGAAATATTCGTAAAAAATTCAAATTTTCTAGTTTATATACAGAAGTTTTCATGTATCAAAATATTTATTAAAAATTTTTTTATAGTCAAACAAATCAAGATTTGGACTTGAATTAAAACATACTGAAATGTAATTTTTTGCTAAAATGTAATTTATTGATAAATTAAATTAACAAAAAAAAATAAAGAGATCAAAACATAAGTTTAACATTTTGTAATTCAATATTTAATTTCCAAAAACCCATTTACCCCAAGACCCATTTTCCCCCACTTTACTCTATTCATTTACAGTATAAAAACCAAACATTTTAATATAATTAATAGATTAAAATTTTGAAATACGGAGATTGACATTTAACACTAGCAACAATATGTTAAAAATATTTTCTAATTAAAATGAACTCACTCTGTCTTTTAAGAATCGCCATTTTCCATATGTTAATCTCTATAGCTTTCTCAATGGCTTAGAGCATTGCAAAAAGCTAATAAGACTTTTTAAGTTCGATACATATATCTTCAAACATAATTAAAAGAAACCCATCAGAATACAAAATACTAATTTAACTTGAGACTTATTTAAATTTAAAACTCTCAATGTAATTTTTATCTACCTTATAAAATAAGTATTCTTTACTTACTAAGCCGAACGTAAGAATACATACCACGTTTTGAATTACCAAGTACTTTTTTAGACAATATAATTTATCAATCTACTTTCAACTATTATCCTTTTAATTAATTTAATTTGCTTAGTAAGTGAGTTTCCGTTTTCATAGGAAATGACTTACTTCTTTACTTCGCAGAAATGGATAATCATAGTGTTATGATATTAAAGTATTAATGTTTTAAAAACCCAGTTTCATAGAACAAGATTAACGGTTTAATAACACTACCTTAAGTCAAAATTAAAGTAACGTAGTTAAAAAAAAGAAGTATTTTTTTTGAAGATAAAAAAATGTAAAGATTTTTAACTTTGGATCATTATTACTATTTTTAGGTGAAAATAACTTTTGTATTCCAATTTTTTTTATTGTTAATATTGTAAAATTCGCTTAAATCTTAATGATGTCGCTTTCATAAAAACAGTTAGTTTGAGGAAAAAAACGCGTCAAAATTAAGCTTTTAATATTAAAACATTTTATGTTTAAAGGCTAAAAGTATATGTTTTATGTAAATTTCATAGAAAATATAGTTTTAGCCAGTAATCAGTAACTGATACAATATTTTAAAAAAATTATATCTAAATTAGTTGGTAGTTCGTAAAAACCTTTCATAGATTAATTACCGTGACAACCACTAAAATATTACCTAAAAATGATTTTTTATTTTATAGCCAACTTTATTAAAATCCTGAAATTAAGCCTTTAAAGTCTATTCTTTGAACTCCGTAAATTGTAGTTGTTTCGTATTGCACTTTACTTGAAATTACATTTCTTAGAAGCTTGGAAAGAAGGAATCTATTATAAAAATGTTAATAAATGTTATATAAATGTTATATTAACATTGAAGCTCCACTTCAAAGACTTTTAGTAATCACTTTGTAACACAATATGAAAACAAAAAGATTTTCATTAATGAAAGTAGACAAATTGACTAATTTTTAATCAGATCTAAGTATTCATTACACTATAAAATAAATAATCCTATTTAGTTTATTGAAATAAAGTAACCTTTGAGCTACATAATGGGATTCGGGATATATTCCAAAAGGAAGACCCCGGAACAAAAAAGAATCCAGTCATTTCAAACTATGATCAGATGACCAAAACGGTTCCTTAGCTTGTTCCCCAATTTCTAAACTTTCCTCCCCCACTACCGCATATTTTGTCACGGGCAGATTACACCAACCCGGCAATTGAAGGGTTTGCTGCAAAAAGGATGTAGCTCCAACCTAGGGGAATTTGAAGTTACATGTACTATATTGTGGTAAAAAAAAACTTGTTCGTTTGGTACGAGAAAGATGTAGCTCCAATCGTTAGTTCTCGCGTTGCTCAAGAAATGGAGCTGTCTGTCTCATTAGTTTGTTGCAATATAGATTTACCGCCATTTCCCCCCAAACAAAAGTGCTTTGCTTACAAGAAGGTTATACAGCACTTATAAACAGTAGAGGGTTTTTTTTTACGTTTTGTGTTTCTACGATGGACTACAACCAAACAACGCAGCAGATGAGCCGGACGTTACAGAGGGGGAGTGTGATGATTAAAAATGTAATTTTCTGTTTTTAAAGCCAAGTTATATGCTATATTTCAATTGAAGTTTTCTTTAAATAAAATAATATTAAAGTAAATTGTATTTTTTTTTAATTATTTTTCATAGAGGTAGACAGAGCATCTGTTTGGTTGCAAGAAAGAGGTAGTTCCAACAATCCAACATATGCCACGTCATCTAGAAGATATCTTTTTGAGTGAAAATGCTGTCATAATATGTAGGAACAATTAAGAAGATTGATCAAAAATAATATCTTCATACAACTTGGAATTTGAATTTTCAAGTGTTTTTTACGGTTTTCTACAAACTTGAATAATTGGAGCTACCTCTTTTTTACATCAAACCCCTCAATTGTTTGACGAATGACTATAACCCTCCAATTTCGAAATCGCTTCTTTTCCAAACAGAACATGTATACCTTTTACACGTGTTTAAAGGTGAAAGTCTATGTTAACAATGCACATTTAAAGTAAAGAATCTTTCTGTATTACAGAATGCATCAACTCTGGTGTATTTTTAAGCAACTAAATTTTAAAAATTGGGTTTTCTTTAATCATATATATTTCGATTAAAAGTACCCAATTTAAAATTAGTGTCTTTGACCTTCAATTTAAAAATAAATTATAACTAAATATAATTTAGAAAGCAAAGACTATATTTTCCCTTTTTTAAAAATACTAGTAACCTGAGAGCACTTCATTTTTGAGATTTCGTTGCATATTTACCGATAAAAAATTAACTTTACCGTAAGGCTTAGAAACATTTGAGAAACGCTTCCATTTTCATTTTCTTTAAAAATAAACAACTTTAAGAATTGAGCCGGGTTTACTACACTTTACTTCTCAAAAGTTATTTGCTATTCGTACTTTACTTTTTTTCGCTAATGTCAATAAAAGTAGAACATTATACAGAAAATCTTTCACATATAGTTTATTTTCAAAATAACAATATTGTAACTTTAAAGTGTATTAGGTAAAAATATTGTAAATAAAGGTAAAAAAGATAAAGTATTTTATAATATAAAATGTATGTGCGCACTGTAAAAAAGGTACTTAAAAATGAGTACCTGAACATACTCGGTTTTCGTAGAGTACAATTCTATCGTAAATGAATATAGTATAGTTATCGGTATAGTTATTACCTGGTATAGTTATCGTTAACGGATAAGCCTCTGGACTGCGGTGCCTGAGGATCTGGGTATGATTCCCTGTAAGTCTTGGTTGTAATTGTCAATATTTATTGAAAGGGATTTATGAAGGCATCCTATTGTAGACTAACATCTGCTCTTTTTATTCATTGTACTCATTTTTGAGTACACGTCTTTTTCAGAATTGAAAATTATGTATTCGGAGCCATAAGCATCGGATGTACTAAAAAATGAGTACATTTTACTTGTTTTTGAGTACTACTTTTAACAGTGAGGTAAAAAAATAAAGTATTTTTATATTATAAAATTTATGTGCATACAAAGTACACAGATGATGACTTTGTTATCAAAAAAGTAACATAAGAAATATTTTTAAAATTTAAGTGACATTCCGTTCCAAACGAGATAGAATTCAAAGTTTCTTCCGGAAACATCGGTAAACAGGATTTGCATAATATAAACATTTCGACGAATTCTGTAAAAAAGCTTCTTTAAAAACTTTTTTAAAATGCTGACATGAGTAATGGTTTTACAATGCGTAGTTACCAACAAAATGTTTTTGAAAAAGTCTTAGTAACTATAGATATAAGAAATTGTCCATCTTTGCTTAGAAAATATAATTCAGATTTTACAAATAATTCCTTAAACTAACAATTGTTTATTTTTATTATTTTACTAGCTGATCTCGCGTTGCTAGGAGCTCGTTAAGGTATATACATTCAAAAATTGAAGTGCCCCCGTCGGGTCTTGAAGCTGCTACCATTTGTTCCGAAAGGAAACACTCTATAGACTAAACTGCAGAAGCTTTGTTAAACATTCAAAGATTGAAAAAGTTTTAATAAAAAGAAAATGTAAACAACATTTAAATTTAGTACGCAAATATCATTTATATAAAATAACATTCAATGATGGAAAAATTTTAAATAAAAGAAAATATAAAGAACATTTAAATTTAGTACGCAAAATATTACTTATATAAAATAACATTCAATGATGAAAAAATTTTAAATAGAAGAAAATATAAACAACATTTAAATTTAGTACGCAAAATATTACTTATATAAAATAACATTTTATAAAAAAAAATCTTAAAAAATGACAGTAATGTTTGAAGAAAAAAACAATTGTTTTCAAAAAAAATCTAAGATTAATAATTTATTTAGTTTACTTTAATTTAGTTTTAAACAATATTATTTTATTATAAAACCATTACAAAACTTCTTTGAAATTGCTTAAAATCAACTAATATTTTAAAGGTACCTGGTAACAATTTTGTAAACGTTGTGAGTGTTTCTATGCTAAGAAATAATTTTGTTTCTAAGAATAAATCTGTAATAATAAAAGTAAGAGTCTGTGCGTCTGTCTGTGGCACACAAAACAGCCAATTCTTTTGCATGGAAATGTCTGGCATTTTAAACATAAGAACTTTCCAACCTCTAAAAGTATTTCAGAATTAATTTAACGATCCTATTAAATTATTTTTTTTAATTTAAAACGTTTCTTGAGGATACAGAATAGAAATTTAATATTTATTCCTGCAAAAACTAAAAGAAACTATCTAAAGCTCGATTTCAAAAGATATATTTTTCCGAATAAATTTATGAAAAAAATACATCTGTAACATCATTTCTATATTTTATTTTAATATTGTTGTTCTTAATTTTTGTTCAAAACGAAATCCAAGAGCAAAATGCGGGAATAAAGGGAAACTAATATCTCACTTTTGAAAAGATTATGGGCAATAAACATTTGTGTTTTACATATATTCACGCCATAAATAAATTCAATATCACAACATAAATTTAACATATATTAAATTCATGGATATTCTATATAAGTATTATGAGTTTACTGTCGTTAAAAATTCCTTCGGAAAAATATTTAATTCATTAAGTTCTTTGCTATTTTAGAGGCTTAATCAGGTTGAAAATACAAGTTTAGTGAAACTGTCAAAAATAGGCTTCTAAACTAATCACTTTTCTCTAACTTTGTCGTGAAAGTAAAAACTTCGAAAACAGGATTTTAATAATAGAATTGGAAAAACAGGTAAAAAATATGATGTAATCAGCTTTCGAGATGTTTGTTTTATAAAATATTAAAATTAGAATTTGTATTTTTAAAACAATGGTTTTAAGAAGTGATTTTTTTAGATGCTAAACTTAGTAAGTGAATTTCTATTAATTTATAATTTTACAACTAATATAAATATTGATATTTATTTTCTATAATTTCTTACATTTAAGAAAACATATATATTCGAAGTTAATTTCAAAATAAAACAATGGCTTAAGTATATATTTTTTAAGCTAAGAGAGGTAAAATTATTATGTCAGGAACAGGTAGGAGAATTTAATTGTTTAATCAGTGCCCTATGTTGGATGCGCACAAGAATTTTTTTCTAATATATTTTACATTTTATTATTATTATACAGTAGAAAATCAATTACTCCGTGATTTATAAACTGTTCGCATATATAAAGGCTCTTATATCTTTTTGAATTTGAGCTATAAAAAATAAAATACTAATCTTAGCTATAAAAAATAAAATACTAATTTTAATATAAACATAATTATTTAGTATATATATATATAAATAATAATTATATTTATTTTCTATTTTTTGTAATAAAAAACTAAAATATCCTTCTTTATAGAAAAAATGTCAGATAAATTTGATAGAAAATTCTTGCAACATCAGCAATTGACTGCCAAACATAATTGTTTGTAACCACAATTACGGTTTTAACAATTATGCTTTTAATTTGCCCTAGTGCATGAATTTCGTAAATGAAAATAAAAGTAGAGGACAATTATTTCTTAGAAATTCATTTAATTTATATATTTGAATTATTTTAAATAACATTTTTATTACTTTCTTAGTCACCTTGCTAGTAATATATTGAACAATATGAGAAATATTAATTACTACTTGCAAGGATTCAGAAACCTTTCCAAATATCAAAAATAATTACAGCACTTAAAATATTTTATTCATTACACGTGTCGCCTTCATAAATATGATGTGCATAAATTCTTCGCAATATGATATTCGGCCTGAAAAACACAAATCAAAGTTCTACTTTTATAATATACTGCTTTCTTAATTAATCGTATTTTCACTGTGCTCCAAGCATATTTTTTTATGTTGTAATGAAAAAATTCGTTCCTTAAACTATTGAACATTTTATTTCTCTTTTTTTTCAATTATTGAGGGATTTTTTCATGAAAACATTGAATAACAAATTATTAAAAATTTTAATTAATTATTGTATTATTCTAATAAAGAAGTTAATTTTTTACTACGTCATTAGAAACTGCTTTCAAACATCTTACAATTGATGATATTTGTCAATATTTTGACGAAGGGTATATATATGTAACCAAGCGTTAATAGCAGGTAAATTATTACGTAGTATTTGCTGCTAACCGTCATATGTTTCATACAGAGATGAAAGTTACGCAAACAAAAGAGTAAAGGTTTAAAATTATAATTGAAAAAAAGATAAGCATAAACTTTTATAAAAGTTGTGAGGACGAAGTTTTTATTAAAGTTTTTTAAACAACATGAAGGTTTTATGAAAATTTAATATTGCAAAAATTTTTGCATTGAAATTCTTCAAGGGAAAATGCAGGTTTTTTTAAGGTTTTATGCAAGCAAAATAAAAAATTCTAATAAATGCAAGTTTTACAAAGGTACTTGGATATTGCTATTTTAGAGGCTTGATAAAAAAATCATCATAAATATTTTTTGTTGATTTTTTTTATGCTGGGAAATTAAATAAATAAATCAATATCTTTATATATAAATAAATCAATATCTTTATATATAAATAAATCAATATCTTTATATATAAATAAATCAATATCTTTATATATAAATAAATCAATATCTTTATATATAAATAAATCAATATCTTTATATATAAATAAATCAATATCTTTATATATAAATAAATCAATATCTTTATGTATAAATAAATCCATATCTTAATATATAAATAAATCAATATCTTTATATATAAATAAATCAATATCTTTATATATAAATAAATTAATATATTTATATATAAATAAATAAATATATTTATATATAAATAAATCAAATTTCTTTATATATAAGTAAATCAATATCTTTATATATAAATAAATCAATATCTTTATATATAAATAAATCAATATCTTTATATATAAATAAATCAATATCTTTATATATAAATAAATCAATATCTTTATATATAAATAAATCAATATCTTTATATATTTCAAAATAGATGAACTAGTCCCAATCAGGAACTACATATCAAGAAACAAATTCATCAACAGTTTATACCAAAAAAACCCTCAAAACCTTTACTTCATCTGCATTGAAATCCACCTTATACTTTCTTGGAAAAACAGCAGGAAAGTAATGCAATGTTATGGAATTCTAAGACAATAAAATGTCAGCACATCACCTCTATTTTATACACAATGTGTCAACGTCATGTGCACATAGCAGTTGCGAGCATGGTTGCCCTGTGACATCCCAAAACACCTCAAGCGGTGAAAGAAAAACCTTCTGTTTTATTCCCCCAAGTGAAAGTGGAAGGAAAGCGGAGAAAAAAGCTATTCAATGAACTAAAATGAGGTTTGAAGTCTATGCTTTGGAATGGAATGCAATACCTTTCTTTAGGGAATAGTAAGAGAATAAATTTCAGGTGATTCCCTAAATAAAACTAATGTTTAAGGGAGGAAGCTATAAAGACTGCTCTAAGGTTTTATACGTTTGGAAAAATCTCCATACGATTGGCGTTCGTTTCAAATATTGAAGGGTATATTTTCCTCAATATAAATAACACAGAATGATCCAAAAATCAAAGACGTTTTTTACTTTCTGACATGTGAAAAATAGCTTGATTTTTTTCAGTTGTGGGGAACACTTTTAACACCAAACAGTTATTATCTAATAAAATAAATTATGTTAAAATTAAAAAAAATTCTCATATATATTATTAGTCCGCTACTCACAATTCAACTAAATTGAAATAAATACTACTAAGTACAACTTGAAATTTATATTCATTTATCAAAAACTGAAAATATTTTTGTTTTATGAATGTTTAAAGTTGCAATGTAACTATTAATACACTGTTAAAAATTATAACGACCTTGTACCAAAATTTGGTACCAATTTACCTACAACCAACATTAGGTTCTTAGTTTTACCATTTTACGGTGCTACCACGGATACCATTTAGTGGTGAAACTTTGCACCAAAACTCATAACATTGCATAAAACTCAAAATTTGAGTTTTCTTAGTATTTTAGTAGCATGTAGTATTTTTGTAGCGAAGTTGACAACCATATATCTCAACTTTTTTACTTTTCTTTGTCAAGTCCACTGATCGTGCTCGGACTAGGAATCATCTGATTCGTAGGTGAACGCCTTTACCCACTGGGCCACGGAGGCCCTTGTTCTTCGTTGTCTATCTTGGAAAGGATTCCTCGGTTGGCTTGTTGATGTAGCGACAGCGAAAATTTCGGTTGCAGTTAAAGCGGTTGATCCAATTATCGGTGAAACCTCCGCTTTTTTCCGATAAAGGATTTCTGGTCCAACCTAGATTCCAACATAATAGGGTGTAATTTGTTGCAAACCTCTATTTTGCTCCAAGATATGGTACATCGTTGAAATGAAAGTTTTAACAGTGTAAAACATTATTATCTTTAATGTTCTACTAATAAATAATACAGTATATAAGTATACCTGGTATGTAGTCCAGTCAATTAAAAAATAAGTTACAAATAATCATTTAATTTTGATTTCCTTGTATAAAAACACATGAACCTTTCAATTTACAATTACTTTTCGTTTTGATATAACTTGTGTTCAATTGAAAGAGAATAAGTAAAAAAGTTTAAAATATTTTTAAAAATTATCTCTAGAAATTGTTAACATAATGGCATACATACCCAAGAGGATTTTTCAAGTGTTGGTTTTATAATGTCACAAACGTGATTTTGGACCCCATAAGGTTCACATAACCTCATGTTGGTTCCCCTATGTGAATCAATATGTGAACATGTAAGTAGAGGGGTTCAAATCCACGTATATGACACCAACGTGTCAAAAATTCGCTCTATTAAATTACTTACACTGGTAGAAACAGCATTCTGCTTTTAAGAATTTCTAAATCAAATTTAATATATTTAATTTATTAATAAAACATACATTTATGTGAAACTACGAACAAATAAGTACCTCACAATTTGAGAATCTTTGTTTATTTCAAATTAGACCCCAAGTCTGGATAATACGTATACTTCCGCATATATCACAAATTTAACCAACCACTATTGCACAAGTGTACTTAGTTGGAGCTGTTTTCCTAGCGCAGAAGTCCTTGAAAATGTCTACCTGACTACTTAAGTCAGATTTAAATTTTCAATGACGTAGTTCAAAGTAAGTTTAGTACTGCCCTACTAAGCTTGGGCCTAAGTAGTCTAACCTTGCTGTCTAAGTAGTCTTGGATTTACTATGGAAATTACCTAAGTATTGTCCAAGTAATGATCGGGCAACATGAAAGTAAACTTGGATGCACAGAGTCTCTCTAGACTTGGCAGGTTTTTTATGGTAATTTTTTTTTAATAAACTCCACTATTAACAATGTTCATACATTATACATAAACAATTATGAATTAAATTACGAAAATAAATTATCGATTAATTCGAAAAGATGGAGAAATCCCATGCACGTCAGTATACTGTTACGTAAGTAGTATTTACTTTTAACGTTAGCAAAAAACTTTCATTAGAATTGGGAAATTAAACGTATATGCAAGAAAATTTAATTTTTTATATATATCTATTAAAATAAAGGTTTTTGTTTCAATATATTTTATAAAACTTGCAAAGCCCCTTCAGAAAACCTTCAATTTAGAAGCAGTATTAAAATTATTGAAGGAAAATGGAGATTTTTTAAAGGTTTTATGCAGAAAAATTTAAACTTTAAAATAACTTTCATATTCAAATTCCTTTATAAAACCTTCAATTTCACAATTTTGATGAAGATTTAAATGTAGATATTTTTTTTGCTGGGTCATTACACTATCTTATTCATTCAAATCCATACATGAACACAAAATTCAATAAAACTTTGAAATTTAATCATATTCTATATTTTAACGAATACATCAATGCGTAATTTGTTCACTTTAACACAAAAATAAATCTAATTTTAGATAAAAAATCCCATAATATTTAAAATATGCGTAGCCAGATTTTGTGATGGATATTAAAGTTTATAATGGATGAGAATGAATATAATCTTGATACTATTTAAGACTCCACTAATGGAAATTGTATATTTTTCTATCTGTCAATGGCCCTGAGTAAAATTCCATTTTACCATAGGATGATTTATTGGACAGACTGATGTATGACTCTCTGGTATTCGGGGAAATAGCTCCATAAAATAAAAAGATATGTATGGGAAAGCAATAAAGCAAGACAATAAAGCAAGCAATAAAGCAAGAATCTAGTATGGTATTGGGGTTCTTAACCAACAATTGCAATCAAAGGTCTCCAAAATCAATGGATAACTATTTAAAAGCAGCATATCTATGGTTAATTCTTTAGTTATATTAGGTAGTCCTTTACTTTCTTGTTATTGGTAGTCGAATTTAGTTTGTAAGAGTTTATTATTTCATTTCTAAATTTGGGATATTTATTTTGTCATTTGATTATCTTTATACAATGAATAATAATATTGATTGTATGGTGGTCACTGCATAAGATTTAGGATTGGAAGGTAACGAGTTTGATTCATGGTTTGGTCAATTGAAAACTTACCATGTTGAGAGAGCAGAGTACATTAAATCTGTTTTGCGCTTAAGTGTCTTTTTGTTGATTGTAATAGTATGTAAGTTTAGTTAGTTGGTTGCCATCTCAGGTGTTTCATCTCAGGTGTTGTTCTCGTCATCTGATCATGATTCAAAACTATCTTTGTTCCCTGATTTTTTTCCTTTAGGATAGATCCAAAGCGTAGCCAATAGCCCATTGTTTAATAAGAGTGAAACGTTAATTTAATAAATTATTTAATTACCATACTAAAAATTCGTATAATTTTAAACGTATTATAAAACAGGATATTTTTCCATGAAACAATTTTTATTTAAGGATTGTTTTAAATAACTTCGGATTTTTTTTTTATCTTTGTTAAATATGCTCCGTATAAAATCAACGATTTTTTTTTAATTTTTCACAAAATTCATTAAACAACGAAATATTCTTTGATATTTAACGAATTCTTTTAAATGAAAAATTAAACTGTCGTCAAATTTATGTAAACGTTTTTAACAGTGTGGATAACACATATTCGTAGAACATACAGTTTCGATTATTTTGAAAATTTCAAACAGTGGGTAAAACTGGTAAAAATGGAAAATCTAATATGAAAATTACGACATTCTCGGTTTAAAATTAGCCAGCATAATATATATTTTGCGGCATATAATGTTTCCGCTCGAAATGTTTATATGTGCGCCTCTAAAATTAATTTATGAAATATAATTCTTAGACTGTATAATAACTGCCAACTGTATAATAACCTGCGAAGATTATAACCGCCATGAGTTTATTTTAAAGACTCAAACAAAAGAGAATCATATTACGGCGAAAATAATCTGCACCACTCGTTAGTGATGTTATTAATGCTCGGAAACCTGCATCGTTGTTTGTTTTAAGGCAGTGTTGCAATGAATGAAATAATCGTTTTTAAATGTACTCTAGAAATGCGAAAACATGCAATTAAAACTCTACAAAAAAGAATTCTACCTTTGTTGTTTGAATATATTACCCTTAAACCCCAAAAATAATTCGTTTAAATAGTAACAATAGTTCAGGCCTCATTTGCTAGTTTAAAAATAACTAATTTGGTATTTTTCACGAATATCTTTCGATATGAGCCTTCGAGCATGGATCCTTTATAGTAGAGAAAACATAATTTTATAATCTCGCTAACATCAAAGTGAGACCAACATGTATGGCCTCAGACACGTGGTTAATTACGTCATTACATTCATAAATTTTCACTGTCACACATTTCCCAATTCATCAGCCAATCGCGAGTATTTTATAATTCGTAATTTTGAAAAGAAGTCATGTGTTTGAAGCCATTCGGTCTGAGATGTTGGTTTCACAATTATGACGTCACATTCGCTCTACTACAGTCCATTCATGCTCGAAGATATGAGCCTCGTTATGTTTTTGAAGCAATAAAACAAGAGCCCTACTGTATTGTTAGTACAATTATTCCTGTAAAATAAAATAAACTCACTCAAAATCAAAAAAGTTTCACTAGTCGTTTGAATAAAATTAACCTGTCCTTTAGTTATTTTATTAACGGGTATGGGACACAAAAGCATCAAAAATATCAAAAATTATTTTATTGTTTTAAAAAATAGTTCATTTTGTTTTAAATCTAACGACACCAAAATCATATTTCGACTTTAAGTACAATTAACTATTTTTTTTTTCAAATCAAAATTTAACTTAGGTACAAGATTTCTTGAATATGTAACCTTTAACACATGTTTTTCAGTAAAGGCTTTTTTCATGTTTGATCAAGTTTAAATTGATATAAGTTAAATTGTTTAAAGTTTAAATTGATTAAATTGATATAAGTTAATTGATATAAGTTTTTAAGAAACTGCTCCAAATTTTCTACAGTATATTTTATATATATTATTTTAATGTGTCTTTTGGGATTATATAAATTTATATAGATTTAATTTTTTAAGTATTTTTTTTTAAGTTTGAAGGGTGAAATTAGTGATTTTTTTCCCCAATTATTCCTCAAAATAATTGTTGAGCACATAACAAATATCTGCTAAAACAGTTTGTTAATCACATTCTTTAATTTATAAAAACGCAAAATAATAGTTTTTCAGAAAATATTTTCTTGACTTGTATCAAAAACAAAAAAGGTCACTTTTTTTTTTTTAAAAAGTAACAATAGTTTTTTTAAGTGTTTGACGATGTGATCATGTTAGTATGTTTTGTACATATATGTGAACAAAAATTATATAGATATCTGGTAAATTAAAGCAAAAATTCAAATGTGTCATATACCATCTTAAGACCATGGATGTCTTTGACATAGAGCACCTGGATGTCTTTGACATAGAGCCTACAGATGACTTCTCCACTTTTAATCCTCTAAGTGGCTTGGACATTGATGATAGTTCATGTATCTCAAGTTTTTCCAGCAATGCTACTTTAAATTAATACACATACTCAATGTTTAAACATCTTATTATTCGAGAGCATTGGGGGATTACTTGAAAGCTATATCTATTAAAATAATTCATAATAAAAAAATATATACATTTCATGTATCAAAAATATTAAATTAAAGATAAAAACAACTTTACAATTTTGATATTTTCTCACAGCTGTTAAAAGTGCTGTCACAGAGCTCACAGTTGTCACATAGTGTTAAAAGCTTTCTTAATACATAATATAAGATGTAAAACTATTTTACACATAATTTTTATATATTAATTAATTAACCCACTGACGCTCATATGGTGATTTTTGAAATTGGAAAGTTGTTTTCACTGTGTGAATATTTAATTTTGTCCTGTGCGTGTTATTTAATATTATTTTTTTAATTAATTGCACAGATATAGCTTGTAAGTTGTACCTCATATCTTTAAATTAACTTTTTGGTCAAATGGAGCATTTTTAAGATTTTAAAAATGTGGATGTATATTGCTAGGAAAACTAAAGATCCCTGGACGTATACATACGGCTTTGAGATTTAGAGAGTTAAAGCCTATTTATTGAATTTAATTTAATTTTTTACGATGAATATGAGAATCTCTATGAGAACAATGAGAATCTCTCCAAAAAAATTATTTTTTTGTTCAGCTTATAGAGCGAAACTCTATAAGCAATGTGTATGTATTTAAACTGAAAGACTTGCACCGTCAAAATGAAGCTTGATCCAACGTTTGATTTTATAGCAAGCCAATACAGAAACTCAATCTGTTCCTTGAATCCATGTAATGATTTTGAAACTCAACCTAAGACAAAAGATAAAAAAGCACTCGACCCTAAAGCACGCTCTATGCGGTAATCACAAAAAGCAGAACTACTCTCTTAACAGCTATCTTCTTTGACGACCCCGCCAAATTACTCTCCTCTCCAAAAGCAATTTACTTCTTCAGTTGTTGTCATTACATTCTCTCTATTCAAGCAATAAACAATCCACAAACAAACAATTCGATCTTCCTGCACCAAAGTAGGGTCTGGGATAGAAGGTTCTCATAAAGCTTGAAGTGCCCAAAAAGCAACTGGTCGAACAATACTTGATTACTTAACGCAAGGAGAGTGGTCAATAAACACGTGGTGCTTTTATAAAGAGCTTCGAATGTAATTCAAGGGTATCACAGTGTTGGGGAAAAATCTTGTATCGAAAGAGTGGTATTATGTTCATGAAAAGGGAAAATACATCCCTACTTCTAATTATTTTAATTGAATATTAATTTAATTAAACATTTTAACGAATATAAAGTACTCGTTTTTAAACTTCCCTGAAACAAGATAAGTTTTGTTGGAGTTAAGGAAAAAGTATATAGTTATCGAAATTAAAATAAAAAAGGTATCATTTAATAACTTTATTTCTTCTCTAAAAAATAAGACGTATTATTTTTGGAGACGATTTAAGCAAATAAAAAATTTGCTTTTTTTGTTCTTCCAATACCAAACTTTATAAAGAAGGTAATATCTATATAATTATATCTTAATTATTTCAAACTCCTCATTTAATTAAAGGCACTTATTATAGTCAAATAATTAGTTTCAAATACATTAAAATTATACGTCCATCACCTTTCAAACATGATACCAATTAATTAATGAAATTGGTCCTTGCAAAAATATATCCTTCATTCCGGAAATTTATCATAGAATTTTACTCAGTTTCTCATTCTCCTAAACTTAATCGTAAGCATAATCATACATTATTACTTTAACTACAGGTTAACTCCTAAATTTAAATATTTTCCTATAGGTTATCACCAATATCTAATTCTAGCTTCCAAACAATTTTAAAAATTCAATCTCTTAGCTTTAGACAGCTCTTTGTTTTTATCAATGAAATATATAATATATTCGCATTGGTCTCTCGCTTTCAAACCATTGTCCCAAACTTTCCCGTTTCGACAGCGGAAATGGTGTTCATTGATTTGAAAAGGTGAGAAATACTTTCAAAAAATACCTCCGGTAGATTCTATTATTCCCAAATCTATTGTAGTTCATTCACTTCTTGCTGCCAAACTTGGTATTCTCATTCAATTGAACAGAAACGCCATTTTAAAATATGAACTGCAAAAAAGGTCCTTAAAATGAGTACCTGGACATACTCATTATCTTTGAGTACAATTGCACCGTAAATGGGCGATTACGTACTCAAATTTAAGTAATCGTACTTTCTCAAAAATGAGCAGTGTGATTTAATATTGCTAATATCAGCTTCTGTTCCATTCAAAGCGACCTGATAAACTTAAAATAGTTGTTCAGAAGATGGTTTCCCATATTATTTGATGTCGATTTATTAAATGGAAACTGAGTTATTACAACTCAATGAACTTACTTCCCATTGTTTTGGCACATCTTTTTAACATTTCTTCTGTTTATAACTTCTTCTCGTCTCTCTGGTAGTACAACGGATAAATAAAGGCACTATACTGCGGTGCCTGAGGATCTGGGTTCGATTCCCGGTAAGTCTTAATTGTAATTGCAGATATTTATTGACAGCGATTTATGAAGGCAGGAAAGCAACTGCCCATTGTTCCCATTTTAGTACATGTATTTTTCAAAAATTAAACTTCTATATTTTGAGCTATGATAAGTATCGAATGTAATCAAAAATGAGTACATTTTACTTATTTCTGAGTACCTATTTTTAACAGTATACTATTTGAATCCTTCTGATTTATAATCGTGTAATTTATTGTCTTCGAATATGTGCAGCTTAACCGATTCACATAACATCACAAATTAACAAATATAGCGACAAAAACATGATCATTTTTCCAAACGTCCTCACATTGAATGTGATTTGAAAGTTTTGAACATTGGAAACCTGTTTAGATCTAAACTCGTAATTTAAAAGCCCCTTAACTCCAATTTTGTTCATTCGTTTTTGTAACTTCTCTGATTTGTCATTAAAAATACACTTTTTTATGACATTAAAAACGCTAAATCAAATATAATAGGTTTTTAATATCATAAAAATGTGTATTTTTTAAGGGCGAATCGGAGAAGCTACAAAAATGAAAGAAACAAAATTTGGAGTTAGGAGGGGGCCTTTTGAATTACGAAGGTAGAGGTGTGTTAATTATTTCTATAAATTACAAGATTATATTCCATAAAAAAATAAGACATATTTCCGATTTTAATGGATTTTTTATTTTAAACTTCGTCGAATCTGTAGGTTTGTTTTCACTGTAAGAAATTTAATTTACATTTTCAACATATTATATTTTTAAGAACATATTTCTTTTAATTATTTTATTAGAGAAGTATTTCGAAAGTTATAAATTTTTCTACGAATCAATTTTAAAATAAAATACGATTTTCTGATTTATTCAAAAGCTTGTCATTTTTTAAAAATTATTTTTTAGGTTAAAACTATTGGTTATATTTATTTAAAATATTTTACAATTGAGGGGGGAAATATGTAGCCACACAAAATATTTCGAAATATCTAAATAAATTTTATCAAAATTATTCGAAGATAAGACTTTCAATTTTCATTCACTTTTACGAAACATAAAAAATATAACAATTGTAATCCTTTCGCAGAATTGAAATACTGTTATTTAACACAAACTGCCGTAAGGCAGTTTTAAAAGTCAAAGTTTGTTCAATAAAGCTCGAAGTCAGAAAATAACAAGGGCCTTTCGTAGAATCTGAACTTTCTCATTACAAATATTACTACTGCTCTATTTAACATTTGAACAAAAAAATAGTTTTAAACGGCTATTTGTGGAAAATATAGATGGACAAAAAAGTCCACCGAATTCGAATTGTATATTTCTTAGTGAGCTGATTTTATTTTTAAATGAATCAAAGTTTGTTATTCGAATAAATTTGGTCCTAAAATTGACCCTGCTGTCTTCTAAAGTTGAGAAAGTAAATTATTGGTTTGGCCAGAAACTTTTGAATGATAGCAAAAGTTTGCGCGAATGTTCAAATTTTTGGAAAACACGCGATATTCTGTAAACAACTGGAAGGTGACATTGATATATAGAGTTTAGTCACAACTCCTAGGAAAAAAAATATGTGTATTTTATTTAATACACTTAAACCTGTTTTGGGGCGATTTTTTTTTTGTGGGACTTTTTGTGCGAATTTTTTTTGTGTGCGGTATATGAAAATTTCAATCAAATTGGAACATAATTGATTATCTGGCAACCGATACATATACAAGCGTCTAGTGAAACAACAGTCGTCGCAAAAACTGATCACTGACTACATGGTAACTGAAAAAAAGTCAACTCTAAACGAGTGTGAGGTAGTATCTTCAAGTGACGTAAACGATTTTGAACCAAGTTCGTGTATTGTCAGACTACGAAGGATAATCGTTATACGTTTTGAAAAGTTTTGTATGCGTAAAATAAGTACATATGTAAATAAAATATTTAAAAATGGCATGTGTATTTTCTAAATCAGATTCCAAAAGGTTTGGCGGGATTCCAAGTAGCTGTCAAGTCTCGTGTCTTGATTTTGTTTAAAAAAGCAACTCCTAGTTATTTTGTAAGGTTTTGAGTTATTTTCTATGTGAGACTTTTTTTATGCGGTCCCTATCCACCATACAAAAAAAATATTTTTTAATTGTGTTGCGAAAACTATTTTTTTATAGCTACTCGTGAAGTTTTGTGCTAATTTTTTATGCGTTTTTATGCGGCCCATATACACCGCACAAAACAGGTTTGAGTGTATATCGATATTGATTATCGGCATTTAAAATTTTAGTATGGGATATTACTCCTTGAATTCTATATATAAAAGGTAAAATTAATATAATGTGTATTGGTTAAAATTATAAGGGTACATATAAATTTAGTTTACGTAAATTTTTATTTTTAAATTTAAAAAAAGATTGAAACGAAATAATTACGCTTATTTGGAATCTTTTTATAAAAATAACTACATTAACTCTTAATAATCCCTTGTCTATCTATAAATCACTTATCAAGAGACTTCACTTGTACTCTTTGAAGGTTTAATTTAGTTTGAAAAGTTCTTCGTATTCTCTTTAGTTAATTACTTTTTTCCAAATTTCCATGAACTTTCTTATCATTTTTATGCCCATTAGCTAACTTGGAGAATTTTTATGTACACAAAACATAAGGAACCTATATTTTCTATGAAATATCTGAAGGATGTATTTTTTCGTGTCAAGCGGATTTTATAAAATGTCATTAATATAAAATTGTATAGTGCTATTTTCAAATTTAAATTTACCATTAATGATCTCAGGCAAAATATTAAAGAATAAACTCAACTTTTTCATTAGTCAAATCTTTAAGGAAAAAGCTATTTTAATTAGGCTAAAAATAACTAAAGTTTGGTGACATGCGAGATAGCATCAATAAATGTAATAAATAAAGAAATACACAGAACCCTGTGGTACAACTACACTTTTAATTTCTCGTATATTTCTGCAATCAATTTTCTAATTTTTGACATCTTAAAATAAGTAAGGCTTAGTAATTCGAAGAAACGACTCTAAATTTTTCTAATTCACCTTCGTTAAGAAGGAAAATATTTTTATATTTCTTTCCGTAATATTAAAACAGTTACTCAAATTTAGTAAAAGTTTCATTAACTATATTCCGATTAAATTTTTTGTACGAAATAAATGTCTCAACATTTACGAAATGCTTTTTCATTAAAACAAATTTTGAAAATAAAATGACGAAATATATTGGAGCATATTAAGGAAACTTTCGTCACATTTTAATACTCATTTTTTTATATAAACTATAATAACTTATCCATAAAGTTTCGATTCGGTTTTTTAATCCATGCTTTGATCTTGTTTTTATTTAAACAATACTTCGTTTAATGGAGTGTATTTCAGGAAAAAGTAAATTTCTGGATGGTTTAAATAAAGTTCAAAAGTCAATTTGTTTGAGTTTAAAAAAAAAGTCAGTTTGACTTTACAAAAAAAAAATTGTGATAGTGTGATGCATGAAAACTAAAAAAATAAACTAAAAAAGTCGAATTATTTACCAATATTCCTGGGTATTGTAAAGAAAAGAAACCTTTTTATATATTCCAAAGCACAAATTAGAAAAAAATCTACTTCATTTAGCATTTTTTCAATGATTTGCAAGGTGGGGTAAATGGATAACCAATTATTAATGCTAAAGTATTGAAAATTACGAAAATTTTCACGATCTTCGAAAAAAGTGCAATATTCTACAAAAATATTATTTCGAAGCTTATAAATGACAATAATTAGCTACAATATATTTAACTCTATTTATATGTTAATATAGTTAAATTACGTACCCGGTTTTTTTTAATCAAATTGTGAACAAGAAGTACACATTTTGATCTACATAAACGCAATATTTTGGTATTGTTTGAACATAAACAATAAGTTTTTAATGGATTTAAAAATCGTCTGCGGAACAAATTTAAAATAATATAAATACAGAAAATATTCCAAAGCAGCAATTTTCTACCCATTTCACCCTTACCTTATGCTACAATTTAGTTTAGAGCTTTGACCCATAGAGAGATTTTAATACGATTATTTGCATCACAGCTTAAGAAAATTCATCGAATGTTTATATGACGACCAATAAGAATAACACAAACTCGTCAGTAAACATCACGCACATCAATGCTTCTGTCACTAAACTTCAGAGAATCGCAGGTAAACTATACCATAAAAGAATTATTAGAGTCCGTATTCCCATTACCTCGGCAAATGACACTGCCAGTAAATGACATTGTGAAATTTATTTGTCCAATTTTGTAGATGAGAGAAATATAAAGGAAGTAATCAATTTAAATTTAAAATTAAAAAATTCCAAAAGTACTAAAATTGAAATTTTTTGGCTTTTAACTGTCAAGAAATATAAATGACAAGCATTTTTTCTAACGAAAAGTTAATTTGACTTGTTTTGTAGTGTATGAAAAAACTTTTATGCAATAAAACTATATCTTTTGAAATATATTTTCTTCGAAAGCTACATCATACTTCAATTGTACAAATAATAATTAAGTTGAACACATTAAATATTATATTAATAAATAATTCCATATCAAATGTATTCATATTATTAGAGTAATTTAAAAGTATTTAAATTACTTTCAAAGTACATATAAAACTATTTAAACAATCAAGTGCGCAATTTAAACAAGTTTTTAGAACATAGATATTTTAAATGAAACTAACTAGCATGCCCGTGCGTAAAAGTTTAACCGTCTGTTCACAGGTGGCAGCATTATCAACGGCTTGTTTAAAAACAACATTGAAACGAATTATTTTGAACGCATTTTTTAAGTTGATATTTATAAGACGAAAGTACGATTCGTCACTGGTCCATGAAATTCTCTTTCTTTTGAAACCTCATGTGTTAAAATTCGTTGCGTCTAAGGTGCGTAAAAGGGATATTTACTACAAAAATAATATATATGAATGCATTCGCCTTTTAAAATGAACTAAACTAGCTAAATCCCAAAACTTAAAATGCATTATTAAACATGTTCGATACTTTAAGATACGCAGTTTAGTTTTCCTAAAAGGCCAATATATATTTTTTAAAAAGTATTTGACTCAAAAACAATTTTTAAATATTACTATACTTCTATTTTTCAACCTTACAAACACAAATTTCTCATTAGGCAGGATTTCTTAAAAAGCAATAAGATTTACGTTTTTATACACACTAAAAACATTTCACTTTAAATGGGAAAAAAATTCTAAAAATATTAACAAACCAATCTCCCAAATGTTTAATTAAGAACGATTTAAAACTTTTCTTTCCTTCTCAAACTTTATGACAAAACTTTTGCGCGATTTAACGCACGCTAAACACCCCAACCCTTCCCAAAGTACGCACTTCACAAGTCTTTCAAACTTTTTACGCAAAATTAAACTTCTCAATGCTTTTTTAATTTCTCATCATTTTCAGAGGGGAAATTTTTTAACATCCAATCTAAAAACTCATGCTTTCCATTCACTTACCATTGTATAAATACCACACGCGTAACTCCCACTCTTCCTTCTCTTCCAGCAGCAACAAGTATTCATGACAACGGGCATCTTGAAGCCTGTGATCTCTACTCTCTGTCCCACTAACAACTCACTGTCTTCTGCCTCTGACAGTCCTTTTCATCCCGAGCTTCTCGATTTCTATTGGCTGCCCCTCCTCGCCCGCTCACTTATCCCGAAACGTCGATCTCTTCCTGGAGTTTTTCCGGGGACTTTTAAATGGATTACGCGAACTAGGGACGAAATGTGGCGGTTAAATGGATGGTTTATATGTTAGGGGGATTGGGGGAAATTCCTTTGTTTGGCCGTAACGGGATAACGCTTTCGGAAAGTTTTTGGAAGTTTGTTTCGAGGGTTGTTGGGATGCTCGTATATGGATATATAGAAGAAGACGTATCTAAGAAATATATAGAAATACTAAGTTTTGATCTTAAGTGTATGTAATTGCGTACATATAATATTGAGGATGTACACTTTTAAATGGTTATGCGCTGTACAGAAAGGTACTTAAAAATGAGTACCTGAATATACTCGTTTTTCTTTGAGTAATATAGAAATACTAAGAATGCTCCTATATAGATAAATAGAAAAAGGCGTATCTAAGAAATATATAGTAATACTAAGTTTTTCTCTTAAGGGTATGTAATTGCGTGTACATATAATATTGAGGATGTACACTTTTAAATGGTTATGCGCTGCAAATAAAGGTACTTAAAAATGAGTACCTGAATATATTCGTTTTTCTTTGAGTAATATAGAAATACTAAGAGTGTTCCTATATAGATAAATAGAAAAAAGCGTATCTAAGAAATATATAGTAATACTAAGTTTTTCTCTTAAGGGTATGTAATTGCGTACATATAATATTGAAGGTATACACTTTAAATGATTATGCGCTGTAAAAAATTTACTTAAAAATGAGTAACTGAACATACTCGGTTTTTTTTGAGTAATATAGAAATTATAAGTGCTCCTATATAGATGCTCCTATATAGATAAATAGAAAAAAGTGTATCTAAGAAATATATAGTAATACTAAGTTTTTCTCTTAAGGGTATGTAATTGAGTACATATAATATTGATGATATACACTTTTAAATGATTATTCACTGTAAAAAAGTACTTAAAAATGAGTACCTGAACATACTCGTTTTTTTTTTGAGAAATATAGAAATAAAATGTTTGGATCTTAAGGGTATGTAATTGCGTATATATGATATTGATGAAATACACTTCTAAATGGTTATGCGCTGTAAAAAAGGTACTTAAAAATGAGTACCTGAACATACTCGTTTTTCTTTGAATAATATAGAAATACTAAGTTTTGATCTCAAGGGAATGTAATTGCGTGCATATAAAATTTATGATATACACCTTAAAATGGTTGTACGCTCTAAAAAAGGAACTTAAAAATAAGTACCTGAACATGCTCGTTTAGCTTTGAGTACAATTGTACCGTAAATGAGAGTTGGCGTACTCAAATTTAAGCAACCGTACTTTCGCAAAAGTGAGCAGTGTGATTTAATATTGCTCATCTCAGCTTCTGTTCAAGCCATCTTAACAAAGCGACCTGACACACTTATCATAGTTGTTCAGAAGATGGTTTTCCGCATTATTTGATGAATATTGCTTATCTGGAAACTGAGTTACTACTACTCAATGATCTTACTTCCCATTCTTTTGGCACACCTTTTTAACATTTCTTCTGTTTATAATTTCTTCTGGTAGTACAATGAATAAGATACTAAACTTTGATTCCAGAGGATGTGGGTTCGATTCCCGGTAAGTCTTGGTTGTAATTGTTCATATTTATTGAAAATGATTTATGAAGATAGTCTTTGTAGGCAAGCATCTGCTTTATTTACTTTTACTCATTTTCGAATACAAGTCTTTTTTAAAAATTAAACTTATTTATTCGGAGCTATGACAAGCATCAAGTGTGCTCAAAAACGAGTACATTTTACTTATTTTGAGTACCTATTTTTAACTGTGTGGATAGTTAAAAATCCGAACTTTAATTTTTTTTTAATGGAATTTTAAACTTGAGTGTTTCAATTCGCCAATAAAAATAAAAGCAGTCTCATATGTATATTTTACCAGCTTCATAATACAATTAGTTCGAATAATAATCCATAGGAAGCACAAAATGATTTTGATTATTTTTGTAACTCTTAAATTACACTTATAATTTAATGATAGAACATACAGGTCAAGTCCTTCCAGAAAGACTTTTGTACATAAAACATGTTACAGTTGTAATTTTTAAATTGATATTTTTTTTTTACGTCAGCTTATAATTTTCTGAGTTTTCTGGTGTTTTGGCGGCCTGCCTGCCAAAATCGTAAATAAACTAATAAATAAATATAATTAGACCATCATTTAGCGAGATCTAATATCAACATCAGAACGTAACGTATCAATTAAACTGAATTTTAATCACACAACTAACAGAAATATTTATTGTATAAGGAATACCAAGTTCGTAATCGGATAGTTTCGTCCCTCATCGTCCGTAAATAACATTCGCCTTGTAAAGGGTACTGGTGCACGTGAAATCTGTCAAGATCGTATAAACATCCTCCCGCATCGTCCTTATTCTCAGTTGCGTAGGGTGCCAGCTCTGATGTTGTCCTCGTTATTCGAGCATGACTTAAAATTACGAGGCAGTGTTCAGTGTCTTTCCTTTAGATGATTTTGGTTTTGTTTGGTTTTGTTAATTAACGTCGCACTAGAGCTGCACAGTGGGCTATTGGCGACGGTTCGGGGTCAATCTCGAAGGAAAGACCCGGGAACACATACACATTCACACACATTCATACATGCACCTCGTTATTTTAGAACCATGGTCAGATGACGAGGAAACACCTGAACTGGCACCCAACGCATTCAATAGACGTCGGGACTTTGGACCCCGATCAGATTTATCGTGCAGCAGTCCCGTATACACGCCAGTATAATTTGTTGGATATTCTGGACTACTTTCTAGAATTTTTGTAGCGAAGCTGGGTCTTTCCTTTAGAACTGTTTCTGAACCTTTTACAATACCCCATTGTGCTATTGGTTGGTAGAATTAACGTCTAGTGCAACGTTAATTCTACGAAGCAATCGGAAAAAAATTTTAAACGCCGCCAATGGCCTATTTTGTTACTGTTATACAATGTCATTTCAATCCATCAAATTGTTTGCTGTGCAAAGCTTTGCATAATATATACGGAAACTTAAAAGTAATTATATTTTCTCTATATTTTGATTCATATGCAACAAAATATTGCTTTTTATTAATAAGAAGACTGTTCGATGGCTTTTTATTAATAAGAAGACTGTTCGATGGCTTTTGATTGCCATCAGACACACTTGGCTTGCCTTCAATACAAATATTTTTCATATGACTGGTTCCATAAGGCCGCAGCATTTCTATTTAGTATTTTTATATATTACAATGACATATTTTGTTCTTAATATTTCTTGATACGGAATAACATTGTTTGCACAGTATATATATTGCATACTAGTGTAATGTTTTTTTCTTAGTTAAAAATATATATGACTCAGAAAATGGAATGTGAAAATTCAAAACAACGTTTTTATTTTCATTTATTACAAAATTTATATTTTTAACAAGACAATTAGTAAATACATATGAGATATATGTAAGTATTTATTTGCAGTCTGTTTTATTTATTAGAGAAAAAATAGATATCTTCATTATAACAGGCATGAAAAACGATTAAAAGGAGTGATTCAAAACTTTTCCTATTATTTTCCAATATATTCAGTCTATCCTAATTGAATTCCTAAAATAACGAACAGTTTTAAATGCAAGTAATTAATACATGGTTTTTACTGAAATATTTTCCATCAGTTAAACTTTATTCGTTTTAAAGATGTTTTATTATTAGTTATTTGTTTATTAAAAAATTTTGTACTATAATTTATTATTTAATTCTTTTAATAATTGTATTTATTAATTTATTGTTTATTAATCTGAATCTTTTGTCAATTAAAATATTCTTAATATTTTTTTTATTTATATAACCAAACTAAAATGCATATAAGCGTATTGTAGTCAGGATTGTCAATTTCAATAAATATCAGCTAAAATAATTCTTAAAACACCTTCTATTCATCAGACTGTCATTTCATTATCAAAAGTGTTCTACTTGGAATTTTTCAAAGGAGAGAGAATTCTAACATATATCACAAAATCTACGCAAACATGGAATATTCTCAAACCGACCCGACTCTTGCACTCTACTAAGCGTAGCTTTAGAATATTGAATTAAATAAAATATAAGGACTTGTCCAACAAGTATTAAATGTAAGTGCATTTCTAATATATTGGTTTGCAGCATAATATATCGTACTGAATATTGGTTTTGTACTGTGAAGAGGAAGTGGAAGTGTGCTTAATTTTAATAATTTGTATTTACCACTAGTGGAGACTGCTGTTCCTTGATTACAGTGTACGTCGGATAACTCAGAATTAATCAGTTAATACTGCTTCCTAGCAACCAAAGCTCAAATCAGTTCAAGCAATACACTAGAGAGCAGTTTCCAACATTTTACGGTCATTGCAGGTTGTTTGTTTGATTTACGATAGTTTTAAGATTTTTATCATTATTTAAAACAGCTTAAGTTTTTAGTTTATAATTTACCAGTGCTCAGTGATACAAGTTGAAGAGTCTTCATTGAGATATCTTGATACTTTTTAAAGTAGTGAGTAAAATGATCGGGACACTCATTCATAACCTAAAGAAAAAATGTAATCTTTCCTTGTCATCTTACATTTTACGGTCATTGCAGGTTGTTTGTTTGATTTACGATAGTTTTAAGATTTTTATCATTATTTACAACAGCTTAAGTTTTTAGTTTATAATTTACCAGTGCTCAGTGATACAAGTTGAAGAGTCTTCATTGAAATCTCTTGTTACCTTTTAAAGTGGTGAGTAAAATGATCGGGACACTCATTCATAACCTAAAGAAAGCATGTCATCTTTCCTTGTCATCTTACATTTTACGGTCATTGCAGGTTGTTTGTTTGATTTACGATAGTTTTAAGATTTTTATCATTATTTACAACAGCTTAAGTTTTTAGTTTATAATTTTTCAGTGCTCAGTGATACAAGTTGAAGAGTCTTCATTGAAATCTCTTGTTACCTTTTAAAGTGGTGAGTAAAATGATCGGGACACTCATTCATAACCTAAAGAAAGCATGTCATCTTTCCTTGTCATCTTACATTTTACGGTCATTGCAGGTTGTTTTTTTATTTACGATAGTTTTAAGATTTTTATCATTATTTACAACAGCTTAAGTTTTTAGTTTATAATTTCCCAGTGCTCAGTGATACAAGTTGATAAGTCTTCACTGAAATATCTTCATACATTTTTAAGAGGTAAGTAAAATGATCGGGACACTCATTCATAACCTAAAGAAAGCATGTCATCTTTCCTTGTCATCTTACATTTTACGGTCATTGCAGGTTGTTTTTTTATTTACGATAGTTTTAAGATTTTTATCATTATTTACAACAGCTTAAGTTTTTAGTTTATAATTTTTCAGTGCTCAGTGATACAAATTGAAGAGTCTTCATTGAAATCTCTTGTTACCTTTTAAAGTGGTGAGTAAAATGATCGGGACACTCATTCATAACCTAAAGAAAGCATGTCATCTTTCCTTGTCATCTTACATTTTACGGTCATTGCAGGTTGTTTTTTTATTTACGATAGTTTTAAGATTTTTATCATTATTTACAACAGCTTAAGTTTTTAGTTTATAATTTCCCAGTGCTCAGTGATACAAGTTGATAAGTCTTCACTGAAATATCTTCATACATTTTTAAGAGGTAAGTAAAATGATCGGGACACTCATTCATAACCTAAAGAAAGCATGTCATCTTTCCTTGTCATCTTACATTTTACGGTCATTGCAGGTTGTTTGATTTACGATAGTTTTAAGATTTTTATCATTATTTTCAACAGCTTAAGTTTTTAGTTTATAATTTCCCAGTGCTCAGTGATACAAGTTGAAGAGTCTTCATTGAAATATCTTTATACCTTTTAAAGTGGTGAGTAAAATGATCGGGAAACTCATTCATAACCTAAAGAAAGCATGTCATCTTACATTTTACGGTCATAGCAGGTTGTTTGTTTGATTTACGATAGTTTTAAGATTTTTATCATTATTTACAACAGCTTAAGTTTTTAGTTTATAATTTCACAGTGCTCAGTGATACAAGTTGAAGAGTCTTCACTGAAACCTTTCATCTTGATACCTTTTAAAGTGGTGAGTAAAATGATCGGGACACTCATTCATAACCTAAAGAAAGCATGTCATCTTTCTTTCAAGCGGCATCCACTTGTACCTTGGATCACATAACATCAGGTACCATGGATAATACTTGATGTTATATCATTTGTACATTTATTTTTACAGGAGGATGCCGAGAAGCAAAGCAGAGAAAAAAGGGATCCTATTATTTCTGAATCTATGATAAAAGCCATAGAAGCTGTTACAGCATCACCTGAGATGAGAATTTCTATTAGAGAAGCGTGTAAGGTTTTTGGAATAAAATTTGCTAGTTTAATGCAGTATATAAATTATTCAGAACATCTAGAGTTGACCGAATATGCCAAATGATAAAAAAAAGTTGTATTTTTTTTACTTTTTAAGAGTGATCCAAAGTACAAAAAGGTCTTCTACCATTGATCATTCGTGTGAAGTTTTTTTATAAATATTTTAGAACTAAGAACACATATTATTAATAATTATAAAAGAAGTAAAATAAAGTTATAATGATATTTCGTAAGTTAAAATGGAAAAACAATCAAAATTAGTTACTTTTTGATGCGATTTTTAAAAAGTGATCCAAGGTACAATAGTTCCCCTATGCTTTATTTATTCTAAACCATTGTGAGCGTCTAGAAAATGAAATGAAAGAAATACTTCTGAATGCAAAATATAAATAATATTGCTCTAACTATGTAATTTGCACATACCTTACGAAATCTCAACCCAATTTAGCATAAGTATGCGTGCTTAAATAATAATATTGAATTTCTGTGTAACTACTTCCCATCGGGCTACTTCTGTAAATTTTCTCTGATAGTTAAATTTTCTCCTGTATATTATTATTCATGAGGCGTCTAATGCTCCATAAATTTTCCCGAAATTTCTCCTGTCAAATGCTTAGTCATCGATAGTATTATTCACATTTTGATTATTAGTTACAGTTTCTGAGTTACTACACTGTTAAAAATTATTACGACCTTGACCAAAATTTAGTACCCATTTAGCTGCAACCAACATTTGGTGCTTAGTTTCACCATTTTACGTTGCTACCAAGGATACCATTTAGTTGTGAAACGTTGAACCAAAACTCATAACTTTGCATAAAACTCAAAATTCGATTTTTCTTAGT
The DNA here is from genome assembly GCA_963932185.1 of Troglohyphantes excavatus. Taxonomy (NCBI): domain Eukaryota; kingdom Metazoa; phylum Arthropoda; class Arachnida; order Araneae; family Linyphiidae; genus Troglohyphantes; species Troglohyphantes excavatus. The sequence goes on along the minus strand of OZ010672.1, from coordinate 52,761,114 downwards.
ATTTTAGTAGTAGTATGTTTGTTGCGAAGCTGGCAATCCTCCGAACGCAAAATCACAACTTTTTTACTTTTCTTTGTCAAGTCCACCGATCGGGCTCAAACTATGAATCCTCTGATTAATAGCTGAACGCCTTTATCCACTGGGTCACGGAGGCCCTTGTTCGTCGTTGTCTTTCTTGGCGCGGATTCCTCGGCTTGTTGATGTAGCGTCAGCAAAAAAATCGGTTGCAGTTAAAGAGGTTCAACCAATTATCGGTGAAGCCTCTGCTTTTTCCGATAAAGGATTTTTGGTTCAACCTAGATTCCACCAATAACATGGCGTAATTTGATGCAGACCTTTGTTTTGCACCAATATATGGTACATCGTTAAACTGAAATTCTCAACAGTGTAGCTAGCAACCTATACCAATATTTCGTACATTCAAATAATAATTGAAGGTACAATTGAGCCCAATTCGAGGTATGGGGTAATGACAACCGGACAAATGCACAAAAAAATTTATAAAATAGGCACTAATAACACAAATACGAGAGTACGAAACTTTAAAAAGTGACACATGTTCTTAAACATTATATTCCACCAATAACATGGCGTAATTTGATGCAGACCTTTGTTTTGCACCAATATATGGTACATCGTTAAACTGAAATTCTCAACAGTGTAGCTAGCAACCTATACCAATATTTCGTACATTCAAATAATAATTGAAGGTACAATTGAGCCCAATTCGAGGTATGGGGTAATGACAACCGGACAAATGCACAAAAAAATTTATAAAATAGGCACTAATAACACAAATACGAGAGTACGAAACTTTAAAAAGTGACACATGTTCTTAAACATTATATTAGAAGTGTTAATAAGGTAGTCAATGTTCTACGGTATTTAACGAAAAAAATAAGAATCTAAATTAAATATTTCATATTGTTAACTTCAATAAAAATCCCAAATCAGAAAAAACTTTTATTTCTATTAATGATCCCGACTCAAATTTGAATTTGCTAATTAACTTGAAACGCTAAATTTAATTGATGTCATTTAATTGATGTGAATCAAATATCCAATTAGATGAAAAATTCAATTTTAAATAGAGTAGAAATATATTTTTTCATTTAGGTCAGAAGTATTTTATATTTATAACGGAAAATTAAATGTTTTTCAAACCTGACAATTAATTACATAATTCGATTTTTATTCCCTTCTTTTATAGTACAATATTTATTTAGGATATTTAATAAAGCTCTTTTTTTTTAATCTGGATGTTGTATTTTTATTTGAATTTATTTTGTTTTTCTAATGGAACTCAAAATTAATTAATTTGGTTTCATATATTTCATTTCATAAGATCAAAATAAATGTGTCTATAATTTCAAAAAAAATATATTATATTTCCAACCTTAACACTCAATACAAATGAATAAACTTATTAAACGTGATTAAAAGATTATATTAATAAAAATATGTTCTTTAATATTTGATTTCATTAAATTAATTATTTTTTGGTAATTCCGAAATTCTTTAAATTATTAGATTCTAATTAAATTAAAAACATTATCCATAAACTCGTTATATTTGGTGTCTAGTTTACTGCAGATTATATATATATATATATATATATATATATATATATATATATATATATATATATATATATATATATATATATATATATATATATATATATATATATATATATATATATATATATATATATATATATATATATATATATATATATATATATATATATATATATATATATATATATATATATATATATATATATATATATATATATATATATATATATATATATATATATATATATATATATATATATATATATATATATATATATATAAACAATTAATTTCCAGAAAAGTTCTGAAAATTTACAGTAACAATATAATGATTATTTTTAAATTGGAAATGCGACTATATAGATGTGACCAATATCTTCAAAGAAGCGATTTAACAATCCCAGCATTTTTATTTGACCTTAATATCTTATGCTTCTATGAACTATCCTAAATTTTATTTTTGACTCATATGCACCAGAAGACAGGTATATGTGTTTAACTTGTATGTTTGTATGAACATGTTTCAATTTTTTTTTATCCTTTCATGTCATTTAAGCCATTTGACTGATTCTGATAAATGCGATATCAACAAATCGCCATGATTCCGCAAGTGTTATAGACCATAGTATTTTATCATAAATCTAATGTAATGGATGTCAGGTGACATTACGTTTAACGGGGGAACATAAATACCTTTAAATCATAATTATTTTTATTAAATAAATAGACAAATTAATAGGATTTCAAATATGTATACTTAATCAGTATGATGTTTCACTTGAAAGCTTTTTTTGTTCATGAAATGAAATTGTTTGTATAGTTTGGAATTCACCAGTAGAAGAAAATATTAAAGTATATTTATTGAAACTATACAATTTAACTATAAATAAAGAAACGTATGAAGGTTAGTTACATACACAAAAAGAAAGAGTGGAAAATAAAAACGTTTATTAGCAGAATTAAAAATGGTTATAAGAAAATAATAGTCAGAAAACGATTAAGAAAAATATTGTAGGCTTTGAAAATGAATTGCTATTCTATCTACCCTTAAACATATCATTCAAATTTTTAATCAGTTTTAATTTGTAAAAACTTTGTTCACCTTTACCCACAGTGACATATATAGATTGCAAATCTGAAAGTGATGTCTGCACTTCATATACACCCAAACACCCACGCTCATTGAACTGTGTTACCAGACCTTCGAGCATGGATCCTTCATAGTAGAGAAAACATATTGTTATAATCTCGCTAACATCAAAGTGAGGCCAACATGTATGGCCTCAAACACGTGGTTAATTACGTCATTCCATTCATAAATTTTCACTGTTACACATTTCCCAATTCATCAACCAATCGCGAGTATTTTTTAATATAGAATTTCGAAAAGAAGTCACGTGTCTGAGGATATTCGGTCTGAGATGTCGGTTTCACGATTATGACGTCATATTCGCTCTACTACAGTCCATTCATGCTCGAAGTACCAGACTGACTGAACTGGTGACTGCGCAACCGGTTTAACGAAGCCGCGGGCGACATTTAGAGTTAAAAAACTCAATTAAATCATATATTCACCTAAGTAGTTGCTATTGATGTTTAGTAAAAAAATCACAAACTGAATGTACAAACAACTGTGTATTTTCTCCGTGTAGTCCTTGATTTTGGCGTCCCCCCAGCAAATTCTGAGCACCTGTGCAATCGTTCCGCCTTAGGACCGCTGCAACGGCTACATAGTCGGGCTATTGGCGACGGTTCGTGGTCTAAGGATTTTTTGGCTTTTCTTAATTAACGTCGCACTAGAGCTGCACAGTGGGCTGTTGGCGACGGTTCGGGGTCAATCTCAAAGGAAAGACCCGGGAACACATACACATTCACACACAGATTCATACATGCACCTCGTTATTTTAGAAACGTGGTCAGATGACGAGGAAACACCTGAACTGGCACCCAACGCCTTCAATAGACGTCGGAACTTTGGACCCCGATCAGATGTATCGTGCACCAGTCCCGTATACACGCCAGTATAATTTGTTGGATAATCTGGACGACTTTTTAGTATTTTTGTAGCGAAGCTGGCAACCCTCCGATCGCAAGATCACTACTTTTTTACTTTTCTATGTCAAGTCCATTGCACGGATTCGAACCACCAATCCTCTGATTAGTAGCTAAACGCCTTACCAACTGAGCAACTGGGGCTCACCGTGGTCTAAGGAAAGTCTCAAGAATAATCTTTGTAATATAATCATGTTTTCATTTTTACCGATGCTTAGCCACTCGAATGTTTGATTACAGGGCTTCATGCTTCAAATAATTTTTAAAAAATCATAAAGAGAACATGCTCGCTCAGTATACTTTATTACACTGCTAAAAATAGGTACTCAAAAATAAGTAAAAGTACTCAATTTTTTAGTACATTCGGTTCTTATCATAGCTCCGAATACATAAGTTTCGTTTTTAAAAAAGAAATGTACTCAAAAATGATTACAATAAGTAAAAATTAATAAAAAGAGCAGTTACTTGCCTACGTAGGCTACCTTCATTAACCACTTTCAATAAATATCGACAATTAGAACTATGACTTACTCTGAATAGAACCCATATCCTAAGGCACCGCAGTCCAGTGCCTTATCCGTTGTACTACTCGGCGATGTCAAGAACTTATAAACGGAAGAAATGTTAAATAGGTCTGCAAACGTATGAGAAGTAAGTTTGGTTTGGTTTGGTTAATTGACGTCGCACTACAGCTGCACAGAGAGCTATTGGCAACGGTTCGGGGTCTATCTCGGAGAAAAAACTCGAGAACACATACACATTCATACATATGCACCTCGTTATTTGAGAACCATGTTCAGATGACGAGGTAACACCTGAACTGGCACCCAACGCCTTCAATAGACATCGGGACTTTGGACCCCAATCAGATTTATCGTACACCAGTCCCGTATACAATTTATTTTTGCGGATGTTCTTGACGACTTTTCTAGTATTTTTGTAAGGAAGCTCGCAACAGTCCGATCACAAGATCACTACTTTTTTACTTTTCTTTGTCAAGTCCATCGTACGGGTATGGGAAGTAAGATAATTGAGTTGTAATTGTAATAACTCAGTTTCCTTTTAAGAAATCGACATCAAATGATGTGGAAAATATCTTCTAAACAACTATTTTAAGTTTGTCTGGTCACTTTGGGTTCAACAGAAGCTGATATTAGCAATATTAAATCACACTGCTCATTTTTCAGAAAGTACGATCACTTCCATTTGAGGTACTCATTTTTAAGTACCCTTTTTTACAGTGTTCGTACCATAATAAAGTGGAAAATACAACATTAACATTGATTATAACAATAAAAAGTTTTTCTATCATTTTCAATTTCAGTTAGAGTTGGCTTCTCAGGTAAAATAACTCCTCTCTTTTATTTCGACCCATTTATTTCGAAAACGGACAACTTTGTGGAACAATCCAGAAATCTTCTTCTAAACACAAGAAACGGAACAAAAGATTCACTTTTACGATTCAATTTAGTTCCTCTACTACAGAATACAGTTCCCATAGAGAAACAATTTTGAAACATATACGCCAGAAAAAGACTCTGAACGGGCATTAATATCCACTGCTGACATGTCTTGAGCAAAAAGTTATTCTACAGACCCCAATAACAAATATTTGAAAGGATCCTTGTGGTAAATGCGCAATAAAAGAAAGGTCGCTTTATTTTCTTTGGATCACAGGCCTTTCATTTCCTGTGGTGGTACAGATATCGAAAATATTCTGGTTTGACGTCAGGGAATCAAAGACATTCTTTTCTTTCAATTTTGTATTGGAATTGGAAAGTATACCCCGTTGTGTGTTATTTATCTTCAAGTCAAAGAATCAGGCTATAAATGCAAATATGCTAAAAAAATAACCATCAAAGTCTTGATTATTTAATTGTTTAATATTCATTTTTTTTAATAATGCATCATTTTTCGTTATTAATAGATAGATTTTCGACATTTTCAAAAACATATGGGCTCGAATATATAATCCCTCTTTCCACAAGTTGATATTAGCCTATCATTAAAAAGCATTTCGAGAAAATTAAAAAAAAGTTAATTTTAGTAATCTAAAGCTTATTTTTAGCAGTTTAATTGCGTAAGCGAAGATAAGCATATAAAAGTCATACTCTTGTTGTTTTTATAAAAACCTTAAGTAGTAATGAAGTTTTGGAGTCTCACAGAACGATTACAAGACATTTTTAACAGAAAAGTTGATTATTTTTATACTTTACAACCTCTAATACGCTAAGTATGGCATCATTTAAATTGTTTCTATCACTTCCTGTTAAAAAGTTTATAATTTCGTTTTAAGTAAAAATTCCAATAAACTCTTCAGTCAAAGAAGCAGGCTTTAAATGAAAATGTCTGCAAATTTGCTAAAAAATAACCATCAAAGTCTTGATTATTTAATTGTTTAATATTCATAATATTTTTTAATAATGCATCATTTTTCGTTATTAATAGATATATTTTCGACATTTTCAAAAACAGGTGGGCTCAAATACATAATCCCTCTTTCCACAAGTTGATATTGGCTTATCATTAAAAATTCGAGAAAATTAAAAAAAAAAGTTACTTTTAGTAATCTAAAGCTAATTTTTAGCAGTTTAATTGCGTAAGCGAAGATAAGCATATAAAAGTCATACTATTATTGTTTTTATAAAAACTTTAAGTAGTAATAAAGTTTTGGAGTCTCACAGAACGATTACAAGACATTTTTAACAGAGAAGTTGATTATTTTTATACTTTAGAACTTCTAATACGCTAAGTACGGCATCATTTAAATTGTTTCTATCACTTCCTGCTAAAAAGTTTATAATTTCGTTTTAAGTAAAAATTCCAATAAACTGTTCAGTAATAATTCAAATACACACAAAAAAAGTTAAAATTATTATTGTAAGACATTTTGTTTGTGTATTAGACTATGTTCTTTGGATTACTTAAAAAACTAAATTTTTTTGGTCAAAAATTCCAAATACGCCTTTCATATCTTTAACAGAAGGCGAACTTCTAAAGAGTACATAAAAAGCGACTAAAAAGTTTTGTTTTTCTTAATTTTATTTCGTTTGGCATGGAAGTATATTTTTCCTGGTGACTTCACGTACGATCACAAACATGTCACGCTGAATTAGTTAGAAAACTAAATTTTCTGTCAAAAATTCCAAACAAACATAATGCAATTGAACATATATAAATAAAACTATAATTAGAAATATCAAAGAGCTTAACTGAAAATAGCTGCCACATCCTACGATCAGACTCAACAAAGGAGTAAAAGACTCATAAAATTCTCTAATTTTTCTTTGATCTTAATGTATCAACATGTATAAAAGATGGAGAAAAATTCTCTAATTTTTCTTTGATCTTAATGTATCAACATGTATAAAAGATGGAGATAAATATAGATTTGTGTCACAATCAATTTCTTAATGGTTTAAATAATCCAATAAAAGAGAGACTGTTACGCCACGTTACTGCGAAAGAAGTGATTATTCTATTGCAAACTAACGAATCGTGTAAACACTCCATTAAAATCCATTCAGCTAATGAAACATTTTCTTGGTATGAATGCTGGATTTTTGATGTAATGCTAATCATTACTTTTGGATACATTCAATGTCATCCAACTGTATTTTATTTTTAAACATTATTTTTTTTTAAATTTAATTTATAGATGTAGTAGTTTTATGCGATAACCGGGCACTTAACTAATGTAATTGAATTTTTTTAGTCATCTCTATGTAAAGGCTAATGCTCTCACTCTCACCTAGTTATAAACTGTAAAGTTCTGAGAAATTCATTCTTTCAGTTTTCATATAAACTTGAAACCAAAATTAAATAAAAATATTTTTAAGAGGGTGACATCATGAGATTGAATGAAAGTTTTTATTGCTTTATGAACTTAATTTTAACAAATGAAGAAAATACGAAAGAAAAAGAAATGACGCAATTGCGGTGAGAGCATTAGCCTTTATATTGAGAGGACGCAATGACAATACATTCTTCAATTTTTATATTTTGACCTTTGGGTCGGTAGAATTTTGAAAATTATCCAAACGTTTCCTTTGTTTGTCTTTGAAAAGTGAGTTCTCTGGAATTCGATTATCAATAAAACTTTTCAAATTGTTGATGTCATTAGGCACTAATTTTTTTTTAATTCAATCAAGAGTGAGGATGACTGTACTCCGTAGCTTTTACGGTAATATACAAGGGGGTCATAAATTGTTGGCCGATGGTCATTGTTTGGCTGTTTAACTGCACATAATAAACCATTATATTTGCTATACTTTAATTACTTTGTTTGTTGCTAATAAAGCTAAAAAACGTGTTTAAAATATAATTCTTTTTGCTATACTTTAATTACTTTGTTTGTTGCTAATAAAGCTAAAAAACGTGCTTAAAATATAATTCTTTTTGCTATACTTTAATTACTTTGTTTGTTGCTAATAAAGCTAAAAAACGTGTTTAAAATATATTTCTTTTTGCTATACTTTAATTACTTTGTTTGTTGCTAATAAAGCTAAAAAACGTGTTTAAAATATAAACAAAGTAGTTGGGCAAAAATATATATACTTCAGAAGTCAATTCATGTCAGATTAGTACTATCAAATTTGACTTTGCTTTAAACCTTTGCTGTTGGATAAAATTTCTAGATTCGAAAAATTCTATAGATAGAAAAATTCGCATAGAAAAAATAAGTAAGCACAGGACCTCCTTCAAAATTTTGGTTACTTTAAAAATATTGAACTTCTGTAAAAAAAAAAAATCTGTAGCTTGGTTGCCCTTGAGCCTGCGGCCCTAGACAGCGACCTAGTCTACCTAGTGGTAAATCCGGCACTGTACATAGTACAGAGAAGGCTCAAATATGGTACTAAAACAGATGTGACAACACCCATTGTTGTGAAAGATTATAGTGGGCACATGGATGGTATTGATAAAACTGACATGTTACGTGCAAAATATGATAGAAACAGGAAATGCAAAAAATGGTGCCACATGTTTTTTTTGTTATGCTAGAAAAGGCGTATGTAAATTCATACATTGCATATGTGGAGATGCGAGAGAAAATGTCGTCCCTGGAATATAGCGTTGCATAACCCGAGGACTGATAACAAAATCGAAACCACAGCCGAAACGAAAAGGGAGACCCAAATGTAATGGAGGTGAAAAACAAATTCTGTGCGAAAAAGAGACTTGTCTGTTTCAAATGACATTCGCTTGGAAAATAGGGGTTGCCATTGGCCAACTTTTGTATCAAATCGGGGTCGTTTCAAATTTTGTGCACTCAAAAATATTCAATCGAAACCTCATTCAAAACGCTCAACTTGAATACATTTTTTTATGTGAACGAGGGGAAAAAATTATATCTCTGAATACCATCAATGTGAAAAAATTTAGATTTGAAATTATTTGAAAATCGAAATTTCTTAAAATGTAATATGCTGTCCAATTTATTATATTTTTTTTAATTTAGGTCAATTTATATTTTGAAAGTTAGTTCAGAAATATGCTTCAAATTAGTGTACAATATATATTGTGTAAACATAATAAATATGTTACTCATTTTTTATGTGTAAAGTACAATTATGTCAATTTGATATTTTATTATTGTTAATTGAGTGAGGTCAATAGTTTAACTCGACCTTTCAGAATTTCGTCTGTTTGTCTGTAAATGTGATGGTTTGTTACGCATTTACGACCAAACGCATTGTTCGATTTTCTTCAAGTTTAGCGTGAATTGCTTGAAGTCATTAAAATCAACGTACCGTATATACTCGCGTATAAGCCGATCCGCGTATAAGCCGACCCCCTAATTTTAGGTCGATTTTTTGTCCAAAATAGGAAACTCGTGTATAAGCCGAGTTGTATTTTCGTACATGAAAAATTCCTATTAAAATCGGCAAATCCGCGACAAAAGAGTGACATTTTAATTAGAAAAATAAATATTTAAGCCTAGAAATTAAAAGTTTATAGAAAGCGGCTGGAGAAACGGCCTTCCTCGAAGTTCGTGACGATTCATCGGGCTTAAAAGTATGTACCACTCGCGATGTTCTGGTGCCTTACAAACCTCCATCGGACTTCTTAAATTAAATCTCCCTTATTATCAAATAAAATATTTTAAACCACAAACTTAAATACCAAAATGTGCAATTTCTAATCCTTAACATCGTTTTGTAAAGATTTAAAAACTTAGAAAACGTCAACTATTTTCTGTCAACATTGTTGACTACTGTCGCTATTAAATACGGATGAACATTTTTTTTATTCATCTCGGAAGGAAATACTACTATTTTATGGATGAATATATACTTCTTATTTAAATATTTAGTTTTTAATTACGAGATATATGACGTGAAAGTAGAACTTTAATTCGCCGATTAGCAATCCCGATTTTACCGCTTTAAAGCCAATTCCATCCAAAATACTAATGAAACAACTATTAATATCTGTACATAATATTATCAAGGAATAAAATCTGCATTGGGGAAATAAATTTTGTTTAATTATTGCATTCGAGCAAGAAAGACATCGACTTTACAGCGGTGCATTCGCTACGCACTATGTCAACTTCTTAGTCTTCCATCCAAAATTCTATTAAAGTAGCGTTTACTAGCTTCATAAATTCTACAAACCAATTAAATATTTATCGAAATATATACTTTTTATTAAGTAAAACTGATTATTTATGGGAGTAGTTAAATTTTGCGTCACGATTACGCCGCGATGCGCAGAGCGGTCTTCAGTCAGCATGTGACGCACATTCTCGATCTCGGAAATGTGCCGGCGCGTTTCAGAAGAATCCGCTAATTTCAAATTATCTCCTTTTCCCATTTTAGGCAAATTATATTAGAAATTTTAATGACCCGCGTATAAGCCGACCCCCCCTACTTTTTGATGAAAATTTTGACTTAAATTTCTCGGCTTATACGCGAGTATATACGGTATATATATCTTTATTTTAATTTTTCAATTATTATTTTTTTTTAATCGCGAGGTCTACTGTTCCCATAACTACTAGTTTATAAGAGTTTTCTGATTATTTAGCAATTTAAAGAGTTTAAACTTTATTAAAATTAATCATATGGGCTTTTTCTATAATAAGAGTATTTGGGGCATAGTGTACTGACAGTACTTTACAATACCACTTTATTTAATTAGCTGTAACGTATTAAATTTTACACGGGTGAGTATATTTTTATGTATATACTTTAACTTTCAATGTAGTAACTCCAAAAAAATTATATTAAAAAAATTGCAGTAGATCATAATGCAATAGATAAGGAGTTAAATGAGCAATAACAATTTCAATCACTTGCTTTTTTAAATGCAGATTAAAGAATAAGTGTGCGAAATTTTATCTTTATACCCTCATTGGAAATATCAGTTAGTAAATTAATAAATGAGGACTTTCGCCTATACATAGAGATTTATATACACATTACATATATACACATTACATATATACACATATTATAGTACATATATACACATATTATAGTACATATATACACATATTATAGTACATATATACACATATTATAGTACATATATACACATATTATAGTACATATATACACATATTATAGTACATATATACACATATTATAGTACATATATACACATATTATAGTACATATATACACATATTATAGTACATATATACACATATTATAGTACATATATACACATATTATAGTACATATATACACATATTATAGTACATATATACACATATTATAGTACATATATACACATATTATAGTACATATATACACATATTATAGTACATATATACACATATTATAGTACATATATACACATATTATAGTACATATATACACATATTATAGTACATATATACACATATTATAGTACATATATACACATATTATAGTACATATATACACATATTATAGTACATATATACACATATTATAGTACATATATACACATATTATAGTACATATATACACATATTATAGTACATATATACACATATTATAGTACATATATACACATATTATAGTACATATATACACATATTATAGTACATATATACACATATTATAGTACATATATACACATATTATAGTACATATATACACATATTATAGTACATATATACACATATTATAGTACATATATACACATATTATAGTACATATATACACATATTATAGTACATATATACACATATTATAGTACATATATACACATATTATAGTACATACATAAAAATACATACACATATTTATTTGTGTATTTAAATATATAAATTTCAGATATATGCGGATATTGGCTTTGAGAGATTTTTATTAGTCATAACATGACTGTCCAACTTTTGTGTCAGACAATAAATCAAGTGCCTAACTTTCCCACCAGAACTTTCATGCAATGCCGGTATTGCATTAAGATAATTATAAGAACTGTCTAACTTGTTCATTGGTCATTACATTAATTGACGAATTACGACATGCGTTGATGATATAGATAAGCAATATCAATTATTTGCTAATAAACAAAGCAGTTAATGACAATAGTTTAGAAAACATAGCTTAATATGATAGTTTATAAAGAAAAATATGTGTTTATGGCATGGGGTTAATATTTTTATATGGGTGTATTGGGATGCACATTGCAAGTCCGAGATAGCGAAAGGATTTAACGAGATAAGAACAAAGAGTGAATGTGTTCTTAGTTGTTTTGTTGCTTGGTATCAGAATTCTGTTTGTTCTATTAGTACTTCCGTCAAGAAATAAGATCCCGCAGAGGATTGCAAAGATTTATCTAGTCTAAGAAATCTTGCCCTATGCTATCTTTCGTATTTGCAACTCAAGATAATAGCATTACTTTTAGAAATAGATTTTGTTGGCAATTAATCGAATTTTTTGTTTGTTTTTTATGTTGGTATTCAATTTTTAGGTGCTTGGAAACTAGTAGTATGCATTTAAATTTTTAATTGTGTCTACATATGACAAATTAAGATAAATTAAAATATTCAGTTCTAAAGTGCTTCTTAAGTACGCAAAAAGCTAACACTCTATAGAATCCTTCCTTAGGTGTATTTAAGCTTAGAATCTATAAAAAGTTTAGACAACCTCTGAAAGGGGGTATAGACAGTGCCTTTACACAAAAAATATTTGGGGGGGGGGGGGAGGGGGTTGAAACGTAGCTAAGGATTCGAAATTCCCAACTCAACAGTGCTGAAAATTTCCAGTTCCAACTTATCGACATTTTTTATTTTTTTATAGATATATTCTGGGTAATATTAAACAGTTCACTCATAAGCATTGATTTGTTGCAACCATATTCCAATGCAGTGTCAGTTCTGAGGTCTAACTTAAAAGTAATCTTACAAGTTAGGCAATTTTTAATATTCCCTAGCTTTCATTTGTTAATAAAACTAATTTTCTTTCCCCCCCCCCTAATAAAAATAGGCATAAATTGTCAAACAGCAGACATTTAGTCTGCAAACTAAAATTGGACAAAACTATAAATAACTTGATCAAAAACTTTTCCCAGAGCATGCTGGTGCATCAAGGAAAATAAATCTTTACCAGATTTAGATTTCATATAGTTGAGAATAAATTTTGTACATGTTGTTAATTAGGATATCGAAAAAAATCAAATTTACGACATTCTTCAGAGTGAAAACAATGTTTTTACTAAATCTCATCGAAATCGGAAAAAATATTCCTTGAGATATAAGTAAACAAACACAGGTCTCTCCCCCTCGTAATTTTATGAGTATAAACTATTTAGCTGTGTGGCCCCGCATTGCTGGGGAACTTGTTAAGGCACATACATTAAAAAAAGTGAGTGGCCTCCATCAGAACTCGAACCCATGACATATTGTTCCAAACTCCCTCGCACTACAGACTAAGCTACCAAAGCACGTTCTAGATCTTGGAATTGGTCAAATCCAATCCTCAGGTGCAAATCCTGCGGAGGAATAATAGGGGAGAATGTTGTATCTTGATAACAGTGTACTTCGGATCACTCTTAGTTGTACAGTTGATACTGCTACCTAGCAACCAACACTCAAACTAGTTCAAGCAATGCACACTAAAGAGCAATTACCTACCATATTTTTTTGTCATTTAATGTTTATTTACAACAGCTTATTTATGATTTTTCAGAGTTGAATGATACAAGTTGAAGAGTCTTCACTCAAGCCTTTTGATTCCTTATTAGTGGTGAATAAAATGTTATCTAAGGGATGCATTCATAACCTAAAGGAAGAATGATCTATTTCCTTTCGAGCAGAATCCTCTGGTACCTTCGATCACATAACATCATGCACCATAGATTAGTGATCCTATGTACTTGATGTTATGCTATCTGTAATTTTATTTTTATAGAAGGATGCCGACAGGGGGGGGGATCTAATTGCCCCTGAATACATGAAAAAGGTCATAGAAGTGTTACAGCATCGTCAGAGAAGATATATTTAATTAGACCATCGTGTAAAGTTTTATAGAGTAAAATTTGCTACTTTTGTACCATTAACCATTTGTGTGCAGTTTTTAAAAAAAATTTAAGAACTAAGAAAACACATTATTAATACTTATAAATTAAGAAAAATAAAGATAGAATGAGATTTTGTGAGTTAAAAAGGAAAAATAATGATAAATAAGTTATTTCCTATGAGATTTTTAAAAAGTAATTCCAGGTACAGCAGTCTTCCCTAGTAATACTTTTACTCTTCCTTTTATTATTATAGAAGACCTATATTTGGAGTCAAAATCTTAATTTATAAGCTAATTCTTAAGCAACGTATTTATAATTATTAATTGACTATTAAAAAACGAAAAATTAAAGTTAGTTTGTAAAATTTTAAACTAAATTAATTTCGTTCTTCAACGTATCCAAATATAACTAACCTAAATTCTTATTAGTGTAAGTTATAAAAAAAAATACATTATTTGCATAATTCTGAAAGATCAAGAAATGTCACCCTTACGTGTTTGAGCCTTTTCGTTTAATTAAAGATGCCTTAGGTTTGTTCTATAAAGCCAGTGTATGTTTAATGCTTTTTGAACATGAATTATGGTACTTTTCATCATACGAACTGTAATTTACCAACTGAACATATGTTACCTTAATTATAGCCATTCTATATAATATATGTGGCAACATACTGAGCTAATTTTATATTAATTTTGGATAAGTAAGCGTAATTATTAATGATACACATAAAACTGTCAGGTGATAAGTGGATGGTTTTTCGATGCTGACAAAAAGAATGACCAGATTTACATTACAGATAAAAACATGACATAAAATATTCTTATTACAGAAAAAAATACAAGAAACTCACCGAAATTTTCAGTTTCTTTACTATATTTTTCTTTACATTTTTTTAAGTAAAATTAAACTTATTTTTTCTGTAGATTTTGTTCTTTAGCCAATTTTTATTCTATATGGAAGACAGGTAGAATTTCCAAATATTATTAATACTAAAAAAATCCGTTTAATGTATTCTGTTCTACCCCCGATAGGTGTTTGTTTTCATTAATAGAAATGAAAAAGTATCCTTCTTAATTAAATAGTAGAACAGTATCATGTTTTATGAATTTATGTTCAACAATAAAACTAAAGATGGTTCATTCCTGTTATACAAAATATAACGATTAATATTTAATTTCCCATAATCTCGTTTATTTCCTTTGTAGGCAAGCTCCGATGGCAGAAGCGAATACTCTATAAATTAGTATTTATAAAAGTTAAGGCTTTATAGTTCGACTTGCTTTCTCTGGGCTGTTTTTTTGTCTTTTGTAACATGTTTGAAATTAAGACGTAAAATACAGAAAATTCAACACTTGGCGTAACAGTGTCGTTGCCTAGGAAATACCTATTTTAGTGTAATTCCAGTAATATATACTGTAACGTATATATAGCGTATACGCGTATGCGTATACGTATATATAGAGTACACGTATATACTGTAACGTATATACAGTATTATATACTGTAAAAGTGCGAATAACATTTATCCACAAACATAAACTGTGGAAGAAAATTTCCACACACAAAATCTGACCCGATTTTAAGTAACTGTTTCAGCTTTAATATATTGAAGTCAATCTCAATTTTTATTTTTCTAGATAAATTTTCAGCTTATAAACTGCTCTTTTAAAAAGGATTAATTTGGTAAAATTTGCGAAAAAAATATTTTTAAAAGTTTTTGGTGGAAGAGTTTGCAGTACAGAAAAGTGCGAATAATATTTATACACAAACATAAACTGTGGAAGAAAATTTCCACACACAAAATGTGACCCGATTTTAAGTAACTGTTTCAGCTTTAATATATCGAAGTCAATCTCAATTTTTATTTTTCCTAGATAAATTTTCAGCTTATAAACTGCTCTTTTACAAAGGATTAATTTGGTAAAATTTGCGAAAAAAATATTTAAAAAAGTTTTTGGTGGAAGAGTTTGCAGCACAGAAAAGTGCGAATAACGTTTATACACAAACATAAACTGTGGAAGAAAATTTCCACACAAAAAATCTGACCCGATTTTAAGAAATTTTTCTTCCGGATATTTGTAATATTAGTACTAATTTAATAATTATTATTAAAAAAATAACTTTTCTAATTATATTTCATAAATCAAGTACAAAAAATTGGAAACTTAAACAACGGTAAAAAGGAAAATAATAATAAATATACCCATATTTCAGAAATAAAGATATGGTGTCTCCTATCCAAAAATACAGAAATATATCTAAGGTTTTAATACGTCCCAGCTCAACAAACATTGAGCAAGACTTTTCATTCATCATTGAGCAATAATCCAAATCAGTGCGTCCATCATCCAGAATTAATGAAATTAATCCTCTTATCCATTTGCTTTTATAACATGGAATTATTTACTTAAACTTATCTGAAGTTAATTTTAATCATCGAACACGAAAATGCTCTCGCTTCTATTCGATATAAGCTTTTAATGAACAAAATATAAATTCAGTTTATTAATTTCTATAGCACGTATTATGCATTTTCCCTGTGCATTGTTTTAATGAACTTTTCTATCGTAAATGCATTTAAAGGAACTATCTCGAAAATGTTTTTAATGGATTGAAATCCGTTTTTAAAAAAAAAACCTTTCTTTAAATCGATTTATCGATTTCCCGCGACTTATTTTTAATGAGCATCTATATGATAATAAATAAAAAAATTAATATTACACAAAGTAAGATATAAAGTTAACGAGAAATTCAGCAAAAAATGTATGTTACATAAAATATGTATTTCAAGCTCATGACTTAGTTATGAGCTTAATATGTCTATGGCACTCTCAAATTTGTGTGAAATAAATCTTAAATATGTTTATTTTAAACACTTATAAAATAACGTTAAGACCAGGGTCATGGAGAATTTTTTATTATTTGGCCAAACGGAAAATATATAGGCACATTTAACCCTCTGATACTCATGGACGTGATATCACGTCCAGGGATCTCTAGTTTTTCCATCATTATGAGTATAATATGTCTATTGTGCTCTCATATTTGGGTGAAATAAATCTTAAATATGTTTATTTTAAACCCTTATAAAAAACGGTAAAACCAGGTTCATAGAGAAATATTTATTATTTGGCCAAACTGAAAATATATTAGGCACATTTAACCTTCTGATTCTCATGGACGTGATATCACGTCCAGGGATCTCTATTTTTTCCATCATTATGAGTTTAATATGTCTATTGTGCTATTATATTTGTGTGAAATAAATCTTAAATATGTTTATTTTAAACCCTTATAAAAAACGGTAAAACCAGGTTCATAGAGAAATATCTATTATTTGGCCAAACTGAAAATATATTAGGCACATTTAACCCTCTGATTCTCATGGACGTGATATCACGTCCAGGGATCTCCAGTTTTTCCATCATTATGAGCTTAATATGTCTATTGTGCTATCATATTTGTGTGAAATAAATCTTAAATATGTTTAATTTAAACACTTATAAAAAAACGGTAAAACCAGGATCATGGAGAAATTTTTATAACTGAAAATATATAGGCCCATTTACCCCTCTGATGGTCATGGACGTCATATCACGTCCAGGGATCTCCAGTTTTTCCCATCAATGCATCCAGTTTTTAAAGTCATAAAAATACTTAATTTTACAATATTTTTTTAAAGTAATTTTTTTAGGTATAACTTAAAAGCGACCTCTTTACAATAAAATAAAATTCCGATGAAAACATATAAGTGCGCGCCTATGAAAAAAATATTTAAACTTTCAAACAGTTAAAACAAGTTTATAATTGTTAAAATAAGCGTTAGTGGGTTATAGATCTGTATATATATAATAATAAATTCTTAGACACAAAAACGCAAGAAAGAAAAGGTAATATTTTATTACTCATATTTAAAATAGTTTTTGTTACTTAAAAGAAAAAAATCCAATAAAAATATGTCACTATTTCAATTCTGAAATTAGTTTACTAACAATTTCACTATTTCAGCACTTCATTAGCACTCATAATTGTACAGTGTAAAACTTCCTGTGGTCAAACATCTATTAACATATTTAATGAAATGTCAAATAACATATGAATCGTTCCTAGATTAATTTCCCTATTGGGCGATTTAATAAATAATTTATTAAAATTGAGGGGTTTGCTGTACAAAGGAGGTAGCTCCAATTATTCAAGTTTGCAGAAAACCGTAAAAAACGTTTGAAAATTCAAAATTCCTAGTTGTGTGAAGATATTATTTTTGATCAATCTTCTTAATTGTTCCTACATATTATGATAGTATTTTCACTCAAAAATATATCTTTCAGATGACGTGGCACATGTTGGATTATTGGAGCTACCTCTTTCTTGCAATCAAATAGATGCTCTGTCTACCTCTATGAAAATATTTCACAAAAAAATGCAATTTACTATAATATTATTTTATTTAAAGAAAACTTCAATTGAAATATAGCATATAACTTGGCTTTAAAAACAGAAAATTACATTTTTAATCATCACACTCCCCCTCTGTAACGTCCGGCTCATCTGCTGCGTTGTCTGGTTGTAATCCATCGTAGAACCACAAAACGTAAAAGAACCAAAACCTCTACTGTTTATAAGTGCTGTATTACCTTCCTGTAAGCAAAGCACGTCAGTCGTTTGGGGGGAAATGGCGGTAGCTCCAGGGGCTACCTCTATATTGCAACGAACTAATGAGACAGACAGCTCCATTTCTTGAGTAAGGCGAGAACTAACGATTGGAGCTACATCTTTCTGGTACCAAATGGACAAGGTTTTTTTTACCACAAGATAGTACATGTAACTCCAAATTCCCCTAGGATAGAGCTACATCCTTTTTGCAGCAAACCCTTCAATTACAAAACATTCCTAATAGTTAAAATGTTATATCCTTATTTTACTTCTAAACCTGACAATATTTTTAATTACTTTGTTATGCCTTAAGACATTCATCTATGCAATTTTTACGACATTTTAAAAATGTCTTTGTACCACAAAAATTAATTATTTGCACACTTAAAAAAATAGTATATTAGCGTTTAAATCTATTCATCTCTTTATACTCATACAATGGTTATCTATAGATCACAATCTGAAATTATTCCCTTTAGTACCACCCAATTATAACTATCATTGAGCAAAGACCGAATGACTGGTTAAATGCGTCTATTTATTCTTTTCTGATCTACGATTTTGCTTGGTAGCTTTTATGGTGCGGACAAAGAACTCTTTTGCAGAGGAAAAGTGCCATTGTGGCCTAAGGGACCACTGCTGAGCTATTCTAGAAGAGTGGTAGGTTTCAGTTGTCATACAGTTTTCTTCTCTTTAGATAAATGGCGACGCATCTAAAGAAACAGTTGACAATTCCATGAGATTTTTATACATCACACTAAAGAAATATTAGTATATATTTATAGTTACTAAACATAAAAATAGTTCAGTGCAAATAATTCAAAAATAGAACGACATAGGTTTTCGCTTAATTGTTATTATATATATTATTTCAGTAGTAAAGATTCCTTTTGTGTGTTTCACACACAACGACATGTGAGGTATAAAAAAAAAGGAAATTTCCGAGAGCAGTGACGACTCGTAGTTTTGTCTCATGAATATTGACAAGTTCTTTTAAAAATGCGTTTAAAAATAAAAGGTTTCCAAGCAGTTTTTAAACGAGCCGTTGTTTGTGTTTCCGTCTATGAGTAGAAGGTAAGGCACTGAACTCTAACTGTAACTGCTGGAAGGCTCAAACTTTGTTTCCTCTACGGGCGCGTTGAAACCAATTGAAAGCTGCCATACTGTGCCCCAACATTTTTTTAAAAATGATTTAGTGGTGTTTTTTATTACCAAAGCATTGTAGAAGTATTAAATATATATAAATATTATATTTTCTTCTTATATAATTAATTTTTATATTGCCAAACAGATAGTTTTTGCTCTTGCTTTTTAACTACTTCTACTTTTACTTGCAAATGACTTCCTATTTTAATAGCAGATTACATTTAAAATGGGTTTAAAAATAAAATAAAAAAAACTTACCCAAAAAATAATATATGTCGGCGTATTTTAACATGAAAAATATACGAAATATTGCGGTATCAAGAAAAGTGTGCCCCATCATGGCGGCCTCCATATCGGCTTCAAGTCAACAAAATGTCTTGCCCTATCCAGAAGTTACAGTTAGAGATCAGTGAGGTAAGGTAGTGCTATCATCTATAGTTGGTAGTGCTGCCATCTATGGGGTTCTTTGAACGAAGTGCCATGTATGAGTAGTTACAACGAATGTGTGTGTGGAGAGGGGGGGGGGGGGGGGAGTTCATGCGATAATTATCACACGGAGATGCTAGTTAAATATATACAGCTGTTATTAAAAAATTTAAAGTTTTATGAGATTTCTAAAAGGGTTTTGTGTATGGGTTGAGTACGCATATGGGGGATTTCTAAATGTAAATTTACGCTCAGCTATTCAAATAACTTAGTAAATACAACTATTAGATTTATTTATAATAAAAAAGCCATATAAATCACATTTTTTAAAAAATAATAAACTATTTTATTTAATTAAAAAATCTCATTCTAAACCATCGTAAAAGAATAATAAACAAAGAAAACAAATTCAATAACCAAAGTTTAAGCTAAATTCGAAATTTTAATTTCTTTTTATTATAATATATTTTTAAATATTCTCAAGTATATATTTTATATATAGTTATATATTTATAGTTATATATATTAATTAAATAATTTTAATGTAATAGTTTTAAAATTACACTTCAAGCAATAGTTTAAAAAATATGAAATATTTAAAAAAATTAAATTAAAAATTATGTGCATTAATGTGTAAACTGGAGATTGACGGAAGTGTTTCCTCGTTTGTGACCGGTAGTGGGTTAAAAATTGTTATTCTTTAAAAACACATGAGATTACTTCAAAGTCAATAATGATAAAATATTTTTTAGCTCTTCTCATAGAGTATGCTACATAGAAATCCGTCATATGACATTAAACAAAGCTTATAATTAACCGGCCGATGATCACGCAAGTTAAAAGAAAATGCAAATTATGCAGGAAAATGACATTTGGCAGAGTCCTTCCTTGTACCATAAATAAAGGAAAAAATCTATTCGCGAACTTCTAGATGTGAAATACACCTTATGTTCACGATTGTAAAATAAAAATTCACTCATTCTTCCACTTCATGTATATCCAGGAAAATTAAATTTGTGTAGAGTAGTTGCACATACCTTCAGTAGAAAAAAAAGCTATTCGAGAACTTCTAGCTGAAATACCCGTTCTGCGAACGGGGTTAAAATAAAATTCACTTATCATTAATTGTAATAATATCATATACCCAGGAAGATAAAAATTGGCAAATTTGTTTTTTTATACCTTAAGAGGGTAAAGTAAGCTCTTTGTGAACTTTTAGCTTAAACAACTTTTCTTCGCACGGGATTAAAATGACGCACACTCATCACAAATTCTTCTTCTTCGTATACAACCAGGAATATGAAATTTATAAGAGTTTTTATACTTCAGAAAGGAAAATTAAGTTGATTGTGTTCTTTTAACTAAAGCATCGTAACTTAGGGTTACTTGAACCCAAAAACAACAAAATGTTTTAAATCACTCCTAACTGTGCTGTCATGAAAATATAGACGTGATTCACCATCTTTTCAACTATTACGACTATATTTTCATGACAGCAGACAATGAAGTGATTTAAAACATTTTTTTTTTTTTTTTGTAATAGGGGTCCAAGTAACCCCGAATTATATGATACCAGTTTAAAAACAAACTGTCAAGAAGAATACGTTTTCATAGCAAAATGACAGCCATTCGCTTATATCCATTAGAAGATAAAATAACTTTTCAAAAATCGTATATAGTACAAATTAGTTTAGTTATTCTAACAACGTTTTAGAAGCAAGTTTTTTAAGTCAAATCATAATTTCATTTATGTAGACCTAGATTACATGTTTGTGGAATATTCCATATGACCACCGACAGTGAATTTGACTATAACTCAATTCCATAACCTAATACATAACAAAGAAATGTACACAAACTTTTTAAAAATTTTAGACAATAAATAAACACTCGAATACATTGTTGTGTTTGACGTTACAAGTCTTAATAGACACAGACTGCTTATTCTTGACTATATATATTAGAGTTTAGTTTTACTATTTTTTCCAATGCTACATTTTTTAACAGATTATTTAAAAAAAATTAAGATTATCAGTGTGGTAGTACTGATTTATATTTCATCTTATATCATTAGAATAATTAAAATATCGCAAAGGAAAGTATTTTTTTAAGATTTTAAAAATTGGGTGCATTGCAATGAAAACTACACTGTAAAAAATAGGGTACTTAAAAATGAGTACCTGAACATATTCGTTTCCTTTTAGTACAATTGCATCATAAATGAGCGGTGACATACTGAAATTTAAGCAACCGAACTTTCTCAAATATGAGCAGTGTGATTTAATATTGCTAATTTCATCTTCTGTTCCAGCCATCTTAACAAACCGACCTGACAAACTTAAAATAGGTGTTCAGAAGATGGTTTCCCACATTATTTGATGTCAATTGCTTAAATGTAAACTGAGTTATTACAACTCAATGATCTTACTGGCCATTCTTTTGGCACACCTTTTTAACATTTCTTCTGTTTATAACTTATTCACGTCGCCTTGGTAGTACAACGGATAAGGCACTGGACTGCGGGCCTGAGGATATGGGTTCGATTCCCAGTAAGTCTTGGTTGTAAGTGTCGATATTTATTGAAAGTGATTTATGAAGGCAGCCTATGTAGGAAAGCTACTTCTATTTTTATTCATTTTTACTCATTGTACTCATTTTTGAGTACATGTCTTTTTCAAAAATGAAACTTGTGTATGCGGAGCTATGATAAGCATCGAATGCAGTGGCGGATTTAACAGGCGGCAAATGGACAGTTGCCGCCTGGGCCCCCTTACCTTAAGTTCATTTGGGGGCCCCCTTGACTCCAGAAATGAAAAAAAACCAGGAAAATAAATAATTATTCTAATTTTTTTTTGCATATTTTATTAAATATTTCACAGTTTTTTTCTGTATGGCTTCCCTTATCCTTTCTCATACGAATAGATAAGGGCCCTTCTTCAACTGACCGGGGCCCACTACTTTTTGCAGGACCCGGTTACCGAAAAGTCCTGTGGAGACAGCTCTTAACTTCATATTTCATAAAAGCCCTCACATCATATACAAGCAAACGCGGGGCCCTTTTTTCTGGCGCCTTAGCATGGTCTCCCGCTGCTACAGGGCCCTGCGTCTGGCGCCTTAGCAGACGCAGGGCCCTGTAGCAGCGGGAGACCATGAACTATAATATAGATTTAAGATTTATAATATTTTTACTAGATTTTAAGATCTAAATAAAAATTAAATAATAACAAATTATTTTAGAATTAAAAAAAAGGTAGTTTTTTCTTGTTGGAGCGTTGCCCCCACCCCTAATTGTGGTCATGATCCCATATATACTATAAAACCATTTAACTTCTTTAACGTGGTGTGCAAACAATTTACATAAAACCTATGTTAAAATCATCGCTTATGCCTTATTGCGTCGTTTAATCTGTTCGAAAGTTAGGAGGAGTTTACACATACAGAAATAAAAAGATTTGGAACATTCAGTTACTTTTTAATACTTTTCCAACACATTTTCTGTAATGTGGTTTTTTCTTCAAGTTATAAATTGGGCGCTGTCTCTTTAGATAATTTACAGCGCGTAATGAAACAATTGGTTAATCATTTAGCGTTTTTATCTGTATTTATCGATATCGCCGATTTTGCCTTATATCGCTCGGGGCCCAAGCAAATCTTGGAGTTAAAGACATTAAAAAGTTAAATATTTAAACTGACATCTCGTACTACAAAACCTAGGGAAGTATTTCCTTTAAAGCTCATATGTACATTAAATGAAATCCCAAAGACCAAAAATAGATAAAAGTTCGACTTAGAATTTAACATTTATTTTTAAATATTTCATTGAAGATTTCAGTTTAGTAAGAATAATTTTAGCGATCTTAAAATGTTTGGGACCCTAACAATGGGCTTTGTGTTGAAATTGTTTGTTTAAAAACTTAAGCTACAAACATTTTTTGGTTGTCTGTACTATATATTATATGTATGAAAACATTTCTTGTAAATAAATGAGACACCTGTTCTTAAATGTCTAAGCTCAATTTAAAAAAAAAAAAAAAGGTAAGGGATTATTTTTATAAAATTTTTTATCATTTAGTGGTTGCGCGACAATGTTCATTAAGTTAATCGCTTACGCGTGGGAAGAAGGAGGGGGAGGGGGGGGGGTGCGGTGGGGGTTTGAGCCCTCCCAAGAAATATTTTGAAGGGGCTCAGTCCCCATAATATTATACTATTTGCCTTTTCTTTTAAAAAACAAATAAACTTAATTAAAATACAAATCGCAGCGAATTCCTACAAAGAGGCCTTCGAAAGGAAGCGCTCCTTATTTTTTCTAAACGTGTTTTAAAGTGGAGAGGGGAAAGGGGGCGGGGGATTTTGCTTTGAAAGGTACAGGAGGACAAGGAGTTCCTTTCTCAACTGATACCAATCGAAGACAACTTGTACATTAGTCAAATGACCCTATTCTTCCTATAACAGCCGGGCCTCTTTTGAAAAATGCCTACACCAGGTGTTAGTCGATCAACCATATCGGTAGCTAGCGCATCAAGACATCATCTGGCAAGGGCCACCAAAGCACTGACCAAAGCTGGGAATTCGTCACCATTTGTTTGTAATTTACGGGCTTCCCTTTGGACAGTCGATTTTAGGTGATTGATGATCCCCCCATTGTGAATGACCCATGTAAGGACCAGTGTAAGGACGGCTTAAAACTTGCCCCTATAGGGGCCGAAGTTGAAAGGAAAGTTAGCCTGTGGGGGTCGGGCGGAAGTAGATGTACGCAGGAATTCTTATCTTAAAGCATTAGCAAATCAGTGCTTCGAAAGTCCGAGGGGTGAAAAAAGGTAGGACGAGTGTCCACATCCACTGACAATTTTCCGACCTCACCCATAACCAAAAGTAGCTCTTTATATGTTTGTAAAAACAATTTTTCATAAAGTTCTTCTTTTTTTAAAAAGGAACAAATTAATTATACTAATTAAGTAAGTAAACCTTTCTATTTTATTAAAACGTGAAAACAAATAAATAAACAACAACGATTTGACATAAAAAAAAAGCTATGGAGACTTTTCTTTGTTAATTATAAAACCGTTATTTCTTCATTTTATTTATGATTTTAGTTAAATATATTTCAAATGTTTCTGTTTTTAAAATAGATTTTTAAGTTTTGTTTTTAATTAATAAAATTCTGTATTTCACGGCGATAAAGGGCACAGCATAATGCCACACATGTCGCAAAAAGATGGTTTGAAAAGGCCGAAAATAATCCATTAAATTATACATAGATTCCTGTTGTTTTAAAAATGAAGTTGTGGAAAACTAGTTAGTAAATGCAATATTCATAAAAATATATATGTTTTGCTTAATTCCGAATGATTTTTCGTGGGAAGAATGAGGAAGGAATCCAATCTAAACCTTTTATAGTGAATATTATATTTTATGTATTTTAAATGCAATTAAATGTAACATGCTGTTGTAGAAATTTTACAATTTAATTCTTGTAATAAACTGATAAAAAATTCCATTTGAAAAATATGTTAATTCAATTAGTAAAACGTTTTTACAAATTGCTGCCCGAAATAATGGTATTGTAAATAGAATAATTTTCTTTTGCGAAATTAACTTAATCATACTTTTTTATTATTCATTTCTCTTGGGAAAATATAATTTCAAACTAAGAGTTAAAGCTCAACCTTTAGGGTATGAGTTTACTAGATAAAACTGAAAAAGAGAATTTCTAATAAAATAAATAATTATTTTACTGAAGATGTATATTAGTTTCTTTTATTTCAAAATTTTGTTTATTCGTCGAAAATTTTTAGAAATTTTTTCGTTTTATTTTTAAGGAATACCGTCGTTCCACTATGGTTAACGATACTCGAAACAATTTTAGTAATCTAAATATTAAAAGATCATTTGCACATAAAATTAACCCCGAATCTACTACAATAGAAATTTTGCTGAACACAAAGCAAGGCGAGGTATCAGTATTAATTGTTTAACAAATGTTGTAAATTTTGTGTATAAATATTAGCAAATATATTCTTAGAGAGAGTTTATTTATTGCGTACCGCTATTTTTCCTTTTTTTATACATCCCCTTTCCCCGTGTCGCATCACACTAATTTTTTAGTTTTTTAAAAAAAACTTTTATTCCTGGTATTTTACCAAATATCCCATTAAAAAGATAGTGATTTTTATTAAAAAAATTAACTTATATCAAAGTTTTAAAAGGAATTAAAAAAAATGTCTACAGTTTTCCTACGTCACATAAACACTGAGACCTCCATCCTCACATCCTCATGTTACAGTACAATTCCACGATAGTACCCCCCACCCGTCAAGGATGCCTGAAGTAAATTGAAAACTGGGCCCCTCGAAAGTTTTGCGGCCTGGGCCCTTTCTCTTAAATCCGCCACTGATCGAATGTAATCAAAAATGAGTACATTTTAATTATTTTTGAGTACCTATTTTTGACAGTGTAGAGAACACAGACCATGATATCATGTCAATGGGTTAAACAACCCAATCATTTAGGTTAAAAAAGTTTGTTAAAAATAGGCATTATATCTAACATGCTGTTAATGCATTTTTCATTGAAAGGTTTGTTATTTTATACATAAAATAACATATAAACATCAAATATAAACGTATTATTTATTGACAGTTAAAAATAAGGTTAAAAATTTGCATTCCTCCCGTAGCATAAAAAATGAATTAACAATGTATATGAGGTAACATTGCTTACAGATCTTTTATTCGAATACGACATATTTGTAGCCAAATGGAGGCTAAAGTGATCAATAACCATCAATAGAGCGTGGATATATTATACATTAGGCAAGCAGTTACGAAATCATTGACAATTAGAATAGTATACTCATTTTCAACTATTCTTTCACATACACTAACTACTTTATTTTAAAGCTAAAAGGACAATCAAAAATTACTTTTTAGATTAGGAAGACCCTATCAAATGCAAAAACGTTGAAATATTGATGGGGGAGGGGTAAGTCGTTTTGTATACCCCCATTTTAAGGGGGCCCCTTCCAATAATGATTATAAAGCTAAAAAAGTGAAAAATAAATTTACAAATTAATGATTTTTTTTAAATCAATAGTTTTGTTATAATTTTTTTTGCAAAACTTCAACTACTTTGTCCAATCAAATTACTTCCATGTTTTCTGCACGTCCATGATGTATGTCATCTTTCAAATCGCGTTCTTCAAAGAAATGTCCGTTGGATCACAATTCTCTTTAGATCAAAATTCAATTCATGAAAAAGACCACAAACAAACTGCCTATAGTGTTTACTAATTGCATGAGGATTTGTCGTTTAAAGATACTTTTTCCCTTTTCCAATTTTTCTGATATTGTAATCATTATACGGAATTGCTATAAAATAATAGAGCATATACATCTGGCTCAACTTAAAGCAATCTAAAAGGGGGAAAAGTTCAGAATGAGAAAATTATGAAAACACTGATGAAGTGCACCATTAACGTTAATTCGAATTCTTTGAAGGAAAAAAATTTTAGTAATGTTTAAAATATAAGTTTTTTGCTGTTTTTATTAAGCAGTATTAATTTTTCATTAAATCTGATTGATTATATGTTATTTCGCATTGTGTGCTTATACATAAATTTAACAGTTTTATTTTAAGGTACGTTGGTGGGCCCCCAAATGTACTTTTGCCAGACGTCCCTAAATGTGTAAGCCGGTCCCTGTTTGTATGATACAAGTGGTGGTGAATGGTCAATGTGAAATATAAATGGTCAAAAAGGGCAAATTACACTTAAACAAAAAAAATCGAAAATATCTAACTATATTAACTATATTTCATCCAGTTCAACCAGTTTCAAACAGGTTTTCATAAGGGGAAATAGAGTTTAATATTTCTCAAAAATTATTATATATAATTAGTTTAGTAGTAATTTAGTTTAGCAGAAATAATAATACATTTATTGAGTATCTAAAAGGAATATTAATAAATTAAAATTATTAATAATCTACCTGTGATACTTTAATGCTTTAAAATGTCTTTAAGTTTATACACGATATTTATCTGAATTTAACAAACAATATATTAACTCAAGTGAGAAGTTAATAATAGTAAATGTAGATGAGCAAAACTCTTAATTTTACAATATTAATTTGGTGTTGCGTATAACACAGAAGTTAATAAAGGTAGGCAAATACACAAAATATTTTTTCTTTAATAATTATCGTATTTTTTATTGGCACATGGGAACTTTAACTTAAATTACTCATTTTGAGCATAATTTTTTTTAACCAGTTTTTTAATTTTATTTTAAAAACTACATTTCTTTTCCTCAATGCGGTTAGGAAATTAAATTCGTTTTCTATTTACAATTTTTTTTTATGAAAAACTCTTGCTTGATACTATATAGTGCATGAACCTCTAAAATTATAAATGAACCAACAAAATTTTTATTATAACAAAAAAAATTTAAAAATCACCATATAGTTTAGTTTTTTTTTTGTTTCACTTTACTAAACTTTTTTTATTTTATTTTTTTATAAAATATATTGCAGTTAAATAAGATTAAGTTTCTCGAACAGGAAAATAATGGATAAAAAACATTGTAAAGTTTCATGTGAATTAATCAATACATTTTTTGATAGAGATGTTGAGGTAAAAAAAAAGTTATAAAACAAAGTTTTTAAAAATTAAAAAAGAAACCATATCCTTTCGATGTCTACTACATTTTAGGATAGAACTGACTTTGTTCTGAAACATTTGAGTCAGGTCATTATCGCTATCCCAACCTCCCTTATCCGAAAAATAACTATGTACAATAATTAAAATTTAGCAATTTAAAATATAATTATATTAATCTTATATGTATAAGATTAATAAAATTGTGTATTATTACATTCCGAATCATTGTTTTTGCAATTTATTTTATTTACTTCTATGACACAAAAAAGAAGTGCGTAACACGCTTTTAAGAAAAAAATTCATGTATGCAAGTTGTTTAAAAAAAATAGGTTTCATACTGTAATTTTAATAATTTTGGAATATATAATTTCTTAAAATAAAACTAAATAAATTAGAGTAAAAAATTCATAAAATCATTTTTCTTGAAATTAAAAACATTGTATATGTACGCTAGACAAATAAATGTTTAATTAGAAAATTTATCAATTATAAATTATTAAGATTTCAATTCAGTAAGACAAAAAAAAATTAATTTAACAATATATATACGCTAATTTCAACACAGCGTTTTATTAAGGAATTAAGAAAATACTTAGTTTACAAAACTTCAATGTAGATGCCAGCACTAGACGTTTTGCAAAGACGGAGATTTACAAAAGTACTTAACCAAAAATTTAAAGAGCAAACATTCAAAAGGCGTTTTGTCAAAAATTTCCTAAAATTATATTATTAAATTACTGAATTGAGCCGTCTCATGAAAATTTATGAAAATGGATTTATCTGGTTTTGTAATTAGACGGCTCAATTCACATCCGAATTTTCTCTCGAACTGTGCTATTTTATTATTTTAAAACATATTTTGTCCATTGAAATTAACTTACAAAAAAATGGAATCTATACACGAGTCAATGCATTTTTTAAAAAAATATGTACACTTTTGCACGAATCACTTCGACACGACAAAATACGTTTTAAATTTTTGTTCCTCATTTATGAAAGATCAAGGCAAAATACATATATTTTAAACAGTGGCGGCCGTGGTCGAAAATGTCAGAGCAGCGAGCAGCCGAAATCATTTGATCCCCCCCCCCCCCCCCCCTTATTTTCCACAACCCATACATGAACGGATATTCCTTATTATTTACTACTCAAATCAAAGTTTCCTTTCAATTTTTACGAAATGATAACATACGAAAAAAAATAGAAAACACTTACTTATTTTTTGAAAATTAAAGCAATCCTCCTTTCTTTTAAACATGCGAATCGGTCAATTTTAATATTAACTTAAATAACAAAACAACAGCAGGACCATGTCCTAAAACAACAGCACACAGTAAATTTATCACGAAAACCATTTCCGTTTGGAGATATTCTCGTAAGTTATCGTTTCACCCACCCATCCCAGCGTTTCACAAAACGAGCCAATCAGCATATCGAATCTGAAGTGCAGCTAAAACAAGAAAATTCATTTCGGCTGTACCTTCTCACAAATGCAGTGCATTAGCATCGGGAGGAATCTAGGTTGTCATGGCAACGATGCAGCCGATTTCGAATTTCGCTTTTTGGCTGCAGTTTTGATTGAATGGAGTTTTTCCCCTCCTGAATTGTGCATTACGGCAGCAGGCTTGCTATTTATCGGAAATTTTGTTTACTACCGTAGAAATTTCATTTTCAATTCTAATCTTCATTTAAGAAAATTAGTAAAATATCTAATTTTAGTTTTAAAATACTGAATTTAGGTGCAGCCCGGCTGTACTTGCTGTAGTGGACGAGCCGCCACTGATTTTAAACTGGAATCATTTTTAGCATTTCTAACTTGGTTCTTTTAATGTTCCTACTTGCAAACACTCATCCACTTCCGAGCCTTCCGGCGATGAATATAGTATAGGCATCTAGAATAGACGATCCCTTTTGGAATTAGGGACAGTCCACGGTATTTTTGTGTCACAAGCGAGTATGTTTTGGGCGTCCTAATTTGCCTTTCGGTGGCTTCTAATTTGCACAATTGAAGGCAAATTAGCAGCCTAGAATTTTTATATTTATTAAAAATTTATGTAATAAAAGATTTGTGTAATTTTCAAACAAAATGACAGATACTTATTTAGTGCCAAATTCCGAAATTTACTGAAAATTATTGGTCTATATAGAGTTTAGAGTGCTTTGCTCAGCCAAAAATATATAATACAAGCTATATGTCCCTATAAAATAACTTGGATTTCAATTTTATAATTAAATCATGTACAAAAAATTGCTTGAATATAGTTGTAATAGATAATTTAACGAAAAAATAAATCTAAACATGTCCCAAATGAAATACACAAAATCCTTCTAATTCTGCATGCTATTGCTGATATTAATTTCTATAGAGTTAGGGAGCCACATTGATTTTTCTATCTATTGTAAATTATATTCTAATAACTTCACTCCCCGTTAAAAACGTACTAAAACATAAATTATTATAACTATTAATGTTTAATAACTAACAATTAGGGATTGTTTATAATGAAATAAAACTGTTAAGTTTTGTTTAACATACATGATCGTGCATGCTCTATTTTACAATGAGGTAAGATGAAATGTCACTGAGTGTCTGACTTTAAAATATGTTGACCAATTTAAGAAATTTCATAAAATTTACAAGCTTGCACTTCCTTTTAAATTTTTTTCTAGATACACCACTATGGCTGTGCCTCTGTTACGTAAGTATCACCTATATATTTTAATTATAAATTATTCGAAAGCTGAGATTTTAAAGGGGAGAAAATGACCAAACAATTTACAAACTTTTTTTTTATCTATTCTACTAGAAAATGACAAGTATTCTATTTAAAACTGTTAGCGAGATAGCGCCAAAGCCTTGGCGCCAATTTTCAGAATCGCGCGGAGGGTTACTGTAGGAATTTATCTACAACTCTACTCATAATTCTCTCGGCGTCATTTCGAAATACTAAAACTATAAATCGTTAGTCATGGAAACCGATGTTACACAAACTTTCACTAATAAATGTTCAAAGAATAGCCCCGATTATGTTGTAGTCCAAAGTGTTCAAGAAAATTTTAAATGCTACGTATGTCTTAGGGATTTTACTAGAAAACACACTATGATTCAGCATGTGCTGACTGTGCATGAAAAAGAAAAGCAATTCTCATGTGAGGTGTGTAACAAGGACTTTCCTCGAAGAGGTAGTTTAAAACGCCATTTAATGTTACATACTGGTGAACAGCCTTACTTATGTGAATATTGTAATCAAGCGTTCAATTCGAGGTGGTCAAGAAAAAGACATTTATGGATTCACACAGGAGAAAGACCCTACATTTGCGAACTCTGTGACAAAACATTTAAATCGGCATTTACAAGAAACCAACACCTAAAGAAATGGTGTTGTAAATCCAGAAGTAAACAAATGGTAAATAAACAAAAGAGAGAGATAGAAAATGAGGATTGAAATTTGCCTAAGCAGAACATGACATAATTCAAAACAATGGAAAATAATGTAGATTTAAGATGAAGACATGTTTTATGCTACTTTCAAATTGACATTTTGAGAAATTTCTAATGACAATGCATTCTGCAATCTATGATTCGTGAATTTTAAAATTATATTTGTATGCTGATTGTGTGATGATGTGTATTACAATGCTTGTGTTAATGTAATTACTGGCAAGTTTATGTAATTGTCAGTAATATCATGGAACCATTTTGCCCACTGTTTCAACTTAATTTAAAGTATGTCAACAGAAGTACTTACATTATGTTGGTTTGTCCACATGATGCACATTTATCAAAATAAACAAAATATGATTTGCTTGTATAAGTATACTCTGCAACCTGTATGTGACCAAGGAAATATAAATATATATATACACTTTTCAGTGTAGAAAAGTGATTGAATATATGGGAGAGGAAAATAGCAATGGTGAAAAAACATCCTTGAAAATGGAGTGAGACTATTTTTTTAAATCAAGTTTCACAGTATAATTCAAAAATTGCTTATACAAACTGTAGAAGAAAAGCATACAAATAGGGATTATGCAAACATCTATAAAACCTGCTCGCAAGTTTCAAGAGACATGTATAAACCTTATAAATTCATATATTGGAAACATGTCACAATTTTGATTTTTTTGGCAATTTTGGAGCTGCTGTCTTGCCTGAAATGATACACAAATATCGGTGTTCATAAATAATTCAATGTATAAAACACTATTTTTAGGCGATATATGAAAATGTGTTTCTCTCAAATGACCAGTTTTGTTATTAGTTTACATCTTTTCTAAATTGCTTCAAAAATTAATTATGACCACTTTTAATGAAACCTAATAAGTTATTAAAAATGACAATGGGTTGAATTTTTTAGAACTATGTGCAAAATTTATAATTTCCTTTGTCAACTACTCGTAAGATTGTATAATGAAAATCCCTTAACTACAGAATAAAGATAGGCTTTATTCAGAAAAAGAAATTTTCAAACATACATAGTTCTTGTAAATATATAAGCATAATAGAATTTATGAATGTTTTCTATGCCTTTTGCTGGTGTTGTAGACTTATAATATGGTACATGATAATGCATGAAATTTCACAAACATGTATCCATCAGTATTGGATACAAGTTTTGTAAAGCAAAATGCAAATTATTTTTAAAGGTAGTCTAGGACACAAAATTCTAAAATCCTTGTTTTTAAATGAATTGTTCTAATTTTTTTTAATTTATATTATGTTTTATATTTGCAATAAGTACAACTTAATTTTTTTTTAAATATTTTTGGATGATAATGGCTCACCAATCACTACTTATATTCTATCACTGTGAAAATTCAAACCCTTGACATATATTATATAAATTGAATAATTGAATCATATCTCCCCTAACCCTTCTCTTTTCAAAAGTATACATATTCAAATTTCTTAATCTATCTCCATAATCCATGCCTTAAATACCTTGGACCATTTTGCTCTCAACGAGTTGTGCAGGCATCAAGTGCCATACCCAGAACTAAGCTGTTTTCAGTTCTTTAACTTATGATGGGTGGAAGGGAGATGCAGTAACAAAAAAGATTGTATTCCAACACATGGTTTATTTGGATTGTGAAACTTTGTTGGCTAAACCATTTGTCGTTAATCTTCATTTTTGTAGAAATTCGTGGTTTTTAATGAGGTTTTTTGAGTGATAGAACAAGAGATTTTATGGGTTTAAATTAAACAAATCACACTTTAATCGGAAAGGGAGAAACGCCATTTTTTTAATATTGTAATCGACACATGGAGCAACTTGTCAGTGAATATTGTTAATTCTACAGATGTAAATGATTTTAAGAAGAGGTTAGATATACAATGGATGATAGTTAGGAGATACTATATTGGAAATACCTTGTTGTACCTTGAGCCTTTTTGTTGGTCATCAATATCTGTATTTGTAACAATTTTCATGGGCACATACCACATTAAAGATTAGCACAGCATTGTGATTCTTATGTTTTTGTCATTAACAAAAAAAATAAAATACTTATGCTAAAATATTAAAGTTTTGGTATTAATACAGTTAAACATTTAATGTTATTTTATTCATAAATGTCTATATTATTCTTTAAAGTTATAAAATAGATTTTTTTTAGTACTGGACCTTCTTAATGTGAAAACATATTTGATAAAGACTCATACAGTGTGTGTGTGTGAAGGTACTGTATCATTATTAGCTAACTCTTTTTCATATTTGTTGACATACCAGATAATCAGGGAAATATTATTAATAACAACTTATATGTGATGCATTAACTATTTATTTAATAATAATGTTGATGGTGGTAACATAATCAGTACTTTCATTTGAGGGGCCAAATAAATTAATTAGGGAGTTAATATATATTTTGAAAGAGATGAAGACAAATAGCTTATTTTTCATTACATTAACGAGGTATAACATACATTTTGCATAATGTCAATTAGTATCTCAATTAACCTTCTAAAGAAAAGCGACTTACATGTGTCTGTAGATGGTCAGTTTTCCCGAGAGAAGCACATATATTTTCGATTCATAAAAGTAATCTATGTGGAAACATTTTCAAATATGCAGCATTGAGCTATTTTCTTTTTAAGCTATCTGTATTAAAATTAAATAAATTCTTTAAAAAGACATTTGTTGGAATATAAACTCTGTTGCAGTGAAAACAACTATACAACTTCAATATTTTCTTTACCGCTAAGAAGATTAACAAAACTATTAAGTCGAAAGGCCAGCCAACACACCATAAGGTATACAGCAATAACAAAACTATTTAAAAAAAAATAATATCTCTTACAATTAGTTAAATTTGTAATTTTTCTTAAATGGAGGACACTTATCTTAGTTGCAATGGAAAATTGGCTAAAAATTTCCATAAGACATAGCTACAAAAGTAATGGGTCTCCATGGGAACACATATTTAATACATTACGGATATGATGGGCAAAATAAACATTGAAGCAAAATATTTTTCGGCTTCTAAGATGCTAACTATAATGCGTTAGTTTTCTTGTTAAGTTTGCCTTTCTAAGCATATAAAAGTGAGGAAGAAAATAAAGCATTCATTGAGTTCGCCCTAGGTGCAAAGCATTAGAATACATTTTTCCCCCAAACTACTGTTTGAGTTCAATCAACCCACAGCCCCTCAATCACTGACTGGCATAGGAAAAGCGGGAGCTCGAGTTTACATTACACTGGTGTTGGATACTGTAACAAAAAACATTATAAAAATTACTAATATACAAGACCAAATAATAAGGCATTAATGCATTTCAAATGGATGGATTTCTTGCAAATTAATATCTTGAAAGCAAGGATATTTGGCAGATGGATTGGCCAGCCGAATCTCCAGGTCTAAGCATGTGCAAACATGTTTAAAGGATGCACAAGGGAGGGCAATGGTAATTTAACAATTGTCTCGAAGGAACACCCAGGAACTGAAAATTGTTTCAGTGCAGGAGTGGTCGTGATCCTATAGAATCAACTGTCCTGTTAACAGAACAACAATTTGCTGTGTGTCTGTTAACCCACTGACACTCACACGATTTTGTAAATTGTAAAGTTGTTTTAATTGTTTGAAGTTTAAATACTTTTTCCTAGGCATGCATTTTTTTTACCAAAATTTTAATTAATTGTAATGAGATAGCTTTCAAAGTAAGAAATTAAAAATTAAACACAAATTTAAAAATTGAGTTCATTGATTGAAAAAGTGGCGATCCTTGGACGTGATATCACGTCCATTAGCGTCAGAGGGTTAAAAAAAGCCCAAACCTCAGTGTCTCATTTTTGTATATAATCTTGCAATGTTAGTTTTGGACATTCCTGTACACAAGTATTACTCAAAACCATTGAGTAAATACTTTAAATGTTTTAAGTATACATTTTCTATTACTTGATATTCATACCAATCCATCCTCAAATAATTATCATATTTAGCATATTAGATGGGAAACTTTAACCAACTGAAACTAAACTCATATTTTAAATTTAATTAATATATCTGACAAACTATTTGGGATATAAGTAGTTATTGATTATCTAACTATAAGTATATATAATATTTGTATTAATTTCAGATTTATATAGGTAGTTCTATAGATTTTTAGATTTCTATAGATTTTTAAATGCAGTTATAATAATAATGGCTTCAAAATTATTAACTTTCGCACCTTCTAATGCTATTTTAAATAAAATTAACTTTTAAAATAAGCTATATTCTATTCAATAAGCTGAAAGTTGATACTTCACATGCTTTAATAAACAATTGTCTTGAAGAAATTTAGTTTTTTAACAATCATTGGTAAATTCATTTGCAAATCTAAATTTTAATACAATAAAATATTTTGGATCATATCAATACATCTGTGTAACTATGAACAATATTTTATTTTGTGTATTAACAATTATTGAAGTGACTACCGCATGTGTTACATTTACCTTTTAGGTTTACTAGTTAAAACTCAAACAATTTTAGATATTAAAATTTCTTGTTTAGCTATAAGATTTTTATATATATGCATCAATATATACAATTGAAAACTCTAATTTTACGTTTAACAAGCTAAATGTTCCAATATTTCAAGATAAACTTGATTTTTTTAATTGGAAAAAAAATTGTACATTTGCTTATCAGACACTTTCCATAAAACAATGAATCAGGTAGACATGAAGAAACTGAAATGAGGCAGGAATGAGATTAACCACAAGCATAGGCAGATATTTAAGCCTCATAAGTTACCTCATCCCATAGCACACAAAACGGATATATCTAATAGGCATAGAATGTTAAAATATTTTAGTTCTGCTACTAGTAGTAAAATATACTGATATAGCAGTTTTGTATGCCTTCTTGCTCCAATAAAATATCGACTGCATTTTTCCTTCTAATTTGGTAATTTTGGCTGGCAACTTATTTGTATAGTTTTGGCATCCTTGTGACAGAAATTTGTAATCTGCCATGGGGAATTTGAATTTGTGACCCAAATCCGAATTACCTATCGCATGTTCCGCTGCTTTATATTTGTCCTAGCTTTAAAAGATTGGGCCTTAATTTGACCAGTTTTAAATTTAATTACCTTTTCCTTATGCTGACGATGGTGCTGAAAAATGCTTTGACAATGTATGGCCTGCGAGACTTTCTATACACACATACATACACATTAAAATGCTAATAAATGTTCTAAATTCTGTATGGGGTAGATTTTACCTTTTGTAAAGTTAGATGTCTAATGGTCTGTTCTAATGTTCATCTGCTCTTGATGGCTCTTAAATTCAGAAAAGGCCTAAAACTAATGTCCTATAAGTTAGTTAAATAAATAAATTTTTTTTATAATTAAATAACTTATTTACAAGAAATAACAGACAATTTTATACAAAAGTAGTTTATTTCAAGTAAGCATTTACAGAGATGATAAAATAAAATTAAAACTTTTTTTCCTATTGAACACAAAAATGAACATAATAGTTCCATTTAAGAAATCACTTTTCAGTAAAAGTATAATTTTATCAATTCATACTAAATTTTAAGCAGAAAAATTCAACTACTAATGTGAACAAAAAAAAATGTGGTCACATTTTCTTAATCTCACAAGAAATGTGTAATTTTTGAAAGCATACGTTTTAGCATAACAAAATGTGACATTTGGCTGAGACATTCTCAGACATTCTCGCACATACTAAAATACACACTAAAAAGTCTTAAAGTCTTTTTTTCTTTTCTTAACACATTGCTATCCCAATTAGAAAGCCACCAACAAAGCCAGTAACAAGGAACTTGTATTCTTGAACAAAGCTTCTCGACTGCAATAAAAAAAATATTTAGTTTATTTAAAATATATAAATAAAATGCTTCAATGTTTTATCAATATCTGACATTTTTGAAATCTTGCCATCCTTATTAACTTTTCATGATATTATAAGGAAATGAAAACATTTTGCAATATAGTATCAACACATATTTTACCCATTTTAAATTGATTACAAACGTTAAAAGATAACCAAAATATTGTATTTAACATAATTGTGAAATTTTTTAAATTTAATATTAAGAGCTTGGGAATAACTTTAAAACATGAAGTGATGGGACAAAACTGACCCAGTGGTATACTAAATGCCTTCAAGGATTAATTTGCTCTCACTTTGGCCGCCAAGGAACTTTCCATAAAATAACAGGATAGTGCCAATTAAATACTTTTATTGTCTACTAGAAGCAATTAAATTTTGTTTCGTGTGTGTATTTTTCTTTGGGAAAAAAAAGGACAATATATATGTTTTAAATCGAGATACACAGAAAATACCCCCTTTTCTAAACAAATTTGCAGTAATATAGAGTTGTAGTACAATTGTAATCTTATGCCTACAACTAACATTCTTTCAAGATTAGGCACTTATTATTTGAAATCTACTTTATAGGGCAGTTACTAGTTTTTAGCAGATTTTGAACCAAGTTCCAGTGGTAGAATGAAAGAACTCAATAAATTACCGTGACTTTCTATTATTTTAGCCAAATGAATGAACAACTTACCTATTTTACTCATAATTAAATAGAATTTTTAGTACAATGTATGCTAATAGTTGAAATGCACTGTTGAGTCTTGAGCCAATTCCGAGTTGTGAAAAATTACTGAATAATTCTTAGATAAATAAAATATAAAACATTAATAAAAATCACAGTGCACAATCACAATAAAATGTGATGGGAATGATTAGACCGAGAAAATGTCATCGTCAACAATAACAAAAAGCAGGCAGTGATAATGTTTACATAACTGTTTATCAACCCATTGTAAAATGTATAATTTATATATTTTCTGTTTTAGAAGATTTTTTTTAAATACATGATAGGCCAAAAGTCAATGACACATTTTAAAATTTAATATAAAATAAAGTAATTTGTGTGCCAGTGTATGGTTTTAATAAAATACTTCTCAGAATGAAAAATTTTGTTGATAAAAAAAATATATGAAATTCAACAGAAATTGCTACGATTTTCATTAATTTTAAACAATGACAACACACTGTAATTGCTCAAAATGATACCATAAGATGTTAATATGTTTTCACAAAAAAAATAGGGATAACTGATATCAGAACATTTTATTTAGCAATCAGTGGATTTTAAACTAAAAGCAGAAACAGTTCAAAGGATGATTTAGAAATTTTATAACTTTTTCCATGGCATAACATAACAATGTTCTAATTGGCTGAGCTGCAAAGAAAATGATCCCTCCCTCCTCCCATGCATCATGACTATCTTCCTGTCGAGTTTATATGCAAGCATGTGTACGGATTTAAGTAGCTTTTGAGCCATAAAATACTTCTGAAATTATTTAAAGGTTATAAAATGTGCAAAAAAATTTAAAGTTGTAGTTTAATTATTAACGAATATAAAATTATGAATTTCAAAGGTTATAGAAAACATATTAAAGATGCATGGAAAAGAATAATAGTACATGAATACTGAATTTTCAGGGTTCATGTGATTCTAATCAATTTTAAATGAACTATCAAATTTAATGAAAAGTTATTTCTTTAGTACAAAAATAATAACATTGCAGGATGGCAAGACTCCCATTATTAAACATAGGAAACAATAACAACTTTAACATGACAATCAAATTACTTAAATAAATTAATAGAAAGTCTTTAAGGGAATCATTTATCAATCAAAAATTTGTTAAAATAGAAATTTGTAAACTTATAATGGATTCATTTACAAATATTTCAAAAAGGCAATATTTCAATAGTCCAAATATCCAATTCACATCTAATATCATACAACTATAAGTAATAAGATTCAAAGTTTTATTTTATTTAAATTATAATTTTTATTCTTGTAAAATATGAGGACATATCATGAAAGATTTGTCATGATATTTTGCATAGCCTAATTGAAATGTTATCTAATTATCTAACTGAAAGTTAAATTGATACATAATAATTAATTGAAATTGAAGGGTTAAATTGCATGTATTAATAAACAGTTATATTTAAAAAATATATAGATATAAAAATAATAATTTTAATAAATGCTATGAAGGTTGATGAATTTTATGACAATAACTGAACTTACTTCTTCAATAAACCAATGTACTTCTTTCTCTGAATGTGTATCAAGCTTCTTTTTAGCTTTTTCAATATCTTTATTAACTTTACTCCAGTTGACTTTGATGTAACCTTGGTGTTGTGCAATCTGCAAGAGATAAAGTTATACAAATCAAATTAAGTATATTCATGAAAACAAATTTCTTTATTTTGTTAATTAAAAAGTCTAGAATTTAAATTGTAATTTGAAAAATTTCAATATTTAATCTTATTTACTGCAAATTTCAAAACTTTAACATTCTTGGTAGTTAGCAAAGTAAAAGAATATATATCAGGGGAAATTATCACAAATATACAAATTAGACATTCTAAAACTTGTTAACCCCTTCTTTGCCTGCATTGCATGTTATACTTTCACCAACGTCGGATTGTATGGTCGCCAGAAGCCCAAGCAATGGGCATGATAGAAAAGACTGTTTAATAGCAGGATAGAACAGATAGCGACCTACAGGCCAGACAATTAGAATTAACAATAGAATATACATTAATTTTCAATAATACAAAAAATTTCATTGTCTAGTAACAGAAATTAAAAAAACAATAAATGAGGGCTAAAGAAAATGTAATGTGTAATCTATCAACATATAATTCCACCCTCTTAAACTGCTCCTAAATAATATAGCTTTCACCACTCTTAGCCAATATGATCATTACTAACTCACAGTTTAAATTTCAGTATAAGGAGTTTTCTATGAACATCATTATATAATTATTAATTTAAGGTTTGTTCAGACAAAGTGTTTGAGAAATATATCCCTATTTCAGACTATATTAAGAAATTATAAAAAGTAGGATATTGAAACAAATATTAATGCTAAGGATATTAGGTATATAACATAGCATTGAATAAATTATAATAAATTATATAACGATAGTTAATTAGGGTGAATGAATGCTTAGGTTTAAATCCTGGAATTGCTTAGATACAGTAGACTCTCGATAACTCGAACTTCCATAACTCGAACTTCGATAACTTAAATTTTTCGATATCTCGAAAAAAATCTATTTCCCTGCATCTTCATTACTTATTTAATGTAATTTTATCTCTTTAATTCGAAGTTTTTCGTCGTTATTTTCGATAACCCGAAGTTTCCTCGCAACTCAAAATTTTGTTTTCCTCTCAAAAGTACGGATTTTGAAGAACTTTTAGCATATATGTAATTACCATGTTCTTCTTTATCAGTTCTCTTTCTTATTGTGCATTATTGAAAGGGTATACTTACAGTGGATTCCTACCTATGCCTCACCCTTTTGTTTAAATGTCGCCAGACAGGATTCCCTGAGCTGTATCCCCTCCTCTTTAACGCAGAGTAAGTCCAACAAGGATGATTAATGATTTATCGTCCCTCAAGCCAGCTGGCGTTTTCGGTAAAGTGCGAGTCACTTTCTTGGAACATTACCGACCGTCCAGAAAGCAACTCACTTAAAATATGAAGACGACACTTGACCCCTTCTCATTTTTGTTTAGGCAATGCACTCTCTATAGCAGCATTTGATAAGAGATCGCTCTCAGAAGAAGAATGATAATTAAGAATGCTAACCTCCTCCAAAGATAACTTTGTAAGAGGCTCTATTTTCGATAAAATCTATGCGTGCATTCATTGAATTGAGGCCGGAAATGAAAACATCAGAGACATTTCAAGCAATCGCGCATTTGGAAAATATAATTGATTTTAAAAAAAATAGAAATACTCACCAACTATTTTGGATAGATATGTTAAATAAAGTCGTGTAAGTATACTAGTATTTATTTTTTTACCAAAACAGCTTTTTTTTAGGATTTTCGATAACTCGAATTTTTGATATCTCGAATTTTTATACACTTCCCTTCGAGTTCGAGATAACGAGAGTTGTCTGTATTTATTAAACCAATGATGCTCAAGTGATTCTCACAATTGTAAAGTTGTTTTCACTGAATGGAAATTTAAAGATTTTGTGCATATTCTTCAATATTATTTTTAAAAATTAATTGTAAAGAGATAGCTTGTAAATTATACCTCAAATTTTATAATTTAAAAAATATTGTAAAATGGAGTATTCATATGAATTTTAAAACTGGGTACATTGCTGGAAAAAACTGGAGAACCATGGGTTTGATATCAAGGCCATGACCACCACAGGGTTAAAGTTTGAAATCTCAATAGAG
The DNA here is from genome assembly GCA_963932185.1 of Troglohyphantes excavatus. Taxonomy (NCBI): domain Eukaryota; kingdom Metazoa; phylum Arthropoda; class Arachnida; order Araneae; family Linyphiidae; genus Troglohyphantes; species Troglohyphantes excavatus. The sequence goes on along the minus strand of OZ010672.1, from coordinate 52,718,395 downwards.
CTATGAATTTTTGGTGCACAATGCTTATATTAGTAAGTTTTACCATGAAAATAAATATAATGTAATTATATGACTGAAGTTGGATGGCACTGGGATCAATATTATTTTCTTTAACAAAACAATAATTTCAAACAGACCTTAATTCTTCAGAGAAATTTATTAACCTTGAAAACAAAAGGATTTGGTGATGGAGAACAATTAATGTAAATTTATAAGACTGATATACAAATACCAAAACTAGGATTATCATCAAGATATGTAATCACTTATGAATACTCAGTAAAGCTAATATATTTATTTTATTGAATATTACTATAAATTTTTCAAATTAAAAAAAAACATGTTTTTTAAATAAAAACAGCATATTACTTGAAACATTAACAAGCTACCAGCTAATGCAGACGCTGCTGTTTTTCCAACTTTTGAAAACACTATTCCAGCACACCTGAAAAAAAAGTTAAATATACAAATGAATTACTGAATATTTACAATAAAATTATATAGCAGTTGTTCTAAATAGAAGGTTTTTTTTCAATTAGATGTGTACAATCATAAAACAGACTTTAAATTATGTGTAAAATTACAAAAAAATAAAATTGAGGCAAATGATACGTAATGACTTACTAAAAAAAACTTGTAAGACTGCCTTATAATTGAGGGCAGCTTAGTTTTAAAAGGTTCCTATGTAAAAGGTGGTGCGGATTGTGCAAAGACAATTATGAAATTTATTAAAAGAACATATCTTTAATAACAACAAACTATACAAAAACGTATATACTGACAATAGAAAATGATAAGAGATGATTCATTAAAAAACTTCACAATAAATAGGTATATTTAGTTTACGGTTACAGATAGGCAGCGTTACAATATGCAAAAGCAGTTGTTGTAGTGCATTACACAAACTTGCCAACTAGGGCATTGGGACCAGCCAACTATGATACTAGAAAAGCAGCGAGGCATGGTAGGAACCCCTGCTACATCTTTTGCTGTAATGGAGCAGCCCACTGAAACTTAAGGCTCGTATCGATGAGCGAGAAAACTTGTGTGAATTTTATGCAGTCTCACACGTGCACATGGCCCCGCAAACACAATTGCTAGAATAAAATTGCTACGTTAAATAAACACAAAGTTTTATTTAACGTATCTATAATTTAACTAAGACTTAAAACTTTAAGTAAAGTTCTATAATTTAACTAAGACTTAAAACTTTAAGTAAAGTTCATTAAGTTAACTTTAGGGAGCGTTGTGAAGTGAAAAAAGATGTATTGTCGAGGATTGAGAAAGGTCTGTTGAGATGGTTTGGACATATAGATAGGATGAACGAAAGGAGATAGAAGAAACAAGTATACAAGACGAGTGTGGATGTTGGAAGGGCTCGATCTCAACGAACGCACCTCAATCAGATTGAGGACGATTTTAGCAAAGGCCAGCTTAGGAGAACTCTAATTAAGTTAATAACAATGTATCTACCTATATAGTTTAAGTTAAAAAAATGTGGCTCTCAAAAGAAATTTCAATCGTTGTTCTGTTGTTATTTGGCTCTGTTGTTAATTCCCGAAATTAAAGGGCCCCAAGCATTGTTGTTTGTCTGTGATAATTTAATTAGGCCCTGCAAGTGTTTGTCGTCAAGATCGTATGAACGTTGTGAATACCGCTTTTTCATAAAAGTTGCCAAGGGTTCAATGCATTACGCAAGACTTAAATAATTAGTTTAACAATAAATTTCAATCGAATCTCCATTTTTAATCACAATTGCTGCGCCTGTCTCTGCTGAAATGACATTCCCCTCACGTGCCAGCCATTGTACTATGGACAAAGCTCTGCAAGTTCTAAAAGGTAGAAAATTATAAATGACTTTCGGCGAGGAAAATCACGCTGCCCGTGGAAAAGGTCAAGCGAGTTTCTCAAAAGTTTTCTTGCTTGTTGACAGATAGCTTACAAACACTGACATGGTGACACATTGGTTCTGACCAGGCATTCAGACAAAAAAATAATTTTTGGAAGGAATTAATTTTAAGGAACCTTTATTCTCAGTTAAGAATATTTTGAACATCTTCGAAATACTTATTTTCGATACAGCGATATTTTCTAATAATTTATAATAATAAGAAAGTATAAATTTGCAGATTGCTGGTCTAATATAACAAACAGTAAATAAAAATGTCCACCTACTGTGCTAAAATATTTTTAAAAAGCACATTACATTTTAATTAAATAAAAATAAATACCATCCCGAGACACCACCAATAGCCATCTCTTTAGCCACAGAACCCTTAGTGACTTCTTGAAGGTGCTTGTCTAACCAGTTCTCCTTTTTACCCTTCTTTAATTTAGAGACATCAAATGTTCCAGTGATAGCCATGATTGGTAATGAAAGTAGAGGAAGTGGCATGAGAATAAACTGTAAATAAATGTGAAATTTAAATACATTAGATGGATTAATAATAACAGAAAAATATATTTTTTGAAATATTTGATTTGAAAATGTAGATATAATATTAATTTAAGATAAAAAATTGTAAACTATCCGATATCCGGAAGTAAAGTGTTGGATATCCGATTTATTAAGCCGGATATCCGGATGAATAAAACATCGAAGATTTTTTTTTTGGCGGTCAATTATCTTTGTTCTTGCTTTAAGTATTTTTTTGAAATTCTACCAATGTGTTTCTGAAATTCTACCAAGTGTGCAGATTCTCCCTTGAATTTTTCTCGGGCTATTCAGGTGGTTAAGGAGTGCGTTTCAGACTCAGATGCGGTGAGTCACAGAGAACAGATAGCAAGGAAGATATGCTGCAGACATTAAGTTTGGCGCAATTTGTAAATATTTAAAAATTACATTTTCAAATGCATTGTACAATACAGATCTGGCCGTTTCAAAATCTGTATAAATATGAACAGTTTATTAAAGAACTGTTAAGTAGTACATACACACTTTTTTTTTTTTAATTATAAATTTAAAACTCCAGTTTTTTTATGTATGAAAACACTTTAAAAATTAAAATGCATTATAAAAAAAACCTGAATTAAGTCAGATGATAATTAGCTAATTATCATGTTTTTTTTAAACATGATTATGCAAGTTGTAATTCATCTAGAAGCATACTTTTTGTTAGAATTACTTGAAGTATCTTTTTTAAAGTAATGACCCTCCAAAAAGTTTATAGCATTAAAAGTTTTTTTTATATAATTTTTTTTCCTCAAGAGTTCTTAAAAACCCCACTTTTTTTTCAAATTTTTAATTTTAAAATTCTTATAAATTTATTTTAACGAATCGTTATGGTGGAGGGTCATAACATCTCACAACTAATATAAAGTTGAATTAAAAAATAAATTTCTCAAAAGTTTAAGCAAACTTGAGTTTTCATGTTTGGAATGAAAGTGCATATGGTAAAAATACAATTATTCAGAAATTGAGTTTAAAGTGTACAAAACATATGCCCATTGCTAGCAGCACCCTAGAATAACCCTTTGTAAATAAAAAAGTTTGTTGAATGTTTATTCAATCTTGGTGTCACCTTAAAGATAAGGTTGGTTGGTTGGTTGTTTGGGGTTTATTGGCACAAGGGCCAAATATGGCCAAGCTGCGCCAAACACTAGATTTTTTTCCAACATTAAAATTCTAAAATATACACATAAACTAAATAAATGTCAAATTAAAGGCAACAATCCCGTGTAGTTTAAAAAGATAAATAGTGATGGATGATGTGAATGATTCAATAAATAGGACAATGTGGGAGATGAAGTGTTAAAAAAGCGATTATATACAAGTCTAAGACGGGGACAAGAAGTTAAAATATGAATTATGGAGAGAGGTTGTTGGCAATGATGACATGGCGGGGCAGTTTCACCGAGCAATAAATATCTATGAGTTGCTCGCGAATGACCTATACGGAGACGGGTCAATAAAACATCACACCGTCGAGATGACAAGGACGGTAGGAGCGGGATGCTGGGAAATACAGAGGCTAATTTATTAGCCGTCTGTAACTTCCAGCCATCGCTCCAGTCCTTCCGTACAAGGTCCCGCAAAACATTACGCAGGTCGTCATATGGGATTCTGATATTGAGCTGGGATGTGGCATTTTTGGCAGCATGATCTGCCACTTAAAGATAAGGAATTGGGGAATTTTATTATAGAATAAAAAAATATTTTATAATTTTTGACCGATTTCCGTTTTTTCTAGTGTGTATGATAATATATTTTCATAAAAAAGAAAGAAAAATATCCGATCGGATATCCGATATCCGGTTTGTAATGTGCGCCAGATATCCGATAAAACCACTATCCGGTTCATCCCTAGTAAATTCCTAGTGTACGGATCCAAAAATTGGCGCCAAGGCAAAAATGACGTTTTTTTTTGTCGCCAAATCAAAATGGCGATTTAGTTTGGTTAAATAACGTCGCACTAGAGCTGCACAGTGGGCTATTGGCAACGATTTGGGGCCTATCTCGAAGGAAAGACCTGGGAACGATGCCTCGTATTTTTGAACCATGGTCAGATGACGCAAAATGGCGGACATTGCGTTGGTCCGGGCAGTCGATCATGGTGCTTACAGGCGATCCTTCGGGTAGTCATTTGGGGCATTTCGATGGCACTCTTAAGTGCACACGCGTACAGCGCGCTTAAAGTCACAGACTCCTGCCGTCGATTTTGTGGTCTCTGTTCTTTGGCCTCCGACTACTCATAATTACATCCATGACCCCCTCCGGGCCGTCGATCATGGAGCTTACAGGCAATCCTTCGGGCAGTCATTGATCGTTAAATCAACATTTTATATGAAAATCGGAAACAATAACGGATCCAGGCAAAACGAACTGCTGCAAAACGTTGAGCAAAGTTTCAAATTTCGATCATCAACGGCAACCATGGAGCACTTGTTGGTACCGGATTCAATCCCTCCAATCATCCACTGGCCTTCCACACGCTTGCCCCGGTTGTACTTGCGTTTGCCGAACTTCGACTCGTCCATCTCAACGACGACATGCTCTCCACCGATAAGAACAGGATTATGAATGAATCACTCCGTACATACCTCCCGGCAGAACATCATACAGTCAGTGACTGTCTGTTTTGCTAGGCGCATTTGCTGCATAACAATCCGGCATCCATGCACCACTCAATTACGGCACGTTTGCCTTTCATCTTCAATTCCCAAAAATACCTGCTATTCAAATAAACGTCGTCCTCGTAAACATCCATAGCTAAGAAAAAGCACAAACACGGGAGCGAAACGTCGATTCGAAAATGGCACTAATACGTGGAACGAAGCTAGAGGTAAAAAATTTAGGGTTGCCAAATAACATGATATTTTCGCACGCATCAAGTAAGGTTGCCAAAATATAAACTTTATTGCCCAATCATTTGTCGTCAAATCCCATTTGGCGAGGGCACCGGACACTAGGAATTAACCAATTAATGTTTACTTGGAAATAGCTTTTATGACAATTTCTGGCATTTTAACAGTTGTTTGAAAACTTATAAATCACTGACTATAGCCAGACTGAGACTTTGAGTTAAATATATTTTTTATTGAAAATTATTCCTATGATGCCTTATCAAGTTATTTAATGTTAGACAATCTGGATTTTAACCCTCCAGAACTCGCGTCAAAATGAGTGACCTGAGAACTCATGCATGAGAATTTTTCTGACACCAACCATAGTTATTGTTTAGTTTAAATGAAATATCTTAAACTAAACGAAGTATAATATGTAATTGATTTATTCATTTATTTTAGTCCATTTAGATACATGTCTGGTTTAACGTTTGATGAAACAAAATAAAAAAAAAACAGTTTTTGGTAAATCACCCGAGCACTGGGTGTGAGTATTTTGCTCACAGCGTGAGTTCTGGAAGGTTAACATGCTTTTCCGGAAAAAAACAGTGAAAAATATTGTAATGTATTTACCAGCTACTAGATTAAAAAATTTTAGCGGTAAAAATATATAATTTTTTTTTAAAAGCCAAATAAAATATTATTTAACTTCATCGCGATTTTCTGATATTAAAACATTCTTTGAAAAATAAATATTTATATCTATTATGATATACTGCGAACATAAATATTTTTATTTTACAAAATATGAAGTTGTATATAAAAAAATACACACAATTCCTCCTTTTCGCGGAAAAAAACCCCACAGGAAAGGCAATTGTACATTTTTATTAAATGTAATGTTAATTAATATTAAAATAAAAATATTTAAACGCACCTTTGAATGTTTACTTCAAATGTCAAAACAAAAAACAATACAATGACAAAATTTGAAATGTAACCAATGCCATTTTCGTTAAGAAAAACTTTTAGCAGTTTTCAATAACCTATTAAGTAATATCTAATATATTTTACTTTCATCACAAAATTAAGCTTAAATATTATTTTCTACAAATAACAAAAATATGAGTTAATTTATTTTTAAAACAATTTATAATCATGGTAATATCGCTTCACTGTGACCATTTACTCTTTGTTTTGTTTGAAGCTTGAAGGTTTCAGATACTGTCTACTGATCGCTTGTCGGTTTTTGTGTCTAATAATTTAGCTTTCAGTATTACAATGGCTGATATTGTCGATGAATTATTAAGATATGGTCTTTTTTTCGGTGCTATATTTCAACTAGTTTGTATAGCTGCTGTTGTTTTCATCCCTCCAAAGGATGAAAGTAGGGTAAGAGTATATTTACTGAAAATTCCCTTACAATTGACAGCAGCATCCTTATAAACTGCTTTGTTTGTTTTAACCGATGCATGTATAAATTCATTCTAGTGAACTTATTAAATATTTGCTTATCAAATACATTTGTGTAACATGTATTTCTAATTTTATATCTTTACATAAATGTTTTTATTTTAAAATACAGCAATCTACCGTAAATTATAACAAAATACAGTTTTTTTATAACCAAAATTTTTCTTTACTTTAACCTACCTTCGTGTTATGAAATATTTGTCAAATTCTATTTTACTTATTCATTGCCTTTATCGGATATTTTCAATCTTTCTTTTTTAAAGGCAAGTGCATAAATAACTTGCATTTACCTTTGATAAAGTTTTAAGCAGTTTAGGGAAAACTCATCACAAAGTAAACAATGTCTATGTGCAGAAATTGATTAATTAATAATGATTTAAGAAATAGATAAGTTTGTGTGGCAGTTTTCAAATTTGTATAATTAATTTCTGCACATATATGCTTTTTCTGCTGATGATGAAAGATAACATTTGGGTAAATTCCTAGTATACGGTACAGCCTGGCACTATTATGAGAATTGGCACCAAGGCCAGAATGTGATGTGTTTTTGTTTATTGCCAAGTCAAAATGTCTGGTAATAATGGTTGGATGAATAATGTTGCACAGTGGGCTATTGACGACTTTTTGGATTCGCCATTATGTAATTAATCATTAAAAATATAACAAAATCGCAAGTCTTAAGTGTGGGCACGTCACATATTCAGAACTTTGATTTATTGGCCTACAGCTTCCGACTACTGATGATCAAAACTGATACCCCTTCGTTCATGAGTGCTGTCGAAATGCCCCAAACGACTGCCCGAAGGATTGCCTGTAAGTACCATGATCGACTGCCCGGAGTGGGTCATGGATGTGATCATGAGTAGTCGGAGGCCGGAGACCACAAAATCGACGTAAGGAGTCTGTGACTATAGCTCGCAGTATGCATGTGCGCTTAAGTGTTGTCGAAGTGCCCCAAATGACTGCCCGAAGGATTGCCTGTAAGTACCATGATTAAGTGTGGGCACGTCACATATTCAGAACTTTGATTTATTGGCCTACAGCTTCCGACTACTGATGATCAAAACTGATACCCCTTCGTTCATGAGTGCTGTCGAAATGCCCCAAACGACTGCCCGAAGGATTGCCTGTAAGTACCATGATCGACTGCCCGGAGTGGGTCATGGATGTGATCATGAGTAGTCGGAGGCCGGAGACCACAAAATCGACGTAAGGAGTCTGTGACTATAGCTCGCAGTATGCATGTGCGCTTAAGTGTTGTCGAAGTGCCCCAAATGATTGCCCGAAGGATTGCCTGTAAGTACCATGATCGACGGCCCGGGGGACATTGTTACCTTCGAGATAGGCGCCGAACTGCCGCCAACAGCCCAATATAAACTCTAGTGCGATGTTAATTAACCAAAACAAAGCTTCGGAATCAATTCTAAACCGTCGCCATTAGCCCATTGTGGAGCTCAAGTGCGACCAACGCAATGTCCGCCATTTTGATTTGGCGACAAAAAAAACACGTCATTTTTGGTCTTGGCGCCAATTTTTGGACTTAGCGACAGCGAGGCACTGTATACTAGGAATTTTCCTGTGACTTACCTATAGAAAGTGAAGTGAACTGATAGGAATTGAGTTAAATATTTACCTTTGAAACAAGGCTATCTCACGATCGGAGAAAAAAGGGAAATATGTTAACTATTAATTTCGATACAAGACATTTCCCAACAGTTTAGTTGATTATGGTGAAATGACCATGTTAAGGCAAGACAAAATTACGACTGAACAATGCAATGAATAATCTACAGTGACAAGTCTCTGGCAGCAATTCAGATCCTAACACCAATCACTACCTCCATGTGTGCCTTCCACCTCCTGAAAAGATTTACTTTTAAGATACACATCCATAGCGAAATAAACACGTTAATATCCATGACACGCTGCATGAAATGGCATACCTTATATACTCGCGTATGAGCCGAGAAATTTAAGTCAAAATCTTTGGGGGGGTCGGCTTATACGCGGGTCAGTAAAATTTATAAAATAATTTGTCTAAAATGAGAAAAGGAAAGAAGTTGAAATTAAGCGGATTCTTGTAGACCCCGCTCCGACAGATTTCCCTGATGCGAGATCAAGAATGTGCGTTACATGTGCTGTCTGAAGACCGTTCTGTGCATCACGGCATAATCGTAACGCAAAATTGCATTACTGAGATAAAAAAATCAGTTTAAATAAAAAGTAAATAACTGATTTGTGGAATCTATGAAGCTAGTATACGTTACTTTAATAGGATTTTGGATGGAAGACTAAGAAGTTGCCATTGTGCGTAGCGAATGACACCATTTAAAAGTCGATGTCTTTCTTACTCGATTGCAATAATTAAACAACATTTTTTCCCCATTACAGATTTTATTCCTTGATAATATTATAAAGAAATTAAGGTTCTTTTCTTTTATACGGCCTCGTATGCCAACGAGCGAAAATGCGCCAAAGTTGTTTACCTTAGGGATTACCATACACAAAAGATCGAGTTTCAGTTGATTGTGTGCACTGAGCTAAATAAAAACGGGAGAGTAAACTGAACATGCCTTTTTTAGTGTCTTTGCTCAAAATAGTTAAAACACAGTTTCTTTGGAGTTGATTTTGGTATGGGTAATTAGCGTCTCACTGGAGCTACGCAGTGGGCTATTGGCCACGGTTCGGGGCCTATATCGAAGGAAAGACCTGGGAACGATGCCTCGTATTATATATTTACTTTTTTCCTGCGACAAATTTGTTTGGATTACGTGCATTGGATGCGTGCGCATTTTCCTCCGCGATCTGACAGTAAACGTCTACCTATTGCCTTACGATTGTTGATTGGTTAGAATATATAATTGTTTAACAAACTCTGATTGGTTGTACGATTATGCGAACTATTCAATAGTTACAAATATTTAAATTCGGATATTTGTAAATTATGGGTTTGGTTCAAACGATTTTAAATTGGGTTTGGTGAATATTTTTTATAATTTTGGAAACATGTTTGATTGTTAGTAATGGGGTTAAGTCCTACTAAATTAGGTTTTAGGGTTAACCACCAATATATTTTTATAATTTACAGAAGTAGCCTAGTTCCAGAAAAATGTTTATTATGTGTAGAGAGATAGAAGTTAATAAATAGCCTTGTAATATCTTCAATTTTCTTTATTAACAATGAAGGTGATATGTACAATCTTGAGAACAATATTTACAAAGTTGAATTATAGAAGTAACAGAACATTCTTACGTGGTATGGAGAAACATAGCAGGTTTCCCTTCAACGATTGTGTTGACACTTTCTTTAACACTTGTTGAACAAAAATATTTAAAAAGATGAACTAGTCAGGCAGCTAGTTATCGCAGCCAGTTATTAGGAAGTTACTACATAGTTACAGAGTTTCTACAGTGCTACAGAATGATAACTCGCTGAAACATCGCCTTATATCTATCCTAAACGATCCTAAATTAGCATAAGGCACCGGGCCGACAAAGAATAATAAAAGTCTCGATAAAGTCCCGCACGGAGTAGGTCCGCATACGGAAACACCCATCCGATGCGTACGACGCATCAACCCGATGACGTCATAATAGTCCGCGAGCTCGTGGAGCCAAAACGTAAATAAACACATTGGTGTCTCGCCGGAAAGGATCGTGGTAAGACTTTGTGAGAAGGTAGGTTTTCCCAACAGTTAGGATAGCTATTAAAATAAATTTATTAAGAATGTGCTTAAGAGTGTTGTCAAAATGCCCCAAACAACAGCCCGAAGGATTGTCTTTAAGCACCATGATCGACTGCCCGGAGGGGATCATGGATGTAATCCTAAGTAGTCGGAGGCCGAAGGCCATAGACCACAACTGCCCGGGACTATAAATCGACATCAGGAGTCTGTGACTTTAGCGTGCGGTACGCACATGCGCTTAAGATTGCTGTCGCAATGCCCCAAACGACTGGCCGATGGATTGTCATCTCAGGGGATGCTCTCGGCATCTGACCGTGGTTCAAAAATGCGAGACATTGTTCCCTTCGAGATAGGCGCCGGCCGCCAACAGCCCAATGTGAAGCTCTAGTGCGATGTTAATTAACCAAAGCAAAGCTTCGAGATCAATTCTAAACCGTCGACATTAGCCCATTGTGGAGCTCAAGGACGACGTTATTTTATTCAATCGTGCAGACCTTAAAGAAATCCTTCCGAATTAATTTTGAACCGTCACCGCTAGCCCATTACGCAGTGGACGTCATCCACCGTGGTTCGAAAATAAGACACAGCGATTGAGTAATTAACCGTAATTGTGCATTTCTCCTTAAGTAACCATAAAGATAAAAAAGAAAGACGCATGCGTAACGCATAGGGTCGTTTGGTGTCTACTTGAAAACACAGCCAGATCCGCTATCGAGCGAAAGTCTTTACCTCAAACTGTAACTAATAGCCCATTGCACAGGTTAAGTGCGACTTATTATCTTTATATTTTAGAGTGTACTTTTTGACAACATCTAATCGTAAATCATATTTACGACTGTTTTTAACATTTTATTTTGTGAGTGGCAACATTAAAATTGTAAATAATCAATACGGCGATAAACTTTCGCTTGGCGACTATTCGAGGCCGTTTAGAAGAGAAGTACCGAAATTAATAGTTGTCTTATTACAATTTTGGATGGAATTGACTTTAAAGCGGTAAAATTGGGACGTTGCTAATCCGCGAATTCAAGCTCTACTTTCAAGTAATTTTTTTCCTAATAAAAACTAAATATTTTAATAAAAAGTATAAATTAATCCATAATATACTAGTATTTCCTTCTGAGGTGGATAAATAAATGCTCCTCCGTATTTTAATCGCAACAGTAGTCAACGATGTTGACGTTTTCTAAGTTTTTAAATCTTTACAATACAATGTTAAGAATTAGAAATTGCACATTTTGGTATCTAAGTTTATGGTTTAAAATATTTCATTATGATATTAAAATAGATGTAATTTAAGAATTCCTATGGAGGTTTGAAAGACAAAAGAACATCGCGAGTGGTATACTTTTTAAGCATGATGAATCGTCGCAAACTTCGAGGAAGGTCGTTCCTCCAGCCAATTTTTTTTTATTTCTCGGCTTAAATATTTATTTTTAAGAATTAAAATTTCACTCTAGTTTTGATGATTAGCCGATTTTAATCGGAATTTTTCGTGTACGAAAATACAACTGGGCTAATATGCGAGTATATACGGTAATGATTTTTAACCTTTTGAAATAAAAAAATTTGCATAAATTATGCTATTGCTATGTAATCATCAATTAGGGTTGTCAAAATGTAAACTTTATTGCTCACCAAATGTCATATTTAGTGATCTTACCGTATACCTTGGGAATGAACTGTCATTTGCTTCCAAAACATGTCCAGTTCTTTGCATTTTAATTTGCAGATTTTTGCTTTGTTTTTAATAATTTTTTTATTTGCTATATATTATATCTAAAAGAGTTGGGTTAATTGTTCTGGAATCAGCTTTTTAGCCTGGAAGCAGAAATGCTAGCTAGTTTTAGCCTTTAAATATGACACAATTTAGATCAGCAATTTGGAAGTATTTCAAAATTATATTTTCAAACGCATTGTACCATACAGCTCCGGACATTTCAAAATCAGTATAAATATGAATAATTTATTAAAGAACTGTTAAGAAGAAAATATTTTCATTAAAAAAACACTGCTGAATATATCCTATCGGATATCAGGCAAAAACCAGTTCGGATATCCGGTTTGTAATGTTCGCCGGATATCCGGTATCCTGTGAAACCACTATCCGGTTCATCCCTACTATGTAGTAAATGGTGGAGTATGTATTTGTTTATAAAGTGTGACATTGTTGGTACTTTATTATTTGAGTGCTAAATACATAAAATCTAAAAACGATTAAACATTGCCCGTGAATAAAAAAAACATGAATATTAAAACAGTGTTCACTCTAGAAATAAAAATGGGCAGGGCGCTGTTGGCTGTAAAAGGTCATCCCATTTTTTAAAAGGCACTTCTTGTTTTTAAAAGGGCACTTTTAAAATAAAATTTGAGATGGGCGTGGCCACCCGCTGATATATCAGACCTATGACCAAACAAAAAAAGTTCCGATTTGTTGATTGATATTGCGCTAGAGCTGCATAATGGCTACTATTGGTTACGATTTGGGGCTTATTCTGAAGGAAAGACCCGTACAAAATTGACGTCCCTTTATGAAGATATCACTTAAAATCCAAAATTTGAAACTTAAAAATTAATGTTTTTGCTAAAAACCGAATCTGTAAGTAGCCCTAATCAGACCCCTTACAAAACTGATGAAAAGGCTACTTAAATCTCAAATTTGGTAATAAAAGACCTAATATTGTAACCAAACCATCTTCACTTTAAAAAAACATAGCATTTCATATGTGGGTACAGGCAACCAATAGGATTTGTGGAATGCCTAATGCTCGAAATAACTGCTTAATCATCGACATTGCACAGCACGTGTATTTAAAGGGAGTTTATTACCTACTGTCATAATTCTCTTAATTCCAATTTACACACACATTTTTTTTAATCCATGCCTTTATTAAAAACAGCTAGGGAAGCAAGGACGCTTGAGTTTGACTGAAAAGGGCAAGAGGGGCGGAATTTTTTCAAAAGAGGGCGGAATTTTTTTTAAAAGGGCGTTAGCGCTCTATTGAGATGAAAAAAGGGCAGGGCGGACCGCCCTTCAAAAAACACCTGGAATGAACACTGAATAAAGTAACAACTTAACTAAAAAAAGTAACTTTACCCTATGGTGTGGGGTAAAATGGTCATGTTGAAGAAATATGACAAAATGAAAATTATAAGTGAACAGTGTCATTTTATTATTTAAAAATATTTTACATAACTTCTATATTTGTAAACTATTATTTTGCCTGATTAAATTATAAATTTATAATGTTCTCTATGGTAAAAAGTCGTTTTTTAAGGATATTTTAATAACATCCGACTCTGGTTTTGTCAATGTCGTTTATATTCTGGAAATGTGTAGTAGTTACCAATTTAGGATTTTTCAAGATATTTAATGGAAAGTCCCATTCATTTCCATCCCGATCTTGTCAAATAAACTGTTTGGTTGATTTCTTCTGTGGCAATCATAAATTGGCTCAAAGAAACTTGTTGATTTGGGATAATTTTCTCTTGTTTTTTTTTTATATTTTAGCTTTTCAATTTTTATTTTTTTGGCATCCCTTGATTTTTTTTGTAGACATATCGCAACTGTTTCTTCTATTTTTGTCTTTAGAGCTATGTATAGCCATTCTATCTACAATTGAGACTAGTGGAGATATTGTTGTTAGGATATATACAATTGTTGTATTAGTTATATTTATCACTTAATAAACATTTTACTCACCACTTAATAAAGTATCAAAAGATTTCAGTGAAAAGAGACTCTTCAACTTGTTCCACTGAACACTGAGAAATCATAGACTAAAAATTTAAGCTTTTTGAAAATAAACCTTAAAATCTAAAAACACTAGTAAATCAAACAAACAACATGCAGTAATAAAGTAAGTTGGATGCACACAACTACTCTCTAGTATGTTTTGCTTGGTTGTTTTGGTTCTAGGAAGCAATATCAACAAAATAGCTAGGAGTGATCTGAGATGCACTGTGATCATGGAACAACAGTTACCTCTACTAAAAAAAATTAAACAATATTCTGAATTAGCTGTGTACCATTTGTAGCCAACACAAGGATGAATGATTAAGTATTGCTGTGATAATTAGTGCTAATAAAATTCTTAACAAATGTTAGAAATTTGAAAAAAGAGGTAATATTGCCATTGTATAGATACAGTATATGTCATTGCCTTATCTTGACTATGTAGTGCAATTTTTTTTCACCTATCTTAAAATAAGATAGTGATTCATTAGAAAGGGTTCAACATAGGGCTATGAAATTGGTTCAAGGTACTTCAGGAAAAAATAACTATAGAGACAGACTTAGAACTTTAAACATGTATACAGTCAAGGACAGGAGGAATAGAGAGGACCTTACTCAACTATTTAAATTTATCAAATCGAATGATATTAAAGGCATGAAATTTAATGTGCACCTGGGGACTTCATGGGTGTGAGTTATACATATTGCATCTTAATTTGAAAGATATAAAGCATTATTTTTATAATAAAGTCATAGATCAATTGAATAGTTTGCCAGAAGAGGTAGTTAATTCGTCAGAAGTAGCAGTTTTAAAAGGCAACTAGATTGGCATTGGGAGATTCTTATGATGGTTAAAACTAGACCAACATTGCTGTGCTGTAGTTAGTCATAACTATTTGTATTTAAATAATTCACAAATGTTGTAATTAAATCTATTTAAAAAATGAAGCTTGTTCGATAGATTCATTTCATGTATTGTTACTATAAACATTACAGCATGGGCGGAATTTTGAGATGTCAATATGCACACAACTCTTCTTTATGTTATGTAAATGTTGTAAAAGCATGTTTTATTTTTTCATTCGAAATTGTTAAGTATTCACTATTTTTTAATCATTATCTTTCCTGTATGTATGCCAGATAATAAACTTAACTATATTTTACTATGGAATGAATGCTTGATAACTATAACTGATTAGTTTCTTTAACTAAATTTGCATTTTTATATAGCATTATGTATTACTAACATATGCATCATTAATTCCTGATCTAGCTTTTCTTGTGTTTTTATCATGAAATAATTTATTATTATAGGATGGAGGCGATTCCAGCGATGAAGATGTGTTACCAGATGGTCCTATTCATCAGCCCTCTCATCGGCATCACAGCCATCATGTTGGCCGGCGAAGCAGACAGGAGAAGAAGAAAAGAAGATAATTGATGTCATTAGGCCTTATTTGTATGAGGTTTTTCATATTTAATCTAATATATCATAAATATACAAGTGTGCATTAGGGGCCATCCACAAAGGATTTCACACTTTCAATCCTACGTAGGAGATCCTTGATAGGAGAATGTGAGGTGATGCTGGAGGGTATGGTAAAGTGACATAGTGGGGGCGGGGGTAAAAATATGGAGAAAAGGTATGACATAATTTATGGATAGCCCCTTTCGCAAAACACAGCCAACCTAAGTTCTTAAAAATTAATTTTTAATATTCCACTTTGTATCCCACAAAATAAAATGTTATTGGGTGTATGGTGTCCCTCAAATACACTCTTTGTTTTTATATAAATATGCATTTAACATATATTTAATAAGATATAGATTCAAGAAGAAGTAATTAAATGTATTCCATAACTTTTTCAAAATTCAACTTAAAAAAAAAATTAGGAAATATTTACAGTACAAAAAGTTTTGATTACTGTTTAACTAAGTTAAATTGGACATTGTTATTTGATGTTTTTATTTAACTTTTGTAGTTTTATTGATTTATATTCGATATCAGACTTAATTGTTTAAAAGTTGTGATATACTTTAAATCTTAAAAATATAACAAAATCCTGTTTTGCACTATATGCGAAGACTTTGAGTTTAGACATAAGTTATTTTTCATTATAATTTTATATTTAAAAATTTTGTAAATAGAAAACTAAAACTTTGTAAAATAGTTATTATTAACCATAACTTAAAACTGTTAAAATATTATTTAACTGTTTTGTTTCGAAGCGTCATTTGAACATTTATTATAAGAATATATATTTACACATTGCAAATAACAATAACTTTGTTGTTAACAATTATAGAAAGTATAGGTACAAAATTAAACCCAATACAGTTAAGGAAGTTCAAAGTTTTGTTTATGTACCATGGAATTGGGTGAATAGAAGCAATTTTGAACTTCACAGCCATATTAACTTGTCTTATACACTTAAAATTATGAGTAGTATTTTAAAACTTCAGTGGTGGCCCGTACTATAAATCCTCATGGTAAAAATTTTTAATTTTTTACTTTGATGGCAAAATTTTTTATTTATGCACCGCTTTTATTTATCCACAAGTGCGGGTGTATAGAAGCAGTCGCCTTTTTTAAATTCTGTTTCGATTCTGAGATCTCTCTGTGTGTGTGATTGTTTACTTTTTAAAATTTCCACACAAAAAAGTACATAGATACCTATAAATTATTATAAAGTTGGTAACAATAAAAAATACCTAATGTCAAATTATGATTGTATAATTTCTCCTTTGAAAGAACAAGTTAATTGACAGTTTATTCATTTATTGATACATTTTTTTTTGTAAAAATTATTTAACATGAAAGAAAACAACATTTGAACAAGAGAGCATGACATATTGAGAATTTGTTTTAATTTTAGGCCTTACAATAGGCATCTGTAGTAAATAAAAACAATGCTTCTTCTATTCACCCAAAAAATAACTAAATACAGTTCAAAGTTCAAAATAAATTAACAAAAACTGATAAAAGAAATTTACTTACATAATCTATAAGGTATGAATTTGGTGAGGTGAACCAAAAATTCATAAATGTTTATTACAAACACTTGTTGCAAGTGGGGTCCTCTAATTAGTAATGCCGGGAAGACACTTTATCAGCAGTACATATAAACTACCTGTGACATCACAATTTCTGCCATTTTTAGTCCAATGATGAATTTGTTTAATTTTCGAATGTCCGCGATACATATTTAAAAAAAAAAAGAATTGCATTCAAAAGGGTAAGATATAAGAGACAATAACCCATTCTGCAAAACTGCTATTATTCACCCACCTGCTTCTATTGACCCGATTCCACAGTACTTCATAACTGTTCTATGTGACTCCTGTTGGTCACACAGACTATATTCAAGCAGTAACCCATTTCGCACCAGACATTATGAAGCATGTTTGTAGTGACTGACGCCAATGCATTCTTTATACGCAATTTCAGTTCATTCACTTGTAGACAAAAGAAGTGTAAAAGCATAGTCTTTGCCATTTCCCCATAAAAAAAAGCATCACGTTTTTGTGATTTGTTTTTATGTAAACATACTAAAGACTCTTGTTACTCCTTTGCCTAAAGCAGTGAACAAACTGAAGGTACCAATCACAAATGCATTGGCAGTGGCGGCGATTGGGTGGTAAAAGTGGGGGGGGCAATATCAAGATAAAACAAGTGTGTGAAGCGCGTGGGGGGGGGGGGGGTAATAAAAATATTGACCACCAAAACAATGAATATTGCATATTTATATTTCCTCTTTGTTTTGAATTATTTAAAGAAAGGATACTATCTTGAAATAGGTACGAGACGCACAGGTCGATTATTAACTAACCCTTTTACGATTATTTCCCCCCCCCCCCTTCCACCATTTTTTTTTTATGGAAGGATATGGACTGTTGCAAAGAATCTAATTTATATACTTGTTGACCGACCTCCAAAGGGATAGGTATCCTTTCCATTTGTGTCAGTGTTGAAAAAGAAATGAGGAAAATTTTATCTTCTCACCCTTCCAATTCCCAGAAAATTTCCTGCAGTATTTGCAATTCTGCATTTGTGGTGCGACTTTTGGAACCCTGAGAAAAATAATTACAGTTTCAAACTGATAGGGATCATAGATTTTATAGGGGTTCAGTGGAATTCTTAACCCCACAAAATCCTCACCCAACCCGTTACCAAATCTATAAAAAAAAAAATCTCAAAAAAATTATTAATTTTTATTAGTAAAAAGAAATACGTTGGCATTTGAATATCGAGGAAGCAACAGTTGTCAATGTCATTAACTACTTTTAATAGTTGTCAATAACTATGTATTCTTAAAATTAGTAAATCCACCCTAATTCTGAAATAAATTTAGAGAACAAATTTAAAGTTTGAGAATCCTTATAATATATGCGTGGTAACGATTAGTTAGATAATTTATATTTATGGTAATTTAAAGATGTAATAAGCGTTTTAGTTGACCAAAAATGTAAAGAATAATATAAAGGCTACATGAGCTAAAGAAATGTAGGAGTCAAAAGACTTGAATTGAATGGTATTGTGCAACACAATCGTCACTGCTGATTTTAAATTAAACATTAAATATACATTATTTAATTCAAAAGAAATTATTTAATTATTACCAATAAATATTAACTTTCATTAATTAAATTTAAATTATAAAGGTAATTTTAATTGAAAGATCTAAAAGAAACAAGAAATTTACCAACTTAACGGCGCCAGGTGTTGTCCTCGTTATCTGATCATGGTTCAAATATATGAGGCATTGTTCACGGGTCTTTCCTTCAAGATGGGCCCCGAACCGTCGCCAATAGTCCAATATGCTGCACTGCGGCGACGTCCAATGAGAGGTCCGTTGAGAGGTCTATTTTAAGTTTAAGGCAAGTTGGGTGATCTATGACCTTCCCTTCATTTTCTTTTGCTATTTCTTTGGGCTTACATTTTCATAAATCAGGGATTTTTAAATAACGGATGACGAAATTCCCAACTTTGGATTCCAGATTAGTTGGGAAGGGGTAGGGGGGGGGGGGGGGAAACAAAACCGCAAATCACATGCACACACAGTAATAAAACAAGAATTATTACCCTTATAACGTCAAATGCTCAAACGTTCGGCGCCTATAGATTGCGCAATACTACATTTTAATGTAAGAAGCTTCATACAGTAGCTTGATAAAAAAAAAAGGGTGTCTGATCTTGAACTATATTTAGAACTAAATAAAAAAAGAAGATATTAGCCGACTGGTCTGGGTTGATTCTATGGTCCTGGATTTAAGTCAAAGAGGAAATTACAAAAAGTAAAAAAAAAAAATCACAAAGTTAGATAAAAATCAAAGAGCAGGTGCTGGGTGTTTTCGCGGGCCAGTACATTTAAAACTATTATAGAAAACATGATAGATGGTTTTGCTTTAGAATAAACTGGCAACTTATAATGAAGTATTTTAAGGTTAACGAAATTATGTGGTCTTTGCTCGAACAGCCATACCACAATATGGTTTCCATAGCATGTTTTGGAGCATCTTGTTTATACAACCCCGTTTGACGATCTTTTCCCTTTGTTATATTTATTTTTATTTCAAATTAAACCTAACATGACGTCATCGGGTTTCGGTCCCAATAACCCATGCTCACAGAGGGGGTATCAAGACAGAATACCCTCCCCCCCCCAAAAAAAAAAAAGGAAATGCAGTAAAACAATTGACTTGCAACTTAGTTTTAAATAGTGCAATATTAAAAAAGTGCGGGGGCAACATCCAAAAAAAGTGCGGGGGCGGCCGCCCCCCCCTTGCCCCCCCGAATCGCCGCTACTGTGCATTGGCATTAGTCACTTACTTCAAACATGCCTTACAATTTCTGTCTTGAAATGGTCTAACTCTTGGATGTTGTCCGTGCGGCTAATAGGAGTCGCATGGAACCGTTATAAAGTATTCAAATAAAACTTTGTTCTGTAATGTATTCAATTTTTCACTTCCTTTCATTGTGTATTTTAATCTTAAACTAATAATTTATTAGTTAAAATTGATCCATTTTATAAATGATAAATTTTTTATGTTAAAGGAGGATAGGGAGAGGGGTTGTGGCACAAAATCTTTCCTACTAGTGCTACTCCTGTGGAAAAAAATTGAAACAATTATGACTTTTGAGTGACTGGGGTTAGAAAAATTACTTGACATAATAGAAAAATGAGATTAAACCAAAAATCTGTAATTTATAATGTGACATGAGTTTAAGTGCACCAAAATCTTACACTTTAAGGAATTATTTTTAATTAAATTAATTTTTAATTGAAAAAATCTCAGTTTGGCTATAGTCAGTGGTTTATAAGTATTCAAACAATTGTTATAATGCCAGAAAATATCATAAAAGCTATTTCCCAGCAAATATTAATTTTTAATCATTTGTTTTTTTTATACCTTTGAAATGCCCCTGAAACTGACACAAACATTTTGTAATTAACCTAAACTAACACTTTTAAGTACCAGAACCTGACACCTATATAATAGTTTTTATAAAAATACAAGCTCACTGCATATTTATCGTTAAAAACTATTTGTAGAGGAAGTATGAATGAAACGTCAATGTCATGACCTGTAAAAATATGTTAATAAAAGAAACAGAAATGGTAATTTTGGAAGTTAAAAAACTCAACATTAAGAAGTTATTTTTTAAATATTACTAGTTTATTTTGACATTTTACGCATTAGAGAATTTCAAATGCTTTTCAAAATTCAAACAAATAGTGAGTGCTGAGAGTGAGGTTAGAAAAATATTTATGCCATAATTATTATAATTTTTGAGGGAAAGTTTCATGGTAAATGTTCTGTTGCTAGTGAGCTATTGTTCCTTTCTTGATGGAGAGGAGAGTGTGTTTTTAATATAAGGTTTAGATTGTTCAGTTATGTGTTACAGAAACACTAAACATTTTTATTTATTTTTGTAGTGAAATAACTTTTGTTATTATTTAATTTTATCTTAAAACTAGGCTGTACAAGGAATATCAGATTTAAGGTACAATTCCGTACATTTGCCCCTTATCCAGACACCTTTGTGTCAGCTTATAAAGCATATTTTTCAGCTTTCTAAACCTGACACATTAAATAAAAAATTTCAGTTTTAGAAATTGGAAACTAATCTTTATATATAATTCTCTTACACAGTGATTGAAAAACGCTATTTTTCTCTGGACGGAATGGCAACAGTTAGTTTGTTTACAAAATTCTGTTGCGCCCACATTTTTATTTTGCCATTATGTAAGCCATTTTCACGATTAACCCCTTCAATTCATTTTTAAATAATTATTTTGATTATGTCAGCTTAAATTAGAAAGAATATACGCCTTATTAAATTTAAAAAATAGAAATTTTGAAAAACGCTTTTCCAAACTCTAATAAATGAGTGGAAAATTTAGATGGTGCCATCTGTTGGCAATTTTTAAAACTAGATTTCTATGAGGTTCATTTTTATGACATATTAACTCAGTAAATTACAGGAACAGGGGGCAGAGCCTCTTAGTCTCTATAATAATTTTAGACTTAACATTTACAGTCTGACCACGAAAATAACTGGTTTGGGCGGGCTTATTTTCATGGTTTGAGAACATTTAATCTCAAATTATTTTAAATTAACCTCCATAATTTATCAAATATAACCTTAAAATTGAACCTTTTAAAAATGTCAAGTTTACAAAGCTGAAACTTAAATTGCTCTATAACCTGACATAAGGGTTGTCAGGATAAGAGCATAACCTGACATAAGGGTTGTCAGGATAAGGGCAAAGGTACATAATTGTATCTTACACCTGACACTCATACTAGAGCCTAGTTTGTGAGGTAATGTGTCTAAATGACAATACCAAGTTATTCAACAAAAAAATATTAACAAAAAAATAAACATCAATGTTTGTTGTTTCTATAAAACGTTTAATGTACAATATAAACCATTATCTTCTAATGGATAAGCAAAATTTCGAAACTGTGGGTTTGTTTTTACTGCCAGAAAGTTTAATTTATATTTTTAACAAATTTTTTTTTTTACAAAATATTTTTTTAATTATATCAGTAGAGAAGGTTTTCAAAAGTTATCCTAATGCTTAAAATATGAAAATAATTTTTTTTAAATATTTTTTTCAACTTTTATATTACGTGTACTACTGGAAAAACTGGAGATACTCGAATGGATATGCATGTTTGTATCCGTCAGGTAGTTAATAAAAATGCACTCGTCTTTTTATGATTCAATCATGAAAGGCACAGCAGAACATTCACCTTGAAACTTTTTCTGCAAAATTATATATGGCAATCACCTGTTCACTTGAAAATCAGCTCATTATAACCTATTACAAGAATTGATACCAACCGAAGATATTTAAATTATGGTATTTCCGTATTTCAAATCAATTAAACAATAAGTGTCAGGTTTATGTGCTTTTACATTATAGGTTCTTTTTTAATAACTTAGAACCTTTTTCTAAATATAATATTTTTGCTTCTTTGACTTATAATTTAATTTTCAAAGGTATTTATATACTATTTATTAAATAACATACATAATAATATAAATAATAAACATAATAATGTAAATATTATATAAATAATAGTAAGAATTATATATAAACTTTAGAATGTGATTCAGTTAACTGATATGGCTCAAAATATATAACACTATTAAAAATCATCAATTGAATCCCTATAAAATATCTTATATTTTAAATTTAAAAACATTATTTTTACTGTAATTAACACTACTTATAAAATTGTATGATTTTATGAGGACTTTTTCTTTTGAAAAGATACTTTTCTGTGTGAAAATTTTGAAGAAATCTACTGAACTATCATATTTTTTTATAATTATTCTAACTTGTTAATGTTTTATTTATTAAATTTATTTTTTTGACAAAATCCCATTTAGTAATTCTAATGTGAAAGTTTCACATGGTTTAGCAAGTTGGAATTCTTACTGGTAGTTTTGATTTACTCTCTATAGCAGACAACTCTTCTCTTGTTCATTCACCCTACGCTTGCTATCATGGGAAAGTTAATTTACAATATTCGTTTCTGCAAAATAAATAATATTTTTATTCTACATATGAATAAATTGAAATACAGAAATACTTATGTTTTATCTATTTAAAATAGCATATAATCAGATTAACAACAAAATACGAAAAAATTATTTTGTTTCTACACAAAAAATGCTTCACATACGATGTGTACAATCTATCTTATTGTATGAAGTAGATATTTGATGTTATGACATTCTCTAATGCCATAAACTTAAAATTTTTAATACAGAAACTAAAGTTCCATTCTAAACCTACAGAACTTTTCAGTGTCTCGCATTATTCTCCCCATTCGGTGTGAACAGCATTGTTCGTCTTGGTGTGAAACTCCCTGTAAAACTATGTCTAATATAAATTAATAAAAAACAATGGTAGTAAGAAGAAAACTTTAAAAATCATTTTCAAATTACATGCACTTAATTTCACTAACCTATTTTGTTTCAGTACTAAGGAAAACAAGTTTTTTAATATGTTTAATTAAAATTCATTAAATGACATATGAATATTTTTTAATAAAAAATGAGTCACTTTTTTTAACTCTTACTGTTTCCCCATATATTCAACTTTTTTTGCTACATGGTCTAAAATTGTGAATTATAATAAAAATAAGTAAAAATGTAAATTTTGACTAGTGTAACTATATTAAACACATACTTATAATATTCTATATCATGAAAATTTCTGTTTAATCTAAAAATAAAAAAATTCTACGTAATGAGTGTTGTTGGTTTTGAACATTTGGGAACACAAACTATATATTGTTATACATTACTTTTTTTATTGAACATTCATTTTTTTTAATTAATTTAATACTATATATATATATATATATGAGTTATTTAATGCAACAAATGCAAATATCAACGACCAACAAGAAACTCAAGCCCTAACAAGGTTGGTCCAGTCTAGTATTTCTTAACTACTCTCTTTTAAATTTTTAACTTCTTCATAAATTCAAGCACTATCAAAGAACAAGTGTTTTTCTTATTAATATACATACTTAGTAAATTTAAAGTTTTTCTCTGTGAATACAGTAATGAATTGAATAACAATTTTTTTTTCTCTTTCTAATAGGTTTATCATCACTCATTTGGTTGTGTGGACTGTTAACGTCGTTTTTTTCTGTAACGCTTGGATGCAATCTCGGTATTATGTTTAGGTTTTTGTTATTTCTCTCCCCTATTGGATATTGTTTTATTGATTTTACTACTATACTATGTATGCAATAATGTTTTATACTAAAAGTGAATAAACTTCCAATTATTTAAACTTTTGAAAATGAATATTGAATGCTTATTTTGTGTCAAACATTCTTTTTTTAACATAATTTATATTAATGTGTGTGTTGCAGGCCCGTTGGTGGGGAGGGTTGTTAGATTATTGGTAATTACCCCAATAATCTAAAAACCCTTAAAATTGGGAATTTCAATTTCTAAAAACCCTGAGTTGGGAAAATTTATGCCTGAAGAATATCATTATTATTAACAAGTTAAAGGAAGGGAAGATTAGAAATTGGCAAACTTGTAAGATTACTTCTAAATTAGACCTCTGAACTGACACTGCATTGGAATATGGGTGCAACAATTTATTGCCAAATTTTACTTTTTCTACATAACATACAGACAGAAAATATTTGTTACTATATAATTGCTGTAAGATATTTTAGCCAATAAGTTTATTAAAACCTAAATCTCTCCTTACTATATATCAATAAAAGTATTGCAAGAATCAATTTAATTGATAGAAAATATACTTTAAGAACCACAGGGTGGCAACATTACCTGGAAATTAGAGACCTACCATGGGAATTTTTAATTCTGAAAAGTTAGGGAAATTTTTTTAATTTCACAAAAAATATCTACCTTTATTAATAATTGTCCAAGTTCAATGAAAATTTCAACATTGAATAAAATTAATTTTTATCTATCAATTGTTATACTTTTTATTTTGTATAGTGTATTATTTATCACTAATTTAAACTTTTATTAGACCACCCTAAAAAATTATTTGCTTTGGCGACCGGACAGTGGAAGAACTTCATATTTGGGTATTAATTGCCTGAAGGCGAGAATTTTGGATTTAATTGCTTTTTTAGCTAATTAAGCTTATAAATAATTGATGTCTTAAAGCTATCATATAAACTATTAAAGAATCAGTTGTAATATAGTGTTTAGCAAGTCTGACAAATTTGGGTTTCATAATTTGAAAAATTGACAAATCGACTAACTTTACTCAAGTTAAAAAAAAACATATCTCCATTGATTTTCAATTAAAAAAAATATTATTGTATTAAATTAAAGGTTGCACTGATATGGTTCTAACAATACTGGTTATATTTTTTTACGAAATGTAGTTCGAATTCTGGAATATGTATTAACATTAGGAGTTGTGCAGAGTATATAAGCTTAGTCCCATTGGGCTTTTGTTTCTTGTTGGCTGCTTTAGAGAGGTGGTGTTATTTCTTCTTTCTTGGCTTAGTGTTGCGAACCCGATTAAGTCTCTTGATTACTAAAATCATGATAAACAATAAGGTTTGTTTTACGAAAATGTGTTGCTTTAAAGAAAGTGAAGACCCAACCAAAGGTTTTTGCAAAACACAAGTAAAAATATTTAAAAATGAAATCAATAGAAGTAAAAGTGTCGCACAGAGATTACACAGGTAGAACATTTTAGATTTGTCGTTACTCTTTTACTGCTTCTTAAATTTGATTTTTATAATAATAAAAAAGTAAACCAAGTTGTGACCTTAACCCTTCGATGGAGCAGAATTACAAGTCGTCCAAGGAGAGATTTCCAGCTTTTCTACCAATACACAAAAACTTTATATTCACAAAAATATTCTATGTTAAAATATTTTTCAAATCTAAAATATTGGGGTGTTTCTTGAATATATATCTATTAAAATAATAATAATTTAAGTATATATAATACGCATACATTGAAAATAAAAATTAAACTATTTTGCAAAGAAGACAACTTTACAATTTTGCTCTTTTTCAAACCGCTCAGAGGGTTACCAAACCAAAGGATCACCTATTCCAAAATTAGGTGCTTATTATTGAACAGTGAAATGCATTATTTAATTCGTTGTAAAACATACACACACATTTTATATATATATATATATATATATATATATATATATATATATATATATATATATATATATATATATATATATATATATATATGTGTATATATATATATATATATGTGTATATATATATATATATATGTGTATATATATATATATATATGTGTATATATATATATATATATGTGTATATATATATATATATATGTGTATATATATATATATATATGTGTATATATATATATATATATGTGTGTATATATTAATTTTAAATTGATGATAAATATAAATGATAAATGCATAGAAGTTATAAAAATGTCAAATTTGGTTCCGAGCAGTGCATATTAGCTTATGGGTTCAATTTGGAATATATTTAGGTGATAAAATTCATGAAACAAAATTTTTATACAATGTCTCTTTTATTCACAAAATCAACAAGACACCACATTTTAAGCTTGTGGGATCTTGTATACATACTAGTTTCAAGCCATTGAAATATTCAGTTAACATATTTATTACAATAATAGAATAATAATATGATCAAATTTACATGTGGGGTTAGATAGTGGTAAATAAATTTTCTCTCCATATAAAAATATAAGTGAACATTATAAGAAACACTTGAATGTAGCCTCTTAGCTTAAAAATTTCAGACACTAGAATTTGTTATAGTTCTGATCATGTTAATTAATACCTGTAATTTAAAAAATTAAATTTTAATACTTAAAATGTCAGTTTATATATTTTGAACTCTTTTAGAATGAAATTAACCTGTGTATTTGTATGTGAATATATGAATATGTATAACTTTATACTATAATGATTTTACTATATTAAAATACTTGTTAATTGTTTTTTGAAAATACTTTATTATTCAAGATAAGGATATATTATATTGTGTTAACAAAGTTATTCAGATTTTATTTATTCAAAAATAATTTAATGCTTAATATTTCAAATAGGATTACTATTAATAGTCAACCAAAATAAAACATTTGATTGTTTAGGCTACAAATTAATTTCCTGATTGGATAAAATTGGCTCTCTTTGAGTTTAAAAAATCTGACACATTTTTATTAGAACATGGCAAGTTGTGGATTGGTGAACAAGTAGTTACTTGTATATATAACCAAGAAAATAAGTTTTTTGAAATATTTTTGTTTTTCTTATCCTTGCAAGTAACATTTTTATCATATCGATTGTGTACAGGTTTATCTTTATTGTTTCGGTTATAAGTCCTGTATTGTTGCTTCCCAATTAAATTATTTAAGTATATATTGCCATTCAAAAGAATTCTTTATTTCTACAAATAAAATGTGTAATAATGAATGACAATTATATACAGGTATACTTATCCTTGTATACTCCACATGGTCATTAATCAGGTTTACATCTTAGCGTCTTGCACTATTTTAACATATAACTTGGTTGTCTCATATGGATAAGACACATTCTGTAGCTGAAATTTTACATTTGTGCATTTTTTAAGATGTTTTATTATCCAACATTTTTATATAAATCACAGTCTTAGCTTTAACACTGAATTATACTGCAATGTTTTTATTTTGTTGAATACATTTAGGTTTTAGAAGTCAAACGCATTATATTTGTTGTTTTTCAGTTTTATACTTATGACTGGAAGAGGCAGAAAGTTTTATTGTACTAGGTTTATATGAGAAATACGTTATCATATCACTTTCTTGTACTCTTTCATAAAAAAAACTAACTTTTGATAACTGTATACTAGAATTTTTCCAATGCAACAATAGTCACATATTTAGTAGTTTCTTTATATACAGTTGGGTAAGCAATAAATTTTCTATTTAAACTTATTAGTCATAAGCGTATAATCTAGAATATTTTAACTCTAAAATAATTTACGATTTATTTTAAATTTGGAAATTGTATAATTAATTTAAGGTCTGTTGAATTAAAATTTTAATCATTATTGTGGACTGAAAAATTTCATTAAAATTTTAATTTCCCTGCATATTAATGATGGGGTACCTTTGACGAATTAAATATTTATAGTAAATAGATAGCTCCAAAAATTCCTAAGTATTTTTTTATTCTCAAAATTACATATCCAAGTTATTTACAATTTCCCAAATAAAATATGTTTGCAAAAACTAATTTTTATAGTAGTATATAAAATAAACTCGTATGAAATAAGACTTCCCCAAAAAACGCTATTAATAATTTCTTTTAAATGGTAGATTATATACTATTTTCATGTGTATTACTCATATATCCATTATAAAAACAACTCAATAAATTAAACTTTTCTTTTGTATTTAGAGTTAAAGAATTTTTTCTTGTACATTGAATTAATTTATTTTTATACAATAAAACAACAGGTAGAAGTGGAAATGATATCTATGCTACTTTCTTCAGTCATGTTTCTTTAAAAAAAAAAATCTCGTTATTTTATGATGTCAAGCTAACAGTTCAAAATACATTTAATGTTAATTTCCTAAAAACAGCATATTTTTTGTTATTTCACAAGCCAAAATAGTGATCCCCATATTGTAGCAGATATGCTACATCGGGCATTTCATATGTCTATATAGGTTATAAAACTGGTTTATTTTCCCTTAAATAGAATGCGAGCAAGGATGTTAGTATAAAGAAAGTGTTAAAAATGCAGTGTAAATCGCAACCTTCCACTAACGACTCGTGGCGCTATCTCCATTCGACCACTACAACTCACAACCAGTGCTGTTACCCACAAAATATTTTGGGGGGTTGAAACAAGAAATTTTCCAACTTAACGATTCGAAATTCCCAACACAACAGTGCTAATAATTCCCAGTTCCAACTTATCGACATTTTTCATCTTTTTTTGTATACATTTTAGGTAATATTAAACAGTTCTCTCAAAAAGCATTGATTTGTTAGCATCCATTCCAATGCAGTGTCCATTCTGATATCTAATTTAAATGTAATCTTACAAGTTATGTGATTTCTAATCTTCCCTAGCTTTGTTAATAATATTAATTTTCTTCAGGCATAAATTTTCACAACTCGGGATTTTTAGAAGTTGATATTCCCAATTTTCAGAGTTTCCAGATTATTGGGAGGTCGGTCTCTTCCCCATACTCCCCCGGTGCGACGAGCCTGCTCACATTTTCATTTGCGACTCACTGCAAGCATCATCCGTACCTCCATCAGACTCACTGAAATAGGGGTACTGTGGTGATCACTTCATATACCCAATACCATCCCTCAGGGTACATTAATTACTTTAGCCTAATAGATTGAGTGTCTGCATAGAAAGCGAAAGGTCGCAGGTTCAATCCCTGTAGACTGCACTTTGCTACACAGACTATGATATTCAAAATTTTATTGTTAAACTGCCAATCAGAATTATGGAAAAAAATTTAAATGATCAAATCTACTCCCTCTGCCCTTTATATGAAGACATTAATAATAAACTGAAGGTCTTTGATTAAAATCTGAGAAATGTCTTCATATATAGGGAAGATGGAATACATTTGATCATTTAAAAAAATCTCCATAATTCTGATTTGCAGTTTAACAATAAAATTTTGAATATTATGGTCTGTTTAGCGAAGTGCAGTCTACAGGGATTGAACCTGGAACCTTTCGCTTTTCCTTTTTCTAATAAAGGCTTAGAATCCGAACTATTTATCATTGCCCCTTAAAGATAAACTAATGTTAACACATTTTTAAAAAAAAATTCATTGACATCTGGCGAGATTCTGCCTTGGTTTTGTGTTTAAATAATCAACCCATTTCCAAGGCATCCATCTTGTAATTGCTTAGTAAGGCTCTGTTCTGTTATTCAAAGGCTTATATTTAAAAAACTGGGCAAGTTTTCAAAAGAATATAATATTTGAGTAGCCCAGATGCAAAAGCAGTTGTATGCAATTTTAACTTTTTTTAGTACATCATGAAAAAATTTCTAAACTTAACTCTATTGTTAATACAATATTTAAAAAAGAAAAAATGAAAAGAAGTACAAAAAAAATTCATTAAAACATATAAGCTCTCAGATTACTGAATAAATTATATTCTAAAATTTAATTTTCACATAACTAGTTTGGTAACTGGATGAAGTCTTTTTACTGGTTTTGCAAATGTATCAGTCACCATCTTGTTTTTGTTCAAGTATCGAATCCTGCTATATCCACATTTCAGAAATCAATCCATCGCTGACACTATACCTGAGCGTGGTTCTGTATCTGCAATAAGCTATGTCTTGGTCCATTTAGGTGTCGCTGGGTTGTTCGTTTATATGTGTTCACCAATGATTTAAAACGAAACATTGAATTTCTAGTTTTAGATGTTGTCATTAAAATTGGAAAATGTCGTATGCTGAAAAATTCCATTTTTTTGTTTTGTTACATGTGGTGGCATTTTGTGATTTCCACCTACTGCCAAAATCTCTTACATCGTTAGTTAATCTAAAAAGAGATATAACCAAATGCCAAAAGCTTCTATCATAGAATCCTCTCCTCATAAAGAATCAATTCTTCTTTGCACTCTCCTAGAAAGTGCTGCTGTTAGACTTGCGACCTTTTGCACTTTCACTGACAATATGTACATTTGTAGGCAAAACTTAATTTTCTCAATTCTTTTGTCCCATTGATTACTCTACAAGGTATCCTTTTTAATCCCATCCTTTTCAGTATATACTTTAATAGTCATGGATTAAATGTATAATTAACTTAATTTCGTATATCACTTCTTAAACAAATAACCTAAAATAATCATAAATTCTTTTAAATTAAATATTATTGTTCACATTGGTCGTTTTAAAATAAGTGGTACACTTTGCATGCAGTTTTTAGAAAAATTTGTTTTAATGAAACTACAGTTAGTCACTAATTACAGAAAAATTTATTGGAAATAGCTTTATGCTAGTGATTACTAAAATTCATTATTAGCATATAATAAAAAAAAATATTAATATTGTATACAAAATATGGAAAAGCCTGGTTAAATTTTGATATAGTATCATTTACATTGTATGAAAATTGGTCAGATATCCACTTATAATGAAATAAATAGGTTGCTTTATATTTGAAACTCGTTTAAATTTTTTATAAAAGGGATATTTTTGAAAATATTAAAAAGTTATTAAATCCTAAAAGTATTTAAAACTTATTTTATATCCATCAGGTCATTTTGAATGCAAATAATTTGCATTTCCGTTCTTTGAACCGAAATTCAAAATTTAGATAAGCAGGAAATCGTTCGAAGGATTTAAAAATTGACACACAACCTATTTGTAAAGTCCAGTCATATTAAATAAATTAACAATAATATTTTAATTTATTTTCCTTCTTTAATTATGTTGCGTGTGATATGAAATGAAAAGTTTTCATTTGTGAATTCCAAAGCTATAAAAAAAAAAATTCGGCTCTGGCAAAATGGCGTCTGTGATGTCACGTTGTTTATATAAAACGATTGGTCAATTTATCCAAACTCGAATGTTGATTAACTGAAATCAGTTTTGGGGGCATCACCCAACCGCCAGTTACTCGTAGCCCGTTTTGGTTAATAAACGTCGCACTAGAGCTGCACAGTGGGCTATTGGCGACGGTTCTATGCCTATCTCGAAGGAAAGACCCGTGAACAATACCTCGTATTTTGAACCATGGTCAGATGGCGAGGAAACACCTGAACTGGCACCCAACGCCTTCAATAGACGTCGGGACTTTGGACCCCGATCAGATTTATCGTGCACCAGTCCCGTATACACACCGATAATTTTTGTGGATGTTCTGGACGACATTCTTAGTATTTTGTAGCGAAGCTGTCTACCCTCTGATCACAAGGTTACAATTTTTTTACTTTTTCTTTGTCAAGTCCGTCGCACAGGATCGAACCGGGAACCTTTCGATTCTCAGCTTACGCCTTTTTCCACTAAACTATCCGGCCCCCAATTGTAGCCGGAATGTACACAGTAACGTTATCGATGCCTTAATAAAAATTTGGAACAAAATTTTTTTTTAACTTAAGAACGTGGAACTCCTTTTATTTCTCTTTCAGAGAGAACCCAATTTTCTCAGAACAAACAAATAAAAGCCTATGCTTACAAAATAAAGGCTATTTTTATCCCTTGCAGGATAGTCTTTAGTCCTACTACTTGTAGAGTTGATTCAGTAAGTCGGAAATTTAAACTCAAAACAAACTACGCTCTTTGTTTAAAAAAAAAACCTATAGCTTACCCTTTCTTTTTCCGTAGAATTTAAGTATATTGAGGATTTTTCTCTAGTCGCTGAAAGAATGGAAAGTAAAATGAAGTTTTCTCTCTCATCTCTATGTGGGTATAATATGCGTGTGCACATGTGGTGCCAGTACACCACCAAATGCAGTTTTTTAAAAAAGTTATATAAAATGTTTTCTCACATATTTGCCGTTTTATGGAGCTTTTATTATTTAAAAATTTGCCACTTTCACACTTTTTGTTAGTAATTGCCGACGATTACACCGCACTATGAATGCACTTAACTCACTCTTCATGTTCCATGGTTGCAAAAAACGGATTAGCGGTTTAAAAGTTTTACTCCTTGTACAATATGCTCACTTTAATAGTGAAATTTCCCGGAAGATCTATTTAATCGGTATTGTATCGAATACTCTTATAAAAGCTCATTTTTTTTTATTTCTAATAATAAAAGGAATTATCATTTCCAATCCCCTTTTGCCCTCACGTGAGCTATTTTACAACGATTGTGGCATCAATTTGGGCGAAAATTGAGAATGCAATTGAGCAAAGATGAAGCAACAGTAATTTAATTTTCTATGAACATTTTATAAAATATCCATAGTAAAAAGCCCATTTGTTCAGTTTTAGTGCGACGCTATCAACTACCAACAATTATTTCTTATATATTAAATTCATAAATGTAAAATTATAGCATGTAATTAAAATCTTGTCCCGATCTAATTTTTTATTAAATAAAATTCACTACTATTAATTCATTACCATTAATTACTAATTACCAATTATATATTATTCTACATATTGTATTAAAATCGAATATATTACTGTTTCAAGTCGATATGACAATTGAATGTCAAGATTTAATGCAACAACAACATTATTAGTTAAATGAATGCATGTAAAAACAATGTGCTTTGGAGATTTTCTAAATTCTGACTATTACATTATCAAATCTAAATTATAATACAGAAAATCGCATTTGGATCACGTTGATTATTACAAAGGAAATGGTCGGAAAAACCAATCAAGAGTATCAGAAGTCCAATCATTTATCTCTACCAAAGGTAATCCGTGAAATCTCCACCAATAAGCCGCTAAAACCATCCACTGTCTCGTTTAATCCTACGAAAGTGTGTTTCAACCTCACAAATCATCCAGTTAGGTGGTAGTTGATTGCTAGAGGGGGAACTGTAAGCGGCTGTAGATAAGGCCGCTATGCTTTTAAGTATATTTATATATTTACCTTGTAAACATAAAGTTTATGTACGGAAGTCTATTTGTGTGTGTTTGTACACTATTTGTTTTAAAATAACATAAAAGGGGTAATTAAGAAATATAAGTAAAGAGAGCAATTTGGATGACTTACATTTTTCTGTAGTATATATAAAATATACATAGTAAACAAAGCAGTGGCGTAGCCAGCATTGGGTTACTTTGGGTTAGAACCCCCCCATAGCCAGTTTTTTTTTTTTTGAAAAAAAAAAAAAAAAAAAAATGAAGATTTTTTCTCTGATTTCTATAGAGAAAACACACGTCGCATTTCCTGGTCTACCCCACATGTATCTCCTGCTCCATTCCCTTCTGTCCCCTGAAGTGATGATTTTTAGGAGAACAATGGTGAAACAACCTTGAAGACAGAAAATTCGACTTTTTGTGGGGGGGGGGGGGGGGGGGCGATGGGGTAGTAGGTCTATGATTGTCTTGGTTGTTTGTACATGTAAAGGGATACTTTTCTTAACACTTGAAATGGGGCGGCAGTTGAGCCGGAATTCCCAGTGCATCAATCCAGAAATTGCTTTCTTTGAAGTAAGGTATTTTCCTTGACCCATTCATCCCCTACGTGCAGGCACTTCGCGCCGTGGAGGTTTGGAAGGGAGTCCGACCTCCCCCCCCCCCCCCCCTCCCCCCAATAATTTGGAAACCCTAAAAGTTGGGAATTTTAAAGTTTAAAAATACCCGAGTTGGGAAAATTTATGTCTGAAGAAAATTAATATTTTTAACAAATGAAAGCAAAAACACCAAGGTTATTAAGGGAAAATTAGAAATTGTCCAACTTTTAAAATTAAACTTAAATTCGTGTATTTGGTTTCAGAGTTCACTGCACACTTTCGACCGATACGACGCTAAGGCTCCAGGTGGAGTTGACTAATGTAGTCTGTAGCCGAGACAACGGCAGGGGCGGAACTGTTTTATAAATGTCATTGTATTTTTTATTGCGTCAAGCGAAAAAAAAATTAACCGTGGCATCGTTTCCTTAAAAAAAAATCCCACATTTTAAATATATAATAAATTGTTTAAATTAAGGAGCAATGTTTTCAGATTTCCAGCAGGCGACTAAAAAATGGTCCCATCTGCTCATTCTGTTGTTCGTTATTGTCAAAGTTATATTATATGCTTTAACGTTGAGATTATCATTTAAAGAATTTTAAAATATATGGCGTTGCACTTTACGCGAACGTCACACAGTGTTCTTTTTATTAAAATAACTTCTCTTTTAATTGTGTTAGGTGCGATTGTCTAAATCAAAATCCTCTCCTTTTTATTCGAAAATCACTTTTGTTTCATATAACCCTATTGGTTTTGCCTTCCACAATGTAAAATTTCTTTCAGCTAATATTCGAAGCGCCATGGCGCTTCGAATATATGGGACTGGCGCGTCAGTCCCATACAAATTTATAGTCTCGTGTCTAGGATTTTTATTATTTTGTTTTGTTTTGTTTTGTGATTAACCAATCACAAAATTGTGTAATGTTGACGCTGTGCGTTTCCTGTGTGTTTTTCTATAATTTTTTTTTTTTTAGTTTTTACCAGTTTCAAATAGAAACTTCCAGAACTTTCGATGGGTTCTTTTATTTAAATTTTATGTGATATGTGTTTCGTTTTAACATTAACTTTGGATGATTCTCTCTTTGAATACTTCTAAGTTTATTGAATTTATTTATAATAATTTAAATTCCTGTTTTCTTGCATTGATTAATTTAGAATTAAAATGGTTATTAATTAAAAAAAATTATAATTTAATTACTACTTGATAAATATGGTCATATTGGTATGTAGATACCTTTTATTTTTGAATATTATTTTATTTATGTTTTATGTTAAGATTAGCAATGGCTGTTGGGTGGACACAACTGCCGAGTCCTTTTCACTCCCACTATTTACAGATCATGATACATTTTCAGAACATGGCTGTATTTGTTATCCCCCCCCCCTTATGACTTCCACAATAAAATTATCCTATAAAAAGTTGATAAGTTGGAACTAGGATTTTTTAGCACTGTTGTGTTCAAAATTTCCAATCGTTAAGTTTGGTTAATTAACATCGCACTTAGAACGGACACTGCACTGGAACATGCGTGCAACAAATGTTGCGTGCCACAACGTTGGTTCGGGTCTATCTCGAAGAAAAGACCTGGGAATAATGCCTCGTATTTTTTAATCATGGTCAGATAACGAGAATAACACCCGAGCTGGTATCCGTACCCGACGCCGTTAAGTTGGGAATTTTGAATCGTTAAGTTGGGAATTTCGAATCGTTAAGTTGGGAAATTTCTTGTCTCAACCCCGACCCCCCCCCCCCCCCCCCCCCCCCCAATTTTTTTTGTGTGACAGCACTGCCTACGTGTTTTAAGCTTTTAATTTACTTCTTAATTATAATTTATAAATAATATTTAGTCAATTAAAATTATTAATTATAATTTTAATTCAAAACTACTGCTTAAATTAAAAAATATCATAATTTAAATTTTCTAATTTAAAATTACTACTTAAAAATTATTATGATTAATTAAAATTACTAATTTAAAATTATGAATTAAAATTGCTAATTTAAAATTATTAATTAAAATTAATAATTTAAAATTATTAATTAACTTTTATTCAAATTATTAACTAAATTTTATTCAAATTGTTAATTAAATTTAATTAAAATTCTTAGTTAAAAAAATTTCAAATCAGTTATTAATAAAAAAAATATATTTGGTTTTGGTCGGACCAAAAATAATTTATGGACCCCCCCCCCCTTCGGACAATCCTGGCTACGCCACTGAAACAAAGTAATGGCGTAGAGGTTCTGGCCTAGGCCCTCCCTCAAAATATATTTTAGAGCCCATCACAGAGTATTAATAATTATCGGCAATCTTGAATTTTTTATTAAGTTTTTTTAAATTAAAAATTTTACTTGAAAACTTACCTAAAAAATTTGAATACCAATGTTGACACAAACTACCCAATATTAATCACTTGCTAAATTGAATGACAGTAGAAGACTTAGCTGTTGTACGTGGACACGCTATTAGTAACTTCGCTTGCTCAAGAAAAGACTATTATTAGCTTAAAACAATGCAGACACCAAAAGTGCACCGTATGTTTTGTGTTATTTATGTAATTTTTTCATAACCTCGGCGGGCCCTCTGTAGGCTTCGACATTCACGGTGGATCCTCTATAGGCTCCCCGCATTGCGGGCCTGTCCGTTACGCGACTTAAACTGAGAGTTAAAAAAATATTCTTGGTAGAGATGCTTGGATAAATTTTAAAGCTATTTTTGGTCATAATTTAAACCTAGTAAACAGGTGAAAGTTTTTCCCTGTTCCAAAACCGGGTAGTATATCCCTGAATTAAGTATTCGAAAGTTCATAGAATCCACTGATTGAAAAGATGTACTTCCAAATAACAATGAAAAAAATCTCATACGAAGAATAGTCCTTCAGTGGCGCCGGAACCGGTATGGGAGGTATGTCGGCTGCCATACCTACTTTCATCCAAATATTGTATTGCAAAAAAAGGTTTCACAAAAAATTTCAAATGTTGAATACTAAAAACCTTTTTTTTTTCCTTTTCTTGCCATATTCTTCGAAATAAGTTCCGGCTCCACTGTAGTCCTTGCTTTATTTTGATTTATGATAGCTGATTTGTATTAAATTTAATAATTTGTAATTATTTTTTTTATAACTTGCGTGTTTTTTTAATAAAAATGTTAATTAGGCCTCGGATAAAAATCTGTGGCTTCTTCTGCGCTCACTGCTGTGATTTTAATTATAAATTTCCAAAATCTGCTGTGATTTTACTGTTATCGCACATGTTAATATTATGATATTTTTATTCAATATATAGATTCAATTAACTATAAATGATCAAATTCCATTCTTATGATTAAATTATTTAAACCCCTCGCATCTTTGAACCTATTTACTTGAGCGGCGAATCTCATTTAAATATAATCTCAGTCACTTTTCATGAATCAAATATAAAAAATAACTGGATTAAATGTCTAAAATTAATCCTTGATTGCTGTTTCTCAGACAATAAAAATTCTCCTTCTAAATTAACGATTTGACAGCTTCGTTATCAATGAAGAAAGAGTTGTGTTTGCCTTCGCTGAATAGTTGCAGTATTTCAACGCAGTCGCCTTTAGAAACTTGCCGAGTTACGCAAAAACAAAAGAGGAACACATAATGAAATGTCACTTCTCAAGAAATAACCTCAATTTTAAGCTGTCAAGTCACATAAACTTGACACTCAATTCCTTTATTTATGAACGTGTTCCGAGAAGACGAATTTTTCAAATAATGTTGATAAATGTCTCAAGTTCTTGATGTCGCGATAAAATAGTGATATTTCCGGATGATACTTCATTTTAATGTAAAAGTGAACAAAGTGATTTATTAATTTTATAAATAATAGCGCATAGTAGCACGCTAATAAATAATTTATTAAATAATTAAATTGATATACTTTAAATATAATTTTTTGGTATTTTGAAACTCCATATAACTATAGAGAGTGATATCATGTTAAAACAGTATTATTCATATAGGAAAGTATTTCTACACATTTAATAACTTGATGGCAACTTTTTTTTAAATAAAGCGTCAAGTGAAAGAACGATGACGGTTGATTGTGTACAGCATGAAAAAAATTCTGATATTTTAACATCTGTTTTTTACTGACTGTCATCATTTTTCGCGTTTCACAACGGAATGCAATGAATATAGTGAAGATAAAAATAAGCCGTTGAAATCTCGATCCCTTTCAAATACAGACATTTGAAAAAAAAAATATTAGGGTTTTTAATTATTCGGATTATTCTTTACTTTTTAATTATTCTTTTTATTTTGGAAAAATATTAAATTATATGAACAAATTATTGGATTTATTAGTAGAAAATATGTACGTGCGTTGGTCAAAATATAATTTTTATCTTGAAGTCCTTGAAATTACAATATTCTATTCATATGAAGTTTCTATTTGTTCAAATGTGAAAAGTATGTATTTCTATAGATTACAGATTCATGGATAAACATAGGAATGCGCTATATTTTGATTAATTATTTAAACTTAAATTCGCTGTTACTGTTTTTTGAAATCTCTGTTACAATGATATGAGCACTCTTGTTTCAAAAACAGATCACTTTTCATAAATTTACAGGAGACGCTAAAAACGATTGAACGCCATGTACTTCTGGATCTAAACGCATGATTTTGAATGCAATTTTAGACTGGATTCAGACACTTTTCGTGAATACCGCTTTGCAAGGTGATGTAGTGCATTGAGAGCTAGTAAAAAATATTTTTTTAAAAATTATTTTAAGAAAAAGTGGATTTATCTGGATTTGAAACTAGAGGTCTCATATAACCTATTTCTTAGTAATGGGGATTGGAATTTAGAATACTTTTTAAAATTGTTTTGTTATACAATAGTACATTTAAATAAACAAAAATATAAGTACTTTGATGCACTTGAAATTAAATAATATGCATTTGTGTGTGTGGGGGTGGGTGTGTGTGTCAGAATTATAAAATTCCATTTTTTTAAAGATGACAGGTTCGAACATAATAATGATTGATTTGTATTCTACGTTCAACAAAGTACCGCCAATTTTGCTATTTTTATGTACAGGATATCGGTTAAGTTAAATGCCAAACAAATGCAAAGATAAGTGGACCATTTTTGCAACAATAGCCAAACGCAACGAAACATCTAAATAAACAATGCATTCTAAATTGAAATCCTTTACGAAATAAGCCTTCAATTATAAATATTTGCCGATTCCGACTGCAATTTGTAGTATGACTGTAGCATCATTTGTAGCTGGAGGGGAACAAAGGATTCGCAATTTCGCTATTGCTCAAAGTAATCTTCCTAACAGTAATTCCTAATGAGGGTTCGACTAAGTAATTCGACCATCAATAGCTGTACAAGTGGTACAGCTATTCGCTTCACACAGTAATTTATTATTAAAAGGTTAAGTGGTATTTTATTCACTTGAAACTAAGTCATGTCCTGTCAAAGGTAATGACGCTTTTAATTGGTCAGGAGTAATCTACAAAATATGTATCAAAGCTATGATAATGTAGCTCATAAAAATTATATTTTTTTCTATATTATTTATTTTTTTACTTCGATTAGAAAAGAAAAATAAATTATTTTCCTTCATAAAATGAAGTAGTAGTAGTTGGTTTTTCTTTTTTCAGTGAAAGTAAAATGTTTTTAATTTCGAAGTAGAGTATTTTATTCAGTATAGGTGTCGATTTTCTGAACATTATTTTATTGGGTTTGCGATACAGTCTTTCATTCTTGAAAAAACGAAATGTTCACGTGGCAAAATGGAGATTGGTTGTTTAATTACAAATTTAATACAAAAACAGAATAGTTCTAATTTTATTGAAAATCAAAACTTTCTATTAAAAAGAACACTATAAAAACAAATTAAAAAACAAATTAAGTATAAAACAAATGAAGCAATTTAATAATAATCATTTATGTATCATTTTCATGTTATCATTAATATAAATATATTACTATTTTATTTAATATACTTCAATTAAAATCCCAAATTTCTAGTTTAATTCCACCTAATTTCTGTTTTAAATCTACCCTACGCCAGTCTATAAAAACGTTTTGAGTTAATTTAATGAAAGATTTATTACTTACACGTTATATACCATATTTTTTTTAGGAAAAATCTAATTTTTGAGCAACAATTATCGACGTTCCCGAGTTACAGGAAACCGAAGGATTTTTTATGTGACAAAGTATAAAAAAACTAATCTCGATAAATCCACGAAGTGCAGTAAAAATATCTTTCGATAAAATGGCTCCTTAGAAAATTGCTTAATGAGATTTCGATTCAATTTTCTCAAAAGAATAACTGAAAGGGATAAATTCAGATATATTTTCATATTGGAGTAGATATTTTTTTATGAAATATATTTCTTAATCGGTAAATTGAAATGGATTATTTTATAAAATAAGATTTGTTTAATTTAGCGATCATACGAATATACATTAATATATAAATAACTTGCGACATAACTTTTGGAATAGTATTCTCTTTAAAAGTTTGTGATGAATACTTATTTTTGATATTGTGAATTTTAGAAATCATTGTCATTAACAATATATTTACTGGATGAAGATAAAAACATAATTTTATAATTTTTATATTAAAGATTTAAAAATTATTCGATTATTTCAAAAAACAATTAAATATTTTTATGGTGTAAATATTTAATATTTGCGCAAGATTTTAAAACTATAAAGGGTGCACATTTTTTTAATTTAATTTTTTTTTAATTTTGTGGAAATAATTAAAAACTTAAACTCGGAAAGTTATTAAATAGGAATTTTATTTTAGAGGAATACACTGTCTGAAATTAAATAATAACTTTTCAGATAAAAACTATTAATATTTAAATAGTAAATTTAGGTATATCCGAAATTTATAGTAGTTGGTAGATATAAACTTTATTTGCCACGTTCTGAAGCGTGACTTAAGCCAAGTGTACTATGTATTAAATTTGAAACCTATAAGTACTACCTTCTAATACAAGCATACATACCTTATAAAACATACACACATACATATTACCTTAATTTGAACTAAAGAAATACCTGTACAAATTTCCATTAAAGCACAA
The DNA here is from genome assembly GCA_963932185.1 of Troglohyphantes excavatus. Classification (NCBI taxonomy): domain Eukaryota; kingdom Metazoa; phylum Arthropoda; class Arachnida; order Araneae; family Linyphiidae; genus Troglohyphantes; species Troglohyphantes excavatus. The sequence continues at coordinate 52,676,951 of OZ010672.1, read as the reverse complement.
TTGAAGACGTAGGTGGCAGAACCAGGCACCTCCAATTTTCAAAATTGTTCAGGAAGAACGAAAACACTTTCAAAATACTTAACGTAAAACTTATGAAATTTGGGTAAAACATCAAAAATAACCTCCTCTATCATAGACCGGTTTTACTATTTCAACCTTTTGTCTGTTTTTATTATTGAAAAAAATAATGGAGCTGTATTGTTTTTTTACACCTAACACTGCAATTCTGTCGTCAAGCTTACCAATAAAATCCTTGTAGGTACTTCTCCAAAATTATCAATGCTACTGTGAACTTCAAACAGCAAAAAATATTATTTTCACTTAAAAATTGCATAATAAACTACATATAAATATAGTCTAGCTCTGAATTACACCCTTTTAATGATATTTCGGATGTGTAACACACCTCTTATCTAGTTCAACAAACAACACACCTTCAACACACGAGTTTGGCAAAACACCAACTGATGCAACATGGAAAGCGATGCGACCAAACGTTGACCTAATTCGATGCAAAAACAAGACAGCTACTGGAGCTGTACGTATCTTCCCCTTTACGAGACAACAGTACAACTCCTTTTCTTTTATATCTCTATAGCCATTGCTTACAGCTGTCTGCTTCTTGCAATCAGTCGATATAGAATTATTTTCTTTATAGGAATAAGTAAAAATGTGTAAATCAGAAAAGAGTGGAGCTGTCTGGTTCTTTTACCCACGCCTCTTCAATTGGAGTAATTGTTTTCTTTATTACCAAGTAGACACCAAAAATAACCTTTATTTAAAGACTACATCTACACAACTCCAGGAAATCCGATGTCTTAAATATTCCCTTCAGAAGAAATATTAGATTAGTGCTTATACACCAGGGAGCTTGATCTTTCTGATGATGATCAATTAGCGCTACTGGGAAATGAAACATCCTCTTCTTCCTTATTAGCTAACGATTTACTAGGACGATGAGGGGCTAGGGACAAACCAGGGCGGTCTAGGAAACTAGTACAGGTTACTTCAGTTTCTCCTGCCCAGCTTCTCTTGGGAAATCATGATTCTGTTGCTAGTGACTATTAAGCTTGGAGTAATCCGAACGTTTCGAAAAAGGGTGGAATTTGAGACATATCTGTCGCTAATACAATTTTGAATGTTCTTCAGATGCAGCTTTTGGTCGATTTAAACTAAAATGTTTCCATGTGATTAAATTATAAAATAATTAAAAAATTATAAAATAAACTGCGCTCTCTAGAGTTTTAAAATCAGATATATAATTTTTTTTTAGGTTATGACAATTCTTTTTAGTTTCCTACAGATCTATCAGTAGGGGAAGTCTTAATATTAAAAAGCAGCTAGGTGCTATTCATTTTGAGGTGTGTAAGTAGCGATTAGTTGCAAAACCAGTTAAGTAAAGAAATCAGTTTCTAAAGCAGATAGATCAAGATGTGCCTAGGCCAGGGGTCGGCAACCTGCGGCTCGCGAGCCGCATGCGGCTCTTTTGATGTAAAGTTGCGGCTCTCCAGTTCCATTCCAAAATTAATAATTTATTATCAAAACCCTTGAAAAATAAGAAAATATATTTTTAAGTACCTAATTTCTCAATAGCTTTTATTTTCATAATCGTTAATTACAAATCGCTACGCTTAACATGACCGTAACGAGACACAATGAAACTAAATGAACTAAATCTAAAACTGCAAGGAAAGGGCAACCCAGCCTACGCCTTGCTTGAAGAAGTAGTTTGTTTCGAAGACATGGAGAGCGGTAAATTACTTCATTTTAAAAATCTGAAGCAATATCGCGATGACACCAATGCAACTATTGTTACGAATTACTTCAGCATAGCTTTAAAAAACATGAAGGATGGATTCGCTGAGAGATTCGAGCAATTCAAAACAAACAAAAGTACTCTCTCGATCCTCTCAACACAAATACAAATGAGATCAAAATTGAGCCATATGGAATTGATGCTGGATCGCTCCAAACGCAAATGCTAGATTTGAAAACCAAAGACTTGTGGAGTGGCAAGTTCACAGAACTCAAGAGCAAGTTGGAAGAGTTGGAGGTCCAGAAATGCATCCACATCGCGCAGCGCAAGTGGACAGCTCTAAAAGAAATTCCGCGAGCTGAGGCCCTCATATTCGGCGCATGGAATAGTCTTCCAGAATGCTACAGTGAGGTGAAGAAGTTGGCATATGGAGTGCTGAGGATCTTCGGGTCGACATATTCGTACGAGCAAGCGTTCTCTTGCATGAATATAATAAAAAGTAAAGTTAGAAGTGAACTGACAAATAAAAATCTAAAGTAGTGCTTGAAACTTAAAAAACAAGTTATAAGCCAGATTTAATCAAACTTTCAAAAGGCATGCAAAGCCAATGTTCCCATTGATGTAATTATCTGTATTTGTGTTTTTATATGAATAAATATTATTCCGAATTTACAGTCGTTTATTTTAAATTAAAAATCAAATATATATAAGCAAATACTATAATATTGAAACGAAATTTTTTAGTGGCTCTTTAAAAACTGGGAAATTTTGTAAATTGTAACTTTTGGCTCTTCCGTTTCAATAGGTTGCCGACCCCTGGCCTAGGCTACTGCACACAGATCGCAGCGCATTAATCCAGCAACATCACACAGCTTTGTTAGAAAACCAGCTAGATCCCATAGCTTGATTGCAAAACAAGATAGATCCAAAAAAATTCTCTCTCAATGTAATTATACAGAGCTAAAATTTGATTAAGACCTGTGTCTATCTATTACCAATTTGTAAAACAAAAAGAAAATTAAATTCGTCCATAAATAATACAATTTTTTAGTGTTTGTTTCTCTTGAAAAAATTATCAAATATAAAAGGGATATATCTGGTTTTGAAACTAGAAGATTCAATCGTTTTTCATATTGAATTTTCGGTTAACAAGTCATTTCTGCTTTATTTTTCATAAATTTGTCTTCCACATAAAAACATTAATAATAAGATTGTTGCATCAATGTTTGTTGTACACAACAGCTAATAACAGCTAATTTTTTTTAAATAAAGGATTATTTTATTGTAGACAATGATAGTACTCAATATACTTCTTAGAAAATACCCATGAACACTGACTCTTAATATATTAATCTAGCAGAGTTATAGATTTTAAATCCGTTTTCAAATTCAATTGGTTTGTTGAATTAACGTCGTATAAGGGGTTCTGAACGAGAAATTGGCAACAAGTCGTTAACTAAAGACCCTCCAGCAAATTTCAGGCCATTCCCATTGATAGTTAAGGAGAAACAGGAAATATAGAAGAAATTAATGTTTTACAGGAAAAACAACTTTCAGAAAAGTGTAAAAAATATGAGTTTCAGGCCATTTCCATTGGAGAAACAGGAAATATAGAAGATATTAAAGTTTTACAGGAAAAACAAAAGAAAGACACGGAAACTCAGCCTCGTAATTTTAAAACATAATCAGCGGCAAGAGCAACAATGGGACCAGCACACCTCCGTCCAAATTTACACACCACGACCAACCTGAAGACACTTGTACCACGACAGATTTATCGTGCCCCAGCCCCCTGAACAAGACGAATATTTGGTAAACAACAAGGATCGAACTTACAACTTTCCGATACGATCTCGTCGCTATTCCCAAGACGAGGATCGAATGGTCATGGCGGAATCAAGTCTTTAGAGACACAATAGGCATTATTTCTTTTTCAAATTTAGTATTCCAATCATTCTTTAAATAAAGTTTATCTCGAATTCACAATTCCAGGCAAGTTAAGTGTGCCGCCTTTCATTGAATTACAACTTCTTTTATCCGGAGAGTTTTTCTACCAATAAACGTGACCTGGCATTTTGACCAAAGCAAGCTGATGCTCGCAAAGTAGTGCAAGCAAAAAATACACCGAACAAAAGCTTACAAAGCAATGTAGATTAGAAGGAAAACATCGGAAGTAAATATTCCGAAGAGAATTACTTAGAACATTTTTATAAAACTCTTAGATTCAAATTTTCTACCATGTTGTGCAATGTTATCTCAGTCTTTTTAAGTTATAAATTAAACAACTGAAATTTTTTATGCAAAAGCAATTTTTAAGGGAAAGATAAACAGGTACTTATCATTACATGTATATTCTATTATTTTGTTAAAATGGACACAATATAATTGAGACGTTAAATTAATAGTAGTGTAAGTCACTACTGACAATACTATTACTCTACATCACAAACTGAAACCGGCCCTTTTTAGGGAATTTTCAGTTTATGACGAAAGTAATAGTGGTTTGGAGTTAAAATGAACTTGCACCGCTATTGCTTTAAGGTGTACATATACACTAGGAAAAACGAAGATCGGCCTAAAATTACAATTTTTTTTTGTTTCATAGTATTCCTCAATTCATTGTTTTTCGGATGATACCAAGATTGAATAAATATTCCAAAAACTTTTTTATTTACAAGGGGTAATTCTAGGGCCTCGCTTACATTAGGAATACGTTTTATAAGCTTTACACTTAATTTCTGGATAATTGTATTTTTACCATATGCCCCTTCATTCCAAACATGATAACTACTCAAGTTTGCTTAAAGGTTTTGAGAAAAATACTTTTCCATTCAACTTTATAGTAGTTGTGAGATGTTATGACCCTCCATAAAAAGGATTAGTTAAAAAATTAATTTTTAATCGAATTTTAAAGTTGAATATTAGAAAAAAATGTGGGTTTTTTAGGGACTTTCGAGGTAAAATATTATTAAATGATGAATCATCATGATTTTTAAGGTGTTTTCATACATGAAAAACTAGATTTTTAAGTTGATAATTAAAAAAAAAATTCAAATGTGTACGTACACCTTACTGTTTTAATTAAAAAAAACACCTTTAGAAAAGCAGCGAATTGAAAATTATATTGTTTTCACAAATATAAAGAATTAAAATCAAGAATTATATACCATGAAATTGTTAAGATTCTTTTTTTAAATATTTTTATTTTCAAAAATTTAACAATTGATATCCAATTCGTACTTTGAAAAAAAACTCAATCAATTCATTGCTTTAACTGAGCATAAAAAATTATGGATGAAACCTGTTTAAATATGATTAAATTGTTATTAAAAACTTTTCTTTTTAGAAAGAATATAGAATGAAGCATTGTTTATGAAGATAAAATATAAACATTAGTTCTTTGTTCTTAGAAACAAGGGAATTTCGAAACACATTTTTAATTCTTGCAAAAATGGATTTGTTGGGAAACAAAATAAAGTCATTAGAATTTGAATGTAACCCGCCTACTAGAAAATGTTTTATTTGATGTTAATTTGCATAATAATTAAGACAAGTGTCAAAAACTTAATTTAAAAAGAATTTCGGAATTTTTTTTTTGTGTTCTTAAATTAAAATTATGGATCTTAAGTTTTATGCACGGATGTCACTTAAAAATTATGTCATTTGCTTAAAATTTTAAGATTTTTTCAAATGTCCCTTGGCTATAAAGTATTAAATTAGTGAGCAAAAAATTATATAGATAATATATTACTTAAATAAGGTTTTGTATTAAAGTTGTTTGTTATTTGTTTAAAACGTTATCTCAAAAGACGAAAAAAAATTTTTATATATAGTTTCCTTAAAAAAGTTTCATCTTTACAAAGAATAAATCAACTTATATTTTTTTAAATTTAGATTTAATTTTAAAAATAAACATTTTATTGAAAGTTAATATAATATAATTTTGTAAAAGTAGGATGAGGGAAAATAATATATTGCGACGAAAAAATATTATATTAAAAATATTATTCCTGTTTATGTCTTTAACTCTATGAATAACGAAGGAAATACTCAAATTATAAGGGCGTTTTCCCTGTAAAAGTATAATTTATATTTGCAACACATTCCCTCTTTAATTTTTTTAATTAATTTAATAGAGATGGCTTTCAAACGATGCCCAAATGCCTTAGATTTAAAAATTGTTGCAACAGAATTTTCACAAATTTAAAATTTTTGAGAACAGCTGTATAACTGTAGAGTCAACGATGTGTATGACGCTGCCAAAAGCAAATTGTATAGCTGTAGTGCGACGTTATTTCAACCAACCATGTTTGCGTATACGAGGCTCTGACACTTAAAAGATTTTATTGTAATATTCACTAAAACATGCTTTTTTTTACCGACCATAAGACCCTGGTATGGTACTAAAAATATTCTGTAATAGTAAAATTACTCATTCTTACCACGTGGTTGGATAAAGCTACGCACCATAAAAAAAAATTTAATATGCCCTAAAGAAATGTATAAAGTTATAATAAAAGCGTTTTTTTTTTTTTTCCTGAATAAAATTTGATTTTGTAATTTTGATTTTGTGCACATCTACAGTAGACGCTCGTTTTTACGAACTCGTAGGGAACAACCAAATTGTTCGTAAAATCGAAAGTTCGTAAAATAAGAAGTAGTAAATGTTATGCTTATTTTTATTAAACTGTCTTCTCTTTATACATAAAGCATTATTTAGAGATTATATATTAGGAAGTAAAGTTATATATAGTTATTCTATATAAGAAACAATTGTAAAATAAAGTAGTTAAATAAAAATTAATAAGTATACCTTTATTGATGAAAAATCAAGCATCATAATAATCGCTACTTTTTCTGTTTTAAAACAACATTTTGGAAAATACATGTTTTCATTTGATCATGTTTGAAAGCATTTCACTATTGTCCTCCTCAAAAGAGGCTTGTTCCTTAAGCACATTACATTAATCGGAATGTTCGTCCTATAATTTTCCTCATTCAAGCAAGCAAAGCTTTTTCCAGTTTGGAATATTTTGCTGCTCTAAAATATTTTCGAGAGGGGCACTCTTGTTGGTCTTGTTTGCATATCCAACGATTTTTTTCTCTTGCTCTTAAAATTATCTATAGACTATTCTTTGCAATTCCATATTTCTGAGAGATTTCTATCTTGCTTAAAATTTTCTCTTCTACTTCGTTTAAAATTTTCTGTTTTGCCTCAGCAGATAAACGAGTGCGTTTCTTCAACTGCGACATGACTAAATTTCCTCAACTAAAACTGGCTGAAACTCCCTCTGGACTCCTTCTGGAATATTACTGGACACGAAACTTCAGACATTGAGGGTCCAGATGAAACTAACCAGCTACAAAACATAATCTAACAAAGCACCCCTTTCCCCGCTCGACATTGACACATGCTTATTGAATGCAAGGGAGGGGAAAAGATTGACGTCAAAGTGCCACACTCCAATCACATGCCTGCTACCCACCTGCTGTTGGCCCCTTTAACTTTTCTCAGAATGGCCTTGAAATGTTTGTATGTGTTGTTTTGTTACTCTCTAAAGATATAAGTTTTTAAACTTTGTTTGATGTCAGGTAAACGCTAGCGAAGTATGAAAATGAGTTCGCAAAAAAGAGATTTTTCAAAATTTTAGTTCGTAAATGGGAATTAAAAATATCATTATGCGTATGAGACCTTGTTCGGGACCGGACACTAGTTCGTAAAATCGTGAGTGTTCGTAAATTAGAGGTTCGTAAAAACGAGCGTCTACTGTATAAAGTCACAGATTTCATCTTAAAAAAAAAAATTATAATTCATGCAGTAAAAATCTTAAATATTTCTAAATTAGCTTATTTTTTTAATAAAGATCTCAAAACTTTATTTGTTTTTTAGTATAAGGATTAATTGTATTAATTTGTTTTTTTGTAAACGATTAATTAGTAAAAAATTTGTGCTGCTGATAGTATTTTTATTTTTAAAATCCGGATTATTTCTAAGTAACTGCCGAACACTCAACTCACGTCGCTACATTTCCTACTTTATTCCTCTATCAATGTAAAATATTCTTTTGCTAGAAAATAACACAAAACAGTTTTGAAACACTAAACTTTCACAATCTATTAAAAATAAAACACGTTTCAACACTTCTTATCCAACAGAAACAAAACTCGAATCCACAGGTGCTACCCGAGTATTTCCAGGCGCGCCAGCAACACACGCGTCCCCTTTTGACATCCCCCAAAATTATTATGCCTATCCCATCATAAACACACAAACGACAGAAGCGATGTATGGAGGGGTTGCTATAGGAAACTAAATCTTCTGTCATTTATTTCGAAAGCGGGGCCGCAAAATCTGTCAATGTCTTTTAAATTGTTTTCCTCCTCGGAAAAAGGGAATGTGTCCTTTACGGCTCCCCATTTGGAAAAGTGTTATGTGCTGTTTGGCTGATAGCTTGCAAAAAAGGAGTGACTAAAAACGGTTTCGAGGGTCTGAAATTGTTTTACTGGGTGAAACGAAAGAGAAATTTGATAAAGATTCAATCAGTCGGTCCATTGTTCATTGAGCATGCCCCTATTCGTCTCTCTACCTGATATGCTATTCGATCAGCATCCGGTATATAATAATCTAATTTTAAATACATCGAATATGGAATAAAACTATGGAAGGTAAGTAATATAAAAGGAAATGGATTTGGAATATGTATCAAATGTAGAGATAGGAATAATATGTATCTTGAATTCTGGTACAGGCAATGTCATTAATTTTAGATTGCATCCTATGGTTTTAAATGTATACCAGCAACAGAGTTTTACATTTTACTTGACTTACAATAATTATGATTATTATTATTAATTATAATAATTAGAACTCTTATTACGCTTGTCGGTAGGATTAGTGCTAGTAGTAATAATATATTATAAACAATAAAACACATTTGCTAATATAACATTTACTTTATAATATTTTAATAAATAAATAATTGTATTTGTATTTAAGTTTAAAATAAATATAACATTAACTATTTATAATATTTTTAATAAACAAATAAATGTATTTTTATTTAAGTTTATAATAAATATAACATTTACTATTTATAATATTTTTAATAAATAAATAAATGTATTTGTTATTTAAGTTTATAATAAATATAACAATAACTATTTTTTTGTATAATTTAATACTGTTTTTCAGATATAAATTGTTACCTTATAATGCCATTTGTTTTGTATCATATCAATAAGTTAAAAACATTACTGTATTTCTAAACTAAACTTTAAAAAAGTCCTCATGCCTCTATGACTTGTCTACAGGATACATTTTCAAGTAGATAGTTGTTAGTTTTATTGTTTTTTTTGCCATTTATATGCATTTTAAAAATTTCAATATTACAATAAAAAGTGGTAAAAAAACTAGTTTTCAAAATTGTAATTTGCAATACTATACAAATTTACCAAAATACATTTTTTCAGTGCATTTGAAAATATTTAATACACTTTGTATTATTAAAATCTAGTAAATACATCTAAAAAGTTACAAATACTTGCTGAATACAATTTCACAGAATATTGAAAGTATATATAGTTAGATTATTATAAAAAGTTATTTATCCGTTTCCAGTGAGTCATTTTATTACATTTTAACAATATTAATTATCTTTTATTTTAAATTCAGAAATAGAAGGAGGTTTAGAAATAGAGAGAGGTTCTTAAAATGAAACTGAACCTTTAAAACATCAATTGGTCTCCTAAATTGTCACCACTTTGTCAAACAAAATTGTATTTTCATAGATTTTTGTAATTTTATTGATTTGTAAGATACTTTAATAAAAACTTTTTTACTTGTTTTCTAAATGATTTTTTTAATTCACGATTGTTCTTATGTTTTAAATATCTATACTTACATCTCTAAGTTCTGTGAAATATTTTGTAGTGCACGGAGATTTCTTTGAAGTCTTTGATAAAATATATTTTATTTCCGAAAAACTGCATTAGTAAATAACATTGAGTAAATTGTGTATATAAAGAATTCTTATTTGAGTACTAGTAAAAATAAGTGAGGGAAATGTCCCCTGTGTTACATATTGAGTCGTATTAAGAAGAATTATAAATATCAAAACATTTCACATACAATCAGTTAAAAATGAAGCTTTCGATAATTTGAAGTCAAATGTTTACATGTTGGCACAAATATGGTATATCGATAGTTTACAAAAGACTCAAATTAAAAAAGTGGAAAGCGTAGACATTTATTTTTTCATTTGTGAATTCCTACAGAACACAAATGTTAATTTCTCACATATTTTTCGCTTTATTTAATTTGTCCCATACCTTCTCCGGAATTTTTTTTAATAAACCATCTAATTTTATCTTATTTTAAAACTACTTTATTGTTGTATGCTAAATAATATTATACGTTAAATATAATTTTACGTTAAAAGACAACAATAATCTGACAAATAACATATTAGTAATATTACCACACTGATACATATTTTTATTCTTTAATCTTTATTTTAACCCCTTCAGTAAAATTTGTGAAATATTTGCCTCCTTTAAAATCTGATGATCTATGGTAATAAAGATAATTAATACAAAATTATAGAAAATTTGAATCAAAATTAAAAACAGTAAAAAAAAAATGTAAAATCTTTTATAATACGAATATAAGTAAAATAAAAATGTAGTACTAAAAGAAGAGCTAATATATAAATATTTTATAATACTATAGAACAATATATATTTCCAATTTACGTAATGTTTAAAAGGTTATATCATCACAATAAAAATTTAAAAGATAATATAATTTCAAACTTTAGAAATAAATATAAATCAAAGAGGAGAATTATAAATAATAATGCTTTGAAATATTTCTTTTTGCAATTAATACATATGTGTAAATGAGTCATAATAAAGCCTTCATATCATTACTCTAAACAACACAAGAACCGGGGAAATTCCTTAAAAACGCACATGATTTAACATTATTGCCCAATCCATTCGAAAGACTTTGATAGCTTAAGTAAAAGGAAATAAAATAGCTTTCTCAGCACTTGTTAAACGACGACAAAGTACCAAACCGGGAATAGCCCATCCCAGCTATTGCCTCTCGGGTACAATTCAGATTTCCATTTTTCAGGTACAGAATTGCCTTTTTTCCTCACATCCTTGAAGCACCAGATGCATTCCCCAAACCTGGGATCGGTAATGAAGCGAAAATGAGAACACCTATGGGACCTTAATGTCGCATCCATCCGAGTCCAGGGCCCAACTGGAGCACATTTAAAAGCAGGCAATTTATGGTTGCTTCCCTATCGACAGATGCTAATAATGCCCCTTCCCCGGCCATAAACGAACACTAAAGGATCTTGCCCACTTAGCTCAACATGAAAGTCTTTAATAAAAATCCCTTTCAGCGACTATAAAAGAAAAGTGCTTAGGAAACATCGAAAATCGATTGGAACGAAAACAAGAGATGCATAAGTTTAGCGTAGCGAGATTTACAGCCTTGCCAACCGCCAATTGCCGTGCTGTTAATGTCCAGGTCTGACAGATTTAAGAATGGGAATAATAAGAAAGCATCTTTAAGACCGTGACATAATACAGGAGACCGGGAATACACCGTTATGGTACGGATTATGGGTTTTTGCGAGTTCTGGTATAAGAAAGTGCGAATCTTTCATTAAAAAAGCCATGCATCAGCGATGCCGTCCATTATTTTGGAATATTCGATGGCTTAGAACGCAGCGCTGCTGATGAATGTTTGTAATAATTTTGTTGTAAACCCGTCCTTCGTAAAACTTCTTTTCAGAACAGTTTTCGAGATTAATGTCTTCTTCTGTCGAGTGGAGTTTTCTATTTGGAGTTCTATAATTAGGCTTAGCGCTTTGTTAGGTGATTTCTTTTTTGTTCTTTATAGGGAAAGTCGTAAATTAATTTAAAGGGATTTTAATGAATTCCACTAGATGGGTTGAGACACTTATTTACCTTTGACTGCTTGTAAATGCTGCATATGGTATTTTTTTTTGTATTGGAGTGTTATGAAAGTTGAAAAACTTTTCTAAAAATAAACGTAATCTTTGTCATTGTTGTATAATCAACATCACACTTTAAAAACTGTTCCTTTATTTGTTTTAATTACGGAAAATTTTATTCATTAAAATTTTATTTATTTAAATTTATTTAAAAGATATATCTAATATAACTCATTAATATGAAACCATGGTTACAATTTTGAAGTAAATAGAAATTTTAAAAATATGATTATTGTTTACTTTATATATGTTTATTAATATGAAATGTTGACTTTTAGAAATTAAAAATAATTGACCAATCGTTAGCGGGGTCCTGTTTTAACTCGAACTTTCGGCATTTTGTCTGTCTGTCTGTAAATTTGTTTGTTATGCAGTCACGACCAAACGCATTGTATGATTTTCTTTAAATTTAGCATTACGTTCTTCGAAGTAATTAAAAAACGACGTATATGTTTTTTTTTTAAATTTCGTTGATAGGTCTACTCTTCCCAGAACTACTAGTCAATATATAAAAAAAAATGATGTACACATTAAATAAATTATTGTATATTATTTGTTTTAAGAGAAGGTAGAGTAATAAGCTATATAAAGAGTAATAGGAGACAAACATCTTAAAATATGGTATCAGAATTTAAAACTAAAGTAATGTACACCAGGTAGTAGAATAAAACAAACTGTTTTAAAAATGTATAGAAAGACATATGATAAATAAACGCAGAATAATACTATGTTATTTTCCAAAGGCTATAATACGAGACAATATTTTTTTAAATGCATATAATTAAAAAAAGACAAATAAATTTAAAATATTTGGAATTTTAGAAAGTTTTACTATAAAACAAATGACAATTTTTACTACAAACCCATAACTTCTTTACGTTTTTTCAAAAATATGTTAAACTTTAAATGAATATTAACTAAAAAATCAAATATTTTTTTTTAAAACAAACAAATCTTATTAACTATATTATTTTTTTTTTAATCCATTTCCGCTGAAAAATACGAAAACAAGAAACACACCCAATACAAATGTTTTAATAAATTTTGAATTTCAATAAAGATACTTAAAAAACAAAGATTTTTTTTCAATAACTATATAAGATTAACCTATACAAAATTTCCGCACTTTTAGAAAATTTCAAATAAAAGCAACAACAATATGAAATAATTTCTAATAAACACTAACTATAGTATTTTGAATAAATACTAACTAATATATTACTATTGGATCCTGAATTAGAGCAATTATAACGTATATAACTTAACTATTCCATTATACCACTGCAATGTTTACCCCAAACTCCCCCGGTATATACGGCAAGAGAATTTACATATAATTCGTAATACTAATATATCATTATCCCCAAACCCCAATAGGAATTTGCAGTATCACGCAAATAATGAACCAAACCTACACAATAATTAACGTTCCCAATAACTTACCTTTTTGGGTCTAATTTATTTTTCCGGAATTTAATTAGCTTACCATACCAATTATAATATTTAATATAATGTATTCCTTCGAATTTATTCTCCTAAAATGTTTCACTTTTAATTGGGTAGCTTGCTTCCAATTATACTACAGTGCTGATCGATCTAGCTCATTGGTTAATAGAATGAAATTAACCTGGTACCTGTTCTTCAATACAATTGAATTCGGATTTCGAATCGCATTGCCTCATTATTCCTAGTTCGGATATCGAATGTGTGTAACTCAGAATATGCATTACTCATGAGTTCTGTGGTACTTAGTACATTAAATGAGTTCTAAAACTGCTTGTTACTAAGCATTGCGAATATGCACAATGTCCTTATATGGAATCTGGCTTACAAAATAATTAATATTTAACATTCTTTGTTCGATGTATTCATAGCTTGTAAACTGTCAAGTACAGATTGTAATTAGTTCTAATAATGTATAAGGTATGTTGAATACCGTTTCTCGTGTCACAACAACCAGGCATACAGAGGTAAGTCATTAAAAGTAAAATATCTCTTGAAATAATATGTTTCAGATCAAATTTAATAAACTTAAAGGTATTTGCAATAAACTGAAAACTACTGAAAATGCACTGAAATTCAGTAACTACAGATCAACTGGCGGTTTTAGTTTGTACACTCGATTCAATTTTATATGCACAGCTATTCACTTCTGCTGAGAGCGATTGTTTAAAAATAACTTATACACACTGTAAAAAAGAGGTACTTAAATATGAGTACCTGAACATACTCGTTTTTATTTGCATCGTAAATGATCGATGACATACTAAAATTTAAGTAATTATACTGTTACAAAAATTAGCAGTGTGATTTAACATTGCTAATTCTGTTCAAGCTATCTTAACAAAGCGATCTGACAACTTAAAATAGTTGTTCAGAATATGGTTTTGCACATTATTTGATGTCGATTGCTTAGATGGAAACTGAGTTATTACAACTCAATTATCTTACTTCCCATTTTTTGGCACACCTTTTTAACACTTATTCTGTTTATAACTTCTTCACGTCGCTCTGGTAGTACAACGGATAACGCCCTGGACTCCGATGCCTGAAGATAAGGGTTCGATTCCCGGTGTGGCTTCGTTGTAATTATTGATATTTAATTGAAAGGGATTTATGAAGGCAGGCTATGTAGGCAAGTTACTGCTCTTTTTATTCATTTTTACTCATTATTCACATATGTACGATATATTATATGTACTTATATTGAAGATATGTACTCATTATTGAGTACATATCTTTTTCAAAAATGAAACATGCATTCGGAGCTATGATAAGCATCGAATGCATAAAAAAAATTAATACGTTTTACTAATTTTTGAGTACATATCTTTTTCAAAAATGAAACTTATGCATTCGGAGCTATGATAAGCATCGAATGCATACAAAAAAATAATAAATTTTACTAATTTTTGAGTACATCTCTTTTTCAAAAATGAAACTTATGCATTGGGAGTTATGATAAGCATCGAATGCATAAAAAAAATTAATACATTTTACTAATTTTTGAGTACATATCTTTTTTAAAAATGAAACTTATGCATTCGGAGCTATGATAAGCATCGAATACATGCAAAAAATGAATACATTTTACTAATTTTTGAGTACATATCTTTTTTAAAAATGAAACTTATGCATTCGGAGCTATGATAAGCATCGAATGCATAAAAAAATGAATAGATTTTACTAATTTTTTAGTACATATCTTTTTCAAAAATGAAACTTATGCATTCGGAGCTATGATAAGCATCGAATGCATAAAAAAAATTAATACATTTTACTAACTTTTGAGTACATCTCTTTTTCAAAATTGAAAAATATGCATTCGGAGCTATGATAAGCATCGAATGCATAAAAAAAATTAATACATTTTACTAACTTTTGAGTACATATCTTTTTCAAAATTGAAAAATATGCATTCGGAGCTATGATAAGCATCGAATGCATAAAAAAAGTTAATATATTTTACTAACTTTTGAGTACATTTCTTTTTCAAAAATGAAACTTATGCATTCGGAACTATGATAAGCATCGAATGCATAACAAAAATGAATACATTTTACTAATTTTTGAGTACATATTTTTAACAGTGCAGCTACTCAAGGAATCAATCGAACCAACAGAATTGCGTCCCTATCCCACCCCCTGAAAAATACCATAATTACTAAAACTTCCCCCATCAAAGGCACTCTCTGAGGTATAAACAAACCTCCCCCATAAATACTTACTTTTGTGTCAAGAAACTCATCGTCTCCTCCCTATTAATCTCTCACGTCAAAGAAACGGAATAATGAAGATTTCTGAGGCCTTCGCGAAAGTTCGGTCTGAGAGCGATTAATCACGGTTCTGGATGCGGACATGTCACATCCCACGGAAACACCGATGCCGATCCTTCAGGGCTAACTGCCAATGAGAAACTTCAAATTAGACATTCCGCACTTAGCAAATAAATATGCATAGGTAGGTTCCGGTGTTAAGCCTGACGGGCGAATCCACTGAAATCGACTCTGATTGAGCGGGATTAGTAGTCTTATTACAGGAGGTTGCGTGTTTTAGTCGTTGTAATATTTAAGGTATATGGGGTTGGTGATCGGTCAAAATTATCCAGTTGATTCGCTTGTGGGAATTTAGATTTTGTTAAGAGTGATGTATTGGATGGATTTTCGGTATAGAAATTGCATCTGACTTTAGTGAAATATTTGTTAAATCATGCTCAAGAACTGCACTGGGATGATTATTCCGTTTCATCACTGTAAGCGGCGAGGGAAATACCAAACTTGTAAACTGGTTTTTACTGCAAGAAATTTTTATTTCCAAAATGTGTCCCTTTTTTTAAAGTTTTTTTATTATTATTTTAATACAGATGGTTTTTAAAATTGCGTTCTCTAAGTGCTTTAGAATTGAAATTATTTCCAACATTTAGTACACTCTTAAAAATAGATACTTAAAAATAAGTAAAATGTACTAATTTTTTATTACATTCGGGGCTTATCAAAGCTCCGAATACATAAGTTTCATTTTTGAAAAAGACAAGTACTCAAAAATGAGTAAAATGAATAAAAAAAGAGCAGCTGCTTGCCTACATAGGCTGAAGATGGCTTGAACAAAAGTTTATATTATCAATATTAAACTATACTGCTCATTTTTGTGGAAATACGATTACTTAAATTTGAGTACGTCATCGCTCATTTACGATGCAATTGTACTCAAAGAAAAACGAGTACGTCCATGTACTCATTTTAAGCGCATTTTTTACAGTGTATTTTTATGAATTTAAGATTTATATGTATTCTTAGGAAAACTGTAGATACACGTACGCAAAACTACCCTTGTAACACTCAGATTTTAACCCTCTGCCAGATGAATAAAATATCAAATATGGAAGTTTGTTTTCACCGCAGGAGATTCAAAGTACCCCTAATTTGAATTTGAAAAATATTTAAAAAAATATATTGTTTATGTTATGTATGTTTTATAAATGTTGCTGTGAAAAATAGGGATATATACACTAACGGATATATACGTTAGTATATTTCCGATTGTTTAAAAACACATATTTTTTTTCTATATCATATTACGTATCTAATATTAGTAAAAGTTTGTAGGTCACTATTTTCTCAGCAGTGACCATACATTTTAAATTCATAAAATTATTCTATGTTGAAATATTTTTCGAATCTAAAGAGTTGAGGTATGTTTTGTAAGCTTTATCATTAAAATAATTAAAATTAAAAAAAAAAATTCGTCTTGAAAATATTAAGTAAACTTTTTTAAGTGAAAACAACTTTATAATTATGATATTTTTTTTGCCGTTCAGAATGTTAGAAGAACGACACAAAAAATATTTTCTGAACTTATAATGTAACTTTAAGTACAGTCCTGAGGTTTGTGTCATGCATAAATTTGAAGATTTTAAATGTTTTGATTTTTATACCTCAAATTTCTAAACTCTTTTGTAAACCATAATTAAATTTTTTCATCTTCTTTCACACCCAGAACTGAAGATTATTATTCTTTTAACTGACGAAATTACCTAGAATTCGTGGAATCCGTATTTAATTCTTGTTCATCTTAAAGATTTTTCTGTCCTACTTCAAAAGTCCTAAGCTGTCCAAGTAGTTTGAAATATAGTAGACATTTCTTCGTCCTATCAATGTTCAGTCTACAAATAGACTGATGGATTTGTGCATGCGGCAAATACTTTCACGTCGAGTATCATAGAGTAATCTAGGCACGTGGATAGATTCTAGACGTGACACCATTAAATTAACGTTCATTCCAAGAAGGACCAAAAATGTGTAAAGTTCAGATGTGTAGTTCAAAATGTGTAAAGTTCAGATGTTGTCGAATTGTTGCTGAAAACTCTTTATAAAAATTTCAAAGAAGATACATGGTCCGTATTATTGATTATTTAAAAGATGTTTTTAAATATATGATTGTTACGTAGTTAAATTTATGAGAAATACTGATAGTAAAATCCTGAAAGAAAAATGTAAAGCATTAAGTTAGATGATAATTACAAATCGTAACAACTATTTAAAATTTTGACTTTCACAATGAGTGAGAATTATTTTTTCAATTGAATTTAGAATAATGAAATTTTTACACAAACTATATCAAACTCATTCAGTTGTTATTCTCTGTCTTTGCCTTGTAATGTTCTCTTGTTTAATTTTGTATTTATCACTTTCTTACAATATCACTTTTACAATATCACTTTTACAATATCCCTTTTACAATATCACTTTTACAATATCACTTTTACAATATCACTTTTACAATATCACTTTTACAATATCCCTTTTACAATATCCCTTTTACAATATCACTTTTACAATATCACTTTTACAATATCACTTTTACAATATCACTTTTACAATATCACTTTTACAATATCACTTTTACAATATCACAGTATTTATCACTTTCTTACAATATCACTTTTACAATATCACAGTATTTATCACTTTCTTACAATAGTTATAAAGTGACGAGAACAATACTTAAGCTGGAAGCTCACTCTTTAAACTTCTACACCACGACCAATGTGAGGATAGTTGGACCACAACCAATTTAACGTACACCAGTTGCCTCTACGCGGTGAGTTTGCGGATGGCCGAACCAAGACTCGAACTATTCACTCTCAAATATTGAGTTCGGCGGCGTGAACATCAAGGTTTTGCTGAAAGAAGGAATGATTTTTGGATACTTTCTGGGAATTTATACTCTTTTTTATTAATGTCGGTCTTATTCCTAAAAATTCAGTAATTTGAAGATTTGATATCGATTGTGCAATAGTGCGAATTTAATAGTTTTTCTGATTTTCAAACTACCTTTCTTGTAAAAAAAATTAAGTTCATATTTTAAAATCAGCTAAACGGTTAAAAAAAATTACGTTTATAAAATACTAAATGTATTTTAGAAAAAGTTTTATTCCCATTACTTGTAAGATAACTATAAGAAAAGACACAACAGATGTTTAAAATATATATCAATATACGATTAAGTATTGTAGAAGAAAACTAAAGCTACAATACAATGTTTGTTTGAAATAAAAAAGAACTTTGATCAAAAACACATTTTATTTGATACTTTGTTTGGAATTTTTTTTAAATTCTGATTCTATCATCACATTAAAGTTGAAGGGAATGAGAAGAATAGCAAGATGAAAAGAAGATGCTTTTTAATGTCTTTTAATGCGAAAAATGAAAGTTAAATAAAAACGTTGCCCTCTGACGTGACAGAATTTGCATGTATCAAAAAAAATGTATTGTTGATGTCCAATTTATTTTAAAGAGTTTTTGGTAAAATGCAATTTTCTATGTTAATTTACAAATTTACATACTTTTAAAAAGTTTTGCGATTGTTTTATAAAGCCGTTTGATAGAAGATAATTAATGAGAGAATAAAATAATGTAAATTATTGTTTATTATTATATTTTTAAATAAAGAATTTTGAAGATGACTACGAAAACAATAATTAATTTGAAACTTTTTCTCTTTTTTTAATAACGTATCCAGAATTGTATAATTGTATGCACCCATTATAGTTTTATAGAATACCATTATTAAATTTCTAAACACTATAAGCTAAGTAAAATATAATATTTCAATGTTTGAAGTCATCTATATGCAAATGTAGAAAATGTATTGGGAATATTGAAGATGTTGGTAGCACATTAACTTTGCTTGTAAAATAAATATAAGCATTGTATATAAATATAAGCACCAAATATATTTCTAATCCATAAAATAACTTGTTTTAATATTAGTAATAACAGTATATAAATTTAAATTACTAAAATTTCCCTGAAGTAAGAATATTTGTTTAGTGCTTTAAAGCTTAAAACCGCCTTGAATTTTTGGGTTACTAATAACAAAGACACCCTTCCAATTCAATGGATCTCCAGTTAAAAGCAAACAATACAGGCACACTTTATATTTTATATATAAGAAATATAGACTGAAAATTATGTAAATTATTTTCACTGAGTAAAATTCTGATATTTTAAAAAATAAATCATAAAATTAAAAAGTTTCTGTCTAAAAAAGCATTGCATTATTTTAAGCACATGGAAACTCTGTCTACTTTCGTTGTGGATGAATAGAAATTACCATCCCACTTTCTTCGAAAATTATTGAAGATTTTTTCTATATATAATATAAATGGATTGGATGTTAGTTGTTCGTCTGCCTTAAAGAATACTATTTTCTCTCCCCACTTCTGATACACACGCAATGTTTTTTAAGTGTATGCACCTAAAAATAAAAACAAAACATTGATTACATGTTTGTATGTCTATTACATGTTTACATGTTTGTATGTCTATTACATGTTTACATGTTTGTATGTCTATTACATGTTTGTATGTCTATTACATGTTTACATGTTTGTATGTCTATTACATGTTTGTATGTCTATTACATGTTTACATGTTTGTATGTCTATTACATGTTTACATGTTTGTATGTCTATTACATGTTTGTATGTCTATTACATGTTTACATGTTTGTATGTCTATTACATGTTTGTATGTCTATTACATGTTTGTATGTCTATTACATGTTTGTATGTCTATTACATGTTTGTATGTCTATTACATGTATGTATGTCTATTACATGTTTGTATTACATGTTTGTATGTCTATTACATGTTTGTATTACATGTTTGTATGTCTATTACATGTTTGTATTACATGTTTGTATGTCTATTACATGTTTGTATGTCTATACATGTTTGTATGTCTATTGCATGTTTGTATTACATGTTTGTATGTCTATTACATGTTTGTATTACATGTTTGTATGTCTATTACATGTTTGTATTACATGTTTGTATGTCTATTACATGTTTGTATGTCTATTACATGTTTGTATGTCTATTACATGTTTGTATGTCTATTACATGTTTGTATGTCTATTACATGTTTGTATGTCTATTACATGTTTGTATGTCTATTACATGTTTGTATGTCTATTACATGTTTGTATGTCTATTACATGTTTGTATGTCTATTACATGTTTGTATGTCTATTACATGTTTGTATGTCTATTACATGTTTGTATGTCTATTACATGTTTGTATGTCTATTACATGTTTGTATGTCTATTACATGTTTGTATTACATGTTTGTAATTACATGTTTGTATGTCTATTACATGTTTGTATTACATGTTTGTAATTACATGTTTGTATGTCTATTACATGTTTGTATGTCTATTACATGTTTGTATGTCTATTACATGTTTGTATGTCTATTACATGTTTGTATGTCTATTACATGTTTGTATTACATGTTTGTAATTACATGTTTGTATTACATGTTTGTAATTACATTTTTGTAATTACATGTTTGTAATTACATGTTTGTAATTACATGTTTGTAATTATATGTTTGTAATTACATGTTTGTATATCTATCTATAAGAGATTTAGAACCACTTCTTTACATAAAACCCCACAATTGAAAGCAAAAAACGATTTAATTTTCGATTATTAACGTTATTCTATTGAAAGTAATATTATATATGTTTAAATTTACTTTCATGTCATGCAAACTTCTTTAGTGTCTTAGAATAGTGTTTCCAGTTAAAAATTTTAATTAATTTTTCTGAGTTTGACATTAATTATTAAATACCAACTTCAATTATTAAACAAAAATTAAGTCATATTTTAAACTAAAATTTATATTTTTGAAGATTGCAAAATAGTTATTAAAGTGTGTTTTTTATAATTTAAAAAAATCATAAAATGACCGAAAAATTATTTCGCGATTTTATTTTGTAATATTTGCTACATTATTTCCTTGTGTTAACACATTTCATAAAGATCATGGTTAATTGTTAGAAGGATTCTTATTTTTAAAAAATTTTAAAAATTAATTTTATAAATATGATATTTCTAAAAGTGTGTTACATGCATTGATAGCCTATCTACAAAATATAAAGAAATATAGCTTTTTCCCCTGTATCTAGTTCCTCTTTTGTGCTTTTAAATTAAAAAAAATCATTCCCTCCTCCTTCAATAGATTCCCTGATCTGTACTAATTCTCTCCCTTCTCATTTTTTCTACTTTCTCTATCTATCACTCCTATTTTATAGAATCGGAACGCGCCTTCAGATGAGGCCTATTTTCTCCAGCAAATGCGTTTTCCCACCTTCGCTATTTCTCCTATGAAGCAGCTGGGAAGCGATTCTCTGGCAAAAACTGCTTTGTCACCTGATATGACCTCGTTTTCTTTTCGACGAATCTGCTGGCCAATCCCTTTCTTGCACATATATCTATAGAAAATATTCGAACTCTTGATTTCTTTCTGAAAAATTCCCTTCACCAAACTCTGATTGAATCTGTATGAGGGAAGGGAGGAGGGAAGGGGAGTTGAGTTTTATCTGATTTAATAAGGTGTACGACATCTGGTTGTTAGATAACACAAAAGATTTATTTTCTAAATGGGTTTTATGGATTAAAATGCTGATTTTTTTAGAAAATAAATTGAATTATTTCATCCATATCAATATTAATGTATTGCATTATGATTGCTTTAGATTTAATTTTTTCATCGTTATGTTTTGTTATGTTCGCAATATTTGAATTAAATAATAATTTTTACTCAAATTTATACATATTAAAAACCAATATAGGTCGGTCCAGGTGTTAGAATATATTTTAGAATTTCTGTTTTAAAGTTATAGTATGCTTATAGTAAGTAATTTATAGTATGCTTATAAGCTAAGGCAACAATTACTCAGTCTTTATGTTAGCTTAGCCTTTTTTCATAAATCACTTTAAATTCACAGTAGGAATTTTATGTACCATACTCGACGAAAATGTATAGACCATTTAAATGTTTCTTTATTCGATCGGTTGACTTAAATATACTTAAAGCTATACATATCTAGTTTAAAATATTTATTTAAAATCTACAGTAAATTTTGTTAATGGCTAAAATTTACTATGATATCCTTATATAATATGTTTACTTATTTGGGATAAATTAGAGTTGTTATCAAAATTAGATTAAATAACGTAAGAAGATAAAGTGTCCCACCAATTCATTTCTCGTATTAAAAACTAAATACTTTTACCATACATCAATATAAAGCAATAATTTTCGTCTTTATATAATATTATAAATAGTACTTATTAAAATTATTAAAAAAAACTGTACTTAAACTTTAATCCTTACTGCTTGTAAACTAACCAAAATTTACACAATACTACTTTAAATATTTGCAATTGAAAATTTAATACCTGCCAAATAATGTTTGATTGATATACCATTAAAATTCTGGAACTAAGATTTTCATACCTGACTTTGCAATTATATTACATCACTTTAAACTCAGAATAATTTCTACCGCTTCATTCTTAGCATATTTCCATTCTCCCCCCTTCGCAAAATCTCAAGTCCTAATCAACTCAACTGCAGTTTCCCTTCAGCAACATTTCTAGCTAACTGCTTTGGGCATCTGCATCCAAAATGAAATGCTTTCCATGAGGAAGTCTTCTTTATTTTCCATGAGGAAGCCTTCCTCATTCTGACGAGTGAAAGCCTTCATAAGAGGAATTGCGAATTCTAGAATTTTGCAAATCTGTTGGAGGAAAGGGTAAAAAGAAGCGTTTCCAGCTTTTGCTTCAATTTGCGCAAGTGGTGAAAGAAAAATTCTGTAAATTGCGTTGGGAATAAAAGCCTTTTCTCGCTTCATCGCCTTCGAGAAGCTCACTAAAAACAAAACAAAGGGAATATTTGATCGAAGCGCGTGCTTCTGGTTTATTGTGATAATTTATAATTCACGACTACCAGGGAACACAAAAAATTAAACAGATGGAATTCTTTCTTCCTGTTCCTGTTCAAAAATTCCACATATGAATCTGAACGTAAAATCCGCCTCCTTTGCTATGCATATTTATCGTGCATTTTTACAATACATTTTACCGAGAATATCGTAATTAGTCTATCTCAAATAATTCAAAATCTTTAGTAGAGTATGGTTAAAAATAAAATTCAAAATAGTATAGCATTTTAAAAATGGTTACATATCTTCTTATGGAGAACTTTGATGTGACTAACATCAAAAGAATACGAATTCTTTCATATGTATTTAATATATGCATATTATTTTAATATATGGAATGGGAATTCTTTGATGTAAATTTAGATGTAATTGGATTTCTGAATTTGTGCAATATATCAAAGATGATATTTATTTATATTTTTTGTTACCAAAGTTTTACGGTAAATTTTGTTTAAAAATGTATTATTTAATATGTGTGTTTTGCTAAAATTAAAACTCAAATTTCGAATAGCAATTATATTTCATATTACACTGAGTTAAAGAGTATTGTACAGAGTAATTAAAGTCTTTGGCAATTATTTACCATACAAATATGACAAAAATATTTCAAAGTTGTATTATATGTTTTAAGAAAGATTTTAATTTAATTTTAATTTAGCAATAACTGCAAGAAGATTGAATTTCCTGAAACAAAACAAAGGGAATATTTGATCGAAGTGGGTGCTTTTGGTTTATTTTGATAATTTATAATTCACGACTGCCAGGGAACACAAAAAATTAAACACATGGAATTCTTTCCATCCTGTTCATTCCTGTTCAAAAATTCCACATATGAATCTGAATGTAAAATCCGCTTTCTTTGCTATGCATATTTATCGTGCATTTTTACAATTCATTTTACCGAGAATATCGTAATTAGTCTATCTCAAATAATTCAAAATTTTTAATATCCGCTTAGAGTATGGTTAAAAATAAAATTCAAAATAGTATAGTATTTTAAAAATGGTTATCTATCTTCTTATGGAGAACTTTGATGTGACTAACATCAAAAGAATACGAATTATTTCATACGTATTTAATATATGGATATTATTTTAATATATGGAATCGGAATTCTTTGATGTAAATTTAGATATAATTGGATTTCTGAATTTGTGCAATATATCAAAGATGATATTTATTAAAAAATTTTGTTACTAAAGTTTTACGGTTAATTTTGTTTAAAAATGTATTATTTAATATGTGTGTTTTGCTAAAATTAAAACTCAAATTTCGAATAGCAATTATATTTCATATTACACTGAGTTAAAGAGTATTGTACAGAGTAATTGAAGTCTTTGGCAATTATTTACCTTACAAATATGAAACAAATAATTCAAAGTTGTATTATATGTTTTAAGAAAGATTTTAATTTAATTTTAATTTAGCGATAACTGCACGAAGATTGAATTTCCTGAAACTCAAATAAGTTTGTTCATTTATAATATTTATTTTCACAATTGTATATTGCAAGTTTCTAAACAGGATTTCGAGCATATTTTTATAAGATTGTAATCATTAAATTATTTAAAAATATTTCAATAATATTCTTAAATATGGCGTTTCAGGAAACTATGGACAGTTCCTAAAATAAAAGAAACATTCAAATATATACTAATTAAATTTGAATACCTGAATTAAAAAATGTAAGAGAAGCAATCCCTGATATTCAAATCAATGTCGTAATTTTACATTTACTTAAATGTTGTTTTTAATAATTTTTAACTAAATCACAAATACCAATATTACTATTTAAATAAAAAATAAATTGTTACCAACTTCAAACCCACACTACACATATTACTGAATGTTTATTACATAGTAATTTAAATGATTATATGATAATTACTTAAAATTAATTAAACCACCCAAGTTATGCAAATTCACTTGAATTTTTTTTTCATTGGGAAATATAAATGGTTAACGTTATATATATATATATATATATATAACGTTATCCATTTAATTATAATTTTGTCATTTCGAATTTATAAAAAATACTATAACAAAATGCTACAAATATCAAATACCGTTTAACAAAATATATTTATGTTACAGAAACATTAGTGTTGAACTAGAATTTTTTTTTCAGCTTGTCCGGTTTTCTTGTTTACCAGTTGTTGGAAACGAATTGGAGTTGTGAGTTGTTTACCGGTATTTGCGTTAGAGATAATGGCAAACGACAACTTTTGCGAGCGATAGATAGAACCTTCAAAACGCATTTTTATAAATAATATTTCTCTAACATTTATTTAAACTGTCTGCCGGCTTCAAAAACGGGAAATATGTGCGGATTTCCGAAGAAAGGCAATCCATCCTTTTTATGGCAAAAAAATATATTTATTTATATATAATAGAGGTGGAATCTATTGGAGTAGCCGTGCATTTGGTTGGAAACCTTAGAATTTCATTCATGTTATACAGCTAACGTATAATGCTATAATTATTTTTTTACAACGATTAGAATTTTGTAACAATGTAGAAAAGTAATACGTTATTTATATATTTTTTTATTTGCTTTAAATACAAATTTGTGAAATACGAAGTGTTGGAAATTAACACGGAAATGATGTTATGAAAACATGGAATTAAGTATTAACATAGCATTACTAAAAATGCGTATACTTTATTGTAAAATTAAGAAGCTCATATTATTGAGGTAAAGAACACACTTAAAAAGTATAGCTTGTCAAACAGAAAATTAGATAAATTAAGTCAGTTTCAAAAAATTCTATATACACTAAAAAATATTTTTTTCCATACGAAATCTGAAGAGGGGAATTTGAAAACCTTTTTCGTGTTTTTCATACAAAACAAATTGACAAATATTTTTTTAATATTTCAAAAAATCATAAAAGTATTTTATTTGTCTTTTAAAAAATTTTACTTATATGAAATGTATGTACTAATGTCATTACCTTTACGGATTTATTGATGCGAACTCATTGTTCAGGCACTGGTCTCTTCTCTTCATCTATTTTAATATTAATTTCAATAGTTTATTTCATATCCCACTTAAGTTCTCCTATTTACTAGGATAAATTAGATTAAGATGTAGGAACACTTGGGTCGACACAACTGAATGTTCATTTCGATTTCCGATTTCAGATCTATTTTCAGTTTCCTTCAGAATAGAAAAAAAAAACAATAAACCCAGACTACAGATTCCGATACAAAGTCCTCAATCTACCTTATACCCTGCAATATAATTGCAACTTATTTAAAGTACATAACTATTATTTATACACTAATAATGAATATACTTTCAGTATAATGTCTAACGAAAAAATTTTAAACTTTTGCTCGTATTTTTATGGAAAATAGTACCTATTGCATTTTTTTTCTGGTCATATCCCCATTTTTCTCAAAATAAAACAAACCTATAAACTCAGTTCATCCACTAAAGATTCAAAAACAAAGCCTTCAATCTACCTGATACCCTACAACAGCCGTTCCTAATTAGCACTAAGTCAAGGACCCCTAGCTAAAACTATAATAGGACCGGGGACCCCTTTTTTTTATATGCTTATGGAAGTCGTCCGCTTACTGGACATATATCTGTTCCAATTTTGTTCAAACATAAAAATGAAGAGATGTTTTTTTGTTTGTAATTTTATATTTTCTTTTAATTTTACACAGCTTTTACTAAGAATATGGGCACTAATTTACACGACATACATAGAAAAGATAACACAACAATCAAAAGTTTAATTTCATTCTGTATCTTACTTGTATATTTAACACTTATTTAAACTTATCTTCTGAAAACATGGTAATAGTCACTTAAGTTAGTTACGGACCACCATTTGAGATGCCTTACAATATAATTACAACTTGTTTACAGTACATAACTATTCTTTATATACTAATAATTAATATACTTTCAATTCAATATTTAATAAAAGAAGTTTGAAATTTTCGCTCGTATTTTGTAGAAAATAGTACGTATTGCATTTTTATTCTGCTCAAATATCCTCATTTTTCTGAGAATAAAACAAACCGATAAACTCAATTCATCCACTAGATCACGAAACAAAGCCATCAATCAACCTCATACCTACAATGTAATTACAACTTGTTTAGAGTATATAACTATTCCATATATACACTAATGATGAATATACTTTCAATGCAATATCCAATGAAGGAATACTTTCGCTCGTATTTTTATAGAAAATAGTACTTATTCCATTTTTATCCTGCTCAAATATCCTCATTTTTCTGAGAATAAAACAAACCCATAAACACAATTCATCTACTTGATTGCGAAACAAAGCCATCAATCTACCTCATACATACAATGCAATTACAACCGGTTTACAGTACATAACTATTCCATATATACACTAATGATGAATATACTTTCAATACAATATCTAATGAAGGAATACTTTCGCTCTCGTATTTTATAGAAAATAGTACTTATTGCATTTTTATTTTGCTCAAATATCCTCATTTTTCTGAGAATAAAAGAAACCCATAAACACATTTCATCCACTTGATTGCGAAACAAAGCCATCAATCTACCTCATACCTACAATGCAATTACAACCTGTTTACAGTACATAACTATTCCATATATACACTAATGATGAATATTCTTTCAATGCAATATCTAATAAAGGAAAACTTTCGATCGTATTTTTATAGGAAATAGTACTTATTGCATTTTTATTTTGCTCAAATATCCTCATTTTTCTGAGAATAAAAGAAACCCATAAACACATTTTATCCACTTGATTGCGAAACAAAGCCATCAATCTACCTCATACCTACAATGCAATTACAACCTGTTTACAGTACATAACTATTCCATATATACACTAATGATGAATATTCTTTCAATGCAATATCTAATGAAGGAATACTTTCGCTCGTATTTTTATAGAAAATAGTACTTATTGCATTTTTATTCTGCTCAAATATCCTCATTTTTCTGAGAATAAAACAAACCGATAAACTCAATTCACCCACTACAGATTCCGAAACAAAGCCATCAATCTACCTGATACCCTATATCACAATTACAACCTGTTTACAGTACATAATCGTCGTATACACGAATAATTAATATCCCCCATCCGGAATCGGAATTTTCCCTGCCTGAATTCCTCTCCCCTAGCAAAGAGAAAAATTTTATTCCCTTTCTTTTTTCCCTCCCTTCCCCCTTTTCCCCAAAAGCTTTGTTCGGCGGGAGAAGTAGTGAGTAATTGTTGCCAAGATCGATCAATAGCCAAGTGACGCTGCCCCATCGATGCTTAGTCATTCTCTCGACTAAGTAATACGCACTTCCGACTCTCCAATTAAAGAGACCAATGAGAAAGTATTAATCGACTCATTCGAGCTGTGGCGAGACTGACAACGGTCCTGGTGTAGGGGTCCCCGTCCCTCCCCTGGTCTTTTGCGACACCCTCAGTCTTGTTATTTGGATCGGGTGGATTGGATCAAGGGAGATTTGAGGAATCGGGATTGGCAAATTGCTTTTTTTTTTGTTGTTGGAAAGTAGTTGGAATCCTGTGGCTGGTGTGTTAATGATTTGTTGGCTTTTTTTTTAATATTACATGGGATAGAAAGATAATTTAATAAAGATTTATGTTAAATAGAAATTTTTATAAGGCAATGGAATGCGGCGCTTTCGGAAATTTTAATTTTTATTAAGAGAAATATTTATGTTTACTTTGAACACTGTTAAAAATAGCTACACAGAAATAAGTAAAATCTATTTATTTTTGAGTTCATTCGATGCTTATAATGGCTCCGAATACATAAGTTTCAATTTTCATAAGTACTTAAAAATAAGTACAATGCGTAAAAAGAGCAGATGCTTGCCTACATGTTTTCTGCCTTCAAAAATCCCTTTTAATAAATCTAAACAATTACTACCAAGACTTACCAGAAATCGAACCCAAATCCTAAGGCACCGCATTCCATTGCCTTATCCATTAAACCACTAGGCCTAATGAAGACACGAAGAGATAAAAAAATAACAATTACTTCAAAATTTAAATTGTAACAGAAAACTGTTGACCCAAGAAAATAATAACAATCGACATTTTAAACCTATGAACTACAAATATCACATAATAATTGGGTACAATAGCACTTGTATTTTAAATTGTTATCTTCTGGGAAAACTTCGGCGTGAAACTGATTTGCTGCAGTTTGATATTGGAAGAGTACGCTTTTTAGTAATAAAGAATTCGTTTTCTATTTAAAGCACCGTAGATAAAATAAATAGTTTTTGAAATTGAAATTTGGGTGTTAAAAATGCATTAATTCAGATGGAAAAAGCGGTTCCCATATACGGGTAACAATAATTTCAAATACTTTTTCTACGCATCCTGAAACAGAACTCACAAATAATGAACTCAATATTTGTATTGAATATAAAAGATTTTCTAACATATGTAAAAATATTTAATTGGGAATTATCATACCAGTCTATAAAAATGCTAGTTTCCCTAAAACAAAAACATTTTAAAGCTTATACGCGAAAAACCATAAGTATTTAGAAATTTGATTACATAAAAATGGAAATATTCCCATTGAATATATGCAGATAAAATCTTTTTATAGATATTTTATGAACCAAGTAAAGGAAATTATTCCTTTGAGATCCGTATAAAATAACAAAGAGAAAATATCTTCCGGTTGATTACAAACATGCATTTTGTTTACCTAATGCCTAAAGAAAGTTCAGTAGCAACTCGTCGTTTCCACTCCATCGGAGTAAATTTCATGACAGAGCTTGAACTTTAAGATAAACAAATAAGCCTTGAATTAATATTTATTTTTATATAAATATTCTGATAAGTTGGTTGATTTCGACTTTGGATGGGGAAGAATATTTCTTTTAAGTTATGTACTGGGATAACAGAAATGTTTATTATTTGTTAATTATGAAGACAGAAATAAGTTTTGTTGGATGATGTTAATTAATTTTAGATTGCAACTCAATGAACTTTCATTGAGATTTAAAATTAGTACTTCTACTCATTTAGTCGTAAGTTTGAAATACTTTTTATAATTTTGCTGCTTGTTTTTTATTGTAACCGTCTTATTAAGAGCAATAATGATTAATAAAAATGTTTTATCAAAAAATTACAAATATTTTTAGCAATGGTGTTTTCAAGTACTATGCGTAAATAAAAGAAAGTAGTAATTTTAAATATTTTTTTAATTAAAAATACATCGTTTTTATATCTTTTCATCCTTACAATTATAATAAAAGATTTATAAAAAAAAGAATAATTAATTTGAAGTGAGTTTTTCTTTTTTTAAAAAAAAATGACATTATTAATTTTTCCTTAATGACACCTACACGCCTATTTCATAATATTTGTAATTACGTAATATCATACATATTACATCACACATTATCGTGATATTTGATAGAAATTTACGATTCTACATTGTATGACATACTTTTAATACGAATCAAAAGATATATTGAGTCTGAATAGTTGTTTCTTTTCAATAGTCAATAAGACTTGCTGTAATAAATGGTTCCTTTGAACACAATGCTATTTTAAAATCTACATAAATCTATCAAATTTTTATATTAAGGTTTTGAATTTTTAACACTCACAATTTCAAAAGTATTTTATTAAATCTTTAATACATATATCTAAATGATTCATATGAAAAATTGAACTTGTTTTAACTAAAATTGAATAATTATTATTTAACTGTACATTTTTAAAACTTTTAAATGCATATTATGCAGTTCAAATATTTTCTTAATTTCAACTTAGGAAGGTATTAAGAGCACTTCAACCTATATGAGCCTTATTTACAACTAATTAATTTTGCGAAATTTGCTATTAGTTCTTTGTTAAGTTAATCTCTTTTACATATATACTAATTAATATTTGATGCGGACATTTTATTAAAATTACGACTTCCGCGTTTGTTTAAGGAAACAAAGCCGTTTGAAGAAAATATTTGCATAAAACAGCGTTGCACACTGCAAGCTATGGTTCTATTTCTTTTTAGAATCTCGCGTATTTCTTTTAGAAGAAAGATGGATTATTAAGCTTCGAACTAAGGAAAAATTAGTCTTATTTTTAAGATATAACCTGCTTAACTTTTAAGCCTTTTTGAATAACTTATTTTATACTCATTATGTGTACATCATTATTAAAGTTAATGCAAGTAATTAAGATTGGAATTAGATATTAAAATTTTTAAGTTCTTGTTCATTAAATTTATTGCGATACCAGTATTCCTGCTTCATTCATAAAAAATATGTTTGCATTGAAGAATTTTTTTAATGGTGTAACTGATAATATCATTCGTAACATCTAATATAAGTTTTGGTGAAAATTTGGTCTAGAAATATTGCAACCAGTATAAAGAAATATAATTAGACAATTTATGTAGCAAATAAATTTTTATGTGATAAACAAATGAAAAACTAAAACTATCGTGAGCATGTGAAATAGGGCAATTTATTATTTGCTTTAATTTTTTAATGAACAATTCTAAAATTTTTAAAACGTTATTACTTTTTTAATGATGTGTTTATAATGTTGTCTTAGGTATAAGAGAGTTTGCTATATGATTTATTCTTATATTACATATTTAATACTTATTCTTATAATTTCACAAATATGTATAATACTTTACTTATTCAATGTTAATTAGATTAATATCTGTTATAGTATAAGACAAATGCAGTTGACCTGTCAATTTCTTATTATTAATATTTTTATATTTCAAACATATTTATAATATAATAAAAATACCGTCTTAGAAAAATGTTTTTACTTAACTTTTAAAAAATGTGTGCTTCTTATTAAAAACATAAATTTGTATGTTCAAAAATCTATTAAAACACATTTTATCTGAATTTTTTCGCACTATAACCTATATCTATTAACAGATGAAATTAAGAAGTTATGGATTAAAGATGATATAGATATTAAGAAGTTATAGATTAAAGAAGATATAGATATTAAGAAGTTATAGATTAAAGAAGATATAGATATTAAAAAGTTATAGATTAAAGAAGATATAGATATTAAGAATTTATAGATTAAAGAAGATATAGATATTAAGAATTTATAGATTAAAGAAGATATAGATATTAAGAATTTATAGATTAAAGAAGATATAGATATTAAGAAGTTATAGATTAAAGAAGATATAGATATTAAGAAGTTATAGATTAAAGAAGATATAGATATTAAGAAGTTATAGATTAAAGAAGATATAGATATTAAGAAGTTATAGATTAAAGAAGATATAGATATTAAGAAGTTATAGATTAAAGAAGATATAGATATTAAGAAGTTATAGATATTAAGAAGTTATAGATTAAAGAAGATATAGATACTAAAAAGTTATAGATATTAAGAAGTTATAGATTAAAGAAGATATAGATATTAAGAAGTTATAGATTAAAGAAGATATAGATATTAACAAGTTATAGATATTAAGAAGTTAACAGATAAAATTTAGAAGTCTTATAGATGCCCATAGAGTATGCTTTTAAAAAAAGTGTTAAAATAAGTACATTTAAAAACACTATTTAAATTTTCATAAATAAACTTATATAGTAATTTTCATCATTTTTACAATCATAGGTTTTTACAATACTTATCATACCACTGCTAGCCTTACTTATCAAGCCATTTCACATTGATCTTGTGATTAATTCTGAAACTAATCAAAATAAATTATTCTTTTTCAGTAATTACTTAACAACGCAACTGTTCCCTAAAAAACAACTGCTTAACATGCGTCATAATACTCGAGATTAAAGGAAACACAAACAACTAATACCTTGCTCTTCCGATAGTCTTCCCTGAATTAACAGGACTTTTAAGTTCTTATCTTTATTTTTAAGGCTATTAATTATGAACGCTTTAAGCTCTGACGACGAAAATCTTACTAATGAATCTTCCAATTAATAGGGCTTCGTAAAAAATAGAATCGAAATGTTGTTTAACGACTCTTTAAGTCCTTCGGATAATTTCAGCGCATAATGGCCAGTCGATTTGAAAATCATTCATTTCAAACAGTCATAAATAACGCTTGAAGAGGATTGAAAGAAGACATCATTAAAAATATTTTTATGTTCTTCGATTATTTGTAAAGAAACTTTTAATAAAATGATCAACAATGTACAGAGCTCTTTTTGTGATCGTAACAACAATTCAGTAGATTGTATAACTGGAATTATAACAGTGAATAAGCTCGTATTCTAAGTTTTATTTTATTGTTAGTTTATTTTGTTTAGTATTTTCGAAAATAAGTTGAGTAGAAGATATCGGAGATAATGGGCAATCTCCGAGCATGTTTAAACTTTATGTTATAGTTAGATATTATTAAAATACAAATACAACGTTAAAATACGCAATAAAAATCCGTATAATCCGGACATGTTTCGGTAGATACATCACCCTTCATCAGCGGAAAATGTAAAGTCTGTCACAGATTTTACATTTTCCGCTGATGAAGGGTGATGTATCTCCCGAAACATTTCCGGATTATACGGATTTTTATTGCGTATTTTGAGTTTGTATTTGTATTTTAATATTCTTAACGCAATGTTCTATAAGACTAGTTTTTATCTTAAGGTTATATATTGATTCAATTAACTACCGTATACGAAGGTAACTTTGGAACACCGGTTTTTCTCAAGTTTAAGAAATCGTACTGTTTCAAAAATGAGCAGTGTGATTTAAAATGGCTAATTTCAGCTTCTGTTCAAGTCAACTTAACCAAGCGACTTGATAAACTTAAAATAGTTGTTCAGTGTTCAGAAGATGGTTTTCCACATTATTTGATGTCGATTGCTTAATTGGAAACTGAGTTATTACAACTCACTTATCTTACTTCCCATTCTTTTGGCACACTTTCTTTGTAACATTTCTTCTGTTTATAACTTCTTAATGTCGTCCTGGTAGTGTAATGGATAAAACAATGGACTGCAGGCCTGAGGAACTGGGTTCGGTTCTTTGTCATACTTGTAACATTGTAATTATCGATATTTATTGAAAGTGATTTATGAAGGCAGCCTATGTAGGCAAACATCTACTCGTTTTTAAGTACATGTCTTTTTCAAAATTGAAGTTCATGTATTCTTAGCCATGATAAGCATCGAATGTAATAAAAAATAAGTACATTTTACTTATTTGCAAGTACCTAATTTTAACAGTGCATTTAAATACACGTAGAAGCTATACAGAAAATTAAATAGCAATATTTTTTAATTTGCATTTTTATTTACATAGTCAATGTCCTGTATTAAAAGCAATTATTGAAGTAGGTTCAAAAGAAGTTCATAACCTTTAAATTAAATTATTTATGTAAACTCCTTAAGAAGACACATATTAATTATTTTATTTTCCATCTCAATGTTATGCGCAGTGATCATTAGCTGTGATTTTTCAAAAAAATTCTACAACTTCCAAGATAGTGCAATATAAAAATCGCCCAGTCCTTATCTTTTATATTTGTATTTTTGAAATTACACTTATTTTATTTCCAGTCATATAAAATTGAAATATTTAATTTTTGTATTGAAACTTAGATGTATTACGCAAATATTAAAGACAAAGATTTTAAAAGATTTTTTTTTAATTCACGGCTTTTGTTGCATTGGAATGTTTGCCGTTCAAAGAGAAAAAAATTACTGCTAATTAGGATAAATGTAAAATCAATTATGAAACGATTGTAAAACTCTTTAACTCATAAATTATTTCAAATAAATTTAGGTTTATTACAAGATTTTGTATAAAGCGAAAAAGGGGAAAACTGAAAAAATTAGTCCCATTAAAAAACCATTGAAAAAAGATAGTAGGAAAAAATAGCACATTAAGTTGGAATGGAAAAAAAAGTTCTTTGTTCTCTTATTTGACTGCTTTTGCATATAAGACAAGAAAAAATAACTCTACTTTAATTGCTGCTATAAATATAATAGTTTTATTCACTAGTTTAGCCATTATAAAAGGAGAGATTTTTTATATTATCATGAATTTTAATTACATATCTTAGATATTTTTTTTCTTGAGACACTATTTTATTAACTCAAATTCTCTCAAAATTTTACTTAACTGAAATTTGATCAAGTAGTATTTGAACTTGTAAAGTTTTTTCCCCAGCTGTTGAGGGCCAAAGGAAATACCAGAATTGTAAACTTTATACAATGTAACTGAAAAATAGTTTAATTTATAATAATAGTTTAAATATTCTTTATTAAAAAATATTTTAAAGGAAATTACTCTAAAGACACCCTCAAATTTCAGGTTCTAAATTTTTTTCAAAACGAAATATTTTTAGGAACTTAAAACTTTTTTGCTCTTCTGGGAAAAGTGAAAATCCAAATATAAAAGAAAAGTTAAATTAAAAAAAAAAAAAAACGGAAATTATCCTGAAATAGTAAATATTTTCCTGAAAAATTGGATATTTTCCTGAAAAATTGGATATTTTCCTGAAAAAGTGGAAGTTATCATGAAAAAGTGGAAAAACTTCTGGAAAAGTGGAAATTCAAAGATACTATGCTAACCTCCATTAGTTAAACGGAGTTTATGGCTTTGTTTCAGTACAATATGTTATGATAATTTTTATAATTAATATTCGGAAAATGAAGTGCTTTTATGAATTTAGAAACTGGATGCATTTCTCAAAAACCCTAATATTTGGGATATCACGTCTATGACCATTAAAGTGGTTAAACAAGAAATATATTTTCATGATATCTAGGTATGAATGTGCATAGAAATTAGAAAATATGTTAGTTTAGTCTGCTATACAAGAATGTTTGGCAATTATATGTTGAGTCGTATCATATCTATTCTATAATGTATTATCCTCTCAACATTAAAGAAATAAAGTTAACTGTAAATACTTTATTTTAGATTGACGTATTATTAATTAATCCGTTGCGGTTTAATAATTAATTAATTTTTTTTTAGTTAATTTAAGAAAAGGCAATATTGAAAGAATATCATTTTTGGTAATTTTTTAATAGTTTTGGTATATTTTTTATATTGAACAAGAACATAATTTTTTATTCTTAGACAACACTTTTCCGTGATTTTTTTTTACTGAAGAATAATCAAAATTAAACATTTAACTAGTTTAATTCAATAAAGTACATTATCACTCATCAGATAATATTTTATTTATATTTAAGTAGATAATGATAGTAATTGAAGGGTTTGCTGCAAAAAGGATGTAGCTTCAATCTAGGGAAATTTGGAGTTGCATGTACTATCTTGTGGTAAAAAAACTTGTTCGTTTGGTACCTGAAAGATGTAGCTCCAATCATTAGTTCTCGCGTTTCTCAAGAAATGGAGCTGTCTGTATCCTTAGTTTGTTGCAATATAGAGGTAGCTCCTGGAGCTACCGCCATTTTTCCCCAAACGACTGACGTTCTTTGCTTACAGGAAGGTTATATAGCACTTATAAACAGTAGAGTTTTTGGTTCTTTTACATTTTGTGGTTCTACGATAGACTACAACCAGACAACGCAGCAGATGATCCGGACTTTACAGAGGGGGAGTGTGATGATTAAAAATGTAATTTTCTGTTTTTAAAGCCAAGTTATATGCTATATTTCAATTGAAGTTTTCTTTGAATAAAATTATATTATAGTAAATTGTATTTTTTGTGAAATATGTTTCATAGAGTAAGACAGAGCATATATTTGGTTGCAAGAAAGAGGTAGCTCCAACAATCCAACATGTGCCACGTCACCTGGAAGATATATTTTTGAGTGAAAATACTGTCATAATATGTAGGAACAATTAAGCAGATTGATCAAAAAGTATATCTTCACACAACTTGGAATTTTGAATTTTCAAACGTTTTATACGGTTTTCTGCAAACTTGAATAATTGGAGCTACCTCCTTTTTACAGCAAACCCCTCAATTTGTAATTTTATGGTCTTATTTGTATCGAAATCCATATTGTTGTAACATTACCAAACATTTTTTTCGTTTTGTACATACCAAACGTAATTAGAAAAAATTTAACAATTCCTTTAAACACTCATTTAAAGATTTCCGAAATAGCTATCTACTCTGTTTGCACACATGGAAATCTACGTTGTTGTACGCACATCCTACAAAATACTATTTTTAGAAAATTATGTATCATAGTACCTAAAAACTTTTATCAAATTAAATTTGAAACAGTTTTAAAATATTTCAAACAATTTTTTTGAAAAATTAATCATTTAATATTATTAAATGTTTTTATTTATTAAGATATTACATTTATTTCAATTTTTATTTCATTTAAATTTCGATTTTTCAATTTAAGAACCTTTTAATACGAAGCACATCTCATTCAAACTTATATTGAGAAAGCCCTTTTTCTACAATATTTATGTACAGAAAACATATCATAAAAAATTAAATGGCACGCGAGCTTATTCTTTTTTTATGAGGCAAATGTGCATTCTAGATAAGGTTAACACTTATATTTATGGAATAGTGCGGCTAAATCTGAGTATGACCCCTGCTCTGAAGATTCCATAACTTTATTGACCAACTCCTTTGAGTTTTTGTGGTATAATGGATAATCTCCGTAATGTTAGTCTGAACCAGAGGAGATGTTCATAATTTTTTTCGCTTTTTGGATAGAACTACTTAGCCATGATTTACTTAGGATATACGCAATATATTAGGAGGTGAACTTCTATAGTTATTTTCCTTTACATCGACCTTATAAACTAGAAATAACATGCATTTTTAATTATAATTTTTATTAAAAATACTATTTAAATCTATCTACACATAAAAGAAATAAGTAAACTTTAATGATTAACAGTTAAATAACACAGTTAATAAAGTAAATAGTTTATAGAATTATTACAAGCACGGTTTAAAAAGGTATAAGAAACAATGTTTATAAAATTATTAAAAAAACATGTTTATAAAATTACAGTTAATAAATTACATTTTATAAGTCACCAAATACCTTAAATAAGAATTATATTTAGCATTAGTGACTTAATAAATAAACTATTTTTTTAATGGCAAAAGTATTTAAGAAATGTTATTTAATAGTACTTTCAGGGTAGGATTATTTACCTTATTCTTTTGATTTTTAACTTTATTAAAATATATAGTTGCAAAAGAAAAAATACATTAAAAATTAGCAATTTTAGCAAGCAAGCCAAATCATTTATAGAGTATTTATATAGCGATGAAATTTGTACTTCCATACTCGAGATATAAAGCATTTCGTGAGTAATAAGTAAAGATATCTATAAAGTAACTAAAACCTTAAATAATAGATCTTACAAAGTAGAGGATTTCAGATACGTTAGTACATTCGTTATGCGAAGTTCTTCCTATAGATTCTATAAATACAACAATCTATAATATTTCCTGATATAAATTAAATAATCGCAGATGAACATCCAAAGTTTTTAAAAAACAAAATTGAACATTTTAAAATTTGAGTTTGAACCTATCTTCAAATTTATGTAAATCCTTAATTAGTTCTTATATTTACATTGAACTTAGAATAAAAGCATAAAACTCAAAAATACGTTATTAACTTAAAACGCTCATAAAAGTCTTCTTTCTCAAGGATTATTCACATGTCTTTATTATTACAATTAATGTAGTTTCAATAAATTACATTTGATCAAATTCTTGCCTTGTAATCAGGTTGGTTCCTTATAATTTTATGTTTACACCATCGCAATTTCCATACACTGAGAAAAACACCTCAATTTTTGATTCACCAAAACACATTATCATATACCCCGTTTCATTATCCTTATCATCCATCAAACCAATTAAATAGCATCAAATATTCGACTCCGACTTTTTGCCGTTCTCTGAACACACCCCACTCCTTATTTCGTATTCTTTTAAACGAACTTAAACTAAAAAACAAAGTAAGATAAAAAAAATACATAAGGAAATGAACAGATTTCCCTAGACATTTCTTTCGAGAATCAGAAAGAAAACGCAGTTGAATTAAACTGAGGTTGGATTGAATCGATGCCTTGCAATTACAATAATTTAAAAAGGCCAGTAAGCCTACTTCTATTCTAATGCCAGCAGGAGTTGAGTTGTTATCAATAGGGAGCAATTTCTCCCTCCCCCCCTGTGCAAAGTTTACACCCTCAAAATAAGCCTGGGGCTCGAGAATCATTCAATAGAGTAGATGTGGGAGATCTACCCCATTGCTTTCCCCCTTTGCATCAACATTGAAGCAAAATGTGGTGTTGAGAGAAATTGTATGGAAATGGAAAAGATGTTAAATAAAGTTTAAAGCCAAAACCAGCTTGCAACAATTTTGATATTTGACTCCATAAAAAGTGTTGATTGTGGAAGAAATCATACTAGTTCTTTATAAATAAATGTTGTATTTATTATTTTATGTGTATTAGTATTTAAACTTAAATTATTCTCTTAAGGTATGTATGATAATATTATTTCCGGGTTATATCTGGTTTTTGTATTGTTAATTATTTTCGTTTCATATTTAAGAGATATAAAATTTTATCTGAGAAAAAACAAAAACGTATTTTTTCAATAATTAAAGGCTGTATTCCTCGCTCCCCGAAAAAAATCAAAATATTAATACAAATATTTTTCTAAAGTTAAAGATGTTTTGAAAGTATGTTTAATTTGACCAAAATATGTTATTGTAATTTATTTTGAATTTAAATATGGTATCCTGGATTTCGCGTGAAACAAAAATATGATATTTTAAAGGTTTCAATGAATACAATTTTTCCATTCAGAACTTTTTTCTAAAGATTGAATTAGTAAATATTCAAAACAAACTCATTAATTGATTCATACATTTATTCATTGATCCATGCATTCATTAATTTATGCATTCATTCAATCATTCATTTGACTATTTATTAATTCATGCATTCATTTATATGTTCGTTTATTTAATCATTCATTCTGTTATGTATTTGTTCATGCATTCATTCATGCATTCGTATAATTCATTCAATCAATTATTCAATTTATTGATGAAATTCAATCATTGATTCATACACTCAGTCATTTTATTTATTTATTTATTTATTTATTTATTTATTTATTTATTTATTTATTTATTTATTTATATATTTATTTATTTATTTATTTATTTATTTATTTATTTATTTATTTATTTATTTATTTATTTATTTATTTATATATTTATTTATTTATTTATTTATTTATTTATTTATTTATTTATTTATTTATTTATTTATTTATTTATTTATTTATTTATTTTTCTACATAGACATAGAAGTGCGTCGGTTTACACGCAACACAAAAGTCCAAAATTCCTAGAAAAGAATATTTTTTAAAGAGATGCGAGATAGATGGGAGAAAACAATCCAAATCCACCCACGACAGGTAGAGGGCGCTGTGGGATCACGTGGGTGATGTGCGAGAGCATCCTTTCCTCTTCCTCATCCCTGCGCATCTGTTCTCTAACACTTCTCTCCCCGGCATCCTTAAGAGCAGCTCATCTCTCCAGCATGGGAAACCCGAGCACATTGCTCGCTGTGGAGATCACAATACCGTTAACTCTGATATGCATGCCAACTCACCAACCGTAATAAATGTAAACTCGTGTTGTCATTGCCATTAAGTGTACTGCACTTTTGAACTTCAATTTCATTATTTGCACAAACTGTCCTTTAAAACTATTGCTGTTAGAAGACTTTTGATCAAATTGAACTTAGAACGGTCACAAACTTTTGGAAACTAACTTTTGCGTGCTAGAAGTTTTGTGACGTTGGGGTGAATAAGACATTCATGTAAAAGTTGGACACTGACAACTTGTGAACTGAATATTCAAGATTTTAGAAAGAAAGGTAAGTTTGTTTTATTAATTTGAATATTTTATATTTAATTCTTGCTTTATTTAAAATTTCAAACTGTTTTGTATATTTCTTTGTTGAAACGTGTAAGTTTGAGAAGGGGTTCAATTATTTGACTTTAATACGGTATGTAAATGCTTTTTTTAAATATTGAAGCCAGTATTAACTGATTTTTGAAATGTTTTGATTTGTTTCATTATGACAGTTCACACAATTTTAATATTAAAAAAAGTTTTTTTTTATTTCTAAATATATAAAACTTTCAGCATTAAGTTATGTTTTGTTTTTGTGATAGGCTTCAAATTTGAGGGTATTTTGTGGTATTTCATATTCGCGTTAAAAATTAAATAAAAACTCTTTTTTTTTTAATATTCCGTACTCTAGATCTGATTGAATTTCAATATTGTTTTTTGTTTACAGTGTGGATATTCTTATTAATTCCGTTATTTCCGTAAATTTTAATAAAAAAATATTTTAATTACAAAGCTAGTTATTAATGTCATATTTTAAATTATTTTTCTTAAACAGATTCATTTTTTAAAAAAAATGAATCAACTGTTCTAGTAGTTAAAAATTTAATTTAATATAGAAAATGTATTATGTGTGTCACAAATTATAAATTATAACTTGTTTAATTGTTTAACAATTTTATTTAATAAAAGAAATATATATAAATATATATATATATATATATATATATATATATATATATATATATATATATATATATATATATATATATATATATATATATATATATATATATATATATATATAAGCTAATTATATCATAAATGTAATAAAATAATTGCACTATTTCGTTTTTTAAATTTTTTAATTTAAATTATTAAAAGTTTAAATACATAACTATTTAATTTATCAATTCGTTGAAAAACATTTTAAATGTCAAGAAACTATTTCTTGCAAAGTGATGTTTCATTTGTGTATTATGATAAATTTCAATTTCGAAACATTTTGAACCTCTATCGTTAATTTAAGATTTAAATTACACTTTTTTTATTACTATATATTATCTTTTTAATTTCTACTATAGTTAGAAGTATGATTTATTCGAAACTTTATATCGGTATATTGACTTTATTATCGGTATATTGACATTAAGTCTTTGTATTAGCATGAGCTTTGAATGAGCATATTGACATATCTACTTTCAATACAAAGGTTGTTTTTAATACCAATAATGTATTTTACAATGACATCTTCAAAGTTTGAGCCCACCTGAGATGCTTTAAAATTCATTTGTATTTATTGCGCTGGCATAGAGGCACAAATTTAGATGAATCAGGCACAGGAACTCAGATTTACCTTATATTAAAGTTTAATGCGACAATAATTTACTCCTATTTCTTCACACCAACGTATTAACTTACCAGTATGTCGTATAAAGACATTTTATTTAAATTATTCAGACATAATATTTAAGTTATACAGACATTATATTTAAATTATTCCCACAATATATTTAAATTATACAGATAAAAATATACACTCTTGTGAAAAATATAATAGAACTTTCAATATATTAAAGTACTTCACATATTCAATTTTTAAATTTATAATTTTTTTTTCTTCAAGTCACGTTAAAGGCCCGGTATTTATTAATTTAATATTTTATTTTTTATGGAAATTATAGTATAAAATCCTAAAATACTCTTATATTTGCCTATAAATGTAATATATTTAGTTTTTTTTTCATCGAAATAACAATATATATTTAATAAGCATTCCATTCTCATGGACTATTATAAAACACAACAACACACATATTTTTGAAATGTATGCATAAAACATAGTTTTAATATATGAAACCTTAGAGTAATTCAGAAACTCAATTCAACAACAATTCAGAATATCATTGCACTTAAAAGTAAAACAAAAAATGAAAAAACTCACATTTTTAGAATAACTTAAAAACAGCGCTACACAGTTGTATTTTAAGATCTTATTATTTTTAAAATCCAATATCCCTGATATTATTCCGAATCGAAAAATATTGATACAGAAACATTCACATGCCTTGCGGACACCAACATTAGTAACCCCAACAAATGATCCACACCGGTCATTACTTATAAAAGACATTAATTCCTTCCTCAATGTCGAGTACGCACCCTCTCACCACACACATAATTCCACATTTGAAATTAATCACTGGAAAGATTTACGAGCCGGACGAGATTGTAGGCATATTTTGCGATCAATACCAGGGCTGCATTTTAAATTACGCCCCAAGATCATAGGTGATGTAGAAAGCACAAATTATTACACGGTTGCGCTTAGTGTCAAATGGTATCATAAATATATCGTAATGCCGTGATTTAAATTACGTCTCTTGTGTTAATTCATCACTGATTTGATACGTAAATAATGTTAATGTTGATAATATTTGAAATGGTTGATTTATTGAGAAATTATCCGTTGTTTAGTAACTATTGTATATCATGTTATTTAATCTCATGATCACTTACATAACAAATAGAAAGAATTAGTATATTCTAAGACATTGTTTGCTATTTATGGTATGAAATGAGATCTATGTTAACCATGGAACCATCTATATAATTGTAATGAGTAACATTATAGAATGATCATTATTTGGTGTGACTATTATGATTTCAAAATAGAGGAAAAATATGACAGGTATTAGTTTTGTAATTGTTTTTAGTAAATTGTGATTTAAATTTAATATTTAAAAAATATATTTATACAATGTTCATCATGATTGCGTACTTATTGTTTTATGTTTCGAATTTTTTATAAAAATTACTTTAAGTTATAAATTATATGTCAAGATGTAATTTAAAGTGAATGAATGGAATTAGATAATTTTTACAAGAGTGGGTATTATATAATTTTTAAACATTGTGATACTATTCAAATATTAATTTTATTTTATTTCTTTCATAGATATAAGAATAACTCCTTAACAAAATAATTTTTAATTTTTCACACTATAAATATCGTACCAAATACAGATATTAATTACTTACTATTAATATCTACATATAAAATCAAAGTTTTTGTATAAGTAATATGTTAATCTCATTACTTTAAGGTCATACGAATAGTTTGTTTCCAAGAAAACACAAATAAAACATACACATATAATAATACAAAATCAAAATAATAGGTTACTCTTTTAATAAATTTCGTTTTAACATGATCGTTTTACCACTGTTAAAATATTATCCTGTTTGTACTTAAAATATCTATACTGACTATGTTTCTGAACACATTTGAAATACAATTGCCTAAACTTATTAATAAAAACTAGAAAGATAGTTTTATTTATTGTCATCTAAAATAAGTAAGCCATTTTAAGCTTATAATGTTAGTTAAGTTAGCATTAGTAGGCTAATTTTTCTATATTTATAAGACACTATTAATGCTCAAATAGTTGCATATCTATTATTTCAACAGCAAATTTTTAATACATTCTTCAATTCTCTTCAGCAATAATCTTTTTTTGATGAAAACGACATTAGAAATTAAAA
Source organism: Troglohyphantes excavatus (assembly GCA_963932185.1). Classification (NCBI taxonomy): domain Eukaryota; kingdom Metazoa; phylum Arthropoda; class Arachnida; order Araneae; family Linyphiidae; genus Troglohyphantes; species Troglohyphantes excavatus. The sequence goes on along the minus strand of OZ010672.1, from coordinate 52,632,002 downwards.
ATAATATTTTACATTGCAATCATTTCACAGCCAAATTTTTGCAATGTCCGTGCAAGCAAATTAAAAATTAAAAACATTGAAAAGAATAAAATCAAACGCTGCTTTTTATTGTCTCACATCCCTCAATTGAATATTTAACATCAATTTCATTTAATCTATAACATCAATTTCATTTAATCTATAACATCAATTTCATTTGATCCATAACATCAACTTTCTTGGCTGCGTTTACTTAGAATTATCTGTAAAACATATATATTTTGATGATAAAAAAACAAACATTGGAACTATTTTTCCAAACGAACATTGTACTAAAACATAAAGAACCATAAAGAAAACATAATACATTATATGCTTTGAGTCTCAAATAACTTAAACCAACAAGGAAGACATTTAATGTGAAGAAAATGAAACGAAAGAAGTGCATTTAGTCAGAGAGAATTTTATTCTTGTGCCCTAGTGAAATTCTTTTCGCACAAATAATTCATTTAACCTAAAAGTTTTCGACTCTAATCACAACTTCGTGAATTTCAAATGACAATGGATAAATTGTGTTGAACAGCGATTGTACGACATTAATTAAAAGTCCATGTCACCGTAAAATAGTTGGTAGTTCAAATAAATGATTTTTCGCTTTATTTTTGGAGCTGTCGAATTCAAGTTCACGTACAGAAATACGGTTGTTTAATGTAAGTGAAAAAAGTTTTTCTTTGGTATTTCTTGTTATAATTTATAATTTGGAATTGTGATGTAAGGAAAGTCAATGTAATGGAGTGAAGAAAAAAAAATTCAGTTGACGAGTCTTGAATTAAATTTTCATTATAGTTTAATATATGAATTCTTTATTTCATTGATTGAAATGCATCCATTTCTCTGAAAATATTCGTTATTCATAAAAAAAAATCTATATCGTGTCAATATCTAGCCTCAGTTTTAAATCTTTACTAGTATTGAATAGATTTTTAAATGTGCGATCATATGCAAACAAACACTCAATTAATAGGATTAATGGGAAAAAAATTAATGTTTAGAAGTCTTAACTAAAATTTTTAAGGGATTTACAGTATTTCGATATTTCAATTTTCGAAATATTTTAGACAATTCTTAACAACATTTAAAGTGTTAAAGTTAAAAACTACATATTTATAATTTAATAAAACAATTACCAGCTTATGTAAAATACGACGGAAAAATTATAACTTAAATAATTACAAATATTGATGATAATATTTATATCGTAAATATTTTATACTCTGAAACCCTAGCAATTCAATTTAAAAGTTTAATTGATCGAATAAGTTTATATTTGGAGTGTGTGGAAATAAATATTTAATTTAAATATTTAATATTTAATTGAAGTGTGTTATTAAACATACTATTAAATTATAGTTACATACGAAGTTTCATTCATCTGTGATTAATTAAAAAAAAATCAAATTACTACACAACTTGCTAGAATATTATCCCTAAAATCCCAAATAAAACCTTGAAAAATTATCGCTAACTCAAAAGATCCTCCTCCTCAACATCAAAATCGAATCTCCGGAATTAGAAACTAAACATTATACCATTTTGTACAACGCATCCAGCGGATTACCATCAAGTTCTTAATTACGAAACGCAAACTACATACAATTGAGTTGCGATAGGAAGTGAGATTGCACGTTCGAGTCCGGCCTTTGTTGGAAACCCTAATGAAGTGTAAGCTTCCCGTTTCTTGAAATGCAATAAGTACTAATTTGGCAAACGTTATCGTAATTCGCTTGTCATTAATTTGATTCGAATTCAGCCTCGCTTCTCTTGTATGAAAATGTCAGCACTTGAACAATCAAGTGAGTGGAGGAATATATTTCTAATTAAAAGATCAAAGGAGGGCAATCAAGAGTCGAAGGTATTGAAAGGTTATTATAGGTATTTTATTGTAAGCAGATTGAGAAAGAATTTTATGCTGTTTTCATTGGTGACAATGTGAATCGCCGAAGGGAATTTTTTGATGAATTTGTTTAGGTTGAGAGCTTTAAGAATATTTGGTGCTTTTCTAAAATAGTGCTTAATCAAGCGAATAAAATAGTTAATACATTTAAAGCGTTTTGAGAAATTAAAAATAAGTACATCGCAATCACGTGGGAGTATATGAAGTATGGACATATGTTGTATTAAAACACTTTGTAATTTGTTCATTGAAACTTACAACAATACTATAAAAATTTAATCAAAACATTGATGTGTCCAAAATTATAATATAGATATCTTTTGAAATATTTCATTTTTCTCAGATTCTGTATCAACTATACGAATAAATGGAATAAAAAAAATAATTTTTTTGTAAGAAGAATTATTTTCTAAAGTAGATTTAGCACAAAATGTAAACTATCACTAAGGCTCGTAGTGTACACATATATAGATAGTCAATATTATATAACATATATAGATCACATCTCAATATTATATAACTTTCTCAATGTTTATGACACAAATATGCAACGTTACTGATTGTAGGTATTTTAGTAAAAAAAATACGCTATATTACATTAAGACATATACAAATTTATTATCAGTAAATATTTCATATACACTTAAACGTAATGATTTTATTCCATCATGTAACAATAAAAACCTCATAGTTCGGTAGAAGAAGTGTCAGTGTCCACATTGACCGGCATAGGTTTCACTATACTTACAACTTTCTTCTAAATAAATAATCCATCAGGTATAAACTTAAAAAGAAACCTTATATTATTAGAATGTTAAAAATAGGTATTCGAAAATAAGTAAAATGTACTCATTTTTGAGTACATTCGATGCTTATCATGGTTCCGTATACATAAAATTCAATTTTTAAAAGACATGTACAAAAAATGAGTACAATGAATAAAAAGAGTAAATGCTGACCTACATAGACTGCCAACATAAATCACTTTCAATAATTATAGACAATTACAACCAAGACTTACCGGGAATCCAACCCGGATTCTCATTTACCGTAGTACATAACCTTATACGTTAAACTACCAGGGCGACATTATTAAGTTATAAATCAAAGAAATATTAAAAAAGGTGTACCAAAAGGATAAAATGTAATATAATTGAGGTGTATTATTTTATCCTATTTAAGTTATCCTATTTAAACAATCGACATCAAATAATGTGGAAAACCATTTGCTTCTGAACAACTAATTTAAGTTTGTCAGGTTTTATTCAGATGGCTTGGACAAAAGCTGAGATTAGAAATATTAAATCACACTGCTCATTTTTGAGAAAGTACGGTTAGTTAAATTTATGTACGTCACCGCCCATTTAATATGTAATTGTACTTAAAGAAAAACGAGTAGGTTCAGATACTCATTTTTAAGTACCTTTTTTACAGTATATTAATGAAAGAACGGCACTTAAGGAAAAATAAATAAACATAAAAGTCTTATAATTTGTATGAACTTGTTATTTTTATGATAATTATGAACAGAAAAATCAAACTGTCGAAATAAATATTGTTTTTTATTTAAAAAAGTGTAAAAGTCTACGAACTTTGTTCAAGAAACAACAAACACCAATTCTAGAATTCAAGATTAAAAAGAATTCCTTTTATAGAAGCACCATTTCCAGAGTCATTGACTGATCGTCTTTCCAGACACAGCCAAAATGCCCCAGTCCATTTCTTTTGTCTGTTTTAACTGATGGTTACGAGAGGTTTAATTTTCTTGAAGTAAACGAATTCCGGGACCCCAGTCTAATTTAGCATCCAATCAATCGGCCCGGATGATCGGGGCAAGAATAGATTGGGAGGAGATAATCAACGGAAACCAACAAAGAAGAATGCTTCTCTGGATATCTCTGTGCAGTGGACTCTCTTAACTCTTTATTCCAAAAAATATTATTGATTTGCAGATGACGGGCACAAAACTAGAAGTAGGGTTCTAGGGTGAGCTTTATTTCCCAAGGGCATGGCCATTTTTTTCGTTTATTTTTTGGGGGCAATTTATCTGACATGCAAATGTGATATGTTGTGCGGAATCGCTTATCTTCTATGAGATCTAAAGCAACTGATGTTTCGCTACTCCCCTTCTTTATCATTCAAAGAAGGAAATTACTTTTTTTTTGTTCAAATATGGGGGAATTTTCTATTTAGCCTATTTCATTGAAATTTATAGCTGGGCCCGTATCAAAGTTTCTTTTTTTTTTAATTTCTTATGTGAAAATATTTCATATGGTAATTGTAATTTAAAAGTTTTGCTTTTTGTTTAATGACATTCTATATTTTGGATGTGTAATTTGACACACATGTGACACAGTGGAATGTAACATCAAACGAACTCAATGGATTTGGTTTATAACATTTGACTTATCAAAGTGTTTTTAATCTGGATGTATTTTGATGTATATAGAATATGAAAAATGATAGAGACACAAATTGATGTATAAGACTATTTTGAAGGTGGGTCACGAGGTTAACCAATATATATTTGATTTAGAAAATCTTTATTTAGGAAGTCTTTTTTTGACACTGTGAAGTTGAAAAGTCGAAATTGTATGCCACATATAATTCTTATACCACAGCTTTTTTTAATTGGTGTTTTATTAACACTTCTTCGAATACACTTTGAATAAGTTTTGTGAACAAATGTAAATAGATTATTTGAAAATTAAATCTCTACAATAACTGGTCGAAGTTAAAAATGGTAAGTAATTATTAGTTTTACTATAACTTCTGAAATAAGGGAATGAGAAAATTTAGAAGAATATAAATACATTAGACATACAGCGATCCTTAAAAAGATTTTTTTAAAGAAAATATATCCAAAGTGCAGGAAAAAGGTAAGTTATTACATTTTTTTAGTTTTAAAATATTATTTACTTATGAAGAAAAGGTAACTGGACGCATTTGGAGTGTAAATAGTTTCTTAAAGTCGCAGAGTAATATTCTTTAAATTATTCATTGTACACAATATTTAAAAAATGTGCAACCTGAAATAAAAAGGATACCAATCTCATTGAATATAAGTACGTAGCAAATATTTTTTTAATACTTTTTCCTAAAAAAAATAGTTTATCATACATATATATCACTTCAGGATTACAGAAGCAGCAAAGAAAATATTACAAAGGTTAATTTAGATCTTTATTTAAAATGCATTTTCTTCAAAACGAAACTGTACTCAAACCATTTGAAGTTATTGTAAACAATTTTATTTTGATGTAAGTAAACAAACATATTATAAACGTCATAAAAAATAAGGATACCAAATATCAGTACACAGTATGTATTTGTCATAAAAGAGCTTACCTTCTTCTTTTAAATCCTATTATAAAATCCTCTTTTTAAAGTACGAGTCATTGCAGGATCGAAAATCCCACCAGTAAATCACACAGGTAACTTATTCGATATGTTCATTTACAAAATCCTTCTTTCAAAAGTAAAAAAACTAATTCAACGCATTTAAATTGTTCTTTACATTCATATGCAAATTAGACTAAATCTTGTTAGGAAGACGTACTCAGCCGGAATTGTAACTGTTCTAAAATCAAAGTGGGAGGGGGGGTTTCCCTTCCCCTAAGACCTCTAGCCCCAGAGGTTGGATTGATCAAACGTTGAATATGAAATAGAAAATAATCTGAAGAGAGAAATTTTGAGCTCGAGCTGAAGTATAATCCGCAGTAGTGAGAAATCGCGGGTTCTGCAGCACGGGGATCTTCTAAGCGGATGAAGAAATCAGACAAAGCGTATGCAGGTAAATACCACGGAGCAATCCCTTGCAATTCCTATAAATGAATGGGAAATATTCCTTCGGGACCTGAGGGAAAGAATGGTCTGGAGTGAAGTTGCCTAGTTCTTAGGAAAGGTGAAGGCTGAAATGGATCGGGATAGAAAAAAGGGTTGATTTGGTGGTTGTCGATGGGGACTTGTTCTGATGAAAGAATGGGAAGCTTTGAAAAAGATTCAGAGGGGACTTCTTAATGTGTTGTAAAAGAATTTGTTGAATCACATGAATGACATTTAAAGAGGTGTTAGGCACCTTTCTGTTGAGCTTTTATGAAATTTGTAAGATAATTTCTTTTAAATGTAATTTTATATTGCTTTTCTGTAATACAAAATGCTCAATTATGTATTAATGCAATTAATTCAATATTTACTTATATTTGTTAATTGAAATTATTTTTCTATTTTAAGAGTTTGCATGTTATTTTAATGATAAATTATCTTTTATTAATACTTTCAATTAAACATTGAAAAAAGCATGATTAACTAATAACATTAATAACTACTCAAACTTCTACTATTCTACTTCTTTTATTTATTTAGAATTATCTTGTACAAAAAAATAAACTTTAACTAAAATCTTTCAAAAATAACTATGAAAAACAGGGTGAAAATTAAATAAATTCCAACATATGCAATCGAAAAAGAGTGATTTCATTTAGTTTGTGCATAAATTAAATAGGACATTATTCATAAATAAATTAAAAAAATTACCTATTATAATTCATTTGTCAATTTCAACAACTAAAATGACTTTTGACATTATTCAAATAAAATTCAATTTTTTTTTTCATTTTTAAAATTGTACTTATACAGCAATCTTATATTATAATTATATCTTTATTTAATTAAACATATAAAACACATGATCAAAAAGGCATCAATCCGATTGATTAATTTACAATACTGTATAGAATATTCTCAAACTAGCAGAACAACTCGTATATTAAAAAAAAATTATCTTTATTAAAAAGTTCCCATATTATTCGTAATTCAATATTTACTTTATGCATAATCGTTCTGACTCAATAAGACATATCTTTGCAAATAATTGCGTAGTTAAACACAACCATTTTAGTCAATCTAATAGTTAATCAGTTAATTAAAAGTCATAGAAAACAAAATAAATAGTTTTCACTTGGGGATTATTTATATAAGTGATTATAATTTTGAATTGCTAAAAAGTTTAAATGACCTCTTAATACCATTTCTGTTTAATAATTAATCTAAATATTTAATCTTAATATACGACTTTGCATAAAGTCGTATAGTTATAATGAAATAATCAGTTTTAGAATCTGATTAACAGAACATTTTATGAGCAGTGACACTATAAATTAAAGACTTCAAAACCAAAAATTCTTAATTATCAGTGTCTGAACAATTCGTATTAATTTGATTTTTACTTTCTTGAATTAATGCTCTTTAAACAGTTTTGTAATCAATATTACATTCCTCATTTTTAATTGGATAAAGTATAATCTGGTGCATATATCTTATGTATTTTATTAAATTAATTATTAGATATTCTAATAGAATTATTTAGTTTTAAAATTATTATAAATAGAAACGTCAAAAAAGATAATTTAAAAAAGTATACATACAATGTAAAAAATTAATATTCATAACCTTAACATTACGTTAAAGATTACGCAATGTATATTCTCAAAGAAGAATAAAGATGCTTGTTAAACATAAAAATGTATTCAGATAAACAAAATAAAATTAATAGATTTAAAAGGAAAAATGTATACTGAAATGAAAATATGTTTAGATCAAAATTGATAAATATTTATGAGGAAACTCATTAAATTTAATGTTTGTAATATGTTAATCTACTTATTAAAAAACAATATCGCGATTGATTTACTTTAAACAATAAAACTAATCTATCAATTTTTAAAAAGTGTAAGTTCTAATTTTGAATTCTTTTTTAAAGCATATTTTATAGTTAAAATTTTTTGCTGAGAATATTAAATGAGTTTTTCAATTAAAATAATTATTTAACCACGCCATAGCTAATATCCGTACATTACTATTTGCTAAAGGGGTAATGTTTAAAATATCGATTATGTGTTAAGTCTGTTATTTAATTTTAAATAAGAGAAATCATATCTAAAAACATTTTTTATGACGACGTCTTTTTAAAAATTTGTATTTGTAAATCTGGTTTCTCCTACTTTTAAATTATTACTTAAATATTTATAACGTTTTCAGTAAAAATATTAGTAAATTCTAAAGTTCATTGCTTAATTAACAATTAGTTAGACAAGTAAAAAGCATTTCAATTAGGAATTTACAAGTTCTATTGGTTATAATATGGTATATTTTACTGTCAGTGATTAAAGATACCTTTCATATTGTGTCGAAATTTAACGATTTTTTTAGAAAATATATTCTTAAATATTTATATTTTACATGCCTCAATTTTGCGGTTTTGTTACTAAAAAAACAAAAACATGCAATAATTATTCTAAATATATGATTAATAGAGATTATTTTTCTGAAGTAAAAATTTATTATTACATTTAATTAAATGTTCAATGCAAAAATTCATATTTTAAGATACATTTTAAAAGTATAATTTTCGTTATATGCTATTTGCAAACCATTTTAAAACGAAGATTTTTTAAAAATTCCATTCAAAATCTAGTTAATTTAAGAATAGATTAAACAAAAATTCCAATTTAGATTTCATGTCTATTTTTTTATTTCTAGATTGTATGTAACACCTTCCGATTTACTAATAAAAACATTTTCATTTTATTCGCTTCAGATTCATAGAACACATTTGATCCAAATAAAACTCTTTATTCGAACCCTCTGAGGTTATTCCTTTTCTCCCACGACAGATTCATTCATCATTATTATGTCTAACACTCACTTAATCTAATTCCAGCGTTACAAATTGTGACAAATGCTTGATTATTACTTTCCATCGCTGTAAATGAACCCATTGGCAGTTCAACACAGGAAATACGAATTTTAGCCGACTCCAATGCGAATCTGGTCAGTAATTGACTGTTCAATGCTGAATTCAGGTTTTAAAATAAATTTGAAAAGTAAAAGTTTTTAACTAAACGTTATATCCTGAAATTGAGGTTTTAAGATAAATTTTAAAAGTATAATTTTCTTTATAGGTTATTTGTAAACCATTTTGAAACGAAGAATTTTTTTTTAAAAATCCGCTCAAAATCTATTTAATTTAAGAATAGCTTAAATAAACATGCCAATTTAGATTTTGTGTCTATTTTATTTCTAAAGTGTATGCAACATCTTAAACTCCAATTTACTAATAAAAACATTTTTATTTTATTCGCTTCAGATTCTTAGAACACATTTGATCCAAATAAAACACTTTATTCGATCCCTCTGAGCTTATTCCTTTTCTCCCACGACAGATTCATTCATCATTATTATGTCTAACACTTGCTTAATCTAATTCCAGCGTTACAAATGCTTGATTATTACTTTCTATTGCTGTAAGTGAACCCATTGGCAGTTCAACACAGAAAATATGCATTTTGGCAGATTCCAATGCGAATCTGGTCAACAATTGAATGTTCAATGCTTAATTCAGGTTTAAATATAAATTTTTAAAGTAAAAGTTTTTAACTAAACGTAAAATGCTGAAATTCAGGTTTTAAGATAAATTTTAAAAGTATAATTTTCTTTATAGGATATTTGTAAACCATTTTGAAATGAAAATCTTTTTTAAAAAATCCGCTCAAAATCTGGTTAATTTAAGAATAGATTAAATAAACAATCCAATTTAGATTTTGTGTCTATTTTATTTTATTTTTAAAGTGTATGCAACACCTTAAACTCCGATTTACCAATAAAAATATTTTTATTTTATTCGTTTAATCAGATTCTTAGAACACATTTGATCCAAATAAAACACTTTATTCGAACCCTCTGAGCTTATTCCTTTTCTCCCACGACAGATTCATTCATCATTATTATGTCTAACACTCACTTAATCTAATTCCAGCGTTACAAATTGTGACAAATACTTGATTATTACTTTCCATCGCTGTAAGTGAACCCATTGGCAGTTCAACACAGGAAATACGCATTGTGGCCGACTCCAATGCGAATCTGTTCAACAATTGAAAAAACTTCGGAGAAAAAAACCCACTTGGGAAGTTACCCTAAGTGCATTCGGCCTTGAAAGGAGGAATAAATGAAATACGAAAATGATTTATTTCATCTTGGTAAAAGGTTACTTAAACATTGCCATAAACCAGTCAGGTTTATGTTATGTTTTGTTATCGACGTTTTCCGTAAAAACTAAAGGTCTTTATGCAGTGAAATATGGTTCTAGTCTGTTCAATCAGTCATTCTCCCAGGGTAAATGTCACTTGTTTTATTGATTCTGTGGGGATCATAAGTTTTCTAGTGGGATACGTTTTTTTATTTCTACAGGGGGATATTAGATATTGTTTGTTTTTTTAGAATTCTACCTTTCGTTTTATGGGAACATTTCCTTTTGTTTGCTTCAATTGTTGGGAGTCATAAAACTGTTCTCGAAATGTTGCTGTTGCTAGGAAAACACTTTTATTTCATCATCGGATACTTATATTTGGGCGGGCTGTCAACTGAGTGGTATACGTCTTAAAAACTCGAAAATGAACTAACACTATTTTTCATTACTAGACAGCTAGATATATCCTTTGGCCAAGTGGTGTGGGTCCTAGTTTAATTGATTGCCCAATAATGTGTTAAATGCCACTGCATTTAACATTATATCCATTGCGAGATGGAAAACTTTAAATACTCGTATCTGCACTGTTAAAAATAGGCACTCAAAAATAAGTGAAATGTACTCACTTTTGAGTACATTAGATACTTATCGAGATGGAAAACTTTAAATACTCGTATCTGCACTGTTAAAAATAGGCACTCAAAAATAAGTGAAATATACTCACTTTTGAGTACATTAGATACTTATCGAAATGGAAAAGTCAGTTTCCATTTAAGCAATCGACATCAAATAATGTGAAAAACCATCTTCATAACAACTATTTTAAGTTTGTCAATTCGCTTTGCTACAATAGTTTGAACAGAAGCTGAGATTAGCAATATTAAATCACATTGTTCATTTTTGAGAAAGTATGATTACTTTAATTTGAGGACGTCATTGCTCCTTTACGGTGCAATAGTACTAAAGGAGAAACGAGTATGTTCAGGTACTTATTGTTAAGTACCTTTTTTTACAATGTGGGCTCCCATCACTTGGCAGCAACCATTTGAAGATTGTGTACTGAGAAGAGTTTTTGTGAACTATAAAATATTTTGAAACGTTATCGCTTAAAAATGTGGAAAAAAAAATATTTTTATCGCAGTTTTTTAAACGTAAAAGTTCACTCAAATGATTAAAGTACTATATTAAAAGGTGTATATATTTCTAGTGTAAAATCTACAAACAATCCGAAAAAAATTGCGAGTGGAGAAAATTTAAGAAATATATAGCTATAATAGAATTCCCCTAAAAATTCTTTGTACATAAAGTTAAGCTTTTAAAATATCTACTTTTTTAAAAAAGGAAAAAATATCTTCCCGAAGAAAAAATAAATTCCTCAACTTTACCTTAAATTTCAAAACATTGTAAATCGATTTTGCAATCTACTGAGTTTGCCGTAGGCCAAAATATTTCACTCTCAATTTTATCAATGTATGAGAATTTTTTTTACTGTACTTTGATGTTAAAACGCATAATAAAAAAAATGTAGAATATGTTTTTCGAAACGCTTTTTTCATCCAAAATCAGAGATAAGGCCCCTTTTCCCTACACATATATAATATTTTATACCATTACATTTATATCGTGGCTAGTGCAAAAACACAAAATCTTGTTTCTGATCTGTTAGATGCTAACTTTAACAGTAGGATATAAATTTAAAACAACAACTTTGTTAGTATTTGAGTGTTTCAGTTTTGTTTTTTGACTTTAACTAATAAAATCTCCGATCGTACACTTTATTTAATATTTTAATGCTTTTTAACCAAGAATATTAAATATAAATCGATTTAATAAATACACGCCATTAAAGTAGGTTACATTTTACCATAAAGCACAAAGTTGAAACATATTTAAACATTCAAATGTAGTTACTTGTAGTTAAAAATGTTCATTAGAAAGTTTCAATGAAGGACAATGCACAGTTAAAGTTGTTTGGTTTCCCTGAAAGCTTTTAATGAAAAACCTATTTTAAATAATGCTTTTATTATTAAGATAATGTGATCATAATACTAAAGAGTTATTCTATGTATGCAAAACGGGGAATATTGATAGTTTATTTTAAAACAACAATTTTTTTTATATTCAATAATTTTCAATTAAAATGTTAAAACAATCAGTTACGAAAAAAATAAAGTTATCCACAAATATACATCTATTACTAGTAAATTATAATTGTTCACTTATATTTATAACAAAGTATACGTAAACTAAATATAAATGTAATATAAAATGAAATATTTTCCTTGATTCTAAAACAAATATAAAAATTAAATTAATAATAAATAAATAACATTAAAAAAGTTTTATAAGATATTAATAATTCAAGGTATTTTTTTCATAATGCATAAATAAAAAACATGTAGGCTTCAAAATTAAAAAAAAAATCTGAAATATTATGTGCATTAATTGATCACAATGAAAATTTTTATTATAAACAATTATAAACAATAGTTATATGTACTTTTTAAAATAAGATTATCCAAACCAAAATGAAGAGATCTGCTGAAATTTATCTTAATAATTAAGATGTGTCGAAAATTAAATATTCAGTTTAAACTTTTACTTTAAAAAAATTATTTCTAAAATAACTTCTATAACATTTCATAACATAAATCCCGTTCTAAAATAACCATTTGATGTATTTTACTTACTGGAATTCATTAATAGATTTTAATTATATTTATCAGAATAATAGAAAACTGCTTTGACCAGTTTCTTAAAATAGTCTATAAAAACATACGGGTCAAATATAAAATAAACTCTCATTACAATAACTCAATCACGTAATTAACTCACTCACAAAATATCTTTGATAATATTTCATCCATAAGCACCTCTTTTAAAATAAGTATTTAATACCCTCTCTTTATTATCACTAATCCATAAGTGATTTAATATTATTCAATGCCATGCCCAGGATTTAGTTTCGAAGTTGGAACATAAAATTATTTTCGTAAAAAGACTTAGTTTCGTAGGACGTCTAAACAAGTTAAAGTAAAGATAAGTATTAAACTTTAAAAAAAAATCTATATACCATTGATATTAAATAATGCTAATTAATCAAAATTATTAATTGTAACTTGTATGTGATAAATTAATATTGAAAATTACTTTAATGCTTACTCAATAAAATTATATTCACCACCAGTCACCATTATTTTGACTTAGAAAGGGGGTGAATGAGATTATAATTAGAAGAGAAGAACTTAATGAAATCTAAACTTTTAACACTGGAGGTGTGGGAAAAATGTTAGCGAGTAGAAACAAGATATAATCAAATGTAATACTTACACAATAAAATTATATTGACCAACAGTCACCATTATTTTGACTTAGAAAGGGGGTGAATGAGATTATAATTAGAAGAGAAGAACTTAATGAATTCTAAACTTTTAACACTGGAGGTGTGGGAAAAATGTTAGCGAGTAGAAACAAGATATAATCAAATGTAATACTTACACAATAAAATTATATTGACCAACAGTCACCATTATTTTGACTTAGAAAGGGGGTGAATGAGATTATAATTAGAAGAGAAGAACTTAATGAATTCTAAACTTTTAACACTGGAGGTGTGGACAAAACGTTAGCGAGTAGAAAAAAGATATAATCAAATGTAAACTTTGAAATAATTTTAGACTAGTTCCTATATTTTTCAGATTTGATTAATGCAGATTAATAGATTATTCAAGAAAAAAAATATCAATAAACTGTTACTAAAAACTGTAATTGTACAAAATATAAGGACAAATGTATTGCAATGCTCTTCTATCTCTATTTTAGATTCTGTGAGGGCTCGAGCTCGGTGCCCCCCCCCCCCCTCATCCCCTGATTACGCCACTGATTTTATGTATCAGAAATATAGGAACCTCTCATAAAAAAAACCTATGCAAACAGTAGATATTCCCAATATGTGCAGCTGTTTCCACCAACTAGATATGCAATGGAATGATTGCAAGGGTCGATACATTACAGTCACCTTTTACAAGGGGAGGACGCCCCCTCTTTTTATTGGTAAATGGACCAGAATGAGGTCACGGTCGCGTCCTCCCTTTCATCCACAATGACATGTCCTCCCTTCAATGAAATCTTGTCTGCTAAATGCGTTATATGCCTCTGATGGGATGGGAATTCACTTTCTTTTCGCTCTCTGAAGGTGATTCGGACAGTGATAACAGTTGAAGGAGACTCGGTTGGGAATGTCAGACAAAAGAAATGAGATGGTTTGGGTTGTCTTTGCTTTGTTCACTGATTGGGTGGAAATTTTACGACTGAATTACTACGGGTGAATTTGGCTGGTATTTGATATTGATGATTATGGACCTTTTGTGATTTGACTTGATAATTAGATGATGAGGGTTGTCAATCATATTGAATTTAAGTAGTTCTTTAGCTGGTAAATGAATAGTTTATAATGTAATGCTAGTGAATAATTGATGTCAAATGGATTGGTCAAAAATTAAAATAGTCAATTTTACGTATAAATTGAAATACTATTTTGAATTGATAAGTAAATATATAGACTTTATCCGTCTTGTTTCAAAACCAGATGATCCATTTTCATAAATTTTACAGAAGACGCCAAACCTGATGGACAGACGCGTACTTTTGGATATAAACGAATAATTTTGAATTTAATTTTAGACTAGATTTAGACACTTTTGGTCATTATAGCTTTATAATATGATGTAGTTAGTGCATTGAGAACTTGTGAGCAATATAAAAAAAGATTTTGCAAAAAATTTGGAACTTTATGAGTTTGAAACTGGACGGCTCATATGTCCTTCTTTACGGAAATATTACAAATTGCGTTTGAGTTTAATTTTTAAATACTTAAGGAACAGTTCATGTTATTGTAGATTGGACACTTCCTGATTCTGATTTTCCAAATATTTTTGCCAACAATATGATTAAAGGCACATATTATTGATATAGATTAATTAATTTTATTTAAATTTTCTTTTGGTATTTTACGCTTATGAAAAATATTGACATATAATCTTTATATTACCTTTATCTATAATACAATCTATATATGTATATCATAAGCGCTACAATATGCCAGCACCCCGCATACATTTCTTCAAAAAATTTCATAGTATGCACGATAAGCTTAAATATATTTTCAAAAACAAATTATTTCAAAACAATTTTTTAGTTAATTTTCTCTCTAATTGTTTACGAAAACATCAAGTATCGTATTTTAGTAGTCACGATTCTTTCAAAAATTCAAAACTTTTACTTAAAACAAAACTTTTTTTCAAATTTAACTTTTATTGTAATTCGATCAGGATATTTTTATTTTTCCCTAGCAAGTAAACTTATACCACAGTCCAAAGTGAACAAATAAGTAATAATTAATTAAAACATCAAATGTTAATAGTCGAGTTTTTTTTTGGAATGTGATCGAAACATTTCTATTTGAGTTTCAATTTTTACTTGATCTGTTCATTTATCATATTCCGACGTCCAAATTTATCTGCCTTCGACCCAAAAGTAATGTAATTTTACCGAGAATAAAATAAGACATGGTGCAACTGTCGAATATTTTAGAAATTTGGACGTCCCTTTATTCGGTCAAGTCAATCATTCGTTTGTTTTTCTACTCAAATAAAGAACGTTTCTACCATCCTGTCATTCTGTCAAGGGTTTTGACTATAACCTAATTCTTACGCCTGACCTATAATAAATTTATAGTCAAATACTACATTTTTTTTAGCTAGTGAAGGCTTTTAGAATGGAATATTTCAATTCAAATATTTACACAATTTATTATCTGCGAGTCAAAACACACAGTTTACGTCTGCTATTCAATAGCTGGTGTTGAGGAGATTTACTTATAAATGTATAAGTTGGAAAGATGTTTTAAATCGAGCTATATTTAAAAAACAATATCTCTAACATAGACGAATCGTGAATTTCAATCTATATATTCGTAGTTTTATTTTAGCCAATAAACTAACTATATATAACTTGATTTTAATATCATAATTCTACCATTTTCATTATGATCATTAATTTAGGGATTCCAAAAGCATTTAATGCAATTTTTACAGGTTCAATTGTTTTAGCTATGGATTTTGTAAGTTCTGATTTTAATTTATCCAATTTTATTTTTCTTATTATCTTGGATATTCGAAGCTTTCCGTTTTTATATTCTGAATTTGACTGGAAAAGGAGTTCTATACCGAAAAGTATGGTAACTTTTTATTTTCATTTTTAAATAAATGAAGTTATAAATTTGATAATAATTTTCAATTAAGATATTTTTTGTTTAAATTTTATCAAGTAGTATTGTTTATCCAATAAAAATATTTCTGTTCCTTTAGAAATTTCACTCTAAAATAAATGAAGGGAGAAAGGGTACTTACACTCACAGCATTCAATTATACTAAGCAAAGTAGCAACTTCCTATACGAAGCAAATACCGGTTAATGCAACAATAGGCCATCCCGCCGCCTTTATGATGAAATGTTCTTGATCGAATTTTTTAAAAAGATTTTTAAAGATTGCGATAAAAAAAACTTTATGCACAGAAATCTCTATTCCGAGGCTGATACCAACTTGAAAAGAAACTGGACGCCGAAACTACAGCAGGAGTCAAACACCACCACTCGAATCAGGAGTAAAACAACTTAACTCCACTCGTGACGTCCTTTTCGTTGACGTCATCTTACGACGATTACTTACTTTATTTTCAAGGTCTTCACATTTAAATATTTATTCCAAACCACACATTTTTGGATGTTCTTTATCTAGCCTTTCTTTGTAATAAATGAAGGGCCAAAAATGATGAGGGTTCAACGCTTTTATTTTAAAATAGATCAGAATTTGAGAGTCCGTCAAAATATAAACGTTAAAACTGCTTCGAGCATGGATCCTTCATAGTAGAGAAAACATAATGTTATAATCTCGCTAATATCAAAGTGAGGCCAACATGTATGGCCTCAGACGCGTGGTTAATTACGTCTTTCCATTCATAAATTTTCACTGTTACACATTTCCCAATTCATCAGCCAATCGCGAGTATTTTTTAATTCATAATTTTGAAAGTCACGTGTTTGAGGCCATTTGGTCTGAGATGTTGGTTTCACGATTATGACGTCATATTCGCTCTACTACAGTCCATTCATGCTCTAAGTAAAACTGTGTATGTCTACCAGACATGACACTTTGTTTCGCTTTTCTACACAATCACTCCAGATGGACGGTCATTCATCTTTTAATAATCCAATAAAATTTTCAACCGATATAACGTATTACCATAATTTAAGATTATATATTTTATATAGATTAATTTTATATATTAAAGATTACCTCATTATATACCATAGATTAATTTTATATATTAAAGATTACTCATTATATACCCATAGATTAATTTTATATATTAAAGATTACCTCATTATATACCATAGATTAATTTTATATATTAAAGATTACCTCATTATATACCATAGATTAATTTTATATATTAAAGATTACCTCATTATATACCATAGATTAATTTTATATATTAAAGATTACCTCATTATATACCATAGATTAATTTTATATATTAAAGATTACCTCATTATATACCATAGATTAATTTTATATATTAAAGATTACCTCATTATATACCATAGATTAATTTTATATATTAAAGATTACCTCATTATATACCATAGATTAATTTTATATATTAAAGCACGTATTCTATCATAATTAATATTAGCGATACTTTTACTCTAAGTACTACAAAGATACCTGAATAGACATGCCTTGGAAAATGTTAGACATGACTGTCAGTGTTGAACTTATCTGAGTAAATGTTATCTGAGGAAACGTGCTTATCGATTCATCTAGTATCTAAAAAAAGAATGGGTATAAACGAATGCGGAAATTACGTACGGTCAGATGGTGATTCATTTCCGTCCTTAATTCCGTCTGAACGTGATCTTGCTCTTCGGCTTCTTTGCTGTAGACGTCCCCTATATTTGGCCAAATAGGCGAATTGCTGGTAATAAAATCGATTGGCAATATATAAACACCTTTTTCTTCGTATATATATTTATTGATTACGATTGCAGAAACTTTATCTGTAATAAATATACAATTGTCAGAAATAAGAATCTTATGTATTTATATGTAGTGTATTTTTATTTGAAGACACGTGATACGGACACGTGATTGTAAACACGTGATACACAGTCCATTTTCTTTTAACATTAAATTACCTAAATTTGTAGTATATTTCTTTATCAAATAAATAACGTTTGTAGATGTTATGTTTTGTAAACAGTTACATATTTTGTTTTAAACGAAGAATTAATAGCGGTTTTAAAAGAAACTTTAATCAAAACAAACCATTAATAACAACAAATGTGTTGTTTTTAGTATCAAAATTAATATGCAAAAAATTAACTCATATAAATGTGCAAGATATTTATACTACCTTACAAAAAAAGTTAAATATATACAATAGTTTTGTGAAAAGGCTCATCATAGTTTAAAAATGTCACACCTTAAAATATCTTATTTGTATCAAAAATGTTAACGAAAATTTGACAAAAAGTTTTCTTAATTATATACCAATTAAATTTATAAATTTATCACGCCAATCGCTTCTCTAAATTTACAAATCGAGATAATATTTTATGGCTATAACGAATTAATTTTGTGTTAAACAACTCATATAGAAGTTTCATTAATTTTTACGGAAAATATAATCGGAACATATATTATAAGAAATTCATGAAATATGAGCAACCTTATGAATAATGATAGATTTTCAAATAATATTATTTTCATTTTAAAATAAAATTTAATTTCACGAACCTACTTGAAACAAAAGTAATACACCAATAAAAAATAACAAAAAAAAATCTGAAACAAAAGTTTTCCAAATCGATTTTTTCCAGGTTAAGAGTTATTGCGGTCAATACCCATTGATAGACCCATCACCCACCGATACTTGTCATTAGTACACCACAAACGCCACTGCACATTGCCCCCTTTCTCACTCGAAAACACACTTTCACAATCAGAGCAGCTTTTCAAAAAAATAAATGAAGCCCTTTCCAGTTCCAAGAGCCTCAGAAAACTTTCTCGGTTTTGTCTTGAACGTCTTTAGTGACTTGGACATTGTGATGTCGCCATTGAAGTGGACTAGCAACCTGACCGACACTTCTCGGTTTTCTGCTATTCCCGTATTACTTTCTCCGTGACTAGCTCAAAAGAATCCGCTTTCTGCAGCAAAAGTCCGAGAATAGGAGCAGCTCTTGTAAGCTCGACTTTTATAGCTTCTGCTAATGTTCTGCCAGAAGCACGTTTGGAAAACTTCTAAGGGCAAGGTTGCAAGGGATTTTTTTCTTTGTGTTTTGTATGTTTGGAAGGTAGTGAAAGAAATGGGGGCTTTAATGGAAGGATAGGTTATTCAATTGTATTCTGATGTTTCCGACAATATTTCATAAAATATAAGTGAAAAGTTATATAAAAAAAACAAATTTGTATATTTTTGGAGTTTGGGATTGTATTCCCCTTTGTCCTAGAGTAACAATTTTGTTGGTTGGTTAATTAAAGTGTAGTTAGATATGAATACAATGATGAGATTAATTATTTTTGAAAACATTTAAAATTTCTATAGTACTTAAAATTTGAATTTTTTCAAAATGTTAAGATAATTTTGAAATATTTAACCTGTCATTTTATAGCATTATTAAGTTTTCGTTGTTTTTAAAATCACCTTACCTTAAGTATAAGTACATTTTGTTACTGTACTAAAATGTTAAATTATTTGTTTAATTTCCATAAATTATTTTCCGAGAAACCTCTTAATAAAATAAGTAATATTTTAGTACACATATTAGCCATGCAATGTTTTACAATTTTAATATTTTTTATATAATATCTTAGCTAAATAAGGATTTTGCAAAGGCAATTATTAAGTCGACAAAGTTTTGGTCACTTAACAGTTTGTTTACAATTACTTTTTAAGTACTTCTCAACTAATACAACGAAATAATGTGAAGCAGTAAACTATACACATTTTGAATTATAGGAACTAAAAAACGCATATTTTATTTGGTTTTTTTAAAATAACCATTAAATCTATTTTTACAACCTCATCGTCAATAATATATTTTTATACAAGACTGGAAGGTTTCCATACTCTTAAATAAAAAGGAAGCATATTTTATTAAATGTTTTATATCGATGCATTTATATAATGGCATCAATGAAATGTCATGACATTTATATAACGACATTTCAATGATTTGTCAAGACATCCAATTAAAAATGTGTCGCTTTGTTTTAATAATTTAAAAACAACAATCGTTATTTGTTTCTGACACTTAATTTTTTTTCACCTACAACAATTAGAAATATGGAGATTATTATTTCAGGACTTAAATGAGCTATTAATCTCAAACTCATCAAAAATTCCGTTAACACGCTTGTTCCCTAACGCACATTCCTTTATGTATTCTCAAATATAAGATTTGAGTGACCAAAACTTCTGATTTTTAAATAGAACTCAGCCAATAAAACTTAAGTAACAAAAGATTTAAACAAATAATATTATACTTCTAATTTTAACGCACACGTTCGAACGACTGAAAATGAGACAAAAAATCATAATGGCCCTTCAAAACATTTAACCTTATAAACAGTAATAAATAGGCAACAATAAGGTTATTCACTCTTTAGTAGAAACTTTTGTTACACTTTCTATAAAAAAAAATCGAATTGGAATTTCCACCATCCTTTTTGCAATTTTATTTTCGCGAAGGAAAGGGTCAACACAAATCCACAAAGTGCGAATAAATAAGTAATGTTGGTATAAAATTGCTATTTGAGTCCGTCCATGAGGGTTGGGCTGAAGGTAGAATGTGGGAGAATTGGGTAGGGGGCGGCTAAATCCATCTCAAGAGTTAGTAGGAAAAAAGGGAGCAGTTCTCCTTCAATAAACGTCCCTTCTCTTTCTCTCTCGGTAACCATGACAACTGGAAAACACCCCCTGAGAAATTTTCCATTCGACGAAGGGAAAAAATCAACGTATTCCCCCCCAAAGGTGTGTGTGTGGTTTATCTTTTCACGTGTTAGTAACAATGTGCATAACTATTGCAATCAGATGGTAAGTTAAAACGTTGAAATCATTTTGTCATGGTTAATTTTATTAAGAGGGTCCGATACCCTTAATTCGCAAAAAAAGTCATTTTTTTTTATATTTAAAAAATAATATTCAAACTTATCTTAATAACTCACAAAAAACTGCTTCAAAAAATTTCTATTACTTTTTTAGTTATGAATGTTTTAAAGAGACACTCTCTTCAAATTTCCCTAATATAAAAGCTATATGTAAACTTTAAAAGCAAATATCTCTGTTCGTGGTTTTGAAATTTAATGAACACTAAAAATGCTAAGGCTTTTTTACTATTATACTTAAAATCATAATTTTTGTGTGTATAGCAAGATAAATATATTTTAAATAGATGTATGCATTCAGATTTCCTATTTTTACCATAATTTGTTTTTTAAAACCACTTAAAATGGAATTTTATTTTTTTCGTCAATTTTTTTTCCAAAATTTCTAATATATTTTATTTTTTTAAAGTGATGTATCTGAATCAAAATTTGAATGCATACATCTATTTACATTTTATTCAAGATCTTAAATAAAAAAAATTGCTTCAAAATATTGAAAAACAAAAAAGGAGTAGGAATTTTAAAATTGTTAAAAAATTTACTAAAATTTTAATTTAAAAATAAATGTGCAATTTAAAAAAAAATTGAGCGTCTTAAAATGGTTTTTTATGCATATTTAGAAAGAGAAAAAAAATTGGATTGTACAAGTATAAAAAAAAAAAAAAATGTCGAAGGTATCGGACCCCCCCCCCCCCCCCCCCTTAATACAGATTAAGACAGAATATTTTTCGATAAAGAAAAAAAAAGTAAGCTTAATGTTTTGGAAATCATTGAAGATAGGAAATACTATCTTCTATATTACATTGTGTGTACACACACACACACAGAATATATATATTTATATATATATAAAAAAGAAAAGTTGTATATAGATGAATATAACGTAAGGCTCGTATTACGAATTGAGCCTTTATTCTGATTATTACTAATAAATTTAACGGATCTATAATTTGAAAATCTTTAAAAATATTTTATAAATATAAATAATTGTCGGTGAAATATTTATTTCGTGTTACGTCAAAATGATCTTAATCTTAAACAAAGCTTAATCTTAAACAAAGCAAAAGCTTTTTCACATTTCAATATGAAAATATTTAAAACCCGCATTTCAGATTTATCTCACTTTCACATAAATAACTAATTGTAATATATATTGGCTAATAGTAAATATATTATTTAATATTGTCACAGTGTTTTTGCTCTCTACGCTCGAATATAAAAGTAACAAATTTAAATGTGAATACACATTAAGATAGATATACTTAGTTTCAATTATTTTAATTTAAAAGTTTTAAGTCTAAAAAATTATGTAAAAATGTGAAACGATAAATGCAAACTGTAGGTAACTGTTGATGTCGTTAAAATAAAAAACGTAGCTTTCTAAAACTTTTTTAAAAAATTAACTTACTTATTGCTGGTTATTTACAACAATGTGTCTCAAAACATTTCCTCGTTACGCTCCTTCCCCTTTATTTTACTTAATATATTTACATCCATTCTATATAAAATTGTGTTTTAAACTTAAAGGTTATGGAGCTCAGATTGATAATGCCCGATAAACATGATAATTCTCATTATATATTAAGTTTTTATAACAGAAAAAAGATTATCGAATAGAAATTATACAAATGTCCGTTATATATATTATATAAATAAATAATAATAAACACACATGATAAAAAACTTTAAAAAGAATACTTACAAATTGACACGAACATTAATTAAAAATATATAATTGCTTAATTATAACCCTAAAAATGAAGCGCGACATTTTTATGATGATTAGGCACTTAGAGATCGATTTTGTAATTGTTTTAGTTTATTCATTTTTTCATAAAATAAAAAAAAAATAGTCATCAAATGCATTAAAGTGCTTTTTACAAAATCAAACTGTAAAAGTTTTTGATTATTTAATTAGATAGACAATTTTTATTTCCTTGCCCCCTTTTAAGACATTCTGAATTACGCCTAAAACAAGAGCGTAACTAATGAATTTTTTACGCCATGTTAATTTAATTCCCTCGCTAATTGTTTTCAAAATAAATATCAACTAAACTTTAAAAAAAAATCGATTTTTAAGAGCATTATACCACTAAAAATAAAAACCATTAGCTTTTTTATATTTATTGATTATTACCCGAATAAAAAACCGAAAATAATTTATGCTCAGAATGTGTTACAAATTGCTTTTCAAATATCGAAAGAACACTTTTGTATGTATCCCCAAAATACACAAAAGATTATTATAATATCGACTGGATCTCCCCTTCTGTATTGCAAAGATGTTGAACACTTTTTATCATTTATCACTTACTACACTAGAGCCCTACAGAATGGCTGACAAAGAATGTCTAAAGCATACAAGATGAAAGCGGATAGGCATTAAGTAGTTTATCATCACTCGACTTACAAAGCAGAGCTATTGAGTGATTAACGAAATAATGCATGGGTGATTTTCTAAGAAAGCTATATTTTTTAGGTATTTTTAGATTGTTCTTAAGGTTATGCTATGGAAACGGGACTAAAAAGTTATGTGTAACTAGAGAAGGACGCTATTTAGTTTTTACTATGCTTTTCAGTAATAAATTTTAACGATCATTTAGTAGAAAATGATGAACAATATGACACTGGGTGGGATTTTTTGAAAAATAAATACTGAAAGTTTTTCTTAAAATTTATTATTCATTTTTTTAGCTAGGCTGCCTGGTGGTGAAAAATAAAAATATTTTTGCATTTAAATGGGAATGCTCTTGAATAATATTTAGAAATGGTAATGTTTTTTTAATCTCAAAATGGTTGCACAACTTCAAATATTGACAAACTAATTTGTTATAGACAATTTGTCGCAACAGAAATTTAATATTTTCGATGAATTTATAGGGAAATTTTCGTCAAATATGTATAATTTATCAATTTCAACAGCAATGAAACACTAAATAAAGTTTTACCTAAGCTTTGTTTAATAAATTAGTAAAGTAAACAGAAAAAACTAAACAATCCAATACATTTAAGACCCTGATTTCTATTCTCCTCACCAAAATTACATATGCCGAGAAACATTTAGTCTTATTTCAGTTCAAGAGACATATAACATATAATTTCAACACTACATATATAATAATCATCTGAATTTTATTCAAAAAATTTAGTATTATAATATTATTATGTAAAAATTCATTGTATGTTAGGATTAACAAAAAAGTAATTATCACAGTTAAATTCAGTGCTGTCATTGGTTAATCACATAATTAATTCAGACTGTGATTGTCTAAAAGATCTTATAATTTTCTCATAGTTTGAGTATTTTGGTCACAGTTTTAACAGAACGCAGGAACAGTTTTATTTTTAATAAATCGTCTGATTATGTTCACTGATAAAAAAGGATTGTTAAAATGAACATAAATGTAATGCAATCAAATCTTAATGCAATGCTGCCATTGGTTAATCACATAATTAATTCATAATGTGATTGTGTGTGTCTAAAAATTCTTTTGGTTTTACCCACATACTGTGAGTATTTTTGTTTACAGTTTTAACAGTACACATAAAAAGTTTTGTTTCACATAAATCGTCTGATTCTGTTCACTTATAAAAAAAATTGTTGAAATGAACATAAATGTAATAAAATCAAATATTAATTCAGTTCTGCCATTGGTTAATCACATACTTAATTCAGAATGTTATTGTCTAAAAACCTTTTTATTTTGCCCTTAGTTTAAGTATTTTTGTTCATAGTTTTAACAAAACACAGAAACATTTTCGTTTTGCATAAAATGTCTGATTCTGTTCACTTATAAAAAAATATCGTTAAAATGAACATGAATGTAATAAAATAAAATCATAGTTCAGTACTGTCGTTGGTTAATCACATAATTAATTCAGAATGTGATTGGCTAACAGAAAGTTTTAGTTTGCTTGTACTTTGAAAAGTTTTGTGCACAGTTTCAACGGAACGAAGGGATTGTTTTATTTTGCATAAATTGTTTGATTCTGTTCACTTATACGTATTTTTTTAATTTCGTAAATAAAATTTAATAATAGATAATAATAATAAGTATGTGCGTTTATGTTTTATTTGTGCTTGTTTTTATATTTATCCTATTTGATTCTGTAAAAAATACATTTACTGTAAAGAATATTAATGTTTTATATATATGCTTTTTTCTATACAAGAAAAAATACTATAAATTAAATAAAAGTTATCAAAGTAAGCAATTTTCTTTTAAATAACAATGCCTTGATAGTTTTCTTCAAAGGGTTTTACTATTTCTTGATTAAACAATAAGAAATTGTAATTTCCTTAAAAAGAAAAATCTCCCACGTATTATTTTATACAATAATTTTATTCACAAAACCAATTACAAGATCAGTCATTAAAAGATGTATTCAAACTTTTCCAGAAATAAAAACAAAATTATAATATTGAGTAACTGTTCCCATACTTCGTAAAATTTTCTTAAAAGTAAATTAATCACACATAAAAAAAAAACTCAAACATTTCCGAATTCAATTATAAACCTTTTTCCCAGTTCCACCCAGTTTTCCTTTCAATTTATTTTTAATTAATCTATTATTTATTCAAGCTGTAAAGTTGTAACTTCATCTCATACAGGATTGATTGGGATATTGTTTCGCTTTTCGAGTAGAAATACGTTGAGTCAAAGTATAGCTGTTAAATCTTTATTATTGCTTCCCAGTGGGTGGTAGTGACAATTTTCTTTATATCGCTGAAAAGAGCGCGTTCGATTGTTCGTAGGAAAACAAATTAGAGCGCAGCCTATATTCGAAATTAAAAAGAATAAATCCGCAAGGAATCTTTTGTGCGGATAGGGGTAATGTGTTATTGGTACTTTCAAGGGGCATTATTTTTAGAAATGGGAATAAATATCTCGGTAAATAGAGATTTTTATGTTTGTTGATTATTTTGTGTTTGTCAGAAAGGGGGATAAGTGAATTAAATTGTTGGAGCTCTAAAAATAATGTTTCTTATTATATCAAAGCATTGAATAACGAAATCTGCTGGGATGATCACAGTTTTTCAATACTTATTTATAAAGGGTTCAGAAAAAAACGATTGAGGTCCTCTTTTCTATTGAATTTGAAGTCTCGACGCATTATTATTCTTATTATCAAAAATAATATAATGTAAAATAATGTAATTGCAATAAGTTGTAAAACTGGAAGAATGGTAGTTGAAATTAAAATATTAGAATGCTGTGTAAGTCTAAGAGATTATATTTTGTGTAAGTCTGCAAAATGGACCGTCATCGTTTTCGGCCATCATTCTCGACTTTTCATATGCAAGAATTAAAAAAATAGGAAAACAAATGGAATTATAAATCCAACTAAAATTAAAAAGTCAATAATTTGAATAAATCTATGTACAAAACACCCGAACTGATACACCTAATTTTAAATTACGTGTTCAGACTTCTAATTAAAAGTAAAGCGAATTAACAGACTATTAAATATGAACTTTAATATTTACACAGCTACAAAATAACAGTTCTCATTAAAAAAAGAGTTATCGAAATAGATCCAGTTGATTAATGAAAAACCAAATTTTTTGCATTGAAATAATGTCTTTGAATGAAATAAATATAATGTAAAATAATGTAATTGCAATAAGTTGTAAAACTGGAAGAATGGTAGTTGAAATTAAAATATTAGAATGCTGTGTAAGTCTAAGAGATTATATTTTGTGTAAGTCTGCAAAATGGACCGTCATCGTTTTCGGCCATCATTCTCGACTTTTCATATGCAAGAATTAAAAAAATAGGAAAACAAATGGAATTATAAATCCAACTAAAATTAAAAAGTCAATAATTTGAATAAATCTATGTACAAAACACCCGAACTGATACACCTAATTTTAAATTACGTGTTCAGACTTCTAATTAAAAGTAAAGCGAATTAACAGACTATTAAATATGAACTTTAATATTTACACAGCTACAAAATAACAGTTCTCATTAAAAAAAGAGTTATCGAAATAGATCCAGTTGATTAATGAAAAACCAAATTTTTTGCATTGAAATAATGTCTTTGAATGAAATAAATATAATGTAAAATAATGTAATTGCAATAAGTTGTAAAACTGGAAGAATGGTAGTTGAAATTAAAATATTAGAATGCTGTGTAAGTCTAAGAGATTATATTTTGTGTAAGTCTGCAAAATGGACCGTCATCGTTTTCGGCCATCATTCTCGACTTTTCATATGCAAGAATTAAAAAAATAGGAAAACAAATGGAATTATAAATCCAACTAAAATTAAAAAGTCAATAATTTGAATAAATCTATGTACAAAACACCCGAACTGATACACCTAATTTTAAATTACGTGTTCAGACTTCTAATTAAAAGTAAAGCGAATTAACAGACTATTAAATATGAACTTTAATATTTACACAGCTACAAAATAACAGTTCTCATTAAAAAAAGAGTTATCGAAATAGATCCAGTTGATTAATGAAAAACCAAATTTTTTGCATTGAAATAATGTCTTTGAATGAAATAAATATAATGTAAAATAATGTAATTGCAATAAGTTGTAAAACTGGAAGAATGGTAGTTGAAATTAAAATATTAGAATGCTGTGTAAGTCTAAGAGATTATATTTTGTGTAAGTCTGCAAAATGGACCGTCATCGTTTTCGGCCATCATTCTCGACTTTTCATATGCAAGAATTAAAAAAATAGGAAAACAAATGGAATTATAAATCCAACTAAAATTAAAAAGTCAATAATTTGAATAAATCTATGTACAAAACACCCGAACTGATACACCTAATTTTAAATTACGTGTTCAGACTTCTAATTAAAAGTAAAGCGAATTAACAGACTATTAAATATGAACTTTAATATTTACACAGCTACAAAATAACAGTTCTCATTAAAAAAAGAGTTATCGAAATAGATCCAGTTGATTAATGAAAAACCAAATTTTTTGCATTGAAATAATGTCTTTGAATGAAATAAATATAATGTAAAATAATGTAATTGCAATAAGTTGTAAAACTGTAAGAATGATAGTCCGTCCAAAGAGCGTTAAAAAATTAGAATGCCGTGTAAGTCTATGATGGTATGTATCATCACAAAGTCACTTAAAGTCACTAAAAATCACACTTAAAGTCTGCACAATGGACCGTCATCATTCTTATCCTCGACTTTTCATACGCAAGTATTAAAAAAATAAGAAAACAAATGGAATTATTAAAACACCGAACACAAAACACCAGAACTGATACACCTAATTTTAAATTAAGTATTCGGACTTTAGCTGAAAGTAAAGCGAATTAAAGGACTATTAAATATGTACTTTATATTTTTACACTGCTATATAATAACAGCTCTCATTAAAAAAGAGTTATCGAAATAGATCCAGTTGATTAATGAAAAAATACATTTTCTGCATTGAAATAAATAGCTTTAAAGAAGGAAAAATATAGAAAAAGAGAAAAAAAAGCAAAATAAAAACTACACTACAATATTTTTAAACTCTGTGTGAAACAACATACGATATAATCTCAAAAGCTATCCTTTTTCATCATTTTAAAAATAGATCAAAACATATTTGGCAGCAACTCAATTTAAATTAGATAATCTATAAATACAATTGATACATCGAATCGTTTCAGTCACGTGGTTTAATGGTTTATTTTGGACAGCCTACGCAGAGATAAGTCTATTAATGAAGCTGTATAGCCTGGGATCTTGTGACGTCTTTGATACCTTATGAAAAACTGCCATATCTACCATTTATTACCGAGATTCGTTTACGACTATTGGGCTAACAATCCTCCAAAGAAACATTCGTCTTGGTTTCACGGATCATTGCTCATCCTTCCCTCTTTTTTCCCTATTTTTTTCCCTGCTCGGAGTCCTTTCTTTCAGATCTTTTTCATAGAAAAGTAACTAAAGGAAAGGATTCGTTGCGAAGCTTTGGGAGAGAAAAAAAGCAAATTTATCAGTTATCGCAGAGACTTGTAGTTAAAAAATTATAATGACAGAACTGGAAGACTAAAAAGAACCCCAAAAGAAAGAAAACCTTTGATAGAAATAGCGGATGGTTCAAGTAGGTTGTTTTGACAAGAGAAAAGTTACCGGGATTTTCTTGAAACATTGCTATTTGGAATTGGTGTACAAATTCTTTTAGACCATAAAGTGCTACCCCGCTCATAAATTTTAAAGTCTTTTTTTTTAAACATTAATAAATAGAAATAGATGGTTGTTGTCTTTTATTTTTGATGAGGTAGAGACTGGATTCATATTTAATGCTTACTGGAGCATTTTTATGAAGTTAGAAGGTGCCGTGAAGAATATTTTAGCACGAATAATGTTCCTTGGTTCATAAATCATATACACAATTTGAAAGTTTCTAAGAATGAGGACTGTTATTTTATGTATAGCTGTTGAGAATTTTATGTACCAAAAAGCAAGCTCAATAAAGTTATATATAAAAGCTTGAAAAGGACTGATATATTTGTTGTGAAAATTATATTAGTTTATTGAAGAAAGTAAAATAGTAATCAAGTTATACCTTTAAGTTTATGTATAGTTTTTCAATTTGAACTTAAATAAATTTAAACTGTCTTTATAACAACGTTGGCATTTTGTAAAAAACATTTGTTTAGATAATTGGTTTTTAAGAGTTATATAATTTAAACGAATACTTTCCAGTATTTAACACATTGAAAAATGAAAACAATATCGTATCTAAGTGGAATAGTAGAATAGTTTAATTTAAATTTCTAACACATTCTTTTTTTTAATTCTTTTATTATTTTAATAGAGAAAGATTTAATAGAGAAAGCTATTCTCAATGCTTTAAATTTTTAAAAAAAGTTTCCTAGTAGGGATTTTTTATAAAATTTTAAATTATGTCTATCACTGAATAAACTGGAAATACGCGAATGAATATATACATTTTGATTAGTTTTAGATACCTTTAGATTAGTTTTAAGTTTCAGTATGCACTACTATATGTCTATGCGATGGTAGAACTGTAGTGTGCATTACATTTCATGAAGCTTATGAGCAATACATGATATATTTTAAACATGTCCTTAAGTATGTTAAACATTGAACCGTAAAATGGAATGACATGCGCAAAAATATTATGAAAAGTATCGAATTCAAACTCTACACCAAAATAAAATAGCAAATATTACTCTTTAAATACCATCATCGGCTCTTAATAAAAGAATTTATGCACAAAAAAATAACAAAACACCAACATTTTAAAAATTATAATTTTAAATTTTTAACGATTAACCAAAATGTCAGAATTTCAGGATTATTCGGATTGATGACAATACTTGATTTAGTTATTTCTTAGATAACTTTATCAAATAGCTCCAAACTTAAACAACGCTTTTCGATTCGATTACCTTCCATAAATTTACATTGACGATCATCGTTAATAGTAATATTTTTGTCAGTTGGAATTTATAAAGTTGATCCTAATAAATAGAAAATTCCATGGAAATATTTTATTTCCAACTATTTCTTCTCATTTTTAGTCTTAATTGCTTTAATC
The DNA here is from genome assembly GCA_963932185.1 of Troglohyphantes excavatus. Lineage (NCBI taxonomy): Eukaryota > Metazoa > Arthropoda > Arachnida > Araneae > Linyphiidae > Troglohyphantes > Troglohyphantes excavatus. Next base: position 52,601,273 of record OZ010672.1, on the reverse strand, counting down.
CTTGTCAGAGAAGGGATCGTTCGTAAGGAATGGAAGGTGGCCTAGGATTTTGGATCTTTGCCACTATTCGTTTTTCTTGATAGCTTAAGAAAGGATAAAACTTTTCTTGAATACAAAAGATAAGTATGATGATACACACGTGCTGTGTATGAAAAGTGAGATAATGAAAGTTAGATTTTTAACTTATTGTAGTATTTTTCGACCGGAATATAATGGCTTATTTCTTGAGATGCATCTGTATGAATGGATCTTTAAATGAATTCTTTTGAGAAGTGAAATTTATTTGCTTTTCTTACTAAAATAAAGGAAGTGGATTTTTCTCTAAAATTCATTCGAGGCTCAGATGATTATCTGAAATTTCTAACAATTAAAAACACATTGTTAGAAGTTATTACAAAATAGTTATTAAATAAATAGTATATAAAATAGTTTTTTAAAATAGTTATATAGAATAGTTTTATAAAATAGTTTTATAAAATAGTTATATAAAATAGTTTTATAAAATAGTTTTATAAAATAGTTATATAAAATAGTTATAATATAAAATAGTTATATAAAATAGTTATATAAAATAGTTATATAAAATAGTTTTATAAGATAGTTATATAAAATAGTTATAATATAAAATAGTTTTATAAAATAGTTATATAAAATAATTAATGGTTATTTTAAATATATTAAGTTATTTATATTCATAGTTATTTTAATAATTTAATTATATTAATTAAGTTACATATATTCATAGTAACATTAATAGTTAACTTAATTATATTAATTCAGTTACTTGTATTCATAGTTATATTAATAGTTAACTTAATTATATTAATTTACTCATATTTATAGTTATATAAATAATTATCTTAATTTTATTACTTAAGGTAATTTAAACAAAGAGTTATATAAAATAATTATTAATTAAATTAAAAAAATTATCGTAATTTTTTATCAGTTATCAATTAATTAATCGATATTACGAAGATAAAAAAAACCGATAAATGTAATAATAGAATATTATATATATAGAAGCTTAGGATTTGTAAATATTTCATAAGTATATTAATTTTAGGAGTCTTTATCATATTTTAATTTCTAAAAAAGCCCAAATTTTGCGCTATAATGTTCAAGAGCTCATGTTTAATGATTTTATAATTTATTGTCAATGATTAATAGATATCTATACGATTTTATAATTCGAGATTTTTCTTATAAACTACATTAACGTTTATCAGTTTCTAAATAAACTATTTAAATTCGAGAATTTAATATAAAAACTTCATTGCTGGTTTTCTTTAATCAGAAAACATTATACGTACTAAATCAACACATTCAGTAAAGAAATTAAACTAAAAGTACCGTTTTTAAATAATTCACAAACCTTTTTTTAGAGTTACCATTTCTCGATCTACAAATTCTCGTGAAACGTCTTTATCTGCTTTCCATAACAGCATCTTCCCTATCAGAATGCCTTCCCTCAAACTCCTATCTACCATAAATAAAACCCAAGTAAAAAGTATAGCAGGAATTCAGTGCGACAAAGGGGGAAACCCCCTAGGGGGAAACATAGCGCTCTTAGAGTGTTTCCTTCCACGAAGACGTACAGAAAAGGAAACTAAACGCTGCATTTGCTTTTAGTGACATCGAATATGCCCCAGTATCCAGTTTCCTTCCTCCCTTGTTTTCACATCACGTTCGACATCATTTGCATCCAATTTTTGTGCACGAACTGATTGCCGAACTTGCCTTTAGCACGTAGGATGGTAAACATCGGATTCGTTGGTTGCTTGCCACGTGTTTGAGTTGTCTCTGTTTTGAATTGTGTGGGGCTCGGTTGGGAGCTCGGGGAATTGAGTGGGAATAACAAATGTAAAGGGGCTACGGACTACATTTGGATCAGGAAAAATAATCGATAGTTAAGAAATTGTTATTTCGGTTAGGCACTTATGCGTAGTCTGGTAATTTTTTATTTTCAAATGATTTTATGTGATGTAATTTATGTATATGTCGAGATATGTTATTGAAGTATATTTACGAGTAAAAATTATGAAAATATATAGAATATTCTAAAATTAAAAATGGGATGCATTTAATGCTTGAATATTAATTCGAAAAAATTTTAAAATCATTTTACAGGAATAGCTCTAATTTGTATAGGGCTAATGATTTGTCATTAGTGATTACTAAAGGATTATCATTTAAACTGTGTTGACTTACTATTAAGTATAATAATAAGAAACTTTGGTATGGAAAACTTAAATAATAAATTCTAAGTACACAGTTGGAGTTTATTGTTCAATTAATTTAAATAAGTTTAACTACGATTAAATGAAACGTTTAGTTTCAAACCCTTTCTCAATTCCTTTTCATAAATTTTACAGGAGTCACCAAAAACGTTTTAGAGCCTTGTATTATGGTATAGTTAACCCATCAGTTTGAATGCATTTTCAGATTAGATACAGACACTTTTGATTAATATCGCTTTTCTAGGTGATATATTGCATTAAAAACTTGTGCGGAAAAAGATTTCGCCAAAAAAAATATTTAAATAGTTTTGAAACTAATCGCTTCAAATAACTAATAAAATAGTTTTAATTTATATTAATATTAATTTACTAATTAATATGATTTAGTATTGCATTTTCATCGGGATAACACAAGTACGTCGAGTTTCAAAGCGCCTTAACATTTGGAATGTGATTAAAATTGTATGGCAAATTAAGGCAAGAGATGAAACAACGACAGCAAAGTGAGCTGTGGAAAAGTGTTTTATAATGAAAATGAGCTGCCTCCTTTAAAATAACACCCACTATGAGTTTTAAGTCATCCAGATTGATTTCCGAGGCGCTTGTTTTGCTAACCCAATTTAAATTAAATATATTTAAATGACATTTTTAATAATTACATTTTTCTCTATTACATAATAGACACATTTCGAAGAACAGACATCAAAACAAAAGAATAGCCACGCATCTTATTCCAGACAACTCCTAATGCATTTCCAGCAGCGGCAAAATCCATTTTGAAAGCGTTATTTTTTGGCTTCTTTCAATTTATTTCTTACCCAATTTCCTACCCCCCCTCCTGGGTGCGAGCTTCTAAATTCAATAAAAGTAATGGAATGCAATACAATCGATGGAGAAAACCCTTGGTGTTGACATTCTATCAGCGACCACTAGCCCAAGATGTTTTTCTTCAGCAGCAATCTTCAACCGCGAAAGGTGGCTTTCCGCTGCCATGCCTAAATAACAATCTTCTTAGCCGCGAGGTTGCCTTCTTACAGGATTGGCTACAGCGGAAACAACATAAGCCCACAAAAGCGTAGATATTATTAAATAGAAGTAGGTTACAGATTTCTGCAGTCGATAAAAGTTTCTACGTTTTGGTGCCGAAATCTAATCAGTGGATATACGCTTACCTTTTTGCTATTGCGGAAATTAGAGGAACGCGCACGTTTTTCTAGAATAATGGGAATAGGATTTTGGATTTTTCTGTTTTGGTTGTGAAACTAACTAAACATTAGTTTACTATTTTTTTTTATTTATAGAGGGTGCTTTTGCTTCTGTATTAATTGAATATCGGATTCTTAGAAGGATTTCTTAAAAGGGTTATTTCCAAGTCGGTGAAAGCATTCTTAACATATAATTTATAAACCTTGATCTAATCAATGTGCCCTTCATTTTTAAGGGTGAAGGAAATAGAGAAACTAACGAGTATTTGAAACTAATGAAAAGAGATATAACCCAGTAGTAGTTTATCAGATTTATATGAAAAAAATTAATTTTTGAGACATGTTCGTTATGTTTAATTAGAATATGAATTTTAATTAACAACCCTTTTGAAATATATTTTTTAATTTGCATAAATTATTATGCGTAATTTGTGCGATGTTATTTTGTTTTATTTGAAAAGAAAATTTCTTTAATAAAAAATAAAATTTATTATTTAGATTTCTAATTTGAACTGGCAGACTTTATATTTCTAGAAAATTGTCTTATTTTTAACAAGAATATACTTTTATTTAAACTTTGAGAAATCATATGTATGAGAAACTATACCTTTATTAAATAAATAAAAATGGGATTTAAAACATAAACTGCGTTGAAAAATTGGTATATTTCCGAAGCAAAGCTCTTGGAAAGAACAGAAAATTTCAATGAAGTTATTTTAAAGTTATACCTCTGAAATCACATATACAAATTATATACAATTGCCCAAAACGAATTGTAATTACAGAAGGTGTCCTTATAATTCCTGAAACATATGTATTTAAATATTTGTTCATAATACTAATTCGCAATGCTTTCTGTGAAACTTTCCTCCAAACAAAACGCATTTCTATAGCATCATACGAATTATTTTAAGTATGCCAAGTTTCAAATTGATATAGCATTTATAACGAATCAAATTGAAATATAAAATTTTATATTAAAACTATATCAGAGTTAGTTATATAAAATCATTATTAAAATTAATTAATTATTAAAATGTAGCCTTTTTTTTTTAAATAACATCATCTTTGAAATAACACATTTCATGAGTTTACACTTATATAGATAAGTTACGGCGCCATTTTTGTTGGATGTACATATTTACTTTATGAAATGCAATAGAACGAAATAATATCATTTCGTTTCAATTCTAAATGAAGTCATTTAAACTTATGACAGTCAAACCTAAATAGAATCCCACGATCATTTCATTTACAAACCGTTAAACACGAGCCGAATTTCTTAACCCCCATTACGCAGCCTTATCCTATTTCAAAAATAGCAGTATCAGCAGTTCATAGCAATTCAACGAACGACTTCTCAGTGGCAGGGCGCATTGTAATGAGAATTCCGTGCCATAAAGATAGAATAATTTTATAACATCCAAATAGAGGTGGGTACCATGAAAATAGAATTACTTTTCTTCAGAATACCCTTGAAACAGGGGACTAATTTGAATTTTCAGCGGAGCACTATGCTCCGGCGAATTAGATCAGCTAACGCGATCTTTCGGAAGAATAGCAAATGTAAAAAAGCGAGTTCGTTCCCCACTCGGAAAATGGAATTTCTGAGTTGGTCCATCAAATGAGGGGGAGTTAAATGAGTGGGAAGGGGGGGGGGGGTACAAACCAAAATTTAATCACTGGAGGCGAAGTGTAATTTTTCTTGTCAATAAAAATTGCCCAGTTTTCTTTTTCTGTTTTATCGTAGGATGGGGGATTTTGTTTTAGATTATCTTTGTGAAATTTTAAGCATTTTATATTCCAAATATTGTCTTATATCTTATAAAGTAAAATCATTAATAGCATGAAGTGTAGTGTATGAGCTTGGAATTGTGTTGTTTTGATTTAGGTATTTCTTATCTATTTTTAATTTGGTTGATGTATTTTATGTATCAAATTGTTTTGTTTTAAAGTTTTTTTATGCGTCTGAAGTATTTTAATTTATGAATTTCACCCATCAGTCCATTATTCCAGTCCTTTACTTTACAAAATTTATTCAGAGATTGCCCTAAGCGTGGTACACGTTTGGTAATTTTAAATTAGACATTTTCTCTAGATTTATTTTGGTTCATGTATTTTATCTTTAGATTTGTGTTGATTTCTTTTATTTTAATTATTTAGTATTTTAATTTATGAATTTCACCCATCAGTCCATTATTCCAGTCCTTTACTTTACAAAATTTATTCAGAGATTGCCCTAAGCGTGGTACACGTTTGGTAATTTTAAATTAGACATTTTCTCTAGATTTATTTTGGTTCATGTATTTTATCTTTAGGTTTGTGTTGATTTCTTTTATTTTAATTATTTAGTATTTTAATTTATGAATTTCACCCATCAGTTCATTATTCCAGTCCTTTACTATACAAAATGTATTCAGAGATAACCCTAAGCATGGTACACGTTTGGTAATTTTAAATTACACATTTTCTCTAGATTAATTTTGGTTAATGCATTTTATCTTTAGGTTTGTGTTGATTTCTTTTATATATTGAAAAGACATTTGATAATTGTATATTTATGTATATAATTGTTTAGAAAAATAATCTAAACAAGTTACATTTTTAATTTTTATTCCGATTATTTGTTAAAATAATTTTATGCTAACTTCAACTATTGTTTAAATAATTCCGTGATATATATTAAGATCCATTCCCGATTGAGCTTTTCAGGCGAATCTGCTAGTCCATTTATTGAAAAATGATTATTTTTCCATTTTAAGACATAACAAATAATAAGGAATCGTTATAAGTTTAAACAGCTTTTCTACTTAATTTTATGTTAATAAGCATTCACTTTTTATAAAAAACTGTAACTTAGAAAAATCTTACGTTATCATAAAATTCCCTTATTAAATCATTACTTATATTCATACAAAAAAATCCTTTTCCTAAAAATAAAATATTCAAATAAATTAATAAATTATATATTGCTATCTAAAAATGAAAAATAACATTTACAAAAAATAATTTTAAATAATATGTTTTGATAAAGAACAAACATTAGATACAATCTCTAACCAAAGCCTACAATTTATATCTACCCCTTAAGAAACGTATCGCATAATAATCCGATTTAAAATCCACTACCATCAACAATTTTTTTTCGAACCTCCTACCAAGAAATTAAAAAGCAGATAACTCTAATAACGGGTAATATGATTTAGAAATCCACCCTACTACTTATATATAAACCATAAACACTTACCGAATGACGAAATTTTCCGCTCGGTTCATACCGTGACGTCACCTCCTTTATATGGCGTCATCCATCAATCCGACCAATCGATGAGCAGGGAACTAACCTACATTTAACTCCTCAGAACCTGGTAATGAGTAATCTTTCCCTTTTGCTAGAGATACATGCGGAGATTTATGAATTACAGGAAATGTAATCCGCTTAGTGCATTCTGTAGAAGATATAAACCTGAGCTTCTAAACAGGAACTGACGTTGTGGAAATAAATATCAGTTCTATGCCATTATTAATTCATCTAGGGTCTATAATTTTGGGAAAAAGTAGGAAAGGGCAGTCGTAAAATGTTCGAAAAAGCTTTATTTTTGCTTCCTTAAAATATATATTTTCGTGGGCGTATAGTTGGAAATGAATCTTAAGACTAAATTCTATACGTGATTTGTTGACTCTTCTTGAAAAGTGGATATAAAATGCAATGTTGAGCTTACTTTAAAAAAAAAACTCATGTGAGTTTAAAATGCGATGCATTTTTGAAAAACAAAATTCGGAACATAATCTGACTAAGATAAGAAAAAGAACATAGATTCTTTTATCAAATTTTTGTTTGTTGTAAATCCTTTGGGATTTAAAACTGCAAAGAAGTAAGCATGCGTTTAGCAATGTAACTTAAAACCATAAAAATCTTTTTATATAATATACATTCAGTATTTAAGTACATTAAGATAATGTTTTATTTATATAAACAAAGGCGATTAGGGTAATGTATCCAAAACTTCTATAATATTATTGGTATTTCTTTTGAAACAAAATGTCATTGTGAAAGTGGATAGATATTTGAATCCATAAATTTAATTAAACAAATTTGAAATGTTTGTATCATCGATTTATTTAAAATATTTAATTTAATAAAAAGAAGTCTACTACTCTTAATTGTTTTAAACGTATATTGTTCCTTTAAAAGTGCGAAAGTTATTTTTAATCTGCTTGAAAATTATTAACCTTTCCTATCCCCAGAACGTAGATTTAAATTTGAATATAATTACACATTAACATTTAGTGAAACAGTGATACATGTGATAACTAGTCTAAAATCTAAGTTCTACACCTGTATACATTTTAGGTACACTGTAAAAAAAAGTACTTAAAAATGAGCGCCTGAACATAATCATTATTCTTTGACTACAATTGCATCGTAAATGAGCGATTGACGTACTCAAAATTAAGTAATTGTACTTTCTCAAAATTTAACAGTGTAATTTAATATTGCTAATCTCAGCTTCTGTTCAAGCCATCTTAACAAAGCGACCTGATAAGCTTAAAATAATTGTTCAGAAGATGACTTTCCGGATTATTTTATATCAATTGCTTATATGGAAACTGAGCAATTACAACTTCAATTTTCTTACTTCCCATTCTTTTGGAACACCTTTTTAACATTTCTTCTGTCTATAACTTTATAACGTCGGTTTGGTAGTTTAACGGGTAAGACACTGGGCTGCGGTGCTAATGATCTGGGTTCGAATCCCGATAAGTCTTGGTTGTAATTATCGATATTTATTGAAAAGAATTTATTAAGGAAGCCTACAAAGGCAAACGTCTACTCGTTGTACTCATTTTTGAGTACATGTTTTTTTAAAAATTGAAAGTTATGTATTCGAAGCCATTATAAGCATTGAATATACTCAAGAATGAGTAAATTTTACTTACTTTCGAGTACATATTTTTGACAGTGTACATATATTAAGTCCTTCAATGATTGATTTAATTAAATTAATCAATTTTTTAGCATTAAAACGTCCTTTTTTAAGGATTTTTTAAGATGCGCGTCAATTGATTTAATTTCATTAGGCCTAAAAATATATTTCAACATCACCATGTTTTAGTTGTTAGAGTTACTCAAAATTCGTCTGATCATTAAACATTAAATAAATAAAGAAATAAATAAACATTTTAAACTACCGCAAAAACACATTGGTGCAACAGTAATTATAAATCAATTAATCGAGCCCTTAAAATACTCATTTAAAACTCAAAATTGGGATAATTATCGATCTACCCCAACATTGCTTATTACTGCGTTCCAGGATACGTTACTTAATCGAAATAACGATTAAGTTAAGAATGATTTATTCAAAAAGCAGCCACTAATTTAGATTCTCGAATAAAAATTCCGAGTTTTAATCTAAAAAAAATATAAGTACACCAAAACAGTTCTGAATTCATGAAATACAAATTATACTTTTTTTTGGCGAGAAAACTAAAGGATAATTTAATTTCCCAAATAAAATGGACGTGCAATCACTCTCCAGCCCCGACTCTTGGCATTGATTGTTAATGAGATAGGGGAAAAAATCCGAAGAATTAGCATGTGTAATGATCAGCACCCTTTTTGCTTTCCTCTTTTAAAGTAATTACTTAAAAAAACTGGGTAAATCAAACATTCAAACACGAGAGGTTGGATTTAACACGGATAAAAAACGTTCCTTTCATAAGAAACCCTGAGAGTTCAGTAGGTCTCGGCGAAATATTAATTGCATTAGAAATTAGACTTTAACACAATATTTAATTTTACTTTCTCTAATTTGGAAAAAAAATTGAGTTTGAGGTTTTTTGGATTGTGGCAAAAGGCGTGTTAAAAAAAAATAATAGTCTAATGTTTAGTTAAGTCAGATTGGGCATTATGCAAATTGAATGATGTTTTTAAACCGATCTAGAAACGAAATATTCAAAATTATATGTCGTTAGTCTTGAAGTTGAATAAGTTATTTTTCTCATATTTTGTATTTCGAAATTAAAAGAGGAATTTTCTTGTTTTATTCATTGCCGCTTTTGAAATCAAAATCAAATTGTTATTCTATTTCCATTTTTGTTATATTCTTGATCTTTGTCTTATTAAATTTAGACTTTTGAAGTCAGTATATTTTAACATTTAGATTATACAACATCATTTCTTGGAAATTTTTATTCTTATTTGAACAATTATAAGTATACTGGTTTGTAAAATATAAATGTCATTTCATTTGAATTAAATAATTTTATTTGCTTACTTTAATTCGTATTAAATAGTTTGTCTTACAAGTTCTTAAATAAGCATTTTTTCTCTTGGCAGATTTAGATTTACTTTTAAATTTCTTATTACATTGTTTTCTTCTTGAAATCAAAAATACTTTTTTTAATTATAGTCATACTTCTTAAATTTAAAAAAACAATTTTACAACGATTAATACACTTTAAAAACAAATCATATGATTTTAATGTGCATTATTTTTCTTTGAATATATCATAAGGTAATTGCATAGAAATCTTAAAGTTTGTAAGGTTAATTATATTATATTTCCATATTTTTTATTGTGTAAACGTCTTTCTTCGTGTTTTTAAGCTCGTAAATTATTAATTATTTATGTTTCTTTCAGCTAATATTCTGAATACCAGAAATCATTGGCATCGAGACAATAATAAATAACATCTAATGCATTCCAAATGCATATGACAATGTGTTCTACAGGTATGCAATATTTCTATAAACTATAATAAAAAAGATGAACAAAACCTACTATTATTTGCATTTAAGTATTTGTGTTTAAGTAAAAATGATATCCCTTTAGTAAAACTGACATCCGTTTTAAATCCTAATGTACAACACAAATAGACCATTCATAAGTATTAAATAAGTTTGTAGTATATTTATACTTTATTTTTCTATACAAAAACACTTTTTTTATTATAATATTTAAAAAAAAATTATTAAATTTTAATTTAATAAAATTAATAAATTTTAATTAATTAACATTTTAAAAATTTATTTTAAAAAATTCTTTCAATTTCAATAAACAAGTGAAAAATACTGCATGCATCAATCACGACTCTTAAGCTGAATGTAAAATAATGTAATCAAATATTGAAGAAAACCTGGAAAAAATACAATATAATCAAGTATTTTTCATCGAAAATATTGAGTTTGAAAACTATAATTTTTAAAAAGTAATAATGAGCTTTCAACTGTAACGAAAAGATGCCATAACGAAACCACGAGCTGCAAAATAGCGTTAGGAAGGTTGCATCTAATTGACAATCGGCTGCCGCTCATAACCGTCATTCTAAGCACGGGGCACAACGTAGAAAGTGTTCGAAATATAAAAAAATCACTCACTTGAGAATGACGCACACGCTTTAAAACCTGCGGCCGTCAAGATTGACACGACCAACCTAATTATTAAATATTTATGAAGTATATATATATATATATATATATATATATATATATATATATATATATATATATATATATATATATATATATATATATATATATATATATATATATATATATATATATATATATATATATATATATATATATATATATATATATATATATATGTAATATATTTTATAACTATTTCCCCCTTTAAAATGTACTTTAAATAACTTTCTTTAACTATGGATATCGCCCCCTTTTCGCAGTACAAAAGCATCCCTCATATGACTGCTTTCCCACCCACGCCACTTCTAAATCCCAAACCCAAACCTAAAAATGCGAACCAAAACCGAGATGAACCAATCAGAGGCGTCCACGGTCCAGTCTCCTTTTCATAATCTCCATCTTGATACACAGCTTCACGATGTAACCTCGAGCTAGCAAGTCGGGCTGTGAAGTCCGGAGAAATAAATGTTTGAATTGATCATCGGCCCTTAGTTTTATCCTTGCATCATGGAACTTATCATCTAATAACTAACGACTGCAAATCTAAATAATAATCATTACATATATATATATATATATATATATATATATATATATTTGTTAATTTATATCTATAAACAAGTCAATAAATTAATAATTAGTTTATTATTATTAATTATTAGAGTTTTCAACCAATCATTAGTTTTTGTTAAAGTACACTCATTTAATTTCGCACGCAGCAATAACAATTTATAAATTTATAAAAAAGCTTAAAATAAAAAGTTTATCGTTTATCTGCTATTTACGATATATATTTTCTCAGATAGATATTTTGCTATCAAAAATTCGTACTTATAAAATTATGCTTTCATATTATAATAAATGCAACTTTAATGTGTAGTATTGGAACTAACTGAATTCCACGTAACGAAAGAAATAACAATTTGTTAAGCAATACATAAAGCACGTTTACTTTAGTACGTACAACGTGACTTCACTAAACAACGTCATCAGCGAACAGCATTCTGGGGCAATCTGGAAAAGTGGTGCCCTATTTGGCCAAAATAGATGTGAGACATTACGTTGAAAAATTGCGCTTACGTACCAAACGTAATCCTTTCGTGGCCTATCCAACGTACCGTAAGTCGTTAGCTGAAAGTATATCACATAGCTGATAAACGACTTTTTATGGAATAGGTCGATCTAACAAGTAAAGTTTGATGCGGAAAAATACAGAATAAAGTATAATCACATTGCATTTAAATGATTTGTGTAAACAATCTTGTTTTTAAAGAAAATAAAAGTATTTAACTATCCGTTTTTGTTAAAAGATTTATATAAAAAATATACTTTTTACAAAATTATACTTATTAATGAATAATTTTACTGACATTCATAAAATAATAAAATAATTTTAAAAATATTTTTTTATTTGTTTTATGTGTTGCAAATCTTTTCTTAATGTGTTGGAAATAAAAAAAACTAAAACTCCTGCAGTGAAAAAACAATAGAACAACCAATATAAGCAGTTTGTCTTTTTGGCGCTGTTGGAAACTAGCCTGCAACATGCTAAAACGCCAAGTGATGAATTATCTAGCAACCAGCAAAACGGGAATTTAAAGTCTTTTTCTTTTTAAGTGAAGTTAGCACTAAGCAGTAATTACCACGCTCACTAAGATGAGCATTTAAACTTCTAAATACTTCTGCAAATAATTCTAAATAATGTAAATATTGTCGTTATTAAACGTAACTGTATTTGTCAATCAAATCGACTGATTCAAGTCTATATAAAAAAACAATTTATATAAACTACCGCAACAGATCCAATATTTAGCTCAGAGGGTTCAACAACAACTTACACTACTAACCAATAGATATATATAACACAAAACCGATTATTTATCTACTCATACTCCCAATCCATTATTGAACTCGAAATCCCCACACGATGCTAACCCTGATCCTTTTCGCACTTGAATTCTATTCTCATTTGAAAACGCATTGTTTCCCCTTCCTCGCTCATTAATGATAAAAGTGTGATAATAGAAAATAATGCTAAATAATGTAAATATTGTCGTTGTTAAACGTAACTCTATTTGTCAATCAAATCGACTGATTCAAGTCTATATAAAAAAACAATTTATATAAACTACCGCAACAGATCCAATATTTAGCTCAGAGGGTTCAACAACAACTTACACTACTAACCAATAGATATATATAACACAAAACCGATTATTTATCTACTCAGACTCCCAATCCATTATTGAACTCGAAATCCCCACACGATGCTAACCCTGATCCTTTTCGCACTTGAATTCTATTCTCATTTGAAAACGCATTGTTTCCCCTTCCTCGCTCATTAATGATAAAAGTGTGATAATAGAAAATAATGCTAAATAATGTAAATATTGTCGTTATTAAACGTAACTGTATTTGTCAATCAAATCGACTGATTCAAGTCTATATTAAAAAAAATATATAAACTGCCGCAACATATCCAATATTTAGCTCATAGGGTTCAACAACAACTTACACTACTAACCAATAGATATATATAACACAAAACCGATTATTTATCTACTCATACTCCCAATCCATTATTGACTTCGAAATCCCCACACGATGCTAACCCTGATCCTTTTCGCACTTGAATTCTATTCTCATTTGAAAACGCATTGTTTCCCCTTCCTCGCTCATTAATGATAAAAGTGTGATAATAGAAAATAATGCTAAATAATGTAAATATTGTCGTTGTTAAACGTAACTCTATTTGTCAATCAAATCGACTGATTCAAGTCTATATAAAAAAACAATTTATATAAACTACCGCAACAGATCCAATATTTAGCTCAGAGGGTTCAACAACAACTTACACTACTAACCAATATATATATATAACACAAAACCGATTATTTATCTACTCAGACTCCCAATCCATTATTGAACTCGAAATCCCCACACGATGCTAACCCTGATCCTTTTCGCACTTGAATTCTATTCTCATTTGAAAACGCATTGTTTCCCCTTCCCCGCTCATTAATGATAAAAGTGTGATAATAGAGAATAATGGCAATCCCTCAAATAAGCTGTTACCGCTCTGAGCTAATATATCATTCAAATGAAAGCCCGGTAATTGCGATTTACAAAAGGAAACACCAGAGTGTGTATGTGTGTGCGGGGGAGGGGGGGTCATTCATAAAGGAACAGAGAGACAACAGACTCGAAACTTGGAACACAGGGTCTTCCTTTGCAGGGTTTTAATGGAAGTTCACTCAAAATCACACAAATGAGTTGTCCAACTCCACTGTTGGAATTTGTCTTGAGCATTGCAATTGGAAACAAAATAGTTTGACCGGGAAGTCTTACAAAGTCTCGGAAGTTAGGAAGTGTAGCTTATGTTAAAGGGAATATTAATCTTTAGTATATTTGGTGATTCTCAAATATACGATTGGGTTTATGAAAGGGTCTTTGAAATGGTAGATTTAAAGTGGGGGGGGTATAGAATGAATAGTTTAGATTTGGTTAGGAACTTGGTGACAGGGTCTTCCTTTGCAGTGTTTTAATGGAAGTTCACTCAAAATCACACAAATGAGTTGTCCAAATCCAGTGTTGGAATTTGTCTTGAGCATTGCAGTTGAAAACAAAATAGTTTGACCAGGAAGTCTTACAAAGTCTCGGAAGTTAGGAAGTGTAGCTTATGTTAAAGGGAATATTAATCTTTAGTATATTTGGTGATTCTCAAATATACGATTGAGCTTATGAAAGGGTATTTGAAATGGTAGATTTAAACGGGGGTTGTTTATAGAATGGATAGTTTAGATTCTAATAAATTTCTATTTTTATTCTAGTTGAATTAGAAATATATAGTATATATGACGACGTTTTTATTAAAGATGGGTTTTTGTAAAAATGAATTAAATGAATAACTAGGTTTTTGAATTGACTTAAATGCGAGATTTTTATTTTTTAATTTTACCTGTTTGAGAAGTATGAACAGTTTTGTTTAAAATAATGTTTTATATTAAATTCTAGTTCTGCTAGAAATATTTTAAACATGCATTTTTAAACTATTTAATGTATTCTGAGTAATTAATTATTCATCCATACCATAATTTCATTAAAACTATTTTTTATAAATGTTGTTGATTACAAATATTTTAACAACGAGATTATATTATTTATTGATATTATTTAAGGTTATTTATTGTAATCAAATATTTATTTATTGATTTAAATAAATATTTGGAATGTTTAGAATTTTATGAATTGCATGTAGTTTTAATTAATATTTTTTTAACAAGTTATTGGGCTTTGAAACAGAATGCTTTATTATTAAACTGTACTATTTAAAATATATATATACTCTGATTTTAATTTTTTTATTGTTTGAATGAAAATTATACTATAATTTAGGACAAATAATTTATTTTTGTTTAATACATTAAATACAATATATTTCATTAAAGTTTTAATAGTATTAAATAATTTAATATCAATTTTAACTAATTTTTAATTTACTCAATTCAAGATTGTAATATATAGCTGAGAACTATTTAAATTTAATTCAACAGGGTGTTGAGATGAAGCTATTCAATGTTGCGTTAATATTGCAGTCTAGAGCTTTCCCATTCGTTAAATTTAATTTATACTCATTACTCTTAAGAAAGCTCCGAAGTGCCTCTTATTTTCCCACTAAAAAACTTTTTGTTGTTGTTAAAAGACCATAGTATGATAGTTTTAAACGCGTAAATATTCATTTATCAAATCAAACTTTACTTTTCTAGTTGCAGAAGACGACTTTGTTTCGCGTAAAGTGTGAAAATAAAATAAAAATAATATTTTCCTTCTCCTAGACTTGAGACTTTCTTTTTCCCAGACTTATCTACTTGAAGATAAAACGGGACTAGATTTTTCCCTTGAGTGTCTTAAAAAATGTATGTATGATAACAATTTTAAGTTCCGAAGGATTTTTTTTTAAATGAAGCTTTTTAATTAATTTTTTTACAATGATTTTGATTAAGTGTCTTTAAAAATATTTAAAATGATGATATATTCTGGAATTTTATGCTTTTAACGTATTTTAGAAATAAAATAACTTTTCGTTATTATATGTTAAAGTAAGTTTATGAATGACTATCACATCTGAGCGCGCGATTAATAATAAAATTAAGTCAATACATTATCATTATAAAACTAATATTCATAAGTTATTTCAGTATTTTTGCATACGATTTGTCAAGATATACTTTTAATTATTCTTACATTTTTATTACATTTTAAAATGTCCTTTATAAACAATATAACCACTGCTGTAACCAATTATATAAACAACTTAACAGATAGTATAACCAACCATTCCAACAATTAAACGAATAAATTATCCATTATCTAGTAAATGTAACCAATAATTAGCAAATTATTCAAACAATTAAACCAATAATGGAAATCATTTCTCAACTAATATAACTGAAAGCTAATTCAATCCTTTAACTATTTTTTCAAGTTTCCCCAAATAAATACATTTAGTATTATTAATGTAATGACAACGCATTAATTTATCCATCCAAGATAAATTAAAATATCAAAATCGCATCATCAAGCCTTCAGTTAATATTTATGAGCGCATTTTCATAATGACAGATATATCCAAAAGAACCCATTTACGCTTTCCGATGTTGTTTCATTTACTGATTGAAGTATGATACCTCATAAGAAAGTGCGATACCTCATTTATCCTTCCGAAATAAAATATTTATTAATGGAATCGCCTGTAATGTTCAATTAAAGGGCTACTCCAATCCTAATAGCGAATTTCGTAATACAAAGTTGATTTATGTTACTGCGTCTTCTGACGATTCCGATTAGCGAAGAGACTCTCCTTATCAGTACCTAACAGGCGTAACAAGTTTTAGCAATTTAGATATTAAGTTTCGATGAATTAAATCAACGAACCATTCGCATCACCCTTTAAGACTCCTCCCCCAATCGTACTTTAAAAGATTTTTAGAAACGTAGGGGCTGTACCCACATTTAATTATAAAAACATACATTTGCAAAAGTTAGCGTTTTTAGTATATTTTGTAATTAGTTTCTGTTGTTACAAACGCAGATGTTGACATGGTAAACAGTGTCTTTTATTTCATTATTTAACTTTTATGTAATTTTTGGAATTTAATGGAGGAACGCAATTACAGAACTTGTCTTTTTCACAATTATAAACTAATTTGTATGGCATTGAGACAGTAAAAACCACTGAGCAAAAATAATAATAAACAACCAATTTACACCTCTTTGAGCATAGGTTTTGCGTAGATTTAAAAACTCGTTTATGGTTTTCAAAAATACATTAAATGTTATACACTAAACACACATACTTTCTTTATTACTTATTTACTTGTACTTTACAAGTTTACAATTTCTTACATATACTTTACATACTTACTTTCTTACTTACAAGAAAAAGAAGACAAAAGGCACGGAAAAAACCTATTTTAAATAATTAATTAATATTATTTATTATATTAATTATTAATATTTATTATATTTATTATTATTATTCATTATATTAATTATTATTATTTATTATATTAATTATTATTATTTATTATATTAATTATTATTATTTATTATATTGATTATTATTATTTATTAAATTAATTATTATTATTTATTATATTAATTATTTATTATATTTATTATATTAATTATTTATTATATTTATTATTATTATTTATTATATTAATTATTTATTATATTTATTATATTAATTATTTATTATTATTACTATCATTATGTATTATATTAATTATTATTTATTATTATTATTATCATTATGCATTATATTAATTAATCTTTATTATTATTATTATTATGTATTCTACTAATTATCATTTATTATTATTATTATCATTATTCATTATATTAATTAATCTTTATTATTATTATTATTATGTATTCTACTAATTATCATTTATTATTATTATTATTTATTATATTAATTATTATTTATTATTTTTAATTTATTACAATTATTTTTAATAGTTTTAGAAAACAAATACTTCTGTGACGTAACGTGAGCAAAGGTAGAATATTTTCTCAACCTTTCTTCCGAATAGTATGCATCCGGACGAAACTGTAAAGTACATTGTTGCTCAATGGGAGTACTCGCTCCTGTGTTTATTATTGTTTTAGCTCAGTAGTAAAAACATGTTTTTAATGTCCCAATGTAATCCCAATGCAAATTAGTTCAATAGCAGATTGTATCGTATTCGATTTGAATAAAAAGTTTTATTTTTTTTTTCCAAATTATCTATGTCATTCAAATGCACTATTTGTTCTTTGTATTTAGCCAATATATAGAAGATGGTTTTCAACATTATTTGATGTCGATTTCTTAAATAGGAACTGATTTATCACAACTCAATTATGTTACTTCCCATTCTTTTGGCACATCTTTTTAACATTTCTTCTGTTTATAACCTCTTCACATCTCCCTGGAAGTACAACGGATATACATTGGGCTGCGATACTGAGGACTTGGGTTCAATTCCCAGTAAGTCTTAGTTGTAATTGTCGATATTTATTGAAAGTGATTTATGTAAGCAGCCTGTGTAGGCTACCATCTACTTTTTTTTATTCATTGTGCTTATTTTTCAGTACATGTCTTTTTCAAAATTGTATTCGGAGCCATGATAAGTATCAAATGTAATCAAAAATGAGTACATTTTACTTATTTTTTAATACTTATTTTCAACAGTGTAAAAATAATGTTAATAGACGTTTTATTATTTTTGATAACTTTAATAATCATTACATTATTTAATGTAATTTTCTATTCTATATACTTCCTAAAGACCTTTATAGATTTTGCATTCATTCAAATTGCATTCATCTCAATGAACTCTTTTACACTAACACCGAGTGAGAGTATTGCACCTACTGATAATATAATGAAAAATAGTTCTTTAATTACCCTGATTCCATTCCCATTTGCAGCAGATGTCTACCTCCCCTTGCACCATCATTCTTCTGTAAGTCTCGCACACCTTGTTCAATTTAGGAGACGCCGTGAATAACGCCGCGGGTCTAATCCTGTAAGCAATCTACAAATTATTCAACGGGCATTGCCTCTAGGGACCAAAACGGCATCTGGAAAGTGCAGCAGAAGCGCGAAACAACTAACACAGTTATTGTTCGGCTACGAAAGCGGGAATGCACTGATATATTATACATTTCTTCTATCTAGATGCAGGTTTGACAGTAAATGATTCTGTAGAGTTACGGTTGGTCAGATTGGTTTATCAATATTATTTTAACTGAATTTAGATGTCTTTGATTGGATTTTTGTCCAGTATAAAATGCATTTTTTATTCATATCAAAGGAGTACATAAAAATTCATTTCAAATTGCCAAGCTTGTGACGTATTTACATTATTATGTGTTTTTTTTAATTTCCAAGTTTACGATATATCTACGTTTCTACTTTTTTCAAATTGCTAAGCTTGTGACATATCTTCGTTTTTCAAATTTCTAAGCTTGTGACTTATCTGCGTTTCTACGTTTTTCAAATTTCTAAGCTTGTGACATATATAAGTTTTTCAAATTTCTAAGCTTATGACATATATACGTAGTTCAAATTTCTAAGCTTGTGACATATATACGTTTTTCAAATTCTAATCTTGTGACGTTTTAATGTATACGTTTTTCACATTTCTAAGCTTGTGATATATCTACATTTTTCAAATTTCTAAGCTTGTGACATATTTACGTTTTACAGTTGTATTCTACTTAGTATGCTTATTATTAAGTAGGACTGTATATTAAATTTCAATTTACTGCAAAATACACGACACTAAATAGCGTCAAAGTCGACATTTTCGAAATATTTTATTTTGTTTCATTAAACATTACCTCAGAACCTATACTACCTAGAAATCAACAACAAAATTGCACGCACCTTACAGTTAAAAAACAAGTACTTACTCTACTGACATCTAAATTAATTATAGATATAGTTATTATTCTAAATATTGACTGATGCTTTAGTAGATAAAGGTTTCTAGCAAATCTCTAAAAAAATATACATTGTCCACATATACAAATTTAATATATTTCCTTGACTGTAACTCGATAATTGTATTTAAAAGTCTATATCTTTATAAAACGACATTCGTGCAGTGTATATTGTCTTCGCAATAGGGATCTCAAAAATGTATTTAAAATTTCAAAACCGCGTGACATATCTACGTTTTTAACTCATTACGTAGAGTATGAACATGTATTTTTAATTTAAACTTTTTTCTAATGAATTGCACGGGATAATATACTATTTACACCATAATGACGTAAATACCACCTTTCATTTCAAAATTTAACTTTCAATCTGAGAGTTTAACATATATGACAAGCTTATAGTTCAACATATATTACAAGCTGAGAGTTCAACATATATGACAATTCAAATCGAAATCTAAACTAATGTCTACAAATTTACTTTATTATGTTTAAATTTATTTTAAATAATCAAAATCTGAAAATATACTGCATTAACTTTTTAAATCAATTTCTTAAAATGCTATACTAATAATTATAATTAAGTACATATACATTTCTTAAAATATTATGCTAATAATTACAATAAATTTCATATTAATTTCTCAAAATATTCTACTAATAATTACAGTTAAATAACAAACACCTACCATAGAACTAATATTTAAAAACGAACCCTAAGCTCTGAAATAGAAATGTTTCTGAAATCCCATTTCCTTCCATCGCCTTTCCGACAAACATTACTTTGAAATTTCCACTTCAATAACAAACATCCACAGTAGAATTAGGAGCTAAGTGTTGAACCAATATTACATGTTTTAAACATATTCACCATCCACTTGCAAATCAGGTTTTAGGCACAGTAGGTCTTGCGCATCGCAAAGGCTAGTGTGTTCACTCTTTCGCGCTCTGCTAATCTTAATGCAAGGCACATTGCGTATGCCTCGGTCTTCTAATGAAAAGGTATTAAATCCAACTCTGCGTTGCTTTGATAATATAGAGAATGTTGTTTCGTACTTGGAACTGGTATCAGAATTATTTGTCGGGGCTGCTTATTTACTCAAAAGGGGACTGTATACAGAGCGGTAAATGTTAATTGTAGTTGGTGCGGAGGTTTAATTTGATAACGGAAATGTTAGAATAAACAAAGATTGTTGAGACGAATTATTAGTAATGAAATATTTAAATGAATAGTTTGCAATGAATGGTTGAAATGAACAATTTATAATGAATTAGTTAAATGAATAATTTGAATGAATGATTAGAATTGACAATTTGTTACGAATGTATGGATTTAATAATTCGTTTAAATTAATAAATTTTAATAATTATAATTAGTAGAGTTACTGTAAGAAATAATTTGCAACGAATTATTAAATAATTTGCAACGAATTATTAAATAATTTGCAACGAATTATTAAATAATTTGCAACGAATTATTAAATAATTTGCAACGAATTATTAAATAACTTGCAACGAATTATGAAATAATTTGCAACGAATTATGAAATAATTTGCAACGAATTATTAAATAACTTGCAACGAATTATGAAATAATTTGCAACGAATTATGAAATAATTTGCAACGAATTATTAAATAATTTGCAACGAATTATTAAATAATTTGCAATGAATTATTAAATAATTTGCAACGAATTATTAAATAATTTGCAACGAATTATTCAATGATTTTCATTTTTTTTAATAATATATTTGTAGCAAAATTCTGAAATTAATTAATTATAATTAAAATTAATAATTTGAAGCGAATGTTTCGAATATTTAGTAGTTATTTGCTACAAGAATTAATATGCAAAGAATTATTCAATAATTTGCAACGATTTTTTTTTAATTAAAATTTTATGGCAAATTTCAAAATAACTCAACAAAACATTTGTAGTGAATTGTTGAAATTAATGATTGATATCAAATGATTAAAGTTCTTAATTTTTAACAAATTATTGAAATTAATTTAATAAAATGATTTTTTAAAGTGTTAATGAAATTAAAATTACTATTATAGGAAATTATTATTTTCCAAGGACAATTGAAATTAACAAACTAATGAATTGCCAAATTAAGTGTTTCTTCAAACAACGCAATATTAAAAGTATTTAAATATATTTCATTAAATGACTCAAATGCTATTTTTTAAACAAATAATCAGCTTTTTTATATAAAATAATAATGACAAAATTGACATAGAATATTTTATTATATTAAATTAAAATATATTACTTTTAAAAATGCCTGTCAACGCACAAATTTAATGCACGAAAAATTAGTTAATAACATAAATTTAAAGTTTTCTAGAAACTATTTCTATCAAATTGTACTAAAATATACATTCTCCAACCTAAATAAAATATTTGTCCTTTATGATCACTATTTGCTTTTAAAAATGACAAAATGCTTATGAAAACAAGTTAAAGTCTTTTAGACTGTCTCTTTATTATAAGGATTAAATAAAGTTTCAAAAGTAAGTAAAATATTTTTTTTTTAATATTTTACAGTTTATCGGAAAAAACTTTATTGTTTTGATCAATAATTTAAATTAGATTCTTTTTTGAATTATTAGATATATATTTTTCTTTTCAAACCAAATTTCAGAATTAAAAAGACGAGTTGTAATAATATTATGATAACTTATTTTATGTTTACCTAAGATCGGGCTTTTCTTCTTAATTTTTATTTTTTGTTTGTTTATACGAAAAATATTTTTACAACCAGAATTTGAAGGGAAAAAAATATATGTCTCGATTTTAATAATGTGGAAGCATTTTAGTGTTTATACAGTTTTGAAACTTTCATTTTGTTAGTTACTGGAAGCTTGTATAATAAACTTAAGTAACTTTTAACAATATTATTAAACATTATTTGAATAAAAAATAAAAATAAACTATTTCTTACAAAATCTTTAAAATATTTTATGTTACAAATATTCCTTGAAAATTTAGTTTGTAGGTGGAAAACAATTAAACAAGTTCTTTTCAAGACAACATTTTTTTATCAAAAAATACTGTTTCAGAAGTAACAAATACATTTTTTAACTGAGAAAAACATTGTTATTTTAAATAGTTTAAAGAAAAGCTTGTATTAGTGATTTTGAGAAGGTTAAAATATGTGGTCTTCAAGTCGAAACAAAAACAATACTTTTATTTAACGAAACAAATATTCATACATAATTCACACACCACAGTTTATTAACTGTTAATTACGTTTGTCACCGCGTGTAACATAGTTATTATAATTCAATGCGGTTCAGTGTGGTTCTAGCGACTATATTTTACAACGTACAAGAACAGTCAAAGATGATCCAGGCTATTTCTTGAAATTCAAAGTTAAATTACACTGTTCTACACATGTTCAGAAACAGCCATAATTAAGCAGTAACATCATTTAAGTTACAGAACAGCATATTATAGTATGTAGTCATCTATGATTTACATGAGGAGGAAGCTTAAACAGTTAACTTATAAATTGTTTTACCCGTTTATCATTATTGCTGCAATAAAGCCATTGTTTCAAATTAGGTCATTTTTTTTTCTTTTACAAAGAGCTACTACACGTTATCAGTTATCAAGCTAATAGTAGTAGTGAATATGATTCTGCATGTTACAAAGTATTTGAGTCACTACTACACTGTCAAAAATAGGAACTCAAAAATAAGTAAAATATACTCATTTATGAATATATTCGTTGCTTAATCATAGCTTCGAATACATAAGTTTCAATTTTGAAAAAACATGTACTCAAAATAAGTACAACGAGTAAATATGCAGATGTGCGCCAAAAGAATGGGAAGTAAAATAATTGAATTGTAATAACTCAGTTTCTATTTAAGCAGTTAACATCAAATAATGTGAAAAACCATCTTCTGAAAACCTATTTTAAGTTTGCAAGGACGCTTTGTTAATATGGCTTGAACAGAAGCTGATAATATCAATATTAAATCACACTGCTCATTTTTGAGAAAATACGGCTACTTAAATTTTTGAGTAGGTCATTGTTCCTTTACGATGCAAATGTACTCAAAGAAAAATAAGTAGGATCAGGTACTCATTTTTAAGTAAAAAGTTTTTACAGCGTAGAAAGTATAATCGTTTAAAATAAGCTTTCAGTAAAAAAAAATTATTCTTAACTTTAATTATTTTTAAAATTAATAAAAACATATTTAAAAAAGTTTCTAAAATCTCATTTAGGGAAATAAAATTAAAAATCTTTTGAGCATCGGTGAATTAATAAATTGTACTTTACTTAAAGTACAGAATGGTCACAAATTGTTGGGTGATAGTCATTGTTTGGCTGTTTAACTAAAAATGATAAACCATTATTTTTATTGCACTTCAACCACTTTGTTTCTACTGAAACTAAGCGACTTTTTTTAAGATAAGCACAGTAGTTTGACAAAAATATTTTTATCACGCCAATACAGATAAATGCGATATAGAAAAACATCATTCAACACTTTGTGACTACTCAGTATTTGAATTCATTAAAAATAAGTTTTAATCGCACAGCAATAGAAATCAATTGTAACTTTACCTTACAACAGTAACAAATTATTTACTTTGCTACATATATCATGCAATTGTCAAAACTTTCGTTTTATTGCATTACTTACATTCTTTCATTACTCACTGCAGTTTTTGTTCTCTGGTCTGACGTTTCTTCTCTTTAATGGGAAATACGAATGGCAGGGACCGCCAGCATCCCCGTCCGAGTATCATTGCATTGGCACCGAATAGCTTGGATTCTAAAGGAGACGATCGAATACATTTGGTGAAGTGCCAGAAGCTGTTTGTTGTTTTGTTTTTGAACCCCATAATCTGAAAATAAAGGAACGAACGAAAACACCGTCCTCGACTGATTTGCCACACAATTTGCTTGTACTTTAAGGAAACACTTTTATTTTTGTTTTGGGAAAAAACTAACTTTCTATAGTTAACAAATATATAATAACCATTTGTCTTATTTGTATGTGTAATGGAAGATGGGAAGTTTGGAAATGTAATATAAAACTGTTTTGGAAAACTGGAAATGGGTTACTTTATTAAATAGTTTTGAAAAGTCATTTTTAATAATCTATGTTTTTAAGTATACTTGTTATTTGATCTATATTCAGAAATAAATGTAAAAATATTTTCGTAAAAGCTGAAAATAAATTCAAACAATGAAAAATGCTGAATATACATGCTGAAAGATTACAAATTTTGCTACATAACTTTACCATATTTTTTAAATAAAAAATGCAATTTTTTTCTAAATAAAAATTACAAGGAAAAGATGGGAGTTTAAAAAAAACCAATTATTTTATAACACATTCTTATGATTTTATGTTCATACTTTCTATTTATTGTTTACTGTTATAAAATTATAATTTTTCTTAAGCGTGCTCAATTGTACACATGTTTTCTCATATTGAAAATTTCAAGCTTAGTTTTTGAACCAAATTTGTCATAAATGCACATTTTAAGTTCAGACTATAAGTTCATTTCAAAAAGTGACAATTTAATAAAATATGATAAATAACGAAAAATATTCATTCAGCAACGTGATAATATTGTTTAAAAACAGAAACTTTGTAATTTATAATTTTAGATAAAATAGTAATTTTATTATAATATCATAAAATCCTTTTCACCATTTAACTTTTTAATTATTTATCTCATAAAATATTTTATGGGTATGTATCTGATGCACAACATAGGGTTTTTTGTTGTTCCTGAAGCATGAATAACCTACTTTTAAAGGAAAAAATATACAAATACTATTTAAATTTTAGAAAAACAAACTGACAAAGATTCAACATCAAAAATTGATGTAAATCCATCTGAAAACGAAGAAAGCGACAAAACATTTCAAGTTAAGCACCCAGAAACAAAACCGAACACAGCATTACCTCAAAAAAACCATCAACACCCCTATAAAAACAATTCTATTCCATCATAATACCATTAACAACCCATTCCGGACCCAGACCAGCCCAAGTCGAGTCCCACCACAATCCTCACTGCGCGTTTATACGACCCCAAATCCTCTTCACTTCTCCCCAGCTAATATAAGTTACGATCCAGGAGTTCCCGGAGTTCCTGTTGAGGCAAGCCATTAACCAAATCCCGGTCCTGGAACTAATCCTTGTTGGCGTCCAACAGACAGCGGCGGGTCTTCCTTTCCTGTTTTTCCCGTTTTTCCCTTTTTTTTCCCCTCCGTAAGCTGCACGTGACCAACTTCAGGTGAAGCACTCGAAACGATTTTTCTCGGGCGATATTGATTCCCGATAGCATTTCAGCTGCATGCAGAATGACTTTCGCTTCCTTCCCAAAGTTTTCTTTAAAGTCATGAGGAGTACCCGGGAATCCATACATGGAATTTTGCCATCCGAGCCCAAATATCTCTTTGATGCCGCGGAGAGGGAAAAAAAATCAATCAAATGAGGAGTGAAATGAAAGGGGATATCACTCAGGGAAAACGATATGAGATATTGGGAATACTTTCAATCTTATATCTTGAGACTGTTATAAACATGCACAAAACAAATATAGAAGATTAAAGTATTTAAATAAGACTAAAGGGTCAATCGAAAAAGGTTCTCCGCTAGATTTGGTTGATCTTACCCCTTGATAAAAGAAGTGTCTTAGTTGTAGATAATTGAAATTACTAAGTTTAAATCTAGATTTGGTTGATCTTATACCTTGATAGAAAAAAAATTGTGTCTTAGTTGTAAATAATTGAAATTACTTAGTTTAATTCTAGATTTGGTTGATCTTATACCTTGATAGAAAAAAAATTGTGTCTTAGTTGTAAATAATTGAAATTACTTAGTTTAAATCTAGATTTGGTTGATCTTATTCCTCGGTAGAAAAAATTGTCTTAGTTGCAGATAATTGAAATTACTTAGTTTAAATCTAGATTTGGTTGATCTCATGCCTTGATAGAAAAAAGTGTCTTAGTTGTAGATAATTGAAATTACTTAGTTTAAATCTAGATTTGGTTGATCTCATACCTTGATAGAAAAAAGTGTCTTATTTGTAGATAACTGAAATTACTTAGTTTAAATCTAGATTTGGTTGATCTTATACCTTGACAGAAAAAAGTGTCTTTGTTGTAGATCATTGAAAGCACACTGTACCAAATTTGGAGCAGTTTCTTCAAATAGATCTGAACTTATATCAATTTATATTAGATCAAACATGAAAAAAGTCATCACTAAGAAAAATGATTTCATAGTTACATACTCAGGCAATCTTCTGCCAAAGCTTAATATTAAGATATAAACTCATCTTATAGAACATTGCGTTAAAAATTTTAAAATGCAAATACAACGTTAAAAATCCATCAAATCTGGACATGTTTCGAGAATTGCATCTCCCTTCATCAAAAGAAAATTAAATGTCTGTGTGAATTAGAATAGAAATAAAAGCAGAATTGAAAGTGTTGCCAAAGAACAAAAAACTATCTCAATCGGTTGGAGTTGAAATACTGGGACCGCAAATGCTTCATTGACAATCGAATCAATATTCCTAAAAATATGAAACGCCTCCAGGAAGTCAAGTTCAACTGGAGATTTGGGTTTGGAAATTAAATGTGGGTTAGAAAATTTAAATATATGACCATGTTCCCAAGAGTGCTTGGCAATGGAGGATTTCTTTATTTCTTGTTTAACAGTATGTGCTTGGTGCTCCTTTATACGAAATCTTAATGCTCTCTTTGTTTGACGATATATGACATGCCACACTGACATGAAATACTATATATGCCCCAGTTATTAAATTATAACTGGGGCATATACATCTCCCGAAACATATCCAGATTTGATGGATTTTTATTGCGTATTTTAACGTTGTATTTGTATTTTAAAAAAGCTTAATATTGATTTGAAAAAATAATAAGTTGTACTTAAAGTAGAAATATAATTTTGGTTAAATATAACATGATTTAAAATAAAATTAATTGTTTTTTAAAATAATAAAATATTTTTGGATATTTTTAATGATTATCTGTCCCAATACAGCATATAATTTAAACAATTTCTGACAACTACTGGTTGATAACGATGATAGTTTAAAATTGCGCTGGTGCGAATTAAATTCCCGCTTCATATCTCATATTATTCCGTTTTAAGAGACAAGAATAAAGCCTCAGCAGCAGATGTACGAGAAAAACACTACAAACTCCCCCACCAAGTCAAATTGGAATAACAGACTTCCAGAACCAGAAACCGACCAAGATTATAATTTAACTCGATCCCATCCAAATCAACAAAAGCGAGCCCAGATTGCATATGCAGCGAGCATATGTCTCAAATGATGTCCCAACTCCCCCAAGCAATCGGCGCTTACGTCTGGCTGTGGGCAGACCCTCAAATAGTCCGAGTTGTAATGTTTAAATCCTCATGGGAGTCAAGGAGAAGTCTTTAGCAATTCGAAAATCAGAATTATTGATTTTTGGTAAAGGAACTCCGTGCGACAGTCTTGAAAATATGTGGGCTTTATTAAATCATTTTGAAGCTTAGTCTGGTTTTGATAGTTCGCTATGTTTATTTTGAAGTTATTGTAAGCTCTGTGGATTTGAACTCTATTTTGTTTTGGAATTTATTTTAACTTTAAATTTCATTTCGATGGGTTTGAATGTTATCATAAATGTGGTATCATCAATAAGCCGTATTAAATCCTTTTTAATAAAAATACTTTTCTTGAAGTCCTATATAATTATTTGAAAAATAAAAAAGGCTATTGTGGATATAAGTACCGCAATAATTTTTATTATTTTTGTACAAATTTAAATGTAATTAAAAAGTTTCAATTAAAAATAAAAACTCAAAAATATGACGTGCTTGTATTTTTGCGTTTTAAATATTGTAAGTATTAACATCGTGTTGCTGTATTACTATTGTCAATCTCAAAATTTTATTTCATGTTTTTTTTAGCCTTTCATAAAAATACCATGATAATTAATACTGTAAGCTTTATTATTATTTTATATTAACATTATATCTCTATTTCAATATCTTGTATTTCATTTCATTCAATGTATTTTATACATATACTGTGTTAAATTATTCAAATAAAAGCATATTTTCTGTAATTTAAAATATATATTTTTATATAAGATACACTTAATAGGATGTATTTCGACATTGCAATCCGTTTAAATTAACAGAGATATTAATGGAAATAAAAATAATATTTAATGTAAAAAAACTTTAAAAACATTTTAATCAAATACTTAATTCTAGCAAAATACACAAATAACCTAAATTTCGATTTATGTAACAATATAACATTTATTCTGCGTAGCAGCCTAAGTTTTATATTTCTTAAACAATTCACTAAGTTTTATGCTTATAAATGTTTAATAAAAAAAAAGTTTATTCTTAAAGAAAAAATCGTAAGTGCTCTAGTTTATTTCCTAATTGTTCCTTCATTTTAATACAAAATAAAAATCCTCCTGAAGCTATTAAATTACTAAGTGCTTTTAAGAATCATCGCCTAGGCTGCTTATTTTTAACGTAATTGCCTATGACACTACCCTTTATTGATTTCTCTAAAAATACATCAAATGCATGTTACGCTTAGTATGCATTAGTCATATATTAGTAGAACACTCACAAGTATTTACCACAAACCTTACAACTTTTTTTTATCTCTGCAGTTCGATTTCCTTAGCTTTTAACTGAACATTTTAAACTAGAAAGAAAATTTCAGGTGTCATATAAAATTACTTATTTCAGAAATAAGTATTACCAGGTTCGTGTCCTAATGCGTCTATTGAAATAGATATTTAAGCTTACTTTGAGTATTTACTGTAGTTATTTTTTCTTTCTTAATTGATTTCGGGAGTGTAAATCTATCTCAATTTTTACTGAGTTTTACGATACTACCACACAACATTTAGTGACGTAAGTAATTTCAAAGAAAAATAACTGACATCAGTCACTGCTGTATTTTATTAAAATGTGTAGTTACCAGTTTCATTTTTTTTATATTTTTTCTCTCTACATTGTTTTTAATCAAGTCCCTGTTTACTTTTAATTTGCCTTTTCTAACTAGAATCTTCCAATTTCTGCAGTTCTCTTTACCTAAGGTATTACCCGATTATTAATGCCTCTACCCAAACTCTTAATTAAGTCAAACTTTCACTGATCTTATGAAATTAGCTGATTGCAAAGATAACCGATATCAATTCACCAGGCATTACACAAACCACTCTCCATGATCCACCCAACCTAATCACCACAGCCGTAATTTATCAACATGGCTTCTCTCAAAGTCCCATTTAAATTTAGATTAACCAACCAACTCCGATACTTGAAAGCAAAGACTGTTTCTATCTAATCAGATTTATTGTACCCGTAGGAATGAATAGAAAGCACCTGATTCTCGGTAACAAAAATCCCTTCTACTACACTGAGCCTTTATTTGAACTATTGAATGCAAGGTCCCCCTGCAGATTTGAAAAGCTTTGGGAAAGATGTTCTTCAAGTTCATTTATTACTCGAGCGGTATGACAAGCATTGGACTGGGTTCGTGTAGGCGGTCTCCTGACTTCACATAAATGGATAGTCCAGATGCGGTGTAATTATCGATTCTTGTGGTGGAAGAATTAACACATGATAATAATAATTGTAGTCGCATTTGGTGTGGTTTGGCTGATGGAATATCTGCTTTTGTGATGGATTCTGTTCATTTTGAGATGGGGATAGTATTCATAACAATGAACTTTGAGCTTGGATGATAATGCACCTTTCATTATCATAATAGTTGATAATATTTTGTATCCGACTTCACATAAATGGATAGTCCAGATGCTGTGTAATTATCGATTCTTGTGGTGGAAGAATTAACACATGATAATAATAATTGTGGTCGCATTTGGTGGGGTATGGCTGATGGAAGATCGGCTTTTGTGATGGATTTAGTTCATTTTGAGATGGGGATAGTTTTCGTAACAATGAACTTTGAGCTTGGATGATAATGTACCTTTCATTATCATAATAGTTGATAATATTTTGTATCTGACTTCACATAAATGGATATTACAGATGCTGTGTAATTATCGATTCTTGTGGTGGAAGAATTAACAAATGATGATAATAATTGTGGTCGCATTTGGTGGGGTATGGCTGATGGAAGATCTGCTTTTGTGATGGATTCAGTTCATTTTGAGATGGGGATAGTTTTCGTAACAATGAACTTTGAGCTTGGATGATAATGCAGATGTCACTATCATAATAGTTGATAATATTTTGTATTTTTATATTGTTTGAAAAAGGGCAATGTATACACTGTTAAAAATAGGTACTCAAAAATAAGTAAAATATACTCATTTTTGAGTATATTCGATATTTAACATGGCTCCAAATAAATAATTTTAAAAAAGACACGTACTCAAAAACGAGTACAATGAATTAAAAGAGCAGATGCTAGCATTCATAGGCTGCCTTCATAAATCACTTTCAATAAACATCGACAATTACAACCAAGGCTTATCGGGAATCGAACCCAGGTCCTCAGGCACTGTAGTGCATAAGCGACTTGAAGAAGTTATACAAAGAATAAATGTTAAAAAAGCGTGCCAAAATAATAGGAAGTAAAATAATTTAGTTGTAATAACTCAGTTTCCATTTAAGTAATCGACATCAAATAATGTAGAAAACTCCCTTCTGAACAACTATTTTATATTTGTTAAGATAGCTTGAACAGAAGCTGAGATTAGAAAAATTAAATCACACTGCTTATTTTTGAGAAAATACGGTTACTTAAATTTAGAACGATACAATTGTACTCAAAGAAAAATGATTGGTTCAGGTACTCATTTTTTTCAAGTACAATTTTTTTTTCAGTGCAACGGATTTAAAAAATGTCTATCTAAATTGATGGATAGATTTAAATCCATTATATATTGCCCTTTTTCTACTTATTTAAAAATACAAAATTTTACATATTATCAAGTATTATGATAGGGAAATCTACATTATCATCAATGATCACACAATTGATTTGTAATGCCTTAATATTTCTGTAATGTCTGATACCAAAGTATAAATGTATTTTAAAACAATTGATACTGTGTTCTGTTCCGGTGTGACGAGTCATTAAAAGTGTATTTTTATTCAGAAATTAAAATTTGATAAATCATTTTTAACTACAATCCAGTTTACAATATATTTTTATTCTGTTGAAAAAACAATATTTTAGTTCAATAGGAATAATAAATGCTTATTTTTAAGAGAACCAAATGATTGTACGTTTGTCAACTGATACTATATTTGCCAAATGAAAAAAGTTTTGAGTCATTTCAAATAATTCAGAACAAGTCTTTTAAAGCAATAGCTTTTATGCATTTCCTAACAACGTAATTTCCTTAGAAATAGATTTAATTGTTCAAAACCTAAGAGGGTTTGGGCACTAATAATTCTTCTTTGAATTTTATTTTATTGCCCTAATTTTATTTATTCATAGAAAGAAGAAAGAAGATAATTGTAGTACTACATGTTATATTTATCCTAGGACAAAAGAAATAATCCAGTAATAGTTGACTTGTCACAGTAATTCTTTTGATTCCACTTCACAATTTCTAAATGCGAAAAATAAAAAAGGCCTATCCTATTAAAAATATTTTGGGTAATTATTACTAAATTACGTAATCTACAATAAATATGTAACACATCGGTAAATATTTATATTCAAGCTTACATTACTAATGACTATAAATATAAAAGGTTCTACGAAACTGATAAGAAGCCAACAATTAAAAATTTCATAAATATAAAATTCTACGACTTTTGCCTATCTCAATTTAAGGGATATTGAGACATTTCTTTGAAATTTATGCTTCTTTCGTATAAATTACTTAAATGTATTTTTTAAACTTAATATCTGTTTAAAAGTATAACATTTTTGAATTAAAAATGTAATACTAATACTGTTCCATACTCTCTCTAACTCCATACTATAATACTGCTCCATATTCTCTCTAATACCATACTCTAATAATGTTCCATACTCTCTCTAATACTGTTCCATACGCTCTCTAATACTGTTCCATACTTTCGCTAATACCATACTCTAATACTGTTCCATACTCTCTCTAATACCATACTCTAATACTGTTCCATACTCTCTCTAATACCATACTCTAATACTGTTCCATACTCTCTCTAATACCATACTCTAATACTGTTCCATACTCTCTCTAATACCATACTCTAATACTGTTCCATACTCTCTCTAATACTATTCCATACTCTCTCTAATACTATTCCATACTATCTCTAATACTGTTCCATACTCTCTATAATACAATGTTATACACTATACTCTAATATGAATACAAATGTTTATTTTCCCATACTCACCTTTTTAAACATCTACACGAGAATAAAAAGTAAAAGCACTATATTATTCACAACTAAGTTTAGTTTCTTTTATACATCAATTTATATGTAGGTTACTTATCTAATAAACGAATTCTTATGATCCCAAAAAAATGCACTCCAAAAGAAACATTTGTTTATTCCCTATAGCTCTTGACACTTCATTCACCCCCCCACACAAAAAACTCCCTTCTAAGATTCTACTCTAAGACCACAGAACTGCCCTCTTACATTCTTTATGAAAGAGGTAATAACACGCCATTTTGAGTGGTACACGACTTTTCAAATCATACGTGTCTGAAGTACGCCTAAGCCATCTAACAGCCACTCTTTCCCCCTGACTCTTTCAGCAAGACATTCCGGGCCATCAAAGGAGTTCAAGAAGTGACTAGATAAAAAGCAAATAACCCCATCTTCTGGCCAGAATGGAAAAGGTGATGCTTCGAAAGGGAAGGAAGTATTTAAGTTATTCAAGGGAATACGATGTGAGGCAAGCGAGGCGTATTTATCTGTGTCTGACAGGGCCCCGAATTTAAAGGAATATACTGTCTTTGTGTGATTTGTTCGCCCCTCTGACTTTAATTCTCTGCAAGGGGAAAAGGGCAATGACAAAGGCTTAGCCTTCAGAGTTCTAGCGGGCTCTGGAAAGTTCGAATTGGAAAATCTAACTTTTTCTTGGGAATGGGGTGTTAGGTCTTGTTGAAGAAATTGTCTGTAGCATATTGAAAGAAAGATTTTGGGTCATTGAAATGGCGTCGTAATGGGTGGGGTGTTGTTAGTTTAGGGAGAAAATAAGCCTGATTTATTATAAGATTGAATTTAATACCAAAAAATAAGCCTGATTTATTATAAGATTGAATTTAATACAAAAAAATAAGCCTGATTTATTATAAGATTGAATTTAATACAAAAATATAAGCCTGATTTATTATAAGATTGAATTTAATACCAAAAAATAAGCCTGATTTATTATAAGATTGACTTTAATACCAAAAAATAAGCCTGATTTATTATAAGATTGAATTTAATACAAAAATATAAGCCTGATTTATTATAAGATTGAATTTAATACCAAAAAATAAGCCTGATTTATTATAAAATTGAATTTAATACCAAAAAATAAGCCTGATTTTAATACCAAAGCATAATTTTTAATGAACTGGCGAAATATTAATTTGTGTTTCAATTTTGAAGATTTGAATAAAAAATAAAACACAAATAGGATTAGCGTATTTCCGTAAATAGGATTATACTGAAATATGTCATCTGTAATAACAGTGGCAATGTATGCATAAAATTTTTTTTAATACATGATTACCAAAAAAATATTTTTAATTGCCAATGAATTTAACATTAATATATTAATTCCACTTTTTGTGGATACTTAAAATTTATTTTTAGTAACTTTGAATATTTTTATTGTTGCCATCATGTTAGTTTTTTTGGCGATGGGAGAATAATAATATTTTTCAAAGCGTTTCATTCTATTCGACGGCTTAGTAAGCAGCCTAAACTATTATTGATATGCTGAATTCAAACTAGTATACATCAAGCGTACTTGATACTCAGTTCATTATCGCCAGCATGTGAAACATGTTATTATTCATATCATAAAACTGAACAGATAGTTAATTAAAGTATGGTTATTTTGGCGTGTTTCATTAGAAAAACCTACTTCAAAGACGAAAAAAAAGCATCTGAACAAGTTAAATTAAGACTATCGTAACACAATAAAAAGTATATATATCAAGGTTTTTACTAAAAATAATAATTTTATTACTACTGTCCAAGCACCTGAACATTTAAAACACAGTCCAGTTTTTTAGATGTATCTATATAATTTAAATGAATTAATTATTCAAAAATAACTTATATCAATTGAATACCAAGTAAAAACAAAAATTAAATATATATCTGAAATCTAAAATAATTTTAAAATGGAATACGGTTTCAGGGTTATTTAAAAGCATGGAATAACTTTTTAAAAGACTTTCATTTGGAAAAAGTGCAATACAATTTATTTTTAAAT
Organism: Troglohyphantes excavatus; assembly: GCA_963932185.1. Taxonomy (NCBI): domain Eukaryota; kingdom Metazoa; phylum Arthropoda; class Arachnida; order Araneae; family Linyphiidae; genus Troglohyphantes; species Troglohyphantes excavatus. The sequence continues at coordinate 52,565,950 of OZ010672.1, read as the reverse complement.
CAGATATAAATTGAGAAACATAAATCGATAAGCACGTGACTTTGTCTCCTTATTAGAAAACAAATTACTACAAAGATTCCATTATATTTTTTCAAAAAATACTCAAGTCTGAAAGCAATCTAATGAACCTGTTTCTAAAAACCTTCTCCCCTTCTTTGAAATCCCCCACGCGAAATAAAATGGCATATCTCAATAAAAAAAACGAAATTCTTCATATACAGGTCAAACCATTCTAACGAAAGAAAACAGCCTGATTAAGTTTACTTAGCAACTACATTCATCCTGCCCTCAAAAAACCCTTTCCTTTTTATATTTTGGTGAATGAAAGCGACAATGACGAAGACATCGGAAAAGCAGTGGGATTCTAACGACATCTTGTCGTTCCCTTGGGCTTCTTCGAAAAGCTTCTAAATGCCTCTCGCCTTGCTAATGACATTCTACTGCCTCTAATGGCCGAAGTCCGAGCGACATCAACTCGAGTCACTACCTACCTGGGATGGGATTGCATTGTTACATTTTTACAAGGCTTTATTGTTATGTTTTTACAGTTTACAGCCCTTTTATTGTTATGTTTTGTACTGGTGTTTCAAATTAAAGCCCATTTACAATCGATTTCACGGCTCCAGGTTTGCGATGTTCCAGGATGTCGCTTTGCAGGCCATTATGGTTTTTTAAACGCTGTCGTTCTTTGTAAGCAACAGAAGGCGTTGTCTGCTTTATAGCTTGGATTCTTTTTTGGAAGTTTCTTGATTGCTTTTTACTGCTTTAAAGCGGTTGATATGTGTGTGTTGAAATTTTTTTCTGTGGTTTATCCATTATTTTATAGGGATTAAATCTTCCCATTGTAGTATTTTTTTAAATATCCTATTAAAACTTTGTCTGTATCGTATGAATTATTTCTATTAATAGATTTATAATTAAAAAAAAATAATGTTTCATTAATGTTTCTTAAACTTTTACAAACTTTTTGCTTTTCTGAAATGTGAGTAATTTATTGTTATGTTTCTTTTTTTTTTTTAACTCTTTCGAAACAAGAATTTAGATCACTGAGCTCAAGTAAACACTGGAGTGAAAACTCCCATTGGTAAAAAATGTACTTTACTATAGAGCAGGGATGAGTACTGTTCGGAAGACAAAGTTGAAAAAACATTGTACCTTGGCTTTTACTCCGTTAGTCATGTTGCGTCGGGCTTGAGTATTAAATTAATTAATTAATTAATATTTTATTATTTTTCTTGTAAGAAAGAAAGTATGGAAAAAAATGTGTAACACATTCAATGCATTTTTGAAATCCAGAAATGTGGTTTTAAAACTAGGATGTATGAACTTCATCCTATGCCAAACACCATGTGAATGGACAATATTTTTCTAACTTGGCTCAAAAAGGTGTACAGCGGTCGCCACTCTTAGTCTTCCCTCCAGTAATTATTTTAGCTCAATGATTTAAATAAACCACTGCAAATAAAATTTTACATGGGAAGAAATTTTATAAAATGTGTGTTCTTGAAAACTAACTCCACAGCCAAACAGATTGGAGCTCCTTTGTTCTGAAAGGAATAATAAACTAAAAGTTATGCATATTATTTTATATGTCATATATAATATACAAATTTTCTTAATTTTCACTTTGACTTTAAAAAAATTCACGGATCATTCCTTTTACAGTCTGACTACACATTCTGTCCATGGTATATAAAAGAAGTCAAACTGAACTTCGGAGACAACCAACTTTTTTTTCTTTTTCTTTTAAAGCAATAGTGCTATGTTACCTTCCGGAAACCCGATGCAAAAAAAAATTATTGACAGGTTGTTAGAAAATAATGGGACACATCTCAAACTTTTCCACACTTGTTGAGAACAAAGCAAGTTATTCCATAAAATTTGACATAGGAAGAATTTTTATAAAATATGTTCTTGAAAACCAACTCCTATTTTCGGATTCCGTTTTCAACGGATATTTGTTACGTGAAGTTTTACTACTTTTGCTCTTTATATCTATAAATTATTATCATTTATAGCCTGGAAATTTCTTAATTTATTAGGGAAACTTATGGGATTTATTACGAAAATCTGCATTTACATATTAATATCCTTGAAAAATTCTTAATTTGTTAAGGTAATCATTTGAGGGATTTGTTACAAAAATCTGCATTTACTTATTAATATATTTTTGAATTGTGACTAACGAAGAAAAAGTTTACTACATGCTTAGAATTTTACTATTTTTTTATATCTATGTCTATAAATTGTATAAACTTTTATTGGAGGTTTTCTAATTTATTGTAAAAGGTTTGTGTAATTTACTACGATAATCTATATATGTCTATTAATATTTTTTTCATTTTAAATAACGAGTAAAAAAGTAGTCCGATTTATAAATTACATTTATCTGCAAATAATTTTAACTTTAACCGCTCGATTACCTTTGCTTATTTATTGAAAATTCAGTAAAATATATTTTATAATTTAAGAAACTTATTTTTCCTTTTTTAAACATTTTTATAAAGTATTTAAAAATATTACTATATTCTAAATGTTTATATAAATAATAAGTCATATGTTTATCAATGGTATTTCTTGTACACAAACACTGTTAAAATTAAGTAATCAAAAATAAGTAAGATGTATTCAATTTTTTAATACATTCGATGCTTAACATGGCTCCGAACAAATAAGTTTCAATTTGAAAAGGTAATGTACTCAGAATGTAGAACAATGAGTAAAAAGAGCAGATGCTATCCTACATAGGCTCACTTCATAAATCACTTTCAATAAACATCGACAATTACAACCAAGACTTATCGGGAATCGAAACCAGTACCACAGGCGCCGCAGTATAGAGCTTTATAAGTTAACCTACCAGGCTGACGTGAAGAAGTTATAAACAGAAGTAATGTTAAATAATGCGAAGTAAGATCATTGTTTTGTAATAACTCAGTTGTCATTTAAGCAATCGACATCAAATAATGTGGAAAACTATCTTCTTAACAACTATTTTAAGTTTATCAGGCCGCTTTGTTAAGATTGCTTGAACAGAAGCTGATATTATCAATATTAAATCACACTGCTCATTTTTGAGAAAGTACAGTTACTTAAATTCAAGTACGTCAATGCTCACTAACGATGCAATTGTTCTCAAACAAAAACGAGTATGGTCAGGTACTCATTTTTAAATACCTTTCTTTTACAGTGTAGAGGCTAAACAATCTTTTCTACTATTGCATGTTATTTAAATAATCAATTAAAATCATTGTGGACCAAAGGTGAATTATTTTTTAATTTAGTTCGATATTTTTCTAAACTAGCAATCTAATAGAGACTGGTATAATGTGTTTTGAGAAAATACAGTTACTTTAACTTAAGTATGTCATCGCTCACTTACGATGAAATTGTTCTCAAAGAAAAACGAGTAGGGTCAGGTACTCGTTTTTAAGTACTTTTTTTTACAGTGAACATTTAAAATAAAAATATTTACAAATATAACTGAAAATAAAGAAATAAAAAAAACATTCATTTCCCAACAAATGTAACTTATATATCCACTGCACCATACAGACATTAAGTTTACCTCATTCGCCAGCTCTTATTTCATGTCATTCTTTACTCCATCTGATAAAATGAATCAACGAAGCAATTTCTTTCAGAATATATCACTGCAAAATTTCAATTTCACGAAAGAAATATATATCCCCCATCGGAAACCATTGTTACATAAGAGCAGTGGCACGAGTGTTTTTCAGGTTTCCAACTGAAAAGAAATACCACTATAAAAATAGCACCTTTGAGCACTACAGCACTCTTTCAAATGATATATGTCATCCGTAATGGTAGAAATATAGCGTCATTTCCCCTATCCCTATCCTCCGGACTGGAGTTGTGAAAATAACTGATTTCACTCACCGTAACCGTTCGCGTAGTGAAAAGAGTTTCTGATTCGTAACTATAAATTCTTATTTTTTTAAAGAAATCTATATTTGAATGACTAATATAGTCAGTTTGGTCTGTATAACTATCGTTAAGGGTAGTGATAACAACAAATTATTCAAAATATCGTTTTTGAAATTGAAATTTTTATTATTATATATTTCATTTTTCGATATTTTTCTAAACTAGCAATATAATAGTGACTGGTATAATGTTTTTTGAGAAAATACAGTTACTTTAACTTAGGTACGTCATCGCACACTTGCGATGAAATTGTTCTCAAAGAAAAACGAGTATGTTCAGGTACTCGTTTTTAAGTACCTTTTTTTTACAGTGTAGAGGCTAAACAATCTTTTCTACTATTGCATGTTATTTAAATAATCAATTAAAATCATTGTGGATCAAAGGTGAATTATTTTTGAATTTAGTTCGATATTTTTCTAAACTAGCAATATAATAGTGACTGGTATAATGTTTTTTGAGAAAATACAGTTACTTTAACTTGTAACATAATGGTGGAAATATAGCGTCATTTCCCCTATCCCTATCCTCGGGACTGGAGTTGTGAAAATAACTGATTTCACTCACCGTAACCGTTCGCGTAGTGAAAAGAGTTTCTGATTCGTAACTATAAATTCTTATTTTTTTAAAGAAAACTATATTTGAATGACTAATATAGTCAGTTTGGTCTGTATAACTATCGTTAAGGGTAGTGATAACAACAAATTATTCAAAATATCGTTTTTGAAATTGAAATTTTTATTATTATATATTTCATTTTTCGATATTTTTCTAAACTAGCAATATAATAGTGACTGGTATAATGTTTTTTGAGAAAATACAGTTACTTTAACTTAGGTACGTCATCGCACACTTGCGATGAAATTGTTCTCAAAGAAAAACGAGTATGTTCAGGTACTCGTTTTTAAGTACCTTTTTTTTACAGTGTAGAGGCTAAACAATCTTTTCTACTATTGCATGTTATTTAAATAATCAATTAAAATCATTGTGGATCAAAGGTGAATTATTTTTGAATTTAGTTCGATATTTTTCTAAACTAGCAATATAATAGTGACTGGTATAATGTTTTTTGAGAAAATACAGTTACTTTAACTTGTAACATAATGGTGGAAATATAGCGTCATTTCCCTTATCCCTATCCTCGGGACTGGAGTTGTGAAAATAACTGATTTCACTCACCGTAACCGTTCGCGTAGTGAAAAGAGTTTCTGATTCGTAACTATAAATTCTTATTTTTTTTAAGAAAACTATATTTGAATGACTAATATAGTCAGTTTGGTCTGTATAACTATCGTTAAGGGTAGTGATAACAACAAATTCTTAAAAATATCGTTTTTGAAATTTTTATATATTTTTATTCTCCAATTAATTGCATTTAAAATGACATATTACTTTTGTTTTTACTCAAATTAGAAAGTACTAAAATGTAATAAAATATATTTGTTTATCGGGTAACATTTGTTTCCTTTGAATTCATTTTTATCAAAATGTGATTTTTTGTGTTCGATGTACCTTTTTACAGAAACTTTCCATTATATATGTGTAATTTTTTGTATAAATGCTCTACATATACCCAAAATTATACTGAAATGGGTTTTTAAAGATAATATTTTTTTAATATTTCTCTACCAAAAAAGGGATGTTTTTACGGAAATGAAGTGACTTTCATTAAAAAAAATATTTAAAAAACACATAAGGTTTTTCTTTTAAAACTCATTTCAGTAAATTAAAAAGTGTCTGCAGTTAACACAGAAAAATATTCAAGCCTATATCTATCACATATTCTGAGAAAAGGAACATCGAAAAATGACAATTTAACATTGGCGGTATAGGAGGATCCGACTATTCTTAAAAGATACGAATATTTTATTATGGTTCGTTACGTTAATTACCAGAGAGTGGACTCAGATTTTTTTTTGTGGGTTTTGGATTGTTTGTTGAAAGTTCCAAAAGCGGTGTTAGTATAACGAGGTGAGGAATAAATTACAAGAAATTCCCTGTGAATAGTTTTGCTTTGCTTAGTTAAACATCACTTAAATTTTTCTTGAGAAATAATTAGAAAGTAAATATTGGGAACATGTGTAATCTACTAAAATGCATTGTCAGAATCAATAATATTTGAATTTGTAATTTATTTCCAGCATATAAATTTTCCCCTATTACAATATTTTTATATTATTTAACTAATAATTTGATATAATATATGAGGTTTGGCTTTTAAAAACGTTTCTAAAGAGTAGATTTTTATAAAATTTTGAAAGATTCAAATGTGTATTACCTTTTTAATTTAAAAATGGATCCAATTTTGTTATATGAATATAATTGAGAATATTTTTTTTAAAGTGCTGAAATTATAATTTCGTATAATTGTTTTAGTTGAAATATTAACAATCATTTTTGTTTTCAGGAAATTGCAGGCTTGATGCTGCTACTGTGTCTTCAACGTCGAAAACTACAACAAAAAATATCAAGTCAAGCTACGAAGATTTGTCATATTAAAAACAATTTAACTAGTGATCATAAAGAACTAAAGATTGACATATTACTAAAGCGAAAGACAATGAACTACGACAAAAAATAACTTCCCAGAACATATCGAAAAAAATTAAATGAAAAAGGATTTTTTTTTCTATGCTTAAGAAAATTGAAAATATAAAGAAAGAACAAACTATGTGACAACGCTCCGAAAATAGAAACATCTGACCAATGTTTAAATAAGTCCAGTGTAAAACTTTTTCGAAAACTTCTGTCAGTTTTGAATTAATTTCTCTGTCGCGATCTAACTCACAAGCGAGAAAGAATTTTAAGAGCGGTAATGATCCGTGAAGTCAGAGAGGCTATGAGAAATGAAGAGTATTTTATTCAGAGACTATCTCTTGTAATTTATCATGAGCATGCGTCACAAGTTTGGAATTGCTCGACTCGACGTACAAATAGTTTAACTGAAAGATAAAATAAAAAAAAAACTTTTGTCATTGTAGTATAACTTGTAAAAGTTCAAAGTTTCTATTCCGTAAAGGAATGTATAGAAAAAGTGATTAAATAATCTAAAGCTATATGGAATTTTCAGTTGTTAAATCCTGCAAAAATGATTGGATGCTACTAAATAAATATTAATTAATAAGAAAGCTTAAGTGAAATATCACGTACTTATTTTAATTGAACATAAATGTTAAGTAAAGTTTTAAATTAAGTTAAAACATCTACAAAAATTAATCGACTTGATTTAATATTGAATTCAGCTTTTATTAATTTTTAATATCAAGAAGTGTATCATTATTAAATATTATGGGAAGCATAACTTGGAGATTGGCCAATGAAGTTAATAATATTCTATTAATACAAAAAGAAACCGAAGTTGAAACTGTTCAAAAGACACATTTAATGTGGTCTTTTTAATTATTTCTAGAAACTTTCATAAAAATATGATGCGTTGACAATCTGCTTTCTAGTGTCTGCTATAAAGCTTTGTAGAGCGAATAAAACAAAACAAAAAACTATTCCGAAGAAAATAAAAGACATTTTCTAAGACTTTTCATTTTAACGTGACTGAATAAAACATTTTCTAGAGACACTACCCCAAAAAAAGAGACATAAAAAACTTTCAAAACATCTCTGTTCACTTCCCGAATACAGTTTTTTTTTAATGAATTAAAATGAAAGTATGACGAAATAAATCTGAAAAATCCAAGGGAATAAGCACGGCATCTCTACTGGGAGTGTTATAAATCATGCAAATAGCATCGGGGAGCACAAAGACGAGTCAACAGAAAGACTGCCAAATACGATCCAAAAAAACCACTGCTAAGCCCTTTTTCTCCCAAATCCGTAACTGTTGAAATAGCAGGGAGGAATTTGAATAAATTGCTTCCAAAGAATGAAGTAAGGGTGCGAGGAGTCGAAAAGAATGCCACAGTCGGGAACTCTAATTGATTCACTAAGCACCTAGGCTGCCAGAGTATCACATAAAATGAACGCGTAATATCTGAAGAATGCTGTTCCCCGCTTTGTTATTGATTGCGTGGGTGGTGGCAGCGAGCGGGGTGCCCCTGGAAAAGGAAATCCACCTGCGAATTCCGACCACCCCGGAAGATAGTTTAAGGGTAAGACCGGGATTAATTTTTGGGCAAGCGATGTCCAGGTCCAAGAGATTCGGTTTCCGGACTCTGTCTGAAAATGTTCGATCATTGATAAATCCAAGGGTTAGAAATGTCGGTGGTAAAGCCCGCACCGGACGAGAAGTGACTGCCTTAGCTGCCCCAACCCCAGAAAATATGAATATCTCTGTCTCGGATAATGGGACAGACGAGCATAAAGCAGCGCGTCTGTCGCGCTATAGAAATCATGATTTGCAGGCGAGGCGGAAGGAAAATGGGTCTGAAGATACCACGGCTGTAGATGGTCATGATCTTTCCCATTACGATACGGCATTGGGGGAAAAAGCTGATACCATCATAAATGACACTGTGGAGCATTTGCGGATTCGGAATTTTGAGGAATCACCTCTGATTCATGGAAATGGCCCTGCGAGGGATGCAGATGACTTAAAGATGGCGACATTTTCGGGCGATGCTTTTCCAAGTGATCATGTGTTTGTCACCGAGAAAGGGGAAGAAAGTAATAAAAGTGGTATCCACTTTGAAAGTAATAAAAATGTTGCCGTTAACAAAACGAGGAGTCATGTTCCTTTATTGGAACACCAAGAAGAATTACAGTCAGATGACTTACCAGAAGTTCATTTTTCGGAAACAAAATATAAGCATACTATTAGAAAAGAACTACCAAGCATTGCAACCAGTATAGAAGGGAATGTAACCCTTTACAATAAATCTAGAACAATCGATCAAGTATATATTAATAGTACTAACTACAGAAAAGGTAATAAAAACCTAGCTACAGTTGTGAGGCAAAAAAGTTCGTCAACTCGTAATAAGCCTAAGACAGTGATTAATTCTACTGATTCATCAGTTTTAAGTTCAAGCCAAACGCATATGCAAACGCCAAAATATGTTCCTATGCAGAAGGATGGTGCTTATGAGTTTTTTACAACTTCATCAAGTAAGATATTATTGGAGAGTGGTGAAGGAAAACTTAGTGAAGACAATAGAAATCTGAGAGGCGAAGGTATTTCAAAAAGCATTCTACCAACATCAGTCGTAACAACACCTGATTCTCACATGAATGACCCACCCTTTCGTGGCCCCAATGTACCATTAGAGATTGATCATTTCCTTAAAGAAAAAGACGAGACAAAGATTGGTTACCGTAAACCGATTAGTACCAGCGGATCACCATTGTCTCAATCTTTAAATATTGATGGAGAGTGGAAGTATGCGATGGAAACATGGGGAATAGCATGGGAATGTCACTGTTATATTATGGGGTCTTTTTTTGCCATTATTGCTTTTTATTCACTTATCAGCTTATTAAGAGCAAAAACATTCGTCACTTTACTAAGTACTGGGTACTACACCACGACAAATTTTATTATATTTTTAACATGCTTAATGAGAGCTTTTTATCTTCTGTACGATCCTTATAACTTGATGAAAAAGTACCCCGAATCTGTATCTCGTTTGCTTTTGAAGATAACTTTGCCTTGTCTGACTTCCACATTCTGCATTCTAGCATTGGCATTGCTAAATTACACCCAAACCCAATTCCTCTCCACTAAATTTCAAAGACCTTCTGTATTAGGTGTGGTTATTACATTCGTATTCTCCCTTTTCGTGACACTTGAAGTGCTGGCTGGCATTATGGACATATCCAGTTTGATTTTACTAGCATGCTATCTGATCGTTATTTCTTGCGCATGCCTCGCGTCGATGTGTTACTTTTTTATCTTTAAAAAGTTACATCACAGAGCTTTGAGGAGGCAAGGAGAAATGATACGCCTCACCTTTACCAAATTGCACATTGATGGTGCGCAGCTACCAAAGAAACTCCCCAAACCTACCCTCAGTCTTGCTGTGAAGTTAGTGCTGGCGAGTGCTTTTCTTCAGATTCTGCTGTGCTTCTTGTCTCCATACGCCGTGGTGTTTCTTCGTGGACTATTCCCAGGTGCAACTATTCGCAATCCATGGTTCTGGTGGGGTTACCAATTGGCATGCAGAATCCTTGAACTATTGATGTGCGCAACGATGTCCTTCGTTGTGACTCAACCCTTGAAGCACTACGAAATCGGAGATGGCAGATTCTGCAGCGTTCTGATGTGGTTCCCATGCAGCTCTTTCGCTGAATGCTTTCGTAAGGAAGACGTTGTGGACTTTGAATCGCATTCTGACAATTACGCCAATCCTCATGGTCTTACAAGGGAAGGACTCATTGCAACGGCCAATTCTAGACGTCTTCAGACCAATTCCTTACCAACATTCCGGACACCTCTGACTGAAGTCGATACTAACTTGCCAATGAGAACTTTACCTTGCTCTGGGAGGCATACCAACTATACTAGTGCTCTTTCTTTACTTTCTTACTACAGGTATGTGTAAAGTATTAATTAATTATTATTTTTTTTTTCATTTGGCTATACCCAGGTTCCCTTGTTAAGGAAATTATGCAGGTAAAATAATTCTTATTTCTATCATGAATATAAAATTTTATGAAAATCTTTAAAATATTAAAGTGCAGTTTAACTCTCTGACGCTCAAGGCCGTATATATACTACCAAGGATCTCCAGTTTTCTATCAATGCACTTAATTTTTAAATTCATAAAAATACTTTATTTTACAATATTTTAAAGGTTTGAGATACAACACTTACAAGCTGTATTATTTCAATTAATTTTATAAATTAAATAATATAAAATATCATGCCCAAGAATATTAATTTACTTTCCAAGCAATGAAAACAACTTTACAATTGCAAAAATCGTGTGAACGTCAGTGGGTTACATCAAACTACTTTTATGGGATTTAGTTGTAATGTTAAGAGTTTTCTTTAAGTAATATCACGCACTTTGTAATATTTCTATAAATTAAAAGATACTTTAAAGTATTTCTCTGCAAAAATATTTCTTAAGAAAACAATATATGACTAACTCATAATCAAACAGTCTAAGTATATTTTTGAAGTTTTTTTTCAATTACCGAAAAACTTAAAACCGAATTTCTCATTTTTTCAAATAACTGTTACTTATATGTATAGCCTTAACATTCCAAAAAAGGCACTAACTTGCTATATAAATGTATATTTAAAATATTTTTATTTTAAAAATATATACTTTCATTTGTTAACATGATTAGTTTCAATGATAATCACTCACCACATATCATTTCATATGCATTTTAAATTAGTAGTCAAACTACAGTACATTTTTTTAAAAATCTATCGAAAAATTACAGATAAATAGAGGGTTAATTTATATTAAAAATATCTAAAACTCTTGTTTAATAGTATTATAAAGAGTTAAAGATTTCAATAAAATAATTTTTACATAGTCCCTAATAACAAGACAATTCGTATCAAAACAAGACAATTCCTAAAATAACAATACATACATATTGCCGAAAAAATTAATTTATATTTTGAAAGTATAAAATGTATTTCCATTTAAGTATTTGGGTACATAACTATGCAATAATACTACAATTTATAAATAATCAATAACAATATAGTTAAGAAAATAATGAAACATCTTATTTTTTGAGAAAGTAAAAATTATTTTTAAAATACTTTTGAACATTGTGTTTTCATAAAGTTATTAATAAGAGCAATAGTCTTCCAAAAGAATGTCCCCATTATCGTAACGCCACTAATGGTATTTGAGTTCGCATTTCGTAACCATCCAGATAAAAAATTGCACCCCAGTTTTCTTTTATGACCTAATATTGTCCAAACGGCAGTTTTATGTGATACAAGAATTACTGATGAATCATTTGATAATAAACTAGAACTACTCTCAGTGAAATAGAGTCTCTCTTTTTGTTTTTGTAATAACCTATTCGTTCCCAAAATTAAATAAAAAATTCAAAAACGATGTTTCAAATATTTATGATATCCGTAAAGATAAATATATAGCATAAAACACAAACGCGAAGATACTGAAGTATCTCTAACAAAAAAAATCAAAAGAAAACTGAAAATGGTAGTTATTGTGAACCTGAAAATAGTTTCATACATTCGAAATAGAAACTAGTTAGATTGTTATTTATTATCTACAAACTAGGAATGATAAGAGTTCGATAATTCAAGGTGGTCATAAATAGTGAGTGATGGTCATTGGCTGTTTAACTACACATATAAACCATTCCTTTTTCCATACTTCAACTACTTTGTTTGTTGCTACTAAATCTAAGCGACTTGTTAAAAATGTAAACAAAGTAGTTAGACAAAACAAAATAATGTTATATTAATCCAATACAGTTAAATGTGATACAGCCAAACAAAAACCATTGCCCAATAATTTATGATAACCCTGTATATTTTACCGAAAATATTATTAAACTAGCAAAAATACCTGTCCGTCTCTTGAGGTTAATTAAAACGAAGAACTAAATAAAATAAATAAATAATAATGTTCCTTAATTATAAGACAAAAAGACATATCCCCTTTTTAAATTTCCATTTTTCTAAAAAACACCATGGATTTTCATGAAAACTTCTATAGAATGAAACCATCATGGATCACCACTCTGCGTAATTTAAAAAATATATAAAAATATGTTATCATAGTAAAAAAAAAAGTGTCCAGATTAACCTAAAAAGGGTTTGCAATCATATGGGAAATCCGTAAAGATAAATATAAAGCATAATATACACACGCAAAGAAATTGAAGTATCGCTAACAAAAATAATCAAACGAAAACAGAAAATGGTTGTTATTGCGAACCTGAAAACAGTTTCATACATTCGAAATAGCAACTAGTTAGATTAAAATGCATTATCTAAAAACTAGAAATGATAAGAGTTCGATAATTCAAGGTGGTCACAAATTGGGGAGTGACTTTCATTGTTTGGCTACACATATAAACCATTCTTTTTGACAAACTTCAACTACTTTATTCGTTGCTACTAAAACTAAACAAAGTAGTTAAATAAAAAAATGACATTATATTAATACCAATACAGTTAAATGTGATACATCCAAACATCGCTCAACAATTTATGACAACCCTGTATATTTAACCAAAAATATTTTTAAAATAGCAAAAATACTCATCTTTTTCTTGAGGTTAATTAAAACGAAGAACTATATAAATAAATAAGGACGTGTACCTTAATTATACGACAAAAAATACATAAATATATCCCTTTTTTAAATTACCATTCTTCTAAAAAAAACACCTAGATTTTCATGTAAATATATATGAGATTAAACCACCATGAATTATTCTGTGTTATTTAAAAAAAAGTTATAAAAATATGTTAGCATAGTAAAAAATTTCCAGATTAACATAAAAAGGGTTTGCAGTAGAATGGGAAATAAAGTAGTAATAAATCTTTTTATGACCTACTATTTTCAGCTCTTCAATTTTCATTAAGGCGGTTGAACCAATGCTGATATTAACGTGAAATTTTTTTTACATCTATTGAAAAAGAATTGCAACCTTAAGAATAAAGTTTATTGTTTGAACTCATATTTTAATTAAGATTTATATTAAAAACGCTCGTCAATTTTTTTCTTTCGGGTTTCTACTCATGCTTATGATTTTACCACTTCTCTTCAAAATCGGTCCATTGGTTTCTTGTTATATGCACCAAAAAACGCAACCTTCCCCCACCCTGAAATTTTACTTGCATATACTGATTACATACGGTAAGTTATTAGTAATTAGAAATGTAATGCTTATTATAATAAAGAAGTAACATGGTAAGTAAAATAATTGCATAGAAAATATATTTATAAAAATGAGAGTAATAACACTAGAATAGATTTACACAAACTGATAATTTATTTATCCTTGTCTAAGAGAATGACATAATTGAAAAAAATACTATAAAGTTCTGTAAGAAGAAGTAAGTAATCAATAATTTAAAATTTATTTGAAATTATTTTCTTGCAAAACTACTAAAATGTTCGCAGCCTGGCCTAGTTTAAGTCTTGAACACATATTAAACAGGTAATTTAATCATACCAAACATTTTTTGACAGTTTATTGACTACACAAAAGTTTTCCATGCTGCTTATAGAAAAGGCAAGTGTGTACTCCAAACTAGCGTCTCAATAAATAACAAATAATTGGTGGTTAAAAGAGTAAATAAGCATATATGAAAAGTTGAAGTCATAAAACTATCCACGCAAAAATTGTAAATCATGGTAAATTGAGAAAAATAACGCCAAACAATATAAAAAATTTGCTATAACTCTTTTCCTGAACCTTGTTATGAAATTTCTATAAATCATATAAGTTGTAAAGGAAGTTTTTTACCATCCTTTTTTAAAGTTTTCTCCTTAATATATTTCCTTGGTCGACTTACTCTAAAATTAATTTTTGTCTTTCGGGACTTGTTGTCTACAATTACGGCATTCTTAAAGACAATTTTTTATAAACAAAAGCAAAATTAATTGCAATATACGCCAACTATTTGGATTTATTTACTCCCTGTAATTTTGCGTAGTCCTATGTTAGTCGTTATATCCTAGAAGGAAAATATATTGAGTTGACTTTGGGAAATAAAATTATATACATATAATAAGGTAAATGCCAATTTAACTTTTCTTTTGCACGATAATGTATAAATATTTGCTTAAATTGTATTGAAATAGTAAATACTTTTAATTACACTCTATATCAGTGATTTTTGGATTATAACCCAGATAATTATAGAAATATTATCTTTATTGAGTTTATTTATAGTTTAATGAAATTCAAACACTGAAATTTAGATCTATACTTTTCAAATTCTACTTAAAATCTAGTTTTTGATACATAATATAAGAAGGACAAATTATTTTGACTCCTGTATTTTGAATTTTGTTTAGAAGTCATTATTCTAAAGTTTCACTCAAATTGTATTCTATTAGTATCCAAAGTTGTTAAACTTTTAGTATTTTGAAAAGATAAAAAGTTATGTTAAAGCAATTCAATTTTTCTTTTGAGTTATAGAACACTAAAAAGTCCTATGGTAATATATCAATAATATATATATAATATATCAATAATATTTTATCCTTAATATCGACCAAGGAAATATATTAAGGATAAAACTTAAAAGTATTTCCTAGGATATGATCTCCTCAAGGTAAATTGAATGTTTAAAATGTGTGCGTGAGTTATCCAGAGTTCCATTGTACGGGCTTACATAAAAGTTTTTTAAACCTTTCATTATACAGGAAACCTGAAATTCTGTTTAAAAATTCAATAAGAAGTCCAGATTTCAGATATGGCTTGGAATTTAAATATTTATGCTAAGTATTTCTGTTGGAAATCAATACATTCATTTCTTATACCTACGAATCAGAAAATGATAAAAAGGATTTTTGTCGTTATAGAAAGATGCGCCAAGATATGAAACTCATTTTGTATCTGGTCCAAAATTTCCATTTTTCTAAGCAATGCGGAAAAAATGAAACATGAAAAGTGTAATATATTTTTAAAGGAAGAGGGAAGATCGTCTAAAACTTGAAGAAGAATCGGAGAAATGCATGGTGTATTTACGGTTAAATTAAAATAAAAACAAGTTTTAAAAAGCGTAATTTTTTTAATCAATTGTTTCTAAATATATTAATAAAATTTAAAAATTGTTAACTGCAGAAATATATAACTATAGAAATAAATTATAGCTAAACTAACGATTATTTACTATATAAATAAACTATTGCTAAATTATCAAATATTAACTACAGAAATATAATATAGTTAAACTATCTATTATTAACTACAGAAATAAATATAGCGTAACTATCGATTATGAACTACATAAATAATATATAGCTAAACTTTCTGTTATAACTAAAATAAACTATATATAAATTATTTATTATTGACTATAGGAATACACTATAGCTAAATTAACTATTATTAACTGTAAAAATAAATTATTCGCTAATTATTATCTATAGAGAAGTTACATATAACTTCCCAAAATTGTTTCAGGAAGTATATTGAAGTAATAGTATATATTATTATTATTATATGATACTAATTGTATATTATACTAGTAGTATATTACCTTCTTTAAAAGAACATTATTGAATATATGTAAATTTTTGTAAACATAGATACATGGTGAAAAGTTTTTTAAATTTTTCAAAAAAAATCCATTACTGCTGTATAATTTTTTTTAAATTTATTAACGAATTTCTGATTCCGTATAATTTAGTGTATTCAGAAAAAAAAACTAAAATATAAATAAGCAATTATTTTTTTTTTCAAAACTTAAAAACATACTTTAGCTAGATGGATTTTTGATTAACTAAATTTTAATTTATGGTTTTATTATGAGAGAAAATAAAATAACAATCACACTTAGTCGTTTTGTGTTTTGGATAAAGGATATTTCAATAAATGACATTTCAATAAATGACATTTCAATAAATGACATTTCAATAAATGACATTTCAATAAATGACATTTCAATAAATGACATTTCAATAAATGATATTTCAATAAATGACATTTTAATAAATGACATTTCAATACATGACATTTCAATACTTGACATTTCAATACATGACATTTCAATACATGACATTTCAATAAAGGAAATTTCAATAAATGAAATTTCAATAAATAATATTTCAATAGATGACATTTCAATATATGATATTTCAATAAATGACATACCAATAAATGACATTCAATTGATTCGAGTGACTCTTTCATTCGTCATGGAAGGTCCGTCATCGTTCTTTAATCTGGTCCTTTTTATAATAAACAAAAAAAAATATGATTAAATGGCATAAGAGATGACACTTGCAATGAATTACACTTTATAATGCAATTCAAATATTCCGCAACACTAAATCTGTGACGTGCAAACGACAGAAAGTAATATCTTCATAATTATTTTTTATCGCTTTTATCATTTGGACAACACATTTTTAAAAAAAATAAAAATATTCCAAACATTTCAATCGATTGCATAAAAAGAAAGTAACGGGATATTTTATTAAAATAGAAATATCAAATAAACCACGTCAACAAACACATTTTTTTCCACGCTGGCCTTCATCCACTTTAGTCCTATTTACGTAAAAGGAATTCCAAATCCTGCAAATCCCATTGTGAATTAAATATGTCAGCCTCATAAATACACAACCCTCTCCTCTGTTTGAGTATTTGGAAGCTCAGTCACCACGTTTCTCGTAAAATTTTAAAACCCGTACGTGATAATTGTGAATATTTTGAGAATGTCACCTCGACAGAAAGGGGCAAAATCGATTTTCCGATAACAGTAAGAGATTTTCTAAATAAGAGAGAGAGATATTTCTGCCATGAAAACACGTTTCCCTGGAGAGGCTTATACACGGTGAAATATTTTTCCGATTTCTAAAGAAGTATTTAAATTGTTTTACTATTTCTAGCGACAAAAATGTGAGTTTTAATGGGTTTTGTTATAAAGCTTTGTTTTGATATTTCATGATTTTGATATCGGAAACTGAACAGGGGGAAATATATCTTAAAATTGAATACTTTTTCGAATTTTTTTATAAAAGATTTATTTTTAATAATATAATGGAATAAAGCTAACAAAGTAAAAGTGTAAAACATTAATAAAAAAATACATCATTGAACCACAGAAAGGAGATTAATATAATTAATGGTTATAGTTACAGTTTCAACGTTTAATATTTATAATTTTTAAAACACAAGTAAATATATTTTTTTTAAATATTTATCATTTTAATTTTACGAAAAAAATTAAATGCAATACAACAGCTTATAGTTTCAACGTTTAATATTTATAATTTTTAAAACACAAGTAAATATATATTTTTTTTTAATATTTATCATTTTAATTTTAAGAAAAAAATTAAATGCAATACAACAGCTGAACTCCACATAAGAGTGATTTAAGTAGTTTATAACAAATTAATGGTTTTGGTTTAAATATATCATATTATGTAAATATATGATATTAGCTCGGTAAATAAACGTATAAGAAAAGTAAAAACAACGTTAAAATCAAATCCCGAATATTTCATTTTTCATAGCAAACAGCTACAGTATTTTAATACAAACGAATTTTTTAATACTTAATTTTTTATAAAAGCATTACATAGTATATTCAAAAAGGTTGAAAATAATTTTAAAATTTTCTGCTGCCTGACTGATTTTACATACATCTTACATTGCTCTGTAGCGATTAGTATAATAATATAAATGTACCATGTAGAAAACTAAAAATAATTTTATAAAGTGTAAAATGTATTTAATTTATAAAGCTTTCAAAAATTTTAAGCATTTAATTTTTACATTTTAGGTCTAAGAGAACACTGAGCTTGTCCACCAACGAAGGACTTGAAGACTTGGAGCGCACACTGTGCAGTCAGACTGCTTCATCTGATGGCAGAAACAGTCTTCGACCAGCATCCATGCTCTACAAAGACAACGGCTTCATCCGTTTCCGTAGGGAAACCGATCCAGAACAACCAATGGAAATGAGCGATGAAGACGACCGCACCCAAGAAGAAGTAGACACAAGTCTGGAAGACGCAGACTCCACCAAAGCCAATGTCGGCTCCAGCTTCCATTCCCTACTAGAAGGAGACATAGTCCAGAATACACTATCTCCCTTCTTTCAGATCGGGTACAAAAGAAGGTTCCGGAAAATGAGTCGAATCTCGATTGAAACCACGGACTACAGTGCCGATGTGTCATCTGACCAGCTCAGTAATGTAGTGAACCTCAGAAACGGGTTGTCATCCAGTGCTCTGGATTTTCATACCAGGAAGTACGGCAGCACATGCAGTTCCGAAAGTGCTGCTAACAGCTTCGACGTGACTTTCTTCTTGAACAGTGCTTCTTCCCCTGAAATGCAGACACCGCCAAACAGCACCACGCCGGCGTCTTTGAACATCTGCTCTGCTTACCGAAGTGAAACAGAAGACGACAAAACCTCGAGCGTGGAAGGCCACGAAGTTATGCTTCGCAGTGTGTCACCCATCGTCACACGAGCATCATCCGGAAGGCTGTCACTGAATTTAAATCTCCATTCAGCTAATGATAACAACCTCTCCAATGGCCATGTGAATGTTGCATGTGGAACTGAGGACATAACACCCGATTCTGCTGTGTACCTTGACCTTCACCTATCCCGAGAGAATACAATAAGCCCCCGTAAATCCCTTTCATCGAACCATCACCTCTCCCAACAACTGTCTCCAGTGGATTCTATTACAAAATCCACTGACGGCATATGTCCTTTGACACCAGAAACTGCATCGGAATCGTCCGTTTCACCGACTAGTCAATCCCTCAGTGAGTTAAGGACAAGCAACTCGTATGTGGTATCTCGAGCTCGTAAAAACTCCCGAGGGTTACTGTGTAAACTACGAGGATCGACATTCTCGCTGAACGCGGCTTTCTATGGTTACGAGCCCCTTGAGCACGTCGACACTACGAAAAGCAGGAGACTATTTGAAAGGTCTTCAAGACCAGTATCAGAAGGTCAGTTGGAAATGGAACCCAGAATAACCCCTTTAGGGGACCTGTGGCAAAGGGCCACTGTTTCAGGCTCTGGTTTGTTAGGGGATAGTGGGCTGCTTGGCGATTGTGGCGTGGCATTGGTAGATGTTGCTTCTCAGACTGAGGACACGGAGTTAAGCGAATGTCCCAACAAACAATGCAAGCACTTCACAAAAAGCTACACTGAGGCTGAATCCCAGTCGCTCATTCCCTCGACTCAGTTAGTGAAGCTTCGAAAGTGAAGGGAAACGAAAAAACGTGAAAAAGTAATCATGCAATGTTTAGCATGTGAAAATCTTTTGGAAAAGTTTCTAGATAGAACTAAGATAGGAAGAATAACAATATTTTAATTACAATTTCAACAGCACTAATGGCATGCTGAGCACTGTTAATTCATGTAATTATGAACGCGTGTAACGCGTAATCTTTAATTCGTAAAATATACTATATATATATAATAATTGCATATATTTGCATATATATCTTTGTTGTTCACTTCACCAATGTATAACGTCAATTTAGATCCTTTTATTTGTCCATTTGATATATAACCATCTACTATAATAAAAACAACAAATATATGACAAATTATTTTTGACTGAGGAGAAAAATGGCTAAAGTCCAAAATAAAGATTTCGATTTCTTAGAAAAATATTGACCCACTTTAAAATAACGAAAGAAATCTATGTAACATGTTTTATACGTCCGGAATTATGTTTTCTGGATTTTCATGTCAAGAAAATAATCAAAAATCTAAATTTCCTGTTTTTATTCACTAAATAAAATAGTAATTTGAGGATGTAAAAAATCTTCAATTTGGACATTGAACATTTTTCTACTAGGGAGAATTTGTTTTAGTATGCACTTACTACATGTAAATTCCTAACATCATAAAATGTCACTTAGCGTTCACTTTTCATATCAATATGTCGTAAAGATTAAAAGAACGTGAGAAATTTTGATGCAGATATATCTAAAAAATTCAAACTATTCGGAAAAATAAGTCGTGGAAACAAATTAAATCCATTAATTTTAAAAGTCAAAAGCAATTATTATAAGATTTAAATATAAAACTCTTGATTAAAGCAAATTAAAATAAATCTTAAATATACATTTTTTTTATTTTAGATTCAATAGATACGTATACTATTATAAATAAAACATTTGCCGATTCAAATATAATAGTTATCACTTGTGCTGATAAAAAATTTACATTTATAAGTGCATACTTTTTAAAGATTATATTTTAAAAAAATGCAATACGATTATATATTTAAAAAATTATGTTATTGAATATTATTATGATGTTAATTTTAGGTAAATTCAAATAGACATCCAATAATTAAAAATTATATGTTGCAATTAAATCTGAGCTATCACAATATATTAATTCTTTCAAAATATTTTATTTCTTTAATGAAATAACGGTTTTATTTCATTCAGACTAGTACAAGTAAAATTAATTTTCCATGCTATTAATACTTATATTAAACTTAATGTAATAGATAATTTTTTAATTTATGCGTAATTTAAGTCGTTTTTTATTTAATACGAATATATTATCAATATTTACATTTTTTTTAACACAAAATATATTTTATAGGTTATTATAATTTACTAAGTAAACGATAACTGCCAGATATTGCCAAACAATACAGAAACTTTGTTAAAACAAATATTAAATACAAACAGCTTTAAATTTAAAATTAAAATTAATTAAACAATATTTAACAATTATTTAAAGAGAAAATAATTCCTAAAACTTTTTTATACAGATAGATATATCTAGATTCTGGAAGATAACCAGCTGTTTAGTTTAAATATTCTTTAATTTATTCTAAAATTACTTCTGTACGAATATATATTTCGAATGTGAATTGCATGATAATCATTTGTAATAAAAACAATTTATAGTACAGTTTTCTAAATATTATGTAGAAGAATATGATTACTTATATGACTAATGTAAATTCCATTATCTACGTTTCCGTTCTATCTAATATATTGCATTAATATCAATTCCTTTCTGAATGGAAGGCTTATTTTGTCAGTTAAATAAATTGAATCTCCATATGTTGTTTATCCATACCAGAAAAAAACGATTTGTTCTTGGAAGAGACTATGAAATATCTTTTCCTGTTAGGGTATAATATTTGTATTTAAAATCTTTTATTCGCTAGTAAGTATTTTCAGTTTCTTGGTGCAAATATTCACAAAGTAATTGAAATAAAGAAATTAAATTCGAGCGAAAAAATACCCTTACATATTGTTTCCATAGGGGGCAATTTGAAATATTGATTATGAATATAAATACTAAAAAAATCTTTTATTACCAATGATTAAATATTTTATTTTAAACAATCTAAGTAATTTTAGAATGTGTCTTATTATAATTTTTTAAATATTTAAATATGAGATTATTCAGTTTTCAATTAATTGATAAACATGCTTTTTATAAGAAATCTTGTACAGCACAGTCTATAACTTATTTAACAGAAAAATAAAAAAATATTGAATAAGATGTTTAAAGTTATAAAATTTTATTTAATCAGGCAAAATTCTGAATGAAAAGTGTAAAAAAGCATAATTTTAAAATAATCTGATCTTAACAATAGTTTGAAAACAAAATCATCAACAAATACTGTATGTTTATTTAATTTGTTTATTTATTAAATAAACTTTTATAAACAAATGTGTAATTACTATAGATTTCATTAATAAAATAATTTAACTCAATTACTTAGTATTTTTAATGATTAAAATTGTAAATAATTTTAAAAAAATCACCATTTGTAAAAGTCATTCCAAATGCAAATTTTTACTACAGCGTTAAATGTAGAACTGTAAATTTAAATAGTGAAAAACCATTAATTAATAATGTTTGTAAAGCGTGATTATAATTGTTTAATTATTTTTTTAGTATATTTTATTATTTGTTTTTTTAGTATATGTTATTAATTATTTTTTTAGTATATTTTATTAATTATTTGTAATTTTTTTTCTAGTTTTTAATTATTTTTCTACTATTCATACAATGACGAAACGTTATTCATATTTTAAATTTAATAAAATTTTAATTATGCTATTGTTTAAAATATATAATTAGATGTCCTACTAGAATTGATTTTACATTAAATGGTATTTAAAAAACACACACTTTATTTTTCAATTTTTTTAAGTTTTCCTTTTTCTTTAGTTTTATCTGGATATTTCATACAGTTTATTTATTATACCGTTTTTAAACATATTGTAAAAAAAATTATCTGTATATAGAAAAATGACCTACACTTTAAATTCTTGATTACTCAAAATATTTTAAAATTAAACACAACTCCTTATCTTAAAATACTTACTTTGTATTACATTTTACTTCATATTATTTACAAAAAAAAATTTCAAGCTGTGGTATTTTTTAATTCATTCTCTTTACATTCCAATATTTCAGCAAGCACTAAATTAAAGAGTTTACTTGCTAATTGTATGAATATTTATTACTAATTTTGAATTTAATAAATGTTTCACAAGATTTACAATTCAGAGTTGTTTGTCTTATTGCTCTTTATATACTTTTACATAAAGTGAAATAAGTGTCCAAACAAAAAATTCAATAGCACTCAAACCTTCTGATATTAAACCTCAGCCATTATAAAACTTAAACTTATCTAAAAATAATGATTGGTTGAGATGCTGAAGTTATCGCTACACTAGTTGATAATATCAATTGCCTAATAGATGAGAATGCAAATTACCTAATAGAGGAGAATATCAATTACCTAATAGATGATTATGCCAGTTACCTAATAGATGATTATGCCAGTTACCTAATAGATGATTATGCCAGTTACCTAATAGATGATTATGCCAGTTACCTAATAGATAAGAATAGAAATTACCTGATATATGAGAATACCAATTACAAAATAGATGAGAATACCAATTACATAATAGATGAGATTACAATTTTCCAATAGATGAGAATACCGATTACCTAATTGATGAGAATACCAATTACATAATAGATGAGATTACAATTATCGAATAGATGAGAATACCGATTACCTAATTGATGAGAATACCAATTACATAATAGATGAGAATACCAATTATCTAATAGAGAAGAATAGTAATTACCTAATAGATGAGAATATCAAATGCCTAATAGATGACAATACCAATTACCTAAATATAAAAATATCAATACTAATTCAAATAAATTTATTTAATTCCTATCTTAAACAAATTATCTTTGATTTAAAGAAGTTTTACGAACTACTTTAATTTATTTGAGTCAGATTCTTTAGATGCAAAAGCTTGTATAATAACATCGTGAGAGTTTTCTTATTTGATAAATAATTCTAATTCAAATTTATTTGTTCCTGAAAAACTCCAATTTTTTACTTTGTTTCATATATTACAAAAGACATATAAAGTATTGCGGTCGAAATTCTAAATCAAATTACGATTCAAATTAACTTTTTTTGTTGTTCATTCAAAACCATCGACTTCATTAAAATGCTAATGTGGATGGCGCAAGAATAAAAAAAAAGATTGACGTACTTTTTAAAGATGCTTGTTTAAATAACCCAGATGATTATGTCAAGAAAATATTTTTTTAATTACTGTTTGGATACACATTGGACAATGAATTTTTGATTATTAGAAAATGATAAACTTAGTAAAGAAGTTATTCTTCTACTGCTCAAGAAAAATATTGAAGAGTTGTATATTTGTTTTTACTTCAAAAAAAGTATAATTTTTATTTTTGTCATATTAATTTTTAATTAAAAAAATAGTAAAGCTATCTATTAAAATTCCTTCCGATGCTTTATATTTGACAATTGTTTCAATGTAAAGTTTTTTTGTAATTTTAAAAACTGCACTACTCGAAAACTGTCAATGTACGGACGGATATACATATTGCTATCCCTCATAGGGTTTTAAACAATACAATTTATATATTTGTCCTTATGTTTACTATTTCGAAATCTCTTAATTAAATGTAAATTAAATATTTGTGGAATTAATGAGCCCAAAATATCCAGGAAGGCAGCTGAATTTTTGTATACCTAACAACAAGATTAAAAAAAAAAAAGTTATAATAAAATAGTTAGCAAAATAGTTAAAAAAACGGCACTTATATAATTAAATAAGGATATGTCCTAATAATTTTTTAAAAATACTTGATAATATGTTTTTAGCAGTTTTTCACCTTTTTATTTTTTATAGGATGGAATTACAATGGTGTCGTACTTTATTACATATAAATTTATCAAAAAAATATTACATAATAAACTATTATTCCCAGACAAACATAAAAAAATGTACCAAGAATGAGAAGTAGGGAAGAGAGTTGTAATACCTCAGTTCCTTTTTAATATATAAATAAAGTTGAAAACCTTTTCTTTAATACCTTTTTAAAAGTATCAAATTTTAGTAAATCTTTATTATTTTTTTTCTTAATGTGAAATAATTTATAAGTTTGCAAAATGATCTATATTTCTAACTCATATAATAATTTTGTGTAATACAAAACAGGTTATTTCTCGAAATAAATGTCTATCTGTTCTCGCTGCACATTGGACACAAGCGACTCATATGATTTACCTAAACATTTCATTTTTTGAATACACTACATAAATATTTCTTTAAACAATATATCGAAATGTTTGACAAAAGCCAATAATTCTCAAGCTCTGATTCTTCACAAATCCATTTCAATTAATCTTAGATAATCTAACTTAACAAAAAGATTATCTAACTTTGAATATATAATTACTATTGTTCATAAATAATTTTGAATATAGTCATAATATTTTCAAAAGTAAAAAACTTCAAATAGACTGAATAAAAGCAAGCACAGTCATTTACAAGACGAAGAAGC
Organism: Troglohyphantes excavatus; assembly: GCA_963932185.1. NCBI lineage: Eukaryota > Metazoa > Arthropoda > Arachnida > Araneae > Linyphiidae > Troglohyphantes > Troglohyphantes excavatus. The sequence goes on along the minus strand of OZ010672.1, from coordinate 52,540,551 downwards.
CGCTCTGACTTTCGATGAAAACATAAAATCCTCATTTCCATCCAAAACTCCTTAATACATATTCTGAGCGTAAACTCCTCAAATTCGCCGTGAATACAAAGTAGCCGACTCCCCACCCGAAACCTTTTGTTGCAAATTCTTCCGTCTTTTACGAACATAAATTAAATTCAAATCAAAATATTGACTACCAAGGTAACAATTTACACTCTTCATACCGCCATTGTAAAGTGTGGGGCCATATCCGATTTGAATACAAATGCACCTAGCAAGAGGTCATTGAATTTAAGGAGTCTTATCCCCTTTCCAAAACTTCACCTTCTCCTTTAAACTGGAAATCCGCTTTTGTTGTCAAACAATAGATTGCAGTAGTGTAAGGAAAGTATTCTAGAATTACAGTGTTTGGATATATATTTGATTCGCAGTTGTTTTCTAGAAAGAGCTATTCCATTTGTGTTCGGGGGCCAAAGGACGTGGAAAGGTCCTGAATTTTTTATGGAGAAAGAACGGGATTATCAAGGCCAGTTTCTCTCAATCCAGAAATCAGAGAACTATTTCGAGAATACAATTCAATTAGCCAACAAACCGGGGGCTTTCGCCCTATCGCAATCTAATCTCAACTGAAAAGCTTGTAAGAGTAATTTTGTTTCGGTATCCATGGCCTTTACTGGAATGGAGGTTTCTCATGTTGATGTTGCTTTTACTTCTAGAAAGAGAAGAAGCCAACCTTAAGAAATTGTTACCTAAACCCTAAGGTCGAAAAGAAAAATTCTTGTAATTGTATTGGAAAGACAGATAAGCTGAAGCGTACCCATTGGAGAAATAGGATACAAGTAACTATTGCACCTAACATGTTTTAGAAAACAACCAATAAGAGAAAATATGAAATTATAGACAAAGAAATGTATTACTTAAATAACTAATATCTGTTAATACCTTCAAAAAAGATTATGATACAATATTAATGCTACAGTTATACCTCAATATGAATTATTATATACAAGTACAAAATCAAAGAAATGGAACTAATTAAAAAGAAATAAAAATAGTGCAAAATATCACACTTGTAATTTTATATTATCTGCAAGATTATTTAAATTATATTTCCAACACGTTTCTCTCTTTTAAAGTGTAATTTTAGTATATTACGTTTTTTTAGTAATATATACGTTTTTATCCCTTAGATGATTAACAAACAATTGATAATTTCAAAATACAAATGAAATAATAATTTCCAATTACTAAAATATTACTGAAATATTGTAGTATTTTTTTACTAGTTAAGATAGTGTTAAAAATAATTACTTTTAATTGACCATTATATTATCAAATAATAATTGATATAGCATACATTATTAATTATTATTAATTTATTGAGATAATATAATGTGTTCAGTATACAGGTAAGACACAACAAAAACTAACCTCGCTAAGGTTCCTATAAATTGACAACATCTCTGTGTAGTTAAAAATATATCAAGTAATCGCCGTAATAATAACAATACCTACAAAACATGTCCAACAAATACAATACCTACGAAACATGTCCAACAAATACAATGCCTACAAAACATGTCCAACAAATACAATACCTACGAAACATGTCCAACAAATACAATGCCTACAAAACATGTCCAACAAATACAATACCTACGAAACATGTCCAACAAATACAATATATATATAAAACATATATTTCTCTTCTTTAAAGATATCTATAAACTCACCGACTTTTTGGAAATTTTGTGTTTAAATCGCTCATAATGTAATACAGAAAGTGGAATTGAAAGATTTAAATCAGTGGTTCCCAACATTTAGGTGGCCGCGGACCATTTATTTCAAGTATTTAGATGTCAGTAACATAGTCGGTGTATCTCTCGCACGCACAACAAACACTAACATTTTACGCATAAAAATAGCACATATTTTTACATTATATAGGTTTAAAATTTACAATTGTCAAAATAAATTTAGCATTCATTTGACTTGGATTAGAGCACTGACTGTTATTTTTTAAGTTAATTAAATTATAAAAAATATATATTGTGGTATAATCGAAATTCTGATTGGGCATTCGAAAAGAAAAGACACAAAAATATATTTTACATCATTCCATTTTTTCCTTTTGGCGTGCATGAAACTAAAAACGATAAAAATACAAACCATCAAACCCATATGTGGTAAACTATTGCCACCTACACAAAAGATCCATAAATTCCGTTCAGCCATCCGTATTTAGATGTCAGTTACATAGTCAGTGTATGTCTTGGAAGTACTCAAAATACAATTTTGGAGGTAAGGCGTCAAACTTCTTGTTGTTTTACAACAAACACTAACATTCTACGCATAAAAATAGAACATATTTTTACATTATTTAGTTTAAAATTTGAACTTGACAAAACAAATTTAGCATTAATTTGACTTGGACTAGAGTACTGACGGTTATTTTGTAAGTTAATTACATTATTAAATATATATATATATATATATATATATATATATATATATATATATATATATATATATATATATATATATATATATATATATATATATTGTAGTACAATCAAAAATCTAATTCTAATAAAAATCTAATCTTATTGTTTTACAACAAACACTATCATTTTACGCATAAATATAGCACATATTCTTATTTTACTTTATATCGGTTTAAAATTTGCAATTGTCAAAACAAATTTATCATTAATTTGACTTGGCCTAGAGTATTGAGTATTATTTTTTAAGTAATATATATATATAACTGAATATCTATTTGAACATTCGAAGAGAAAAGGCAAAAATATATTTCATATTCCATTTTTCCTTTTGGCGTTTTTAGTTTGGTATATGAAACTAAAAACGATAAAAATTCAAACCATCAAACCCATATGTGGTAACCCATTGCAAACTACCCAAAATATCCATAAATTCCGCCCAACTTCTTTCACAACTTTAAGTCTACGCTAAGTCCGCAAATCTCCAGAGAAGGGGTTTTAAGTGTACTCCAGCTTATTAAAGACTCAATTACTGCCAACTAAGGAAGATACTACAGGCCCTTCTTCCAAACGCTCTTACCACTCGAGTCCCCCTTATCGAGATGATAGAACCAAGAATGTGTTTTTGTACCTAATTACTCCAGCGATGGGTAGCGACGTGTTTGCTGAAAGGCAATAACGGACTAATTCTTCCGCAGCTGCTTGCCGCATCGCGACGTACGCAAAAGCTTAACGCGTATGCAAATTTATGCCTTTCATTGTGGAAGGTGAGGAGAGCCAAAGGTGCATCTGGTTAATATCTTCCATGAGTTTATAATTAAATAAGGACGAGAGATGATTAGGTATGTTGAAGAGGCTTATTTAGTGTAGTAAGTAGCGGCCATTTAAATAGGATCGCGCTGTTGCGAAAGTAGAAACGAATTAGAGAATTTATGTGTTTGTGTGCATTACGGAATTGGGGTATTTGGAATTGGTTTTAAGTTTTGAAGTACGTTAATGTAATTGAAAGGTTTGGAATTAGTAGCACGGTTTGGAAATACATTAGGAGGTAAGGGTGTTGAAATTCAATTTAGTTAGAATTATTGGCAGACAATAATTTCTTTAAACAAATTCGAATTTTATACTAATGGAAGGATTAAAGTATTTAAAATCTAAACTAATGTTAATCCCTAATAATAATATCCCTATATTTCGATATTTTATTATAATCATTTCTCTACGTATAGATTATTATAATCATTTCTCTACGTATAGATTATTATAATCATTTCTCTACGTATAGATTATTATAATCATTTCTCTACGTATAGATCATTATAATCATTTCTCTAAGACACACTTTTATGTATTTTAACATACCTAAAAACAAACTTTATTTTCTTAAATCTCTTCCTTGTGACAATTTTTTTTAATAAAAGTCATTTGAATCTATTAGAATAGGCTTCAATATTCATTTTAGCCAGCTCAAACTTATCTAATATTTTTCTCTAAAATAAAAAATACCGACTCTGTCAAAAATTGTACTCCAAAAGGTTAGTAATATTTTTACTAACAAAAAAAGTTGTGCATAGTAAAAGAAACTAAAAGAAGTTCTTGTACAATATTAATAACTTTTATAATTTAAATTAAAGTTATGGAGTTTGTCCTTTTTTAATATAGGGGAGATAGAAATTTTAAAACTTCATAAAAATTATTTTTTTAATTAATTTTTAAAAATAATATGATTTATTATTATCTATTTAAAACAAAGCCCAGCAAAATTGAACAAAAATGAAACACACAACGATCAAAAACGTTTCAAAAGAAATTTGGGTTATGTATACACAATTATATTTTAAACCTCTTTTTCTCAGTTTCATATTTTTATGTCGATCCGCATGATTACAAAATGTGTACATAAATTACAAACATGTATCATAAATTTCAATTGAAAACATGTATAAGAAAACTTTTTGTTTTCTTCCAATTCAATTCAAATTTATTAAACACGTTCGACTATCAAATATGGATGTACGAAACCTAAAAAAAATATTTATAACGGATAAGTATTTTTTAAAAAATATTTTTATATCATTAAAAAAATTCTCCAAAACTTATAATTTGACTTTAAAAAAATACTTTTTATTAAATATTATTAATTTTATATTTTTTAGGTTTTAGAAGCATTATATAGCTTCACTTTTTTAAAATAAATTTATTTCTAGCATGTCTGTTTAATATGTAATCTAGCGGAAAGTGATCTCTATCATTTATTATTTAACATTGAATATTTTTAAAAAAATCAATCAAGCAATAGATTTAATTTATAATAATACTTTAATACATTTTCAATAGTTTTGGTTCCAAAAATTTCATTTATATATATGCAAAAACAATTTTTTATTCAAGTTTGAAATAATTGTAAAATACCAATTTCACCTTCAAAAACCACTATCTCCCTTTAAACCATAAATACATTATTAAAAACATTTTAACATATACTAAAAATTCTAAATAATTACTTAAACACATTAACCGAATTACATACAAAATGTAAATAAATCGGGTCATTCTTTCAGCAAAAAAAAATTCAAAAATGTTTGAGCAAGCCAAACCTGAGCATTCCACTTATCCATGATGTCTCAGCACTTAACTGGAAAGACTCCGTTCACTTTCCAAAATCACATCTAGAATTGCAAAGTGCCCCCAAGGGAAGGCAAAGGCAAGAATTTTGAGACTACTACTGTAATACCTTATCCCAAAGGAGTTATAGTAAATGGAGGAGACTGCCAAGGTGCAAAAAATAAACGTGTTTACTTTGTTTGACAGTCTACTTTAATGGTGAAAAGAGTTTAACGCCGAATTCGATCGCCAAGTTTCTTCGAAATTTTAATTGCCAATTATTACGCCATTATGGGGCACAAAAGATGTGTTGAGTAAAGATTAATGACCGGAAGTTTATAAACAAGTAGTTTAAAAAACGTTTTATCTTCGTAAATAAAAATTAAACAAGTACTTATTTTGTCTAGTTATGGTAAGTGTGATTTACTCATATTGGAGCTATTAAAAATAATAAAAACTTTTATTTTGTATTCTTCTTGGTCGTATAAAACTAAATTATAAGTATTTAATAGCTGAAGTTGTTAAATAGCACATTTAAGTTTTGATATAACTCTCAAACTGAATGTGGGAAACATTATTATGATTCACTTTCAATTTTGTACCCTAGGGCTAGCTTAATTAGGGATAATTATGGTTAATGATGCTATTAACAATGATGAATATATTTTTAAATTTAATATTTAACATTAGATTCTAAAGCTACCAATAGACAAAAAAAATAATTAAAAACTTTTCCTCAATAATGTTTTTTAATCAATTTTAGGAAAATTTATGTTATGCAAATTGCGTATAGCAATCTTTTATAACTATTTTGCAACAATACGTTATTTTTTATTCTGCGAAAGTTTTAGACATCCAATTTTGATAAAACACTTTTTAATAATTTAAATTATAGCTGAGACGATGTATCTTAGGTTATATTTTCAAAATGTAGCTATTTAATATTCCGTACCATTTGTATTTGCTTTAAAAATCTAATCATTATCTTCTATCATCTAAGCCTACAACCTTGAAACTTCAGATCATGACCAATTAGAACTTTTCGTACAATTTTTGGATTTTCTCCAAACGTGTCATAATTTTTATAATCACTCTTTTATTTTACCAAGGAAGCATTAGAATGGTTAAATTGACGTCCTATTAGAGCTAAACAATAGGCTATTGGTGACGGTTCAATCCCAAAGGAAATATCCGGGAACACTGCATTGTAATTTGGAACCATGGTCAGATGACTGAGTAACACATGAGCTGTCATCCAATGTAAACTGTTGTAGTCGTTGGGACTTTTGTACCATGGCAGATTTAACGTACACCAATTCCCTCTACACGATGAATAGTTTTCGGCGGTTTATGGGAACAAATCTGGTAACTCTCCGACCGCGTTATCACGAAAGTAACATGTTGAGATTCGAATCCCAACCTTTCGATTATGAGTCCGGCACTCTACTATCCAGGAAAAAATACGGGATTTATTAGGATATAAGATACATATGGTCATTTAGATAGTTTCCAAATATTAACTGGAAATTACTTAATCGAGAAATTACACACAAAATAAATTTTCCTGCAATTTTCTTTTAAATAATCGTGTAAAAAATTTGCAAAAAAAAAGCATAAACTAAAATACAGCCATTTGATTTTATACAAGTATTTTAAAATGTACTTTATTTTATTTATATATATCCTATAACAACAAAAAAAAGCTTTAAAACTGATAAAAGTTATTCTCCAAAATATATTCTAAATCACAGATACATAACATTTCAAAAGAGTATAAAATAGAATTTTATCGTATAAATTCCACCATATCAAGCTAAAATACTTTATGCTTTAGTTTCTTATGTTAAAAGTACCGTTATATCTAATGGCGTTAATGTGACATTGAATGACTTTGTTGGATAAACAAATTTACTATATTCTTAACAATGAACTGTAGTGTATAGCTATACCCCTTAGTATATTATGTGACGGTATGTCATTTTTAAAAGTAATTATAAATAAAATGTTCGAATTCCATCACACATTGGTCAATTTTTTCGTTCTGATTCAGCAGATACATTCGCACATAGCTCTGTTTCAAAGGGAAACTAAAAGGGATAGAATGTATTGATGTCTTAGAGAAGAGGTATGTTAAGTACATGGGAGAAATGTATGTACTTTACTTATATATGGTCTAAGGATAGCTTTCTATTTATATATAATCTAGAAAATGACAAGAAAAATGTATTTAAATTGGCTGCAAATCTAATAAATGTTGTTATTACAGTAGTTGAGGAACGTGTATGCAAATGCAAACATGTGTAAAAATAGAAAAAATGAGATACGCATTGAATTTTATAAAAAAAAGTTTATCTATCCGTTTTTGCAAAAAAATAATAATAATATTTCCAAATATATCCCTTTCATTTTAAAACTTGAAAATCCGGACATCCATAGAAATGCATGCATCTACCAAACGATTTTGCTGTTTTACCCTATTTACGAATTTGTGACATGTTTCTTTTTGCATGCACGCTTCTCGGTTATTATTTTACTATAGGACTTCTTTTTGAAACATATATGTTGCATTTTACCTTCTCCATACATCTTTTTTAATATTTTTATATTATACATTCAATATTTATTGCTTTAAATACTACCCTTAAAACACTATTTAGAATATCCTGATCCAGTCAATAGTTACAATTAATGTATAAATAAATCTTCATAATAACTTATTTTGTTAGTAAAAAAATAAATAAAGGGATTTCACTTATTTCTAAAATTTTCTAAACATCACAAGGTATTGTTATTTCCAAGTCTTTCGATTTTAACTTCTTTATCTGATGGCAACAAATTGAAATCATAAAAAAATTGTGGTTGTTAATATAATCTTATAACATATAAACATCAATATATTTTACCATGTCACATTTTAAATAAATTATTAAGGAACAAATTGAATACATAAATAGACTATATCGACATAAAAAAGTAGACATACGGTAACAAAATAATTTACCCAATAAAAGCATAGAATGTTCAAATTGTCTACACACAAAAAAATACTTTATAAAAACAACATTCGAATCCTTTCAACTGTAAAAAAAAACTCGCCAAACACAACCCCCAATTTTATTCTTTCTCGTTTCTCGGATTTATCCTACAATTTAAAAACGAATAAAAACAGGAAAACAGGATTCTATAACACCGAATAAATAACCCACTGACGTCCTATCTCCTCATGTAAACAATACAAGATTTTAACGTAGGGGTAGAAAAAAAAAAGCCATTCCAACCAAAGCCAACAGTATATTGAGCGCAACTCACTTTTTTTACAGCTCGTCTTCACCAAGAGTAAAGAATACACGGCGAGAAAAAGTTATTTTATGAGGTAGCAAAGTCCTCTCATCCTTTTTATTTTTCTTATCTTAGAAGTTTGAAAAAGTGATAAAAATATTTTAAACACCGAGAGCTGTTTTTGCTTGTTTGCTAAGAGTTTTTCGTTTCGGTTGTGGGTGGCGCATCCATAAGAAAGGACTGTAGCAAAATCCGGAGAAGCTTTGGGTCGTTTTCAACAGGAATTTATTTTAAAGTACCAATGCTGGTATCAGGCCCGTCGCACCGGAAGGGGGGGGGGGGAGTCCGAACCCTTCAAAAGTTGGGAATTTCAACTTCTAAAAACCCCGAGTTGGGAAAATTTATCCCTGAAGAAAATTAATATTATTAACAAAGAAAGCTAATATTAGAAATCGCGCAACTTGTAAAATTACATTTAAATTATTGGACCTCAGAACGGACACTGCAATGGAATATGGGTGCAACAAATGAATGCTTGTGAGAGAACTGTTTAATATTACCTAAAATATTTATAAAAAAGATTAAAAATGTCGATAAGTTGGAACTGTGAATTTTCAGCACTGTTGAGTTGGGAATTTCGAATAGTTGAATTGAGAATATCGAATCGTTAAGTTGAGAAATTTCTTGTTTCAACCCCCCCCCCCCCCCCCCCAAATATTTTTTGTGTAACGGCACTGGTTGGTACCTTAATAAGTCGTTAAACTTCAGATATACAGGGTACACTATAAAAAAAAAGGTATTTAAATATGAGTATCTACACCTACTGTTTTTTCTTTGAGTACAA